>JAQFVV010000051.1:380000-1622500 GCA_028023455.1 Epiperipatus broadwayi
ATGTACAGAGTAATTAAATTGTATTCGAAATGAGATAAGAAATGTATATTTGTAATTACCGTGTCAATTTAAAAATTGCGTACTAAAGTAAAAGAACAATGGGAATGGATAATTAATGTTGTATGGTCAAGCTGGATGGCTGGAAGCTAGAGAAAGTAGGCGGAGCTTAAACACAAAACCAGGCGGAAAGGTCAATAGTGGCCATCTTAGAGAAAAACTTATTCTAACTTTTGACGTGGTTGAGAGAGGTAGTCTTAAGACAGCACTGCAGCTGCTAAAATAATTCCTATAACTTTGTTAAGAAGCTCACTGGTAAACCGCAATGTTGATGGGCTAAGTGCCAGGAGCTGATCTCTGTCCTGCCAAAGTGAATCTTCGTGCCGCTGACTGATCATGTTGTATGTGCTTCATAGTTTCCAGCTTCCAATCTCCAAGTTGACAATGCCTTGCAAATAACTTTCAAAATGCGCGCCTACGTTCGTCGGAAATATCAATCGGGAAAAGCCAAGCCGGATGAAGAAAGAAGGGTAACTGTGTTACACGAACTTTTAACTTTCTCCCGAGCTTAATGTTGTCAATCAAATAAATTACATGTAAGTTTTTATGTCATTTATAATGCTATTGTTTAACCTGTCAGTAAATTTTCTTTTCTTTTAATCCTCCGCTCTAGTCTTTAGAAATAAGTTATAAAAGTTGTAATTAATAGTAATAATAATCAAAATGAATGCATTTATATTTTTTTTGTGTTGCTTCTTCTCTAAACAAACGATGCCAATAGTAATATTTCCCAACTCTGTGTAAAACTAGGGTACAATAATGATCAAGTTATTTTAAAAGTAATTTTGTTTTCTGAATTAAATATTCTTTTATCTTTCGAGTTGGTAAATGTTAAATCACTCTTATTATTCTATTTTAAGTTGTCATATAATTGCAATCTAAGGTTCAATTTTAAATATATATATTGGTTTCAAAGTGTTATATTAATGTCATGTATGATATGAGAAATAACTCACTGTATAATTTGATACTATCGCTACCGCCTGTCAACCTGGGGGGTTTAGGGGTTTCAGAGTAAACTTAATCAATCATTGTTTTCGCGGTCAGTTGAATTCCGCTATATTTTATTGGGATAAAGATCTCAGCCTGTGGCGTAGAAATAAACGAATAGATTCCAGGTTTTGTATAATTTCTTTTAAAAATCCACTTCAAGTATTCGTCCTTGATGTCTGTGGCAATGCCTTCCCTTCGCTGAAGTTAGCGTCTCGCCGTACTACCATATGGGAAAGAAAGCAATTCTTTTCCAGGTAATCTCTTGGATCACCGGAGTTCGAAATGACTCCGGCTGGTTGTAGTGTCCCGGAGCTACTTGGGGGCATTAAGCCTTGTCAAAGTACAAGCCGCCCGGTATTCCGTTGATGCACCGCAATTGATTACTGTAGGGCTCTTGAATCCAGGCAACCACCAGTATATTTATCTTCTATGTCGTATGTATATAAAACCACCTACAACTGTTCGTCTACGTAACGGCTCGAGTCTATTCGAATAAAATGAGTTAATAAATAATCTTTAGATAAATATTTTTTCAATGCTCAAATACTCTGATTCTCTTAGCCACCCCTCAATCATTTAACTACACAGCTATTGGCATGAGTTTGTTCACCAAATAAAATGATTACTAAAGACTAGTAGCCAAATACAAGAGGATTCATGAACGTCTTTCCGTACTGTTGAACGCTATATTTATATGTTTCTATTTTTCTTATTAAACACTTTATTTAATCTACTTTTTGTGTCCTCCACCTTATTACTCGCTAAATCTAGGTAGCCACTTACTGTCTGTATTGGCAACTTAAATATATACGTTACATGAATGACCGTTCCAGTATCTAGAGTCTAATAAATCTATATATCATTAACTGTAAGAATTTAGTCTATGTTCTGAGCTGAGCTAGAAAAGGGATAACCCCGTGCTGTTATAAAGTCATCATCGGTTGGTCATACCGGGGTTTGGGTTTGAATTTAGTTGGCGTTTTGGAATTTATTCTTAAACGTGGACTGGGTTTGAACTCGGGTACTGTGTATGAGTAAGCGTGGTGGATTTATACCGGTACAATATATCTTGCTTTTACGGAATTTTCTAACTTGTTTGTAGTTTTTATAAAATATGGCAGTCACTTGATGAAACTCTTTTTCAAGTTTTCTATTTTGATATTTCTCTCTTCCTCAATACTTTTGCTGCAATAAGAATGTTTTAATAAATAAGGCCTCTTAATATTGTGTTCTTTCTTAACTGAATATTTTCCAGACTTATCAGGCGCATTGATTTACTATTTCTTCTATTAACAAAATAGGCATTGGTCCATTTCTTTTGAAATATGCAACTTTCTATATCATTTTACTCAGTGTAACTATCCTTTTTCAATCGAGTGTTGTTAGCTGAGAGGTCAGCGCAACAGCTTTGCAAGCAAGCAGTTGGTTGCAGACGGTTGTTGCGGCTATGACACATGAAAAAAAACTATTCTTTTTCAAAAAAAAACATAATTCAAAATAATAATAATAATAATAATAACAACAACAACAACATGAAGTAAAATTCAAGTTTTCTTTTTTTTACTATATATTCATCTGTCTTAGAAAATCACTATAAACACAAATAAAATGTGCTCAACTTCATACATTAATGCAAAAATGATCGTAAAACCAAAAAAAGCTCTCAGATTAAATCCATAGTCGGATAGATCTCAGAATTAAGGTAATTTTTTTATAATATTGCACCTCTGATAGAATGAACTAGAACTATTGTAAAGATTAGAGAGAGAAAATAAATATTTTATTTTACTAAACTCTTTTTAATTCAATATCTGATCTATGCTGTCTAAAGAAAAGGTTTTATACAGGGCCATTTTATATTCATTTTTTAAGTTCAAATGCCATTTTGGCCCCAGGCCTGAAGTTCTCCATACCTGCTTTATATCTTAGCTACTTTGTAATAAAATAATGTTGTATAATTTTGGAATTGTGGGGATTTTTCTAATTGTTTTATTAGAAAATTGTCATGCTAACAAATCTGGTTATTGTTAAAAGTAATGTGCACAATCTTCATGTCAATATAGTGGGCTCATCATAGCTAATCAAATTAATGGTTCCTTTATTAAAATATATATCATCTTTTACTTTTACAGTTAATAGGAAAAAATATTTAGCAATAAAATGTAAACAGCACCGATATGTTTAATTGAAATTGTCTCATTTGATGATTCAAGTTTTATTTTAGTGCCAATTTTTCAAAGCAGGAAAAACTATTATTCTTATACATCTAAACATTTTTTCTAATATCTTTGGATTTTTTTGTAAACATAAATTAGTTTGGATCATATTTTTTTAAAAAAAGAGAGAGAGAGAGATTAAGTAGTTAAGATTATATGATATCTTTAAAGGTTAGTGTATCATTTTAATGATTATTAATTCATTGGAAGATGAAGGTCTCTTCAGGTTTAATCCAGTTTATGTAATTCCTAGCCTCTTTTTTCCACATCATATAAAAAACTTTCATTCATTCATCTCATATGTGGTTTCTTTCTAAATCATCTACCATCTTTTGTGATCCTATTTAAAACTTCAATTGCCTATATAGTCCATCTCTTCTATCACTGTGACCAAACCAGCTTTATTACAATATCTTAAATTTTTCAATGATATCAGTCACACTTGTTTGTTCTCTCACTTTTGTATTTTCATAGTTTATTTCTTCTTATTACTACTAACATACATTTTTCCATACTTCACAGAGTAATCTGAAATCTGTCTTTTGCTTTTCTGTTAAGTTCCCAAATCTCATATCCATCAGAAAGGACTCATAACACATATCCGTTAAAAAGTTTTGCCATATATAGACTTATTTTCTCTTAATACTAGATCATTTCTACCAAAAGCAGTCTATGATTAATTTCATGCAATACATATTTACAAGGTATTTAATTTGTGGTTGTTAAATATTTCTAACTCATAATTATGAAGATTTAGTACCTTCTGGGAAAATCATTGAACATTATTTTAGCCTTATTATTAATATCTTTAGTTTTATTTTCTTGCTTTCATACAATAATACTCCCAACATAAGTGGTATTTGAGAAATAACCACATCATCTGCAAAATCTGGGTGATTTAAATAATCTCCATTTACTTTTACTCCTTTAGCTTCTCATTTTAATCCACATAATATTTCTTTACAAAACTGTTGTAAAAAGTCTTGGAAATATACGATCATGATGCATACATCCTTTGCAATGTTAATCTTCTTAGTATTATTATGTAAGCTAATCTTTGCTACTGCATTTTGATAAATATTCTTCATAACTGTCCATATTCTGGGTCTATATCTTCATGATCCAAAACTTGAATCACTTTGAAAATGCATATAGAAACAAATGCCTTTTCATAATCTACAAAGAAGAATATAATATCAATATTCATTGGCCCTTTCTACAATTTCTCTGCATATTTGAATTGATCTATGGTGCTAAAACTAATTTTATATCACTTGTTCTTTCAAGTAGTTAGAATTTAAGATTTACACAGAGTCTGGCTTACACTGAGTGGTGCTACTGTATGAACAATTTTGCCTCTATGTAAACAGTTTGTGTATGTGTCAAGAATAGTGCTTATGTGGTGTTTGGTGGTTTAATTTAAGGTTTACTGTAGATGAATTGTTGTAATTATTCAGCAATGATTTTGTATAGCAGTGATAAAAAAATCGGTAGTTTTATAATTTCTAATATCTTCTTTGTCAATGTTCTTCAGTACTAATACATCTTTTTTTTTCTTGTATCATAGCATTGGCCAGGAAGTGAACCCACTAATCTGGGACAATTGCTTGTAAGGCAGCTGTTCTGACCTCTCAACTTTTGCCAACTATTTTTTTATTTTTTCACCTTCTTTTAAAGTACCAATAATTCCATCATTTTCTGGAGCTTTTACCTTTTTTATAGATTTAATAGCAAGGCTCATTTTTTTCATTAAAAATATTGGCAATTCAGAAGATGTATGATATTTTGTTTTGTTTTTTATTTACTATATCGTTCTTCATAGAACTCTTTCATATATTTCATGATTCCATTTCTCTTTTCTTCTTATTACTGAAACAACTTCTCTTCCAATACCATGATATATGGTTTGTACTTTTGAGTCCATTATTTTCTTCCATAGCTTGTATTGTCAAATCACAAATATATTTTCTTATGTCATTATTAATTATTTTTCATAGCATTTTACAAAACTCTAAATATTCAATTTCTTTTTAATGGCTCATTTTTAAATATTTTCTTTCTTTCTTTTTTTTTTATATATTAAAATAATCTTATCTTAGTTGGA
Source organism: Epiperipatus broadwayi (assembly GCA_028023455.1). Classification (NCBI taxonomy): domain Eukaryota; kingdom Metazoa; phylum Onychophora; class Udeonychophora; order Euonychophora; family Peripatidae; genus Epiperipatus; species Epiperipatus broadwayi. The sequence goes on from JAQFVV010000051.1 coordinate 385,371, forward strand.
AATATACAGGTAAAGTGTTGCTTTTTTGTATCAGTTATCTATGTTGCAGTTCTTAATAGATTATCAGTTATCAATTTATTGAGTTCACATAACTCTGCATTACCTTCAAAGTCTGTAAATATCTGCAAGCAAGTTCAAATTTAAATTCATTGGAATATTTCTGAAGATTAGAAATATCAAATATTAATATTATCATTCTTAACAATAGTTTTCATTTCTCTGATTCTGCATTAATATGTATCATACATATCACTAATCAATGATCACTTCCTATATTGAATTTATTAAGAACTCTTACAGTACATATTTGGTCTTAGTTAAAATATAATCCATTTCTACCTTACCATAATTTGGGGGTTTCTATATCCATTTCTGTTGAACATTTTCCCCCAAAAAATGAACATAATATGCATAATTTTTTGCAACCCCTACAAGTCTAATTTCCTCTCTCACTTCTATTATCATAAGAAATTTATCCACAACACTTTCATCTTTCAGTTGATTACCAATTCTAGCATTAAAGTCTTCTGTGGTAATTTTAATATGATGATTGGTCTGATCAAAAGGCTTTTGTATATAAAAGTCCTTGACTTTTTCTTGCTAATGAAAATTTATTGAGGTGAAAATCTAAATTATCTATATTTTCTGTCTTCCATTAATCAGAATAGCTAATCTTTTTACCTTTCATGATCTACACTCAATCTCCACAATGTCGTTATTCCACTTTTTATTTATAATAAATCCCACTCTACTTTTGTTTCTAATATTAGTGTTATTATAATAAAGTGCATGTGGACTTTTTTAACCCAATTGATTCTTCCCTATTTCTTGTAACTTTACAAAGTTCAATAATATCCCATTCAATATGATACGTTTCTAATATTAGTGTCATTATAATAAAGTGCATGTGGACTTTTTTAACCCAATTGATTCTTCCCTTTTTCTTGTAACTTTACAAAGTTCAATAATGTCCCATTCAATATGCTACAGTTCTTCAAGTTACACAATCTTCATTCACTTGAAAGTTATCTGTAATATAGGTGTCTAAATAAAAGGTCATTATCGAATGGCTGCCCTGAGCCCACAAACAGAAAATTCATAGCAGCTTCTACCTTGGCTAAGAGCTTTACGGCTTCCTCGGAATGAAACTATAGATATAGCTCTATGTGTCATGATTATAAATATTTATGAATATATATATATTCACACACACATTCATTCTGCCTTCAAAAAATTACTCAAAGACTATGATGTTTTTTGATTTTAAACTCGGAGATAAAAAGCTCATAAACTTCCCACAATGCCTGATGCATGCTCAACAATTTTCATTTACCACGTGAATAATCACACAGTAACAACAGCGGTAATTAGCGCAGAAACTTATAGACTGGACATTAGCCATCTCGGTTTTCTTAAAGCCTCAAAAAGAAACTAAAACTTCTCCTTTCAGTTAAAATCAAACTTTTTTCTGCAGCCTTGTTGCTTATATATAGTAATTACATTAACATCTCCAGATTGGGAGTTTCAAAAAATAAAGCTTGTAATATATATTGATATCACAATGAACCCAATCCCTATCCATTATATTATGCCAAAAATATCACCTAAATATCTTAATAAATTATGAATATGTATGTGTGTGTATCTTAAAATGGAAATATATATATATAACTTACTCCAACAACCAATAATGCTGTAGGGATCTCCAATAAAATCTTCCAAACACTTACAAGTATAATTTTCCTTGATTACTGAAGCAGCTATAAAAAGAAAAAATATGTATTTATCATATGTGTATGCATATTACTGATGTAAAAGATATTGGATATGGATATAGCTTTCAGAATCTAATCTCTACTTAATATTTAGGTTTGAATTCTTGTTCTCAATATTCTAGTATTCTATACACAATAACTTATACACAGTTTACTGAGTAATATATATATATATTGTAATGGGATGGGGTGGGTGGTAAGTTGGAATGAATCTGGGGGATGGCATAAAATCATCAACCCCAAGTAAATTAAATACAACATGAAATATCAAGAAGAGCAGCTAAAGCATAATTATTATCAACCAGCATTATAAAGTAACTATCAGCTTAAATAAATACTCAAGAGAAATAACCAACCATCATCATTAATGATGGGAATAAACAAATCAGTACAATAAATCAGAATAAAATCAACAGACCATCTTGTAGCTGGATTTGAACAATAAACAAAATAAATCAACAGTCAACCTTGTGACTGGATTAGAAAATGGGTCTTCTGTAGACCAGGCTAACTTCTGAGCCTTTGCCAACTTGGGAAATTATTTAAACATAACTTGGATGCACTAGCTTAGTGCCCATCCATTAAAATAGATAAGAATCAGAAATCAAAACAATAATGCTGGGATATTAAAACATGCTGATCATCATCAATGCTCAGGCCACTTCTACTGGCCAACTATAAACTTAAATTTTTTAATAAAGACTGAAGTAAAATAAAAAATAATAGTGCATGGGCTTTAAAGAGTATCCTCTTTTGCGCCAACCAGGATGATGATTGATCATCTCTGGATGCCCAAAGCACCAAACACATCCCCATTTATCCGTGTCCAAAATCTAGCTCAGAGAACAAGGGCTCTATTACTGTATGTGACCAAGAGATGATGGAATACAATTTTTAACAATTAAATATAAGTTTATTAATAACAAAAAATGATTAAAGTTTCCAGTTTCAGTTAAATGAAATACATTATACATAGTAGGTTTACTGAACCGCACATTTATATAATTTGCACAGACGTGCGATATATTAATTTATCTACATAACATTAGTATTTATCACAATAAAATTATTACAGATTATTCTCGCAATTTAATTCTCTTTGCTGAATATAATCTTTTTCTTTAAAATAAGAACTATCAAATTTTTGACAGTTAATTGATTTAAAATGTCTTTCTTTTTTTTTTTTTTTTTAGTCTAAAAGATTTTTGGAAATCTTTTTCTTGATTATTAATTATAACTTTCTTTGTAGTTTTTTTTTTCTTTAATAAACGATTTTAAACTAATATCGTTTTATATATTTCTATCAGTTATAAAAATGTCATTTTATTAAGTAAATTGTTTAAAACTTCCTTATCATATATAATGCTACTCACCACCAGCTGTATATACGTTTCTCCATGTTTCTTTGCCTTTATCTGACGCAGCATAGTGTAATTAATTCTTCAGCAAGCTGGAAGATTTTTTCTTGATGAGTTTGGTTTTAGTGATTGTCATCATCAGGTAAAAGTATATAATTCAGGTAATTTGTTGGCATACCATGAGGGGTTCCTTTTGTGGTCCAATAAATTGTCAAGCTGTCTTCTAGAACATATTTAAGCCACTAGTTGATCCATTTGAAGTGACCCTGGCTTCATAAATCAAATCTCTGCAGTAAACTATAATGCAGCTAGTGGACTTTACTCCCTTAGATCTTCATAGGAGCTTTATATAACTCTGCTATCTATTTTATCCTCTTTTTTTGGCTATTGATTCAGAAGTGACCCAGCTTCAAAACCAAAACTCTTATGAAGGAAAATAGTAGCAGCTCCTGCCTTCAGCAACATTAAATCATGGTAGCTTTTCTGCAAACTCTCTGCTACAGCCAACAACATACTGCTCTCTTCGAAATCATTATCCAAACTATGCAGTGGCCCTGTTGGCCACTGCTTACAATACTACAACCAGACTCCTCTGGTCAACTCTTACAAACTACAAGCAAAAACTAACTGATATTTTTTTTATCAGTCTTATATAACCTTGGGTAGGTCAGGTGACAAAAACACAGTGGCTGTTTTCAATCTACTTTAATCCATTTGAAAACAAGCTGGAAATTTTTATCAAAGTGTGATTTTCGTGTTTTTACTTTAATCTTTGGAATTTGACCAAAGGTGTGATAATCCTTTTGAAAACATATACATGTTTTCATTTAGACAATAAAAATTTGCAAATTAATTAAAGATTTTAAAAATAGACATTTTTTTCAAAATTATCAAAAAAACTAGCTTATATTTAAATTTCAAAATCAGAATTACAAATAATATGTATCAGACCTTTTTAAAATATTAATTTCATAATACAATTTTTATTTTAAATCGGAGTTATTATTTAACCCTTTACTTAGTATTATTTTATTTTAGAAAATATAGAAAAATATCTACAAAAATTTATTCTATGTTTATTTCTACTTTTCCTTTATTTTTACATATATATATTCACATACCCTATGTTAGTGTGTGTGATGTAACCCAACTAGTTACAATATATATATATATATATTGTAGTGGTGTTCTAATTAGCGATATTAGACACGTGACCATTTGGAAATTAGTATTAGTAGATGAATAAGGCTAAGTTTCCAATATTTGACTTATGAGGGCCAGTCCATATTTTTGACTTAGTAAATGATTTGTTTTCAAGTTAAGATCTAAGTTTACCACCTCATCAGTTCTCAGTGTTAAAAAGTACAATGGTTACTTATAAATATTTTTAACAAGTCTATATGGATGTGCATTGTAAATTTTAACTAAAAAAAATTGTTTATTAAATATTATTAAATTATAATGTCAGTTTTTAAATTAATCCTTCACCAATAATTCTGAAAATTAATTACAGCTGTGATTTAAATTTTATATTTGACCAATGTATGTTAATTTATGGCAGTGATGTGTGTTGTGTAGTTTTATGGATATACACGTGGACAGTAATATGACTAGGTGTATTAAGCTTAGTTTATTTCATATTAATCAAGCTTGTTTTTAATTGCATGGGTGAAGCAATTGACTGTACTATGTGTGTGTACACATATATATACTTTTGCAGATTATAAGACTCTATATAATAGTTAATTACCGTTATATTTATTATTTTTATTGTTAGTTAGTTAGTTAGTTAGATAGATAGATAGATAGATAGATAGATAGATAGATAGATAGATAGATAGATAGATAGATAGATAGATAGATAGATAGATAGATAGATAGATAGATAGATAGATAGATAGATAGATAGATAGATAGATAGATAGATAGATAGATAGATAGATGGATAGATGGATAGACGGATAGACGGATAGACGGATAGACGGATGGACGGATGGACGGATGGACGGATGGACGGATGGACGGATGGACGGATGGATAGATAGATAGATAGATAGATAGATAGATGGATAGATGGATAGATAGATAGATAGATAGATAGATAGATAGATAGATAGATAGATAGATAGATAGATAGATAGATAGATAGATAGATAGATAGATAGATAGATAGATAGATAGATAGATAGATAGATAGATAGATAGATAGATAGAGAAAAATGAATTTAGTTTAGATTGTGGCACTAAAAGGTGTCAGGAGATTCACTTTTTGGTAATTTATTACTCCTTGAGTAAAAGTAAAATCTAATTGTAATAATTAAATAATTGTGAGTTAATTTTAAAAGGTATGCATATTATATAGGGTGTATGAACACATTCTTTTACGTGACCCACCACTCTCCACACTATCTCATAACACTGACACACTTGAACACATATATGTTGAAAAGATAAATAATCACCAATATACGTATTTCATGCTAAACCAGCAATCATCAGTTGGTCCACATTACCACCTCTACACATATATGCTATAAGTGCTCAGATATATATTAAGATAGCCAATCTTCATACTTTAATGGACAGGCTTCAATCTACTCCACACTCCAACTATTCAACAGTCCATCCAACACAGGTACATAATAAGCCTGTGTGTTTCTAAAATTAAATATTAAATAAAAAAATATTAAATATTTAAAAAAAATTAAACACAATATTTTTTTCTCTTTCTTGCCTTTTGAGAAAAAAGTTATTTGTTAAAAGGGGGGAAATGTAATTAAGAGAAAAGATTATTATGAAGATAGACAGCTTAAGATTAAGAAAAACATTATTTGAAAAGCATTTTTCAAAAAACAATGATGGTGAAGTTATAAAGTGGCTGAGATAATTAATTTACATCAAATATGTTTATCTAATGGTGTGACCCAAGAAATTAGAGTAGATCATTATATAGTAAGGGAATATATAACCAAACAATGTACTGTTAGCCACAACCTTCCATAGTAAAATAAAATACAGCTAGCTATAATTGTTGGTGGGGGAATAATAATCTCAGTATTGTAAAAATTATAAAATGACCAAACACACTAATGGTACGTGCTTCCTTAGTATAAGTGGTGAATTCACTTCCATGTGTTCATCTATGTGGTATTATGTAGCACTGTAAGAAGAAGAAAAGTTACAAAGTCTAGCCATAATATGAAAAGAAAAATGCACTGATGTTCATTGTTATCAAAGATATATTTTTCCATGCATGGAGATTGGAATGGAAATTGCTAACTCCCTCCAAAATTGCACAAAAGAATAATAGCCAACCTAACTAAATACTGATGAAACAAGGAACATACTAGTGCCCAATTGATCTAAAGGGATGATTGAATAAAATATAGAGTTTACTATTTATAACCAGCCTTAAAAAATGGTGCTTGCATGATAAAAAGAAACTATCTACTATTAATAAGCAACCATAAATATTGATTGAGGACCTGAAAATGAATCAAACAATAAATGAACTACACTAGGTTGCCTAATATATATATAACCCAAAAACTATTATATATATATATATAAAGTAGTTTTTGAGTTAAACTGTGTATTATTTTTGTTTACCTCCCAACCTTCCAATGAAATAGCATCCATTATTAAAAAGTTAACATTGACAATAGCAGATGCATGTTGGGAAGTAAACAAAAATAATACATAGCTTAATCCAAAAACTCCTTTATTTTCATCATATAACGGTGAAAACATTAAATATAATATATATTGAAAATCGGACATTTCTGTCAATAGACTAAGGGTTACATTAATTAAGAAACTTAGTAAGACTATTTTAATATATATCACATGATAGAATATCAATGTATTAAATTATAAATCACATCATTTAATTATGGTTATTATCATTATATTGTATTATTAGGTTTTGATTTTATTCTTTGCTTAAAGAGATTATATATTTGTATTTTTTTTAATTAAGTGTTATTTTTATATAATGAAAATTAATAAAAGCCATAATATTTAATGACGTATTGATGATATTACACTTCTATTTAAAACTTTGTAAAGTCAATCAATTACTTAATGAAGAGAGTGTTGACATATTTATATATCTTTTATATTTACTGTCTGAGATAAATATTGTTAAATTCTAAAAAATAGTTCTGGTATCAATTACCATTCTTGAATTTTATTGGTTCAATAAGGATGTAAGTTAAATAGTTAAGTTATACAATATCTTGTTTGAGACTAAAGTGTCTGCAAGCTATTGCTTGGTGCTGAATGGAATTGTGATCACATAAGCATAAAGATTTGAACCTAGATTTTTGGACATTACTCAGAGTGGTGAAGTGCCCCTTAAAAGACCTAAGTCCATTGTATCAGTCTAGACAAATAAAAAATGGCCAGCATGATCATATCCTTTTAAATTGCACTCAATAATCTATATGTAATGATATACATATAATTATTAGAGGTCAGATTAACTTATGGTCAACATGAGTATGACAGAAAAATTGCCAAAAACAACATGCTATTATCAGAGTTTTAATAATGTAAATGGCTGAAGAGTTAGAGAAAAATTGAAGCCTCTCTATTAAAGTTTGAAGATTTTCTATCTTAATGTAAACTGAGCACCGATTATATAAATATGTAGGAGATGCTGTATATTGGACATCATTTCTTTTTCACGTATTTTGGTTGTATAAGATGGAATGCATGACTGAAGGAAGCTTGAAAGTCTGAGTTCAAATCCCATATAATTACATATAATTATAATAGAAGTGTATCTTTCCAAATGAATGGATGAGTGAGCAAAAAAAAATATTACTGATGCTAGATTAATATATCAGCAATAGTCCTATCAACTGATAAATTTCTTCATTATGTTCATCACCAATCTTTGGATTGGTGTTCATTCTTTGGATCCTATTGCAATATATATTATATATGTGTATGCATATTTATTGCATACATATATATAATATAAACAAATATAGACTATCTCTTCATAAACTGTCATTGTAAAGTAATCCCCACTTTTTTTTTTGTCTGAAAATCTGTAAAAATAAAATGTCCAAATTTATTCTTGCTGTGTATTATAAAACTTGAATTTCTGACAGACATTGGAATTCTGTGTAAAATTTAAACTCCAATCAAATATAAACATGGATTATTAATTCAAATTCATAGATGCTTTTTATTGGTTTCCTGACAAAGAGAAAGTAGATGCTTACATTTATATTGATATATCATGAAAATATATATTTTTGTTTATATTGCATATGTATTTTAAGTGTTGCACTTTATATTTGTATGTATATATATATAACAATAAAACTAATAAATATCACATTAATTAACTCTTATATAAAGTACTTGAATCTGCAGAAGTGCTTTTGGTTAATTCCTTAATCCTCCTCAACTGCTACTAATGGCAGTTGAAAAGGGTTAAGGAATTATGCGAAAGTACTTCTGCAGATTCAAAGACTGTATATAAAATAGTTAATTACTGTTATATTTATTAGTTTTATTGTTATTATCATAGTTTTTTAATTAAAAACATTATATATATATATGTGTGTGTATTAATTTAATTATAAATTTTTGATATCCATTTTTAAATTAAAGCAGATTATGAGAGACTATATGTAAAATAATCCTTGTTCGTTCATGGCTTTTCTCACAAATTATCATTGTGTAGCATGGTAGTATCCCAGAATTATCAGTTAAATGGTACATGCACCACAATACATATTTACACATGCATACATACACCAATAAATAAAATAGTATTAAATTTTAAAAGTATAAAAATGAGAAATCATACTTACTACTGTCAAAACTTATGAGAGAATTACAACTAACTGGAAAAAAAAAGAAGAAAATATTTTTATTTCCAACATATTGTTTATAAATATTAATAAAATTAGCCTGGAAATGTTTTAATCAGTATGTATAATTTCTGGTTTTGATCAATTAACCAAATGCTGTTAATTAACATTTCAACTTCCTTGCACTCATTAGATGGCTATGTCAGTGCAAAATAACCTGTATTGGCTATTCCAAATGTATATAGGAATTATCTGATTGGTTGCTATCACAACCAGAAATTACATCTAATGTTGAAAAACACTGCATTTAATTATATTACATATATATAATAATAAGTTACCCACAAAAAATATACTATACTTTCAATTACCTAAATTATAATCATTACCAATTGAACATATGAAACAAAAAAAAAAAACAGATGTCATGTGATTTTCCAGGAATACGTAGGTCAGTATTAGCAAATTGATTATTTATTATAGAATCTTTAAATTGCTTCATAAAAATTGTGTAAAACAGGCAAAACTCTCTAGCTTTTAGCCAGAAACTAATCTGGGGATATTGAATGAATAGACACTAGATGGGACTTTTATGTGCAAGCCTTCCAGCATTCATTGATTACTCTGGCTTGCACTGAGTGGCAATACATATAGAGAGTTTTGCCTATTTTAATAACAGTTATGAGCAAGCATAAGAAATGGTGATCATGTGATGTTTATTGGCTTAAAAATTGTTTCTTTAATTTTTACTTCTATGATGTCTTTCTTCATGCGATATTCTTGTATGATCTAAATTGAAATTGAATTTCAAGATTTTTTATAATCAAAGAAAACTGAAGCAGTATTTGTACTATTTTTATATGATTACATATGTATATATTAAATAGCACATAGTTTTCAAAGTTTAAAAGTAAACCACCATATTTTGATATCATTGTTATAAATAAAATGCAGTAAAATGTTTGACCAGGCAATAAGAAAATTAAAAGCAAAGAGCAAAATTACATGTTATTCACTTATTTACATGTTAAGAATCAAATATATTGCACCCCACTATAAAATCCTTAATTTAGAATAATAAAAAATACCAGGATAGCATCCAGATATAATGAATGGATACGGGCTTTTACGACCACTCGGGATAACACACTAATAATTCCTACTAAATCTTTCTTTATGAATTTGAGATAAATACTTTTATCATAATGTATTAATCAAAAATAATAATCTTCTGAATAAAGGTAAATAATAATTTCATCACTAAAGCAATCTTTTTTTAATAAATGCAATTGGTTAAAGTGATCATTCAATAGTTTATAAAAATTAATAATTTATTTCTTAGATGCTTTCTTAACATCTAAGTAAAAATTTTAACAAAGAGATTATTATACTAAATTTCATACATTCATGTACTCTTAAAGCTAACATAAAATATAACTTCATTCTAAATTTTATAGTATCAAGATTTCGGACAATATATGATGATGATGATGATGATCGAAAGACTATGAAGCCGAAATTAACAATAAAAACATTTATTTCAACAATAAGGACGCTAACAATTTTGGAAATCTATAATCTAACCAAAAAAATGAATCATTTAAACAAACTGCTGAACAATCCAATTACAGAGGGAAAATATGATTTTTAAAATTTACAGATAAAATAAAAATAAACTTACAGATTAAATAATTGTTGACTATTATTAATTTTGTTTGTTTGATGAAAATCTTCCTCAGTATTAATAATATCATAAAAATTCTCCATTATCACAGCATAATGAGACCATTATGTTGCCCCACCCCCAATGAGTGCATTTAAACCTTAAATAGGACTTACCAATCCAGTAATGGGTAAATTCTGAAAGTGATGTATATCACTTATTGAAGCCCAAAATTACAATTTTCATTTCTAAAATGTTTGTTGATTTGTATGTCCTATAATACTGGCAAAGCACAGCAAACAGACCCACACATCGAAATCAAACTACAACCTACAATCAGATATTAAATAGTGCAACAGAGAATAAAGATGTTTTTAGAACTAAATATTTTATCAATTGTCATAAAATAAATTAATAGTGGTACACAAATCATGGCTTAATACAAAATACATGATGCAATACATCCACATTTAAATGTAAATAAGGCAATAAAAAATAAGTGGTGGCATGAACTGAAAGGGGAGCATCTACATTTCAGGGCAATAAATATGCTAGTATTTAGTCTATAATCATGAGGAAAATGAAAATGACTCATCAAATATATAATAGGAACAATGGTAATTGCCCTAAATAAAGCATTTCGTGCTTAAATATAAGGCACAAAAGTAACTCACAGAATATATTATAATAAGAGAGACATAGCTACAGTCTCTTTATAAAACATGTGTTAGTAAAATAAATATCCACAAGAGAGAGACAAAGCTAAAATCTCTTGAAAAACACAATGACAAGATAAGCATGTATGATTAAAAACAAGAGAGAGAACAATGATAATCTCTCAAATAAATACTACATTATTAACTGATATGTAAAACCAATAATATAAAAATTATTTGCTAAATCTGGCTTTATAAAAGCATGGCCTGAAATAACAATAAGAATATACATTATCTTTACTTTGTTCAGCATAAACATATACATTCAAATAAATAAATAACTCATGACAAGTGACAAATAACACATTAAGTATATAGCATTATAATAGGTAAATATTCTGTGAATTTTTGGATAATATGGCTTACAAATGATTCATAAAAGCATATTAGACAAAATTGTAAATAAAATAAAATATATGATACATTACAATAGCATAATACCAAAACTTAAAATTTTATCCAGTTTACCAAGAAAAATGAAATAAAAATACTTCATCCTGGATGTTCTACCATTCCTGATGTTCTACCATTCAAGAGGATACAATCTGTAATTATCATTCTCAAAATGCTAACAATTTCTCCTACTTGTTAAAACACAGCAAACATAAATTATTACTACAGTATTCAAATATTTCTATTAGGCAGTAGATGTTCTGGTGAATATGAGGACAAAATACATTAATGGCCACTTGAATTTTACAAAAAATATTTCAAATAAAATGCAAACAATAATGATGCATAAATTTATTACTTTTTATTAATTCTTTTTAAAAACACATTGAAGATAAATACATGAAGAGCATTTATTCTTTTGACATAACAAATGCCATTAGAGAGCAGATTTCATATTATTATTATTATTATTATTATTATTATTATTATTATTATTATTATTATTATTATTATTATTATTATTATTATTATTATTATTATTATTATTATTATTAATAATAATAATAATAATAATAATAATAATAATTAATAATAATAATAATAATAACAACAACAAAGATGATTTATAATGAAATAGGTGAGCATGTGATAAGCTTTAATAAAAATCATAATTCAAAAACATTTATATTTTATTCACATAGGATATGACTTGTTTCATTTATTCAATACAAGTAATAATTTAAAAATAATAGTAATAACTTTGAATAAATATTCCATTAATATTTTAGAAGATTATTTTAAAAGAACATAGATATATAATAAATTTTCAGAACAATAGAGTTAGACTATAATCTTAATTTTACTGAATTAAGAAATATCTTTCTTGAATCTAGTCTGGAATAGATATAAAACAAAGTTTCTGTGAGAGAGTAATTTATTTCCTGCTGCTACACTAAAAGTAACCAAATAAATGTCAATTTAAAATTCAGGTAAGAAATTTATTAAATTACCATTAAGCAGATTCTTCTATCTAAAATTAAATAGTTCATTCATGCAAAAGCTGAACAATTTCAGAGAAACCCATTTTTTTTGTAAAATTTTAAAATAAAAACATTTATTAAACATATGTTTGTAAAAAATATTCAAACATTTTAAAGTCATTTTTTGAAACTTTTTATTTTCAGCAAATCATAAGATAATGAGCAAAAACATTTTTACACTATTAAAAACTGCTTTAAAATACAATAGCATAGTCTTTAGTACTTTTAAAATTCCAGTATATAAAATATTCAACCAATAATATTGAATATTATTAATGAAAAAATAAGATTCAATAAAAGTTTTTACATAATAATGCTTAATCACAAAGAATTTTCTCAATGTATACATGTTATACAGAAATAAATCTACAATTATTGTTAAATATTTAGTTATAATTTCCATTATGTTTTTGGCTATGTAGATTTAAAACTTCCTTTAGTAATTTCAGCTTAGAATTTCAGTGCCTGAAGAAATTAGCTAGCAATACATGTTTAACTTTAAGCAAAATAAAAATTTGTTATAAGGAATTAAACTAAATAAAAATTCATTATTAATCAAGTAATTTTTTCCAATAAAAATTACCCAAGTTGAATAAAAAAATGTTAAAGTAACAAGTAAGTACATGTGTGTCCCCAATCTATTTATATTGTTGATCATGTGATTGATTTTGATGATTGAAACTGATATTTAATCATCCCCTTTCTTGACTTTAATTCATTAAAGTTTAAAGATTAACTGGTATTCTGGGAACATCACTAAAAATAAACTCATTTACATAATTGTCTAGACTTTTAAAATTAAAATGTTACATTTTAAGAATTATTTATAAAACTGGAAATTATTATAATAAAAATAAACAAAATATTGTTTGTATAATAAATTATATTATTTTTAAATAAAATATTAATTTATATTATTCTTTTTAAACACTCATACAATTTTTAATAAAAAAACAGGCAAAACTCTTTATACAGTAGTGCCACTCAGTGCAAGTCAGGGTAATCAATGGATGCCAAAAAACTTGTACATAAAATCTCTATCTAGTGACTACTCATTCAATATTCCTAGACTACTTTCTGGATTATGGCCTTCACCAGTGAGGAACTTTAAATCTGAGGTCACTGCACCTAGATCTTAGAATATAATGCAACTCTCCAGTAGTCACCTATTATCTCTACTTAACTACAAAACTATGAGAGTAGAATTGAAAACACTAATATTTTTAATCTAAACTCATTAGCTTATATAGTCATGTAGGTCTGAACTCAATTCAGTACCCATACATTTTGGTGTCTTTGGTTCTTTAATACCCATAGCCACTATTATCCTATTAGGCAGGATTGGTATTAAACCACTAAACATATCATGATCACCATTTCTTATACTTGCTCATAAGTGTTATTAAAATAGACAAATTTAGGCACTAGATAGAGATTTTATGCACAAGCCTTCTGGCATCCAACTCTCCATACAAAAGTGCCACTTAGTGCAAGCCAAAGTAATCAATGGATGTCAGAAGGCTTGTGCATAAAATCCCTATCTAGTGCCTACATTTGTCTGTTTTAATAACAATTATGAACAAACATAAGAAATGATGATCATGTGATGTTTAGTGGTTCAATACCAATTTTGCCTAACTGGATGGTGATGGTTATGATTATTAAAGAACCAAAGATACCAAAATGTATGAGTACTGAACTGAGTTCAGACCAATATGACTATATAAACTAATGAGTTTAGATTGAAAATATTATTGTGTTATCAATTTTATTCGCATAGTTTTGTACATAAGTAGAGATAAAAGTTTACTGCTGGATGGTTGCATTAGATCCTCAGATTTAAGATTCCTCACTGATGAAGCCACAAGCCAGTAATTAGTCTGGGGATATTGTATGAGTAGGCACTAGATAGGGATTTTATGCACAAGCCTTTTGGTATCCATTGATTACTCTGGCTTGCACTGAGTGACACTACTATATGGAGAGTTTTGCCTGTTTGATAACAGTTATGAGCAAGCATAAGAAATGGTGATCATGTGATGTTTAGTGATTTAATACCAATCCTGCCTAATAAGATAAAGGTGGCTATGGTTATTAAAGAAACAAAGAAACCAAAATGTATGGGTACTGAACTGAGTTCAGATCTATATGACTATATAAGCTAATGATTTTAGATTGAAAATATTATTGTGCTTTCAATTTTATTCTCATAGTTTTGTAGTTTAAAAGGTGGCTACTGGAGGGTTGCATTAGGTCCTAAGATCTAGGTGCTATGCTCTCAGATCCAAGGCTCCTCACTGACAAAGGCCACAAGCCAGAAGCTATTCTGGGAATATTGGATGAGTGTGCATTAGATAGGTATTTTATGCACAGGCTTTCTGGCATCCATTGATTACTCTGACTTGCACTGAGTGGCACTACTGTATGAAGAGTTTTGCCTGTTTTAATAACAGTTATGAACAAGCATAAGAAATGGTGATCATGTGACAATTCTCAGGATAGATTTTCAATAGGACTTTTTAAAATAAATATTTATAGAATAACTTTTAGTATTGCAACCATGAAGTTAAAATTGAAATTTATAATCCCAGAACACCACACATGTTTACTAATGCTTTTTTTATTTAAAATTAATAGCTTTTATTAATAAATTAATTCTTTATCTTCTTTAATTAACTAACTAAAACTTTATTTAGTTGTCTTAATCTTTACTATGATTGGCATTAAGAAAAATATACTTTTTATTAACAAACAACTTAAATAAAATGCATTTTTAATAGCAAGTAATTTAAATACTAATAATGAGCATTAAAGATTCAAGCATAGCTTTAAAGGTGAACTTTAACACTGATTTTTTTACACACTAATACCTTTATTAAAATAGACTTGACTTTTAATATTTTACTAACATTAGCTCATTGATGTTTAGAGTACTAATAACCCTAAACTAGGCAATTGAAAGTTATCTACAACTACATGTGAGTTTAAAACATTATAATAATATATTAAAAATAACTTTTAAAGTAACTACAATTTATGAAAATTTTTACAAAATAACTTATAGAAGGCATTAGCATTTGAATATCAACTCTAATATTTGGATTTATAAAAATTAAATCTGAGAATCAATTAAAAACATGGTAATCAACATATTTGTCTGTCATTAACAATGATTACACAGACACATAATCAAGTACTTAAAGAATTAAATTACTAACAGCATGTTTATCAAATATCATAGATTAAATGGGCTGCTAACTTAATTTAAATAGAAGGCTTTAATCAGTATTCATTCATCCAGCCACATTTTTCCAATTCAGGTCTGCAGCAGTTTAAGTAATTCAACACATTATAGTTTCAAATCAGAGAGCTATAAACAGAAATCAAACAAAATTAAAGAATAATTCATCTACATTTGCAAGTTGATACTAAAATATTACAAAACATAATGTACTTCGAGGAAGAGAATAAATACATCAACATCATCAGGACAATCTCTAATGTTTCAGTCTTTATAGCAATCATATAGGCCTGAAAGAATTGAAGAAAAGCATTTAGATAAACTTCATAATTTCAAAGAAAAAAAATTATTATCTATTTAATTATGATTTTGAAAAATGCTTCCTCCTTCTGCAATATGATTATGAATTTGAAAAATAATTGACTATTCTACAATATTTAACCTGCCATCTTGATCATACAAAGTACAATGAACAATAACTTTAAAATATCACATGGTCACCATTTCTTATGCTCACTCAGGCTGTTAAAACAGTAATGTGGTGTGAAGCACTGTGACTTCTTATACAGAGTCAGGCCTCTCTCAGCAACTATGTCCAGAAAAACCTGTTAACCAATTTACCTTTCCTTTCCATTCCCCACTCTAAGATTTCTCATAATCTTCCCCATCCCATTTCCACAATGTAATCTTTGTCAACACTATGGCCTTCATATCTAAATCTCCCTTATCTTTTCCCAAACTCAGCATAAAAACCAATAATGCACTTTCTGTATAATCATTTTGTTCATATTTATTCTTCCATAACTTCATTATGTGTGCCCTTTCTGCTTTTAAGCATTTACATTGAATTAACAGATGCCTAATATTTTTTATGCCTTCCTTACACAATTTGCAGACTAAATCGCCCATATTTTTCATTTACATGTATATTCCCTTGTTGCTAAAGATCCCATTCAAGCCTTAAACAGTAAACTACTTTCCCTGCTATTATCATAAATTAACTTGCACTCAAGGTTCCATTTACTTCTATATCTATTTAAACTCTTTTTACTCGCCGTACTAATTCTCCATTTCTCGTACTCCCTATTCTTTATTAATTGCATTTATTCTTCTATCCAATTCCTTACCACTATAACACTTGACAATCTTCCTAACACAGTCATCCCATCTTTTGTACAAGTATACTGATATAAATTCTTTATCCAAATGTTCTGCATACCGCATAACCTTTCTCATCCATCTTGTTGCCTGCCCTTTACTCATAGCCCAATTAAATACAATTTTGGCTATTTTTTTATTATCCATAAACTGCAATCTACCAAACATTTTATCTTATCTCATCATACTGTTATTAACCCTAAAATATAGGTGAGAATTCCAACTTCAAACATATATATTTTCAAATATATGTTTAATCTGGAAGAAATTTAAATTTAAATATTTTTTGCAATTTTTAGTAGTCATAATTATTTTCTGTTTTAAAATCTAATATTTATCATTAACTTAAATATCACTGTGGAATACACATCTATTTAATTTTTGAATTAAAGTGTAATGTGCATTATTTTGGATTGAAATAAAGAGTAGATTGTTAACTATTAATTTTTAGTAAATATTTTATTAAAAAATTTGGCTTGTATATGTGGACATTATACTATTACTTGTTCAAGAGCCATTTTGTTATTATTATGTAAATGTATGTATAATTACACTACAATTTTAGTTATGAAGCTAGAGAATACAGACATATTTCTCTGAAGTCAGGTAATAAAATAAATATAACCATATATTTAGCTGTTCTTACTTACATAGAAATGTATTAGACAGAATAAGTATGCTTGTAAGTTTTTGGTTATTAATACTGATATATTTATTTGTTTTCATTGTGATAAGACACATAAGTGTTATATTGTTAATTTTTATCTATTCTATTATGTTACTAAATTAATGTTCTACAACAGATATATCCATTATCCTCCAAAATAAATTAATTCTACAAAACTTGTACAGTTTAAGTTAATATGAAAAGATAAAGATAACACTAAATACTGTGCCTTATTTACATAATAGTCTTTGCACTATATATATATTTTAATGGTGCAGTTCTATTCAGCAATATGATTCTGGCGGCAATTTGCAGAAAGCTAGCATATTGCTTTTAAGATTTATTTTACTGTTATCTTTACTTTTTCATATTAATTTGAACAGTTCAAGTTTTGTAGAATTACATAATTTTATAAAAAGTGTATAACTGTTGAGATTTACAAAATAAATTCTTTATGTGACATATATTTTTAACATGTGTGTATGTGTATTTATCTGCTATATGGATAATCAAAGTGTTATGCTCTAAAGATTTTGTTAGATGGCTGGGAAACGTGAGTAATAATTGATGTTAAAAGCATTATAAGAGTTAATAAGACAGTCTGACAGAAAAACATGATGCTAGTATCCTCTTACAGCCCTTAAAGTTGTATTTAAATGAGATAAAAATTGATTTCTTTTCATACATATGTACAGATTTGGTATTTCTGAATAAAAGATATCTGAATTGGTCATGTCAAAAATGTGGAGACTTGGCTTTCACCCTACCACCAGTTGTCAAAGACGTGTTTTGATCTCAACTTTATTCAGGCTCAGTTAAAATAACATCTTGTCGACATAAGTTCTGGTACATAAATTAGTGATCTAATGTATAATGTAATCACCAGAAAATGATCTTGTCTCCAAGTGCTTCCAGCACAATCTTAACCACATGATTTTTGAAAGGGAAATTACAAATTCTTTTTTTAGTTCCTGTGTTGTTTTATTGCCTGTTATTGATCTGTTTTCCACATCTGGTACAATGTAGAGACATCTAATTGCACATTTTTTGTGTGATTTTCTTATTAAAGTTTTTAGTTTAATGCATAATATTGTGTAAGAATAGACTAACTTCAAACTTTTTTTTGTATTTCACCAAAGTGCGGTATATAGCACCTTAGACCTGTCATATAGTTCACATGTTTTCATACATTGAATGACTACAGGCTTACATTCTCCTTATTTTGATATTCTATTTAATCATTTATGAGTTTCTTTTTTACACTACATTACTTATGTAATAATCTATTATTAAAATATTTTATCATGTAGTATTATTTGATTGTTACAGCTTTAATTAGCATAAAAAAACAAAAAAATTAAAAAAAATTATGTGTTTTTTATGAGTTTCTTGTATCAATCAACTTATAATGCTTATTTAAGATTTTACCAAATCAATTTTTTCAAGATTTTCCTACCTTCTCTTGAAGTGAGATCAGCAATATTATACTTATGCATACATAAAACATTGTGATCTTTTAATATTTGGATTGATTTTTATTTTCTAAATTCTCTGATAACAAAATTTGAGCTGAGCTACTTCTGTACGTAATCTGAAAAGAAATAAAACAGGCAAAACTCTCCATACAGTAATGTCATTCAGTGCAAACCAGAATAATCAATGGATGCCAGAAGGCTTGTGCATAAAATTCCTATCTACTACTACTACTATATGGAGAGATTTTGCCTGTTTTAATAACTGTTATGAGTAAGCATAAGAAATTATGATCATGTGATGAAAAGTAGAAATAATAATGAAATAAATTTTCTATGGAATTTTGGGGTTAGATATTTGGATTGACCATAATTTCATACTTTACCTCCTTTGATGAGAAACCTTAGGGATTATAATCTTTATCTAGTGTGGAAGATTATCAGCATAAACCAGCTGATTTATTTTGTCATATCTGACCCTGCCTTCAGAAGTGGACTATTCCAGATTCCTTGCCTGATTGGCTAGCACCCAGTTGCTATCCAAAGGGATTAAAACCTTCACTAGGGTTCGCGCACTCAATCCATGTGTTTCTAGTAGGGTAGGGGATCTGCCTTTAAATAGTCAGCCTTTTGGAGACAAGGCAGAGAGCAATTACTTCTGTTAACCTGAATGACAGAATGTGCTCTCCATTAAACCTTCTGCCATCAGCAAAGGTATTTATCTAGTTATTATTAAGACATCCACGCAGTGAGGCAAGTCCACTTATGGACTGGAAACTGCTATGTCTGAACTATAGCTGACTCGAGGCAAGCTAACTACATAGCTGGAAGAGTCTTACCAGAACTCACGATGCAGGCTAATCATTAACTGGAAGAGAGTTCCTTACTCCGCACGACTATCTCAGCATTGAAGCATATCAACTGTATTTGTATATTTGTTTAATTAACGTGTGTATATATTTTATACTAATAAATTATACATATTAATTGCTGAATAGTTGGTTTTTTTATATCTGTTGGTTTGGAAACGAACCTGCAAGCCTAACAAACACAACAGATTTTAGTGAAGGTTTTAATCCCTTTGGATAGCAACTGGGTGCTAGCCAATCAGGCAAGGAATCTGGAATAGTCCACTTCTGAAGGCAGGGTCAGATATGACAATTTAAAAGTGGATTTATCAGCCGATTTAGAAGTTGTTATTGGATGAGATTGCTTAAATATAATACCAAATATAATAAGCTGCTACTATGAATATTTATAGTAGTTTTTATAAGGTTCTTAATGCTTATATAAGTCTTAGCTACATTCAAAGATTTTCTCCATTCTGAGAACTGGTCATCAGCAACCACATGATCTCCATTCTGTATGGAGAGTTTTATCTCTGTGTAAGTAGAGTTATAGTTTGTGATTTTACTTTAGGATTGACTATTGGCTTACTTTTGCTTTACCTATTTTTGCAGTGTATTTTTTTATTCATCCCTACATGGATTTTCTTTAGGAATTGTAAATATGTATATAGTATATGCTTGTTATTTTAAAAATATATAGCACTTTAAGTAGATATATATATCAAAAATATCAAACTTAATAATATATATATATGTAAATAATTGATTTTTGATTAAAAATTATATTCCATTTACATTTTGAAATTCGATTTTGCACCAATAAACCTGACAATCAACAAGTGCGTACAATGGATTGAACCCAGATATATAATTCATTGCTGTTCATTCTCATAATTCAACTGTTTGGACAATTTCATTTGCTCGCGTCGTCAAATAAAATATACATTTGGATAAACTAATTATTCAATTGCAGAACTGGTTAAGGTTATATGTATCGATTAATTGCAAAATAGTTTTCAGTTAGAAATGTATTAGAAAAAAAAATTTAGAAAATTCGCACTCAAAAAAATGTGGTATTCAGATTTGCCAATATTTTTATATACTGCTCGTTCAGTAACAATTAGTTCATGCACTATCCGTTAGGATTATATTAAACATTTGAATAAATATTAATTTTCTCTCGATATATATAGGTTTTCCTGATCTAGATGCGGTAGCAAATTAGCTATGGTGAGGAAAGAAATGAATGCGCTAGATGAAATGTTTCCCGGGGGGGGTTGTTTAGAATATTCGGAAATAATATTGGATATGTAAAGATAGTCAAAAATAAAACCGGGCAACTCATTTCTATAGCATAATATATGATTAAATATTTTTAAAATAATAAAATTAAATTCACATTGTACTGCCTTTTTTTTTAACTTAAAATTTAATTAATTAATATAAAACCTATGCGTAATTTTAAACACAATACTAAAATTAATTAATGGCGTTCAGAAAGTAAATCAAAATTTTCCGTAAGCGTTTACCCCCTCATACAAATAAACTTAAATTTCGTAACTGAGCAAAAGCAAAATTTAGAAATAGAAATTTAAAAAGGTAAGGAAACTTACATTTTCTTTCTGACGTGGCTAGTAAATTCACCCAAAAACTGAATAAAATGTTTAAAATGAAGATCATTTTATCATCAGTGGACATTTGCTAGAAACAGTTCATCACGTTAAGCGTTTGGCAAGACGTCGTGATTAGATGACGCCAATAATAAGGATCAAATGCGTATATGTATTTTTTAGGTGGCATAAGGTTATGTGGAAATTATTCTTCAGAAAAAAAAAAGACTGCAACCATACGACGCATTTTTGTTAAGAAAGCAAAAATAAAAAAACTTATAATTAGCATTACATATAAATAGAGGGGTTTGAACTCAGATTTTTTTCAGTCTATTCATCTCCTGCTATCTCGAGCAACCGATACAGATGACAACAAACATGCGGAAAAGATACATGATCTCCAATATACGTATTTCACGAAGAACCAGTACTCATCAGTTGGGTCAAAACTTTTCATAAGCATGAATGAAACGGGGGGGGGGTGCTTGTAGATACAATTATCCAGTTGTCAGAAAGGCTATTTGTGAGAAATTAATTCATTGATAGGTTCACTAATAAACTAACTCATGTGTTCATTCTTTCGTAGTCCTAGAGTGTGTATGAAACTGCAGTGCAAAGTGCAAACCAAAGTCTGAGTTAGAGTATTGGGTACATGAATGGCAAACCACCATAATTTTGCAGTAAAAAACTACCCATATAAAATAGTCCTATAAGTATGATTTTCAATAATATATGATGTGTACTAGTTAAAGAATATTGTTCTAAAATATAATTTCTTGGTAGTAAAGCGTTTCTGCTTCATGATGCCTATAAAATAATCTTACTAATTATTAAATTTGCAGTAAGATTTTTTTTTTCATACGTCATAGTATCGGCCGGGACGCGAACCCACACCCGTCTGCAACCAACTACTTGCTTGCAAGGCGGGTGCGATGACCTCTCGGCTAACAACGCTTGACCAGTAAGATTTTTGATGTATATAAATGCAGATACGGTTAGGTATTTTTCTAATAATTCGTTTTATTCTAATTATTTAATAGATTTTTGTAATTTGTATTTTTTCTTCTTACAATACAAATGTTGTAATTGTTTTCTTTAAGGAGTTATATACGAATACATTCTTTATACTGTAGTGAGATGTAAATGTATCAATAATATGGTAATAATGTTAATGTACACAGAAATGTGTGTGTGTGTTAATAAAACTGAAAGTAGGTTAAATTATTTAATGAGGGCTGGACATTGTAGCCCATTTATAAATTAGTTTTGGGTGTGTGCATAACCATGGTTAATTTTTAATTATTCAAACCATTTTATTTGAAAATAAATTTAGTGTCCATGCTATTCTTATTTAAATACTGCCTCATTTTCGTTACATAGTTAAATAGTTTATTTATGTTTATGAATGTGTTTATACTTTAGACTGGCAAATATGTTAACGGGAAAGGAATTGAGATATTATAATATGAGGTTATTATTTCACTATATGTAGTTGTCTGTAAAAGGAAATGGTTCTAGGAACCTGTCTGGTATATTCTGATTATAAAAAATGCTACTAGACATTGGGACTTAATCTGAACCTCACATAAATTTTGCAAATTGATGAAGATCAGGAAGTCTAACTTATATTTCTTTTAAAAAAATTTCATATGATCTTTACAAAAATGAGAATGCACAGTTTAATTATCATTATCATTTTAATCAATAACTGAGAATCGAATTTAGGATTTCTAAGTTACATAAAATATTTTCATGCATTGTACAGGCTTAAACCTGCATTTATATATGTAATATATGCAGGATTCGAACTCAGACTTTCACACGGCCCACTACTCTCAGTGCCATCTCATATTGCTGACCCACCTGATCACACACATGATGAAAAGATAAATAATTACTAATATACGTATTTCATGCTAAACCAGCAATCATCAGTTGGTCTAAATTACTATCCCCACACATATATACAATCAGTGCTCATCTTTATACTAATATATCAACATGGGTAGGATGACAACCTTGCCACTAACATGGGCTTTGAACATTCCATCATCAGATTTTCAATGCTGAAAGGTTGTGGGTTGGAGTAGTTTGAAGCCTGTCCATTCAAGTATGAAGATTGGCTATCTTAATGTAAAGCTGGACACTGATTGTATATATGTGTGGAGAGACCAACTGATGATTGCTGGTTTAGCACAAAATACATGTATTGGTGATTATTTGTCTTTTCAACATGTGTGTGATCAGGTGGGTCAGCAATATGAGATGGCACTGAGAGTAGTGGGTTGTGTGAAAGTCTGAGTTCGAATCCTGCATAAAATATTTTCATAACTTTTTATCTTCATACATTTGTCCATATTTCTTTCCATTACAATTTTACATTGTTGTGATTTTATGAGCTGTATCTACTTAAAATCACAAGAAAATCATTAGAATTTAACGTAGATTAAAACATTAAATTGCAAATAAATAAATAACTGGAAAATTAGACCAAAAATTACATTATTCATGGTTAGTACCATTTAATAAATAAAATTACTGTAAAATTAATAAATATATGCAATTGTTTAATATGAAAAGCTATAGCATTCAGTAGTATAACGATTATTATATAAGATCCTAGGGGGTTCTATGTTCGTGAATTTTTATTCCTTAACTTGTGGAAAAGTTATATGTAAAAAATGTATATTTTTGAATAGACTAAAAGAAGGTAAATCCATATTTGAGAAAATGAAATGAAAAATTGCAAAATTAAAACGTTTACACAGAGACAAAACTCTTCATACAGTAGCGCCACTCAGTGCAAGCCAGAGTAATCAATGGATGCAGAAAGGTTTGTGTATAAAATGCCTATCAGTAAATGTAAAAAATTTGGCTTGTATTTTTTTTTAAAAAAACAATAAAGATGAAAAGACTTTAAAGCAAAGTTTATTTTATATTTACTTAAATAACGAAAGAAAATATTTACTAATTTTAAAAAACACTATATTTGAAAACACTATAATTACTTATAATTATTTAAGGTTTGGAATTAAGGTATTTGCTCTTTAAAAAAAATAACAGTAAATCTCTAAAGAAAATGTTTGATAAGCATGAGTGAGGCTTGATGTACAAGAAAAAATATGATCAGACATCAGAAAGACTATATAAAGAAATTCAAATCAGATGCATTCTGATTCTGTCACTTAGAAAAAAATGTACACTTTTTTAAGAGCTTTTTCTGAGGAATATCGATTCTCATTCATTCTTTATAGGTTCAGAGATAGAATAATTCTGCCATATAGCTAGAGAATACATGAAACTATAGTGCTGCATAAAGTGCACAGCCTGAGTTAGAAAAGAGAACCAGGTATCAATCTCATTATTAAAAAAATATATAATTAGAAAATACTTTTTGGGGCTGTGTTTTTTTTTCCAGCTATGATTTCAAAGGAAATGATTTTCAACAAACAATGCTAAGTGTAGTCTGGAGTAAACCATCCAAGCTTCCTGAAATATAATCATTCAACAAGGTATTATGTCATGCCTCTAGCTAAATCTGAAATTCATAATGATAAATATGAAACCTAGTGTTCTGAGTTCTGGTAGAAGTTTATTCTCTTTGTTTCAAAATTGTTTTAGCTTCCTGGAAGTAAAGAAGTATACAATGTGCAAAAGAATTCAAAGAAATTCAAACATGACAATAAAGAAACTAAAGAATCAAGATCTATTAAATGATTACTGCCGTTTTAAAAAGGCAAAAATAAATTTTATGAATTTTTAAATGGACCATTAGATAGGCTTATCTTTTTTTATATATATTTGTAAAATAATTTTTTACTATTTTATAACACACAGTGAAAAATACACATATTGTTAATGTATAAAGAATTGCATGTGATATTAATCTGAAGCAGGTTAAATTTTATTAATAGAGGTTATGCATTGTAACCTCCATAAAAATTTTTCTTTTTTTGTATGTGTTTAAAAAGAGCGTGAACAATATATTTTTATAACACGTTACTCAAACTTAAATTAAAACTAAGTGTAATGTTTGTGCCCTTTTTATTTAACTATTATTTCACTATTATTTCATTTCCATCACTTACTTAAATTTGTAACTTATGTTTCCAATGGTGTTTATACTAGACTGAAAAATATGTCATGATGTTAACAAAGGGAATTAGAATATTATATGAGGATAGAATTTCATCATAAAAGAAAATGGCATCTCATGTACCTATTTAGTATAACATGATCATAATAAAACTGCTAAATGATTAAATTTTAGCCCAATTCTCTTATAGATATTTGTAAATTGATGATCAGAAAATATAAGCTGTGCTTCTTTTATATACTGAAACAGTGAGATTCGTATTCGAATCTCAAGTTTCACCTTTTTCTGTCGTCTCTCACTGACCGGTCTATCCCACCCAAATTTAAACTTTTTGGTATCGAATTGTGTGTGTAACAATATTAAAAATGTATAAATATATGTAGAATTCAGCATAAACACGCACACATTTCGATCTCAAATTAAACGCAATAAATACGGATAAAATAATATAATTTAGATTTCTTGTAGTTAAATAAATTTTGTGTAATATTAATCAGTTATTTTGAATTTTATAAAGTTCGTATTTGTTGCTAATTTAAATTTCGTTAAATAATAATTCTAACAAAATCTGATGTATTAATTAATTAAAGTTAAAATAATTTTATTCCCTTTTGTCTTTGAAAATTTAAAAGCATCGGTCAGTGATAGATAATAAATCAATTATGGCAAAATTCCAAAAGAATGTAATTAGCGAATGTAAAGAAAAACAAACAATAGCACAGCAAATTTCTTTCTAATTAAAAACCAGCAGAGCATTGATTGTCCTGAGGGCAAGAGAAGTAAAATCTAAAAATATCTCAAGAAAAATTAAAAGATCAAGATAAGAAAAAGGAGGCCATCTTAGACTTGCTGGAGACTTGCACTTGAATTTAGGTTTGCTCTCGAGTGGAGCGTCTAAAATATCTTAAATAAATTAATGCTGCAAGGTATGACCGAGTAAGCACCGAAATTATTCTCCACCGGGAGATGGCCCACCATATGCCGAGCTTCACCTTGCCCATCGTAAAAACACCAAAATGATCTGCTGCCTGAAATAAACAAGAAAGCCGCTGCTGTTAAAAACCAATAAAACCACATGCCCAGGACAAGAAAGAAAACTTCTAATTACGAACAATCTGCTATTAAACCAATGGACGAAAACATCTTATAAAACAGGTACCTGTGTGTGTATTCCAAATTATAGATTACTCTAGTAATAATAAGCTATAGCTCATCTCCTATTATTTGTATAACTTCTAAATGTTAAAATTGTAAATTTGTGAAACTAAAATTTGAGAATTCATGTAATCTGTAAATTTCTCGCATAATCTAGCTTACCCTCCCTCTATCACTTCTTAGGTGTGTATTTCTTAAATCTACATTTCATTTATAATTATCATTGAAATATTACCTTCTCATAATTATCTTAGTTTTAAAGCTAAATCCATAATCGCTTGAACAGTGAATGCGTGTCGAATTATCATTAATATTTGCTTTTATAAATAACTTAAATTTCATTTTATACGACACGCATTCAAAGAATCAGTTATTGTAATGCAGGGTCTACTCCTCCGTAATAGCTGGCATACTCGCTGTAATAATTCCCTTTTTAGATATTTTTTTTTATTAAATGTTAATGAATAATTATGTAAATTTCATTTCTTTGAGAGTCACCAATTTTCTTTCAGTCAACGGTGATAATGTTGGGCCGAGTTGAAATCTAGTTAAATATTACCACAATCTTTTAGATATTATACATGTGTTACGTTTTGAAGCCCCGATGGCTCATTCCACGCCGTGAATACTCCGGATTCTCTAGGGTTGAATTAACCCCAGTCGTCCTACACAAGCGGACATGATAATGTTCCCGTAGGGCTTGACGACCGTCACGCAGCCAGCTGGCAAATTGCGACATGGACCGCTTGTCCCTGGTTATGCTCATGTGACATCTTACCTCTTCGGGTCGCGGCAGAGACCAACCCGAAACCCTTATAACTTATTCACGGCATTGCAGTTTCAGTGCTGCCATTTTACATCGCCCTTCTAAAGCGTACCACGTGTTCTTTTATTTAGTTTATTATTCTCTCTATCACTCCGCCTCGGCATTATCTTCATCATATACTCTCAAATAAATGTTTGCCCTTTGTCGTAAAATAAATATTTTATTAAATAAATGTATGTCCGCCGTTACTGATGACTCTTGTAGTGCAAAGTATAAATTCCTTACATCACGCATTAGAAATACTCACTCGAGAACCCTAGGTAGCTAGATTACGCCTTCATATAAATAAATGCTCCATATAAATAAATGTATTTTTATATATATAATATTATCAATTAGCTGTTGAGACTTTGAATTTAAAATATGATTAATCACATTAATAGTGTTTTCTTTTATTAAATACGTAAATAAATAATTCTAAATATACGTCTGTAGTTAAGTTTTCATTTATTCGATGCCCATTATAGACATTTCCTCGATTATATATATTAATTAATATTCGTTTGATTGTTGGCCAACTCGGAAACAAAACCATGAATCTCGTGCATCTCCCTGACCACCGTGCCTAAAGAAGTGTTTACTTATGTCGCATCAGAGGCGTTATTCCGTAGATTGTATTATATAACCGATAAACTATGTTCGAACTCAGTACTACCGGTGGCTTCGCTACTCGATGGTGCTGCTGTTCTGTGTGGTGGTTGAATTCTGCAATATGTTAACGAGATACACGTGTTTTGACTGTTACAATACTTCAATATGATTTTTACTAATTGGGAAAACCTTATTTGATCAACAATCTAATTATTAATAATGAACTGAGATTATGATCTCTTGATTTTGTATGATTAACAAAATATTTAATAACTTTTTCATACCAATATATAGATAATGACTAAAGTGGTATACATATACAATTTATTCATACTTTATACTTTTAAACAAAGGCAAAACTCTCCATACAGTAGTGCCACCCTGTGCCAAACAGAGTAATCCAATGGATGCCAGAAGGCTTGTGCATAAAATCCCTATCTTGTGCCTACTCATCCAATATCCCCAGACTAGTTTCTGGCTTGTGGCCATCATCAGTAAGGAGCCTTGGATCTGAGATCACTGCACCTAGATCTTAGGATCTAATGCAACCCTCCAGCAGCCACCTTTTAACTCTACTTTACTACAAAACTATGAGAATGAAATTGAAAACATAATAATATTTTCAATCTAAGCTCAATAGCTTATATAGTCATATGAGTCTGAACTCAATTCAGCACCCATACATTTTGGTGTCTTTGGCTCTTAAATAACCATAGCCACCACTATCCTATTAGGCAGGATTAGTGTTAAACCACTAAACATCACATGATCACCATCTCTATACTGTTTGGCACAGGGTGGCACTACTGTATGGAGAGTTTTGCCTTTGTTTACAACAATTATGTGCTAGTATAGAGATGGTGATCATGTGATGTAACTTTATAATTTTACATGTACATTGGTGAAAATGCTGAACTTAGATATAAAACATGCTTCACCACATATCAACAATTTCTCCATTTGTCTATTCTATCATTCCTTACATTGCAATATATAAAAAAAGATTTTGTGATTTAACAAAAATTGGAAAGGCATATACAGAGTCTATCTCAACCATTCATTTTAAGATACATAAAAAACTTGCATATGTAAAAAATGTAATCGTCATGTTCAAAAGCACTACCAATCTTCAGATAATCTTAGAAACACTGAGAAAAAAATTGAAATGGCTGAAGTACCATTTATAAAATTCGTCTTTTTCTGCTAATTGTGTTTTTGTGAAACTCCCAATGATCATGTGTCAGTGCCAAAATTTTATTTAATAAAGATCTAAGGGGCTCATATCATACTGCTCTTACTAAACTGCTAAAAGGGGGGGGGGGCATACAGCTTTATTGCTTGGTAGGTCATAAGATGTTCAAGCAACCTGCAAGTGCAAGAATCGATCCTGGGACTTCCTGTTCCAAGTCTTATGCTCTGCCAACTGTACCAAACCTGAAGAATGCTCGTGTTCAAATCCCCTTTAATTAAACTGCTAAAATAAATATTGTCACAGATGTTCTGAACTATGCCCGACTTTATTAAATATTATAAATAAAATACTCCAATCACAAAGCTGTACATATGAAGTCAATCACATCCTTTCAGTTGATTATAGAGAGTTCATTTTAATTATCCCAAGATGCTAAGTTAACCATATCAAAGTCAAAATTTATGTCAGTTCTTCAGAATAAATACTTCATATATTTTGGTTATAAATTTAACAACAATCATACCAAATTCAAGAAGCTTCTGCAAAATTTGTTTTGCATAAAATATAAGAATCTTCAAGAGAATCGTTATGTTATCTTCACTTAATGTAACAGTATACAAAGGTAAAAAACTATTAAGCAGTTCTAGGTAACATTCCTGCTTGCTAAAATCATGAATTCTTTCAGAGTATTCGCTTGCTTTAAACCTTTATTAAATTAACGTTAAACATGTCATTCAAGCCACTGAACCAACAAAACAATGACATTTTAACTCCAAATCTGGAATCTCTTTACACATTATGCAAAGTATATTTGTTTACAAAATGTATACCCGATTGGTGGATTAAATCAGTCGACTAACTAAACCTAAAAGTCTTCATGGCGTATACATTTGTAATCTACACAGCATATAATACTGTTAATATTTTAATGGATTATGTCAGTCAACTATGAGCCTAAAATGGTGTGATATATATATATATATATGTATATATATATAATCTTTAAATACAGAGGCAAAACTTTCCATATAGTAGTGCTACTCAGTGCAAGAGAAATCAAGAAATGGTGATCACATGATGTTTGATGGTTTAATTTAAATACAGTAATGATCAACTGTTTATTAGATGCTAATTTTGCTATAAAATATGTGCATCTACAGCAATCTGAATAATACATGTGGGGACATGATCAATTACATTGATTCTTCACTCTTATTGACTTTTAGTATTTATATCTATGTTTCAAAAATGTATGTAATAACACAAATTATACACCATTATCTATTTTTTTTTTTTTGCACTAATGTGTAATATATGTAATACTTCACAATAATTCATTACATATGAAAAATTTAAAAAACTAAAAGTTACTAATTACTTAAACTTTATATTTGTGCTTTTTGCTGCAATGTATATGTGAACATAATTCTTTTTAGATTAATTAAAGTACTTTTTAGCATATATGAGTCTCTCGTGTTTATTGAAGATCTAGACTATTAATATTAAATCATAGAAATAGAGAAATGTTTTCATGATAGAAGACAGGAAATAAAAATAGGGGGGGACAGGACATTGTAGCATACAACCACGTCTACTCAATTCTATTTTCACTAACAAACTCAGATATATTTTCCCAAGCAGAAAGAATAAAACTTGGAAATTATGCTCATATGGCAGGTAGTTTCAAAGAGAACCAGATATAGTGCATAAGAATATGATTTTGTTGGAACATTTTGAAAGAACAATAAATAAATGTTTAATCACTGTAAAAATGGTAATTTTTATTATGTCGTGACTGACGAATTTGTATGCCCCTGTGGATAATACAAATAAGAAAATAAGCGTCATATCCATTCTTTGAGGATATAGATCTTATATGTTTCCATTATTTAAAACTCATTGTTGAACTTTTTTCTGACTTCTCTTCTACCTTATTAATTATTGCTGTTCGATAATTAGAAGCCCTTCATCTTCTATAAAAATTGGTCCAACTTAAATACTAGTGCAATTGAAAAATTGGAGAAAATATAAATAAGGACGATGAACAGATGATAGCAGTATGGGAAAAGTTTAATTGATGATGAAAAATGTATTCAAAATGCTCATACATATATATTTTAGCAAAATACAAAAGAACTTGTATCACTTACAGATTATATCAATAAGAATCATCCTTAAGAGTACAGGGTAAACTCAGGCCACTTTTAATTAAAACTGAAGTATTTTGGACTATAAAAATGGTTATTTGCAATCAGATAATAAATAAAAAAAATTTAAAGAAATACTTTTATTTACATAAATGCATTAAAAATATTTTAAAAAATCACAGTATTCTTGTCATTATGCAATCAAAAATAAAAGTATGTACTGCTCATGCTCAGAAATATTTTATTTCTGAATATGATCATGTAATGCCACTTCTTAATATAAGCACTGCAAGCCTTTATTTTTGATCGCATAATTTCAAAACTATTGTAAAAGTGGAAGACTTTTTCACTTTTTAGTACATTTATATAATTAAGAAGGATTTGAAAGTCTGAATCCAAAGCACTCCTAATTGCATCTAGTTTAAGTATATATATTATATTTGTATTAAATATTACATTTATGTAAAAAAAAGTTTCTTTAAATTTTTTTATAGATTTTATTATCTACTTTTTATTTTTATATATTCCAGAAATTAGGGGTAATTAATTTTTTAACATAATTTATTACCACTAGATGACAGTACTGTAGCGACTAGGAAGAGGGATAAAGATACCGTTAATAGGTGGCAAGGAAATATATACATTATTTAGTCTGTTATGTGTGGATGATGTCTTCTTGTACACAAAAAGTAGGGAAGATATGGAAGTTGTGCTGAAGATGTGCAAAGGTGGCTAAAGAAATGGGGATTAAATTTAGTAAAAAAAATCAAAAGTAATGATGATTAATATTGGAGAAAAAGAAGGTATATACAAGTAGATTGTGGGTAAGTTTAGTAAATTTGGTAATGAATGGATCTTATTAAGAGATTTATGAAAACAATTACTGTACACATCAATTAGGAAATATAGATTCAGTGTTAAAATTGGATGGGACTAAGGCAAGGATGCCCTATATCATCTATTTTGCTTTTATTATATTTGAGAGAAATTGAGAGAGAAAAGGGGTAGCAATACCATTAATAGATGGCAAGGGAATGTATACACTATCAGGTCTTTTATTTGCAGATGATTCTTGTGCATAAAAAGTAGGGAAGATATGAACATAATGTTGAAGACTTGTGCAATGGTGGGTAAAAAGATGAGGATTAAATTTAGTAAAGAAAAATCAAAAGTAATGATGATCAATGCTGGGGAAAGTGAAAAGAAAGAATTTTTAATAGGGAATATAAAGTTAAATGTGAATAAGTATAACTATTTGGTAATTGATTTAAGTATTCAGAAGAATTACTTGGATGAATGGGAGAAAAAATTGATAAATGAAGCAAAAAAAAGAAAGGGACTGATAAAGAAATTTAACAGTATTTTCATATAATATGATGTAGCTAGAATTGTTTGGAAGGGAGTTGTAGTAGCAGGGTTAACATATGGTAATGATGGGTTATGTGTTAATAAAGGGATGTTAGATTACTTAGAAAAGGTGCAAAGAGAAGTAGGAAGACAGGCATTAGATGCAGATGTGTGGGTGGTAAAGGAGGCAATTCAAGGAGAAATGGGATGGTCAAGTTTTTATATGAGAGATGCAAAAAGAAAATGTTTGGTAGATTGCAGTTTGTGGATAATAAGAGAATAATCAAAATAGTATTTAATTGGGTTATGAGTAAAGGGCAGACAACAAGGTGGGTGAGAAAGGTAGTATGGTATGCAGAAGATTTGGATAAAGAATTTATATCAGCATACTTATACAAAAGGTGGAATGATTATGTTAAGAGAATTGTTGAGTGTTATAATGATAAGAATGAGTTAGAAGAATAGGTGTATTAATAAAGAATAGGGAGTTGGAAAGCTGGAGAACTAGTATGGAGAGTAAAAAAAAGTTTAAATATATAGAGAAGTAAACAGAATATTGGATGTGAGTTAATTTGTGATAATAGCAAGGAAAGTTGTTAACTGTTTAAAGCTCAATCATGATCACTAGCAACAAGGGAATATACACATAAATAGAGAAATGGGTGTGATTTAGTCTGCAAGTTATGTAAGGAAGGCATAAAAAATATTTGGCATCTGCTAATTGAACACAAATGCTTACAAGCAGAAAGGGTACAAATAATAAAATTGTAGAAGAAACAAAGTGATTATACAGAAAGTAGGTTCTTGATTTTTATGCTGGGTTTGAAAAAAGATAATGGGGATCTAGATATAAAGGTCATAGGGTGGTCAAAGATGATAATTGTGAAAATGGGAAGAGCAGGACAGAAGAATGTGAGAAAAAAATTGGTTGGGGAATGAAAAGGGAAGGCAGGGTGGCTTACAGGTTTCTCTGGGCATAGTGGCTGAGAGATTCCTGACTTTGATAAAGGAATACCCATATCACATTCCATGTAAAATTAAAAATATAAATTTTTTGCTAAAATGGTTTACAAACTCTAAAAAAATGTATTGTCATCAATAATACAAATATATACAAAGTTTCAAATAGACTGGAAATTTGGAAGTGGGTGAAAAATGAGCTACAAGATTTTATCCCAACAGTCTGCCAAAAGAACTGAGCAAATTAAGTAAAAGCCCATAATAATAATAAAAAATAGAGAGCAACAAAAAAAATTCAGCATTAATATAAGTTGTGTTTAGACTAGAAAGAAGTTGGTATGAACAAATTTTATCATTAACAACACTCATTGAAAAAAGTTTTCAAAATCAAAACTAATGTTAACATTATTATTCTAATATCAACTTATAGTTCTGATTGAAAAAATAGTTTTTTTTATGAAGGTTTCTAAAATTCTTAAGTGCAAGAAATCTATTTTTTACTTGATGTGGTCTCTAATAAAAATGTTTAAATGTAAACCATAATAGACAAAAAACATAATGTTCTACCTCAGGGTTCATTTCTCTTATCTATTTTATTTAATATTTTCATTAGTGATCTGCAAAGTGAATGCAGAAAATTCATTTAAGCTGATGATATTGCTTTGACTTATTAAAAGAGGTCCTTGTAAAAAAAGTCTCTCAATAAGAATATAAAAAAATTAGAATTGTTTTCAAAGACTAAAGTCTTATTTCCAATCCCATACAAACAGACTACAACTTTTTTATCTGAACAATAGGGAATATAGTTCATAATCTAAATATAAGTTTTTTACAGTAATAGACTGAAGTACAATCCTATTCGTGCTATTTATTATGAATAACCATAAATCATAGTCAATTATTTTTCTTATTTGTTTAAGATTACATCAAAATTAATCTCCAGGGATACCTTTTTTGGAAAATAGGTTCGCACTACTTGATGTTGTGATGCAAGTATTTTACAGATAGCTTAACCTTAGCATATTCAGCTAATGAATATTGTGCCCTTATATAAAGCAAATGTTCCTATACTAAACTGTTGCATCTTTAATTAAATATTACCATGCCAAAGATTACTGGCACAGTTAATTCTACTTCCTGTTCTTTTACATATTTCTCCACCAGATCTCAGAAGAAAATTGCTGCACTGAAAATGTATAAAAACCTATTAAGCAAATCAGACTTGCTAATAACTTAAGATATAATTTCATCACCTAAGAATCATTTCAAATCAAGACCCCTTTATATACACTTTTATATTAATTTGTCCTACCTATGGTTTTATCTGTATGTACACATTTTCTGTGTATGTTTCTATCTGTATGTTCACATTTTTGAATTTTTCTCTGGCTGAGATTTTTTTTTTTTTAGTGTTAACCATTTTTTGTTTTTAATGAAAAAAGTTTCTGATAAGATAAAATATTTAATAAATAAAAGTTCTTTTTAATTATAAATTTATTAAACGCACATTGATTACGTAAGTAATATTCATTAAGGCTATAGCCTCAAGCACATGCGTATAAAAATGCGATAGTAGGGACCTCTACAGGTCTTAAACCACAAGCTTACTTCATGTCTACATTGCAGTCTTAATTGGTCTTTTTCACATGACTTGATAATAATTAGCTTGAGAACAATTCAACAATTACATTTTGCCAATAATATAAGTTTTATAATCTTAATATAATTTTAAAGGATAAAATAATAGTAGGTCAAAATAATTAAATGCTTCTTTTTTTTTTTTTTTCAATTTTAACAATTTTTTGTTTTTAATGACAAACGTTTGATAAGATTAAAGATTTAAAAAATTAAAGTTTTCAGGAGTTTCTGCATCATGTCTAAGTTGTCTTAATTGGTCTTTTTCACGTCTTATTATTTGTCAGATTTTTATTTTCTTTTAGTTTATAATTAAAAAGTATAAAATAATATGTAAAAAAAAAATTTGTTTAAACAATATTTTTATGTAAACAGTACTAACTGTCTAAAAATTAGAAAAATAACAAAGTAATCCGACTAAAAAGTAGGAAAAAACTGTATCTCAGTTAATTTGCCATTCTTGAAAAATACCAAAATCTTAAGAATCTAGACTTGTTATAAAACAATTGGAAGTTGCAGGAATATTGTCATTTCATAAAGGTATTTGAGGACTTTTTGATTTTTATGATCTATTTTGAACCTCAAATATCTTTTTGAAATGATAATATTCCTGCACTTTCCAATTGTTTTATAACAAGAATAGCAAATTAACCAAAATTCTGGGGGGGTCTACTTTTTAGTCAATTACTTTGTAAATATAGGGATTTGAACTCAGACTTTCAAGCACCCTTCAATTATCCATACTATCTCATACAACTGATACACATGCCCACATACATGTAGAAAAGATAATCACTAGGGTTTTTGTGCTAAACCAGCACTCATCAGTTGGTCCAGTTTATCATCTTCCATAAATTATTTATCTTTTCTACATGTATGTGGTCATGTGTATCAGTGAATGAGATAGTATAAATAGTTATAGGGTGCTTGAAAATCTGAGTTCAAACCACCTATATTTACAATTAAGCTCCAGGTATATGAAGAATGTCTGTGATTCAAATATTTTCAATTACTTTATTATTTTTCTACTTTTTAATTGGCTAGTATTGTTTACATAAAAACATTATTTAAAAATACTTTTTTTTTTACATATTATATGTGAATGATCAATTAAGAATCTATGAGTTGAAGAATTGTAGTATAAAGAATAAAATTTCTTATGGATTCCAATTTCTTTTTCCATATCCAACAATAAAACCAGCTAGATTTGATCTTCTATATGCAAGTATAGTCTCATTAATAGATTCAGGATAATCCATAGTCATTGCACTTATCTGCTTCAAAAATGAAATTTATCAGCCCCTGATCTATGTAAATGTATAAAATATGAACAAAGTAATAGATTAATGAGTGCCAAATATATGACAGCAAGGGCATAACTGAAGGGCTTAATAAAACCACTGAATCTGTTAATTGGAATATTTGCAGATTCATTTGTGATATTTAATTAATATTAAAGCTGTCTAAAAAAATTTTAAAAATTTTTAAAAAATTCTTTTCTCTCAAAAGTTCATATCTAATTGAAAACTAATGATTTGTGTATTTTCCAGTTGATCCGTTTATCTGAATTCCAATTGGTTTGTTAATTCGATCTTTGATTGGTCATTATTCCCAATTATGACTAGCCTTTAGATCTGATCTAAAATAACAATTCAGCTCTATATAAAGATAATACAAATAAAACATCTTAAATACAAGATATATTCTTTGCAGAAAGATTTTCTCTTTGACTAGGAAATACAAAAATTACTTCAATTAAATGTACAGGATTTATCTAAATCTAAAATAGATTATCTGCAAAGAAAAAGTAGAGCGAGCATCATTTCTTTAATAATTTGAATCTTCTTAAAATCTTTCTTTATATTGGCTTTTGATGGAATGCATGCTAAACATGATATGGATGCCGTTGTTTCTAATTATTTGGAAAATCTAATATTCTCTACTGAAGATTCAATCATCATTATTTGAATAAATAATCTTAATACTTGCAATTTTTATAAACTTTTTAATTTAAACTGCCTTATCCTTTTACAAATCTGTCTACTCCTTCTATATGGATAGATGACTCCTTTATTGAAGGATTTAGGTATAAATACGCAACTGAAATATCAAAGCAATTTCTCAAACTTTTAGAACAGATGTATTTGGTTTATTTACTTGTATTATTAGAATTCTCCATTGTAGTGTCTAAATATTATAAATATATAAATTGATCATTTTTAACAGATGAAAATGTTTAAATATTTCAATATTTGGAAATATCTGTTGAATTTTTATTTTATAAAAATCACAATCAGATAAAATATTTAAACATTCACATCTATTAAAAATTATCAATTTATAAAATCTGACTGATGGGTGGAATAGTCCATTTATAGGGAATTGTGAATGGTTATTAGCTTTATTCCTTAAACCATAAATACTGCAGAGCTTTAGTCTCTATATAATACCAAGAGATTGCATTTAAAAGTGTACCCTTTTGGATTGTGAAAGCATTTACAGTTGGCTATTTCCATTAATTACTACCTATTGACATCTGATAGTGATTTTTATATGAAAATTCACCAGATATATATATATATTAAAATACAGAAAAAAAAGCTTTCCACTCAGACAGAGCATATAGACAATGCCTGAATTATATTATTCAATAAAAAAGTTGGCTACTGATATATCAATATTGTGTTTCTCTCCTATATAAATATAAACCAAGTCTTACCATTCTTGGAATTCATGTTCTTATAACTGAAAGCCACCTAGTCTGAAAACTGAATTTTTAAAAAGCCAATTAGAATCAATAAATTGAATATTTTGGAAAAAAAATATTTAAAAAATTCCATCCAGTCAAACGCTGGTGGCCAAGTGGTTAGCACAGCTGCCTTACAAGCAGTTGTCCCTGGTTTGCTTCCTAGCCGATGCTTTGACATATGATAAAAAAAACCATTCCATCCATCCTTTCTTGCTAATATAGATTTTAAAAATTTGTTTTCAGTTATCACATGACCAATTTCTCAAGAATACTAAAATTAATTTATTTCAGGTAGAAACAAAACTAACAGTGCTCTTTATAATCAATATTTCTCCACCAAAATCAAAATACTGTTGACAAATAGGAACAAAAATTTAAAAAGATTTTGGAATGACATATTTCATAAGATACAATCAGTAAGCCTTGTCCCGTCTAAGCAAGATTGGTGAATGCAAAAATAACTCTAAAAAAGACCACTAGTGTCACTACTAGTGATATCAAAGATGTAACACAAAAAGCATTGTTAGAATATACTGATAACATTTCTTTTTCACTGTTTCTCTAAATATATTGAATGGCTTGAACTGATTGGGAGTTTATAAGAAGTTTTAGTACCAGAAGTGCTAGAACTGGAATTGGTTTAATGACCTTATGCTCCACAGTCTAACATCCTACCACTGCACCAAATCATGAGGGTCTATATTCCTCAAATTAAATTTATTAAACCCAATATATATTAAATTGAACTTGCTATTGGTAATATTCAGCGAGGAAAGATCCTGGGAATAGATGAATTACCAGAATTCCTAATAAATTTAGGAATTAATGTCA
Organism: Epiperipatus broadwayi; assembly: GCA_028023455.1. NCBI lineage: Eukaryota > Metazoa > Onychophora > Udeonychophora > Euonychophora > Peripatidae > Epiperipatus > Epiperipatus broadwayi. The sequence continues at coordinate 424,672 of JAQFVV010000051.1, forward strand.
AAGCACGGTTGATAAAATAATTCACTAGTATTTTTCCATGCATCAAATCAAAACCATTACGGTCTTGAAATCTAATAAATTAACAATATTCCCAAGAATCATCACCAATATTATTGTTTCTTACAATCTAAAAACAATGATCTTTAAAATAGTTTTCAACTATCCATTTCTAGAATCAACTAGATTTAGGATGTTGTGAGTCGGTTCTACTTTTAAATTTTTCAAATTGAAAAAATTTCAAGATAAAATAAACAATTATATGATTTTTATGAGAAAAATGTTTTTTTTTATTGAAAGCCTCTAATATTCTTAAATGCGAGAAGAGTATTGATAAAATATTCTCTGGAAGAAAATTTGTAAAAACCAATAAAACATTACATGGACAACAGTACATAACTTTAGCTACACATTTCTATTCATTAGCAAATTCTTCATTTTCATTACTGTTATGCCATCTAGTGTAAGCATCAATAATCAATAAATGCCAGATCATAGTGTGTTCAATAAATCCCTATCCAGTACTATCCTATTCAAAGATCCCCAGAATAGTTTCTGGCTTATGGCTTCCATGAGTGAGGAACCTTAAATCTGAGAGCACTGCATACCAGACCCAAAGCTCCTCAATGATGAAAGCCACAAACTATGAACTAGTCCAGGGATATTGGATGAGTAGGCACTAGATGTAGATTTTATGCATAAACCTTCCTGCATCCATTGATTACTCTGGCTTGTATTGAATGGTGCTACTGTATGGAAAATTTAGCCTCTGTGTAAACAACTTGTGTAAGCATAAAGAATGGTGTACACGTGATGTTTAGTGGTTTAAATTGGAGAATTAAACATTTACATTTTCAATATCTTAATAGAAAAAAAAAAACTTTAATACAAGTATTATTTCATAAATAAAATATGCAATTTTTATACTTTATTTCTTTAGTATTTTACAGGATATTAAATTTTGCAACATAAAAATATATTTTGAAAACTATTTGTGTTTGAAGCATCAGCATATAAAATATTTTATTTATTTAAAATAATTAATATAATTTTAAAGAATAATTTAAAATATATTAAATAATATAAAAATATGTTTTATATATTTATTTTTAAAATACAGCCAGTCGTAATTGTAGGATATTTATCTTTGTTTCACCTCAATGGGAAAATCTTCAGTGATAAATCTTTTTACTTTGACATTCCTAGATGCATTAGTTTTCTGAATGCTTTGGGTCCTTCCCAATATCCCCTGATAAAAAAAAAAAAATACAGATATATGATAAAGATAATAAGAATAAAAACGAAAAATGATATTAAAAAAACAAAAAAACAATAATAATGCTATATTTATATAAAATTTAACTTAGAAATAAAAAATAGATATTTTATATGTATCCTAATCTAAGACTAATTTAACAGTTACTTTATTGTGAAGAATTTCCGATGCAATGCAATAAAAGTATATAAAAAATTATATGCTATCATGTAGTTAACCAACAGAGTGAACTGACGTTTTTTTAATATGTCCTAGTGGACTCAAACTTGAAACCTTCATTTTGAAGCCCATTGCCCTACTCTATGGTTATTAAACACCACATAACATCTGAAACAACTAATCATACAGTTATATAAGTAATCAATAATTTGGATAATATTTTATTATGTGATTTCTAACAAATGTTAACAATGCATTAATGTGCGTCAAATTCTCTGTGAAAGATAAGGCTAGCGACTAAAACATTAGCATATTTTGGTCATACCAATGTTATTCTGTTGATCACTATTTGTGATAGTTATTAATTGCTTTCCATCTCTTTAACACAATTTATTCTAGCATCTTAAAGATATGTTAGAAGTTTTTTTTTTGCCAGAAGATAGATGGAGTAACTAAGCGACAGAGTAATATAAGCAAGCAATAACATTTAATAATCATCTATGATAGATTGCCATTGTCTTCGATCTTCATAACATTTGATTCTGGCATCTCAATTTCAGAGCTGCATTGTAAACTTTAATAAGCTCTATTATCAGTAAGATGCAATTATATCACACTTCTATAAATTCTGATATTAATAATTTTTATTAGTCATACATTAGACTAGAGATTATTCACTTAATGAATATTTCTGAACAATGATAATGCTATGTGTAAGAGAGTGTCATCTGGGCCAACTGATAAATGCTGGTTCAGTATGAATTGTGCATCTTGGGAGATCATGCAGCTTTTTCAAGTCTTTGGTTATGTTTATGATTACACCCTTTGCCAAGGTGTTAAATGTGGATAGAATCCAATCCCCACTTTGCACGAGAATGGTATAGTGAAAATTATACTACAGAAATATTATTCATTAAGTGGATAATTTCTGGTCAAATGTATAACTAATAAAAATTATTAATATACTTCCAACAAGCAGTTTGTATCAAACTTGTGAGGGCAGTAAGTTTGACACATCAATTAAAATATAGTAATATTCTATCTATATACACTGAACAATGATAAATATATGTGTAAGAGATTCTGGGTCAACTGATGAGTGCCGGTTCAGCATGAAAGTGCATCATAGGGATCATACATCTTTTTTCACATTTTTAATCATATGTCTATAATTACACACCTTCTCAAGGTGTTAAAAGCAGATAGAATTCAGTCGCTACCTTGATGAGAATGGTGTAGCGAGAATTACACTACAGAAATATTATTCATCAAGTCTGATATTAAATATCTCATCGTAAAATAATGAAATCCTGTCATTATTTTTAATTCTTGTAGAAAAATATTCTTTTAGTACCTCAATATTAAAACAGGCAAAACCTCCATACAGTAGGGCCACTCAGTGAAAGCCAGAGTAATCAATGGATGCCAGAAGGCTTGTGCACAAAATCCCTATCTAGTGCCTACTCATCCAATATTCTCAGACTAAATAAGGATTTTATGCACAAGCCTTCTGGCATCCAGTGATTACTCTATCTTGCACTGAGTGGCACTACTGTATGGAGAGTTTTGCCTGTTTTAATAACGATTATGAGCAAGCATAAGAAATAGTGATTGTGATGATCAGTGTTTTATTACCCCAATATATAAGTTGCCCTCATAAGCTATTGAGCTTAGATTGAAAATATATTTTTTGTGTTTTCAATTTCATTCTCATAGTTTAGTAGTTAAGTAGAGATAAAAGGTGGTTGCTAGAGGGTTGCATTAGATCCTAAGATTTAGATGCAGTGCTCTCAGATCCAAATCTCCTCACTGACGAAGGCCTAAGCCAGAAACTAGTCTGAGGATATTGGATGAGTAGGCATTAGATAGGGATTTTATGCACAAGCCTTCTGGCATCCATTGATTACTCTGTTTAGCACAGGTGGCAATACTGTATGGAGAGCTTTGCTCTGTTTACTCATATATCATGCTTAAAAAAATTGATTGCAAATGGTTGAAATTCTGTTTGTGTAAATTCATTTGTTGTATAAAATACAAAGATTTTTATTTTATTTTGGCATTTTCTTACTTTACATACTGATAAATATAAGGTATTTTTATTCTTTTACATAATCTGTGTGCACTAAAAATAACATCTGTAATATATTTTTATCAAAGATTTAATACATTTGTGCTGTAAAACACTTCATGTTAAGGATATTCATTCTTGGCATTTAAATTATGGCTTAATCACTTCTATAGCTAAAAGGCAATGGATAAAAGGGGATGATAGTTAAATGAGGAAAAGCAATGAGGCTTTGCAATTCCTAATTATCAAAAATGGTAAACCCGATGGAATGTTACTCATTATATATTGGATGAAAGTTAATGTGAAATATTACTTTTTTTTTTATTAATAATATCTTTTTTTTTAAATAATTTTATTAAATGCTTTTATTTAACTTAGAATATTTGATTATTTGTTTATTCGAGTCAAATCTTGCAACCGATTTTAATATATTTCTATCAAACAGATTTCTTCTAATTTTATACATGTGTTAAGTATCAGTGGCAACACAATATTTAAGGGTTGTCCAGGTAGTTATCCAACTTAAAAGTCTTAGTGGACTGAATTTGAAACTGTATTGATATCCATTCACTAGGTTTTCAGTGATGCGCAATAGATAGTAATATATTTTTTAAAAATACACTTTCATTGAATTTCATGACTACTTCATTAAAAACATTTATAGTTAATTAAATTAAAACAGAAAGAAAAAATAAAGGACAAAATATTAATTTCTCTTGATTATTTCATAAACACATAAATCTTGTAAATAATTTTTAATGCATGCAAATTCCATTTCAAATATTTGAAATATGATCACATTATTCAAATTCTCAATTTTTAAATTTGAATATGAATAGTTATAAAAAATACATTATGAAATGCCCAAATACTAAGAAATAAGAAATAAATAATTTTGTGAGAAATGAACTAAAAGAGAAACCAAAATTTTTCTTTAACCACAATTTTGATTGTTATATGTAACTTGAAATAAAAACACGATACAACCATAAATTAATTAATTCAATTATTTTTAAAACTAATGATTGAATTAATTAATTTGTGGATGTCTCATGCTTACTTTCAATTACATATAATAACTAAAATTGTAGTTGAAGACTTTTTTGTTTTCTTTTTTATTCCATTACTCATCAAATTAAATAAAAGCTGGTTTTATAAAATATTTTTTATAGATATTATTGTAATTTCATTCTAATAAACAGTGAATTCGATATTTGCATAAACACACACAACTTAAATTTTTAATATAAAAATTAACAATATCATAAAAAATATAAATCAAAAATTACATTTATCTGTATATATAAATATGCAAACTTATAAATATTACCATAATTTTAATTGTTGGAAGCAACTATGTATGAAAAAATTAGTTTTAATTTATAGTCAAAAAAATGAGATTTAAATTACCAAGTCCTATATTAAGCATCATAAAAGAGCTAAATGTGACCCTCAGAGCTCCTTATCCTCAACTAGAAATTAAGTAAAGTACTTTAAAAATTGAATGCTGAAATATGAATTGATAAACCGTTGACACTAATATTGAATAAAAAGTGGTCTAGAAATTGAGTGAAAAATGAGTTGGTAATGCTTAATGCTACAATTTATCCCCAGAAATGGTTCAAATGTAAACAATTTTCTTTAGTGAGATCTATGAAAAGCTAGTAGTAAAAAAATCAGAATCAACTGATAAAATCCTTCATTTTTGTTGATAGTCAAAACACTTTAACATTTGACTAGAGATCAAAATATGAATTAAATAACTACTATAATTTAAAGAAGTTTAAATTAACTTCCACATTAGCTCATGGTTATCAAAAGCATTTTATTGTTGTTGTTTTATTTTAACCAAATGTTTTATTCATAAATTAGTTTGCAAAATTTGATTATTTACAATTATATGCATTTAATCTTACTTTTACTTCTTTAACCAAAATTATTTCCTTGGTGCATTTCAGACTCAGCTAGGGTGTTTGACATTTATACTGTTTGCATCTTCTGTTTTGAAATGTGCTCAAATAATTATAGATGTTTTCTAGGTTTTGCTTAATTTGTGCACATCCCTCATCTCAACTTGACCAAAACTGTAGGAAATATATCTGCAATGCAATGATTATTCACCCATCCATAGGATGTTAAAAGTATATAAAACCCAATCCTTATCTTGCATACGAGTAATGCAATCAAAGGTAATGAACTATCAACCAGAGTGCAAAAATTGAGATTTACAAACTTACAGCTCACCTGAAGAGCAAAGACTATTCACAAAATGAATGCATAAGGAGAAGTAACCAGCTTCCTGTGTTAATGGATAGTTGTAGTACTGGTAAAATTGTGATAAGGAGGATGCAGTGATAAAAAAATGTTATAGAAGCATTTATTTCAATTATTACTTAGATTCTTGAGTCCTTTGCATTTCCTATGACCAAAAATATTATAAAAAATAAAGCAAATTGTTTTTAGCACACATATTAATACTATCATATTATGTAGTTTTAACTTTTAATTAAGGTACTTTTTATTTGTTTATCTTCAGTATGTGGCACATCTATCATTTTAACTTCTTGAAAACTTTACATTGTTCAAATAAATTGTAAAATGTTTCTTCACTACTTTAGCAGATAGATTCAGGACTTGGATTCATCAATTGAATTTTCATTGGTATAATCCTATTTAACAGATTGAAAATAAATTAAACATGATTGGGAAAGAGGGAGATGGATATTTTGAAAAAATTTAATGACCTAAGAAATGAGAATTCTATCAGGAAGTTTATTTTTTACTTTTTTTTTTTTTAGTGGACATATTTAACGTTATTTAAAAAGGTGAGATTCAATCCATCTTGTAAATCCTTGTAGGCTATGATTAGGCTACTGAAAAATGAATGCCTGGATTTTACCATTCCATTTATTAGGTGAACTTCCTAGGTTGGGGGTTCAAAGTGTAGACTCTGTATTACAGTGCTGAAAATATGAGTATTAATTTAGATTTCATTACAACTTTGGTACAGGTAAGTCTAGACTGGCTTCATTAAATGGATATTGAGATAATGATAAAGGTAATGAAAACATTTTTGGTTTATTGTAATAAGTACAGTCAAGATCATAAAATCTCAAAATTTCCATTTCTATTGTATTAAAATTTTTTGCACCGATAAAATAAAGCCTTATTGATGGAAATGCTTTAACTTTTTTGATTATTATTATTGTTTCTATTATTATTTTATGCAGATATTAGTTAATATCTGGTTTTGCTATATTTAAAAAAAACACAATACATGCAATTTATCCACTACTTTGAACACTTTTTAGCAAAAATCTTTGATTGTACCTATATGCATACACAATTTTATGTTTTGACTGTCCTGCAATCTTCTTCAAAGCCAATTTTACTTTAATTTATTTTTTTTTACTTAAATAAAATTGCCTCTGAAGAAGACTGCAGGACAGTCAAAATGTAAGATTGTGTATGCATATATGTACAATAAAATATTTTTGCTCAAGTGTTCAAAGTAGTGACTAATTTCATTTATATAAGATATAGCAAAATAAAGGAAGTGGTAAATTTGATAATATTTCTACACAATATATCTCAGGGAAAAGGTGACTGGGTTTTTTCTTCAAGCTGTCTGAAGCCATCTCTAAATCAACAACACATATTATGTAGTAGTATAGTTTATCTATTCACCAAAACAATTTTAAGGCACTACATAATTGGATCATAAATTATGACATAAAATGTTTTATACCTTCATATATTTGTCTTCAATGTTCTCCTTGACATCACCAAATCATGCAAACCGTTAAAAATATTCTTGTGACTCATGGCTTCACTTCCGTACACAGTTTGAAACATTTCAAATGTTTCTGAAGCAGTTTTTAATTTAAAATAATATTTAACATTAATGTATTGAACTGCTGAGGGTTATAGTGTAAGGCAGTTTCACAAGGTAAGGTGAGCCACAACAATAACCAAATCATAATTCCATATGATGTATAGATTCAGAAAAGACACTGCAAACAACTTGGAGAGGTCACTAGTCACTTTTTCATTGGGATGTATTATATGTATTTATAAAACTTTTGGCATGGCCTAATAGCCAGATTATATTTTTCTATCTGTTGTGAGATTGCTGATTTGGCAGAAATGATATAGGTTCATTTAGTATATTCATAAAGCTCTGAAGATTACCTATGCTTTAGAATGTAATTATAACTCATACTTTTAGAGAAAGGCTTTAACCTTTATCATATGCACCTTGAACATTTATAATAGTCAAACGATGTTTTTTTTGACTATAGAGGGACTTCTCAAATCTTGACATAAGATAGCAACTTTATAAATATAAGAATGGCCATCTTATCTTTAAATTCCCACTTTTATAGGCCAATTTGAAGCATCTTGATTTGGAAGTGTGATACTATTAATCTCTTCACTTTTTAAATCCACTAATTCCTTTACAAATTAATCTTCATGAAATCTTATGATTTACAACATTCACGGCACATATGATAAATGTTAAAACTTTTCTCTAAAAGTATTTACAAACCTCCTATGCAGTTAATAAATAATCACAACTTTGCATTAGTTTATATATTTCCAGTATAAAGATCGTAATATTAACTTATTGTAAATTGCAAGATTTCACGAAGGTTAATTTCTAAAGAAAATAGTGGACTTAAAAAGTGAAGAAACTAACATCCTCACACTCCCAAATCAAGATGCTTCAGATTGGCCTATATAAGTAGGAATTTAGGTTAAAGATAATCACAACTTTAAATTATAACTCATATATAAAAGCTGTATCTAATACACACATTTTTGAATGTGGGAAATAAGGACCTTATATTATATTACTTTCTTAATGATTGGTCCAATTATTGAGAAAGCAATAAACTAAAGATATAAAATAAACGTGTGGGTGAAGATTCATGTGGTATACTTCTTCCTAATCTGAAGATTTTAAAAAATTATCCCATGTAATTTTTTAATATTTTATCATTTTTTAGATAGTTTCCTATTACTTTCACTAGATCATTGGGTTCATGAGTTGATTAATGTAGGATTTTTAATAAATAAGTCCAATTGAACATACCACAAGCTGATGTTCTATAATAATCTATATTAATGCAAATAAACAATACTATGAATTTTACACAATGTGGATGTCACACTTTATTAGAGCACATTTTCAAAATGGCTGACAGTTTTGACTTTTCAGCAGTTATTTGCAATATGTACAGAATGTATATAAATACTCTATTATAATAAATGAAATATATGTCAAAAAAAACGAATTTAATAGATTTCTTTATGTATTATATCACCCTACGTGTGATTAAATATTCAATGTTATTGGCATTTAAAATTAATTTGCTAATTTCATTTTCTTTATACGTAAACACTATTTTTTTGAATTCTTGAGAATGAGTATTCTATACTTTTATTGTTTATTACAAAGTAAACTGTTGATAATTTTGTATTCACTAATAAATCAATATCTTCTGGAGACATATATCTTACATGTGTTCTATTGTTGATTGCTCCTGTGAAGCTTTCTAAAGGTTGCTTTTGTGCTACTGAATAGCCTGTTTATAGTTTTATAATATATTTGATTACAGCATTTCTACAAAGGAGGCATTAAAACATCATCCAAAAATTTATAAAATGTTATTTCATTATATTTTCTTAATACTTATTATGTCACCTTGCAATTTCTATAAATTTAGTTACATTTATATGTTGGACTATTTCCATCATCTAATATGAGTATTGAATGTCTTTAGAAAAATTTAACTTTATTTAAATATTCCAAATACATTCAGCTGTTAGTAATAGCAAACAAATTACTATATGTACAACATTTCGAGGGGTATTATTCTCTTCCCCAGATATTGCTGGTCTGAGCAATGACGGTACCAGCATGGGAATCAAACCTGGACCCTTGAATTCTTGATTTTTTCTAAAGACATTCAATACTCATATTAGATGCTGGAAATAGTCCAACATATAAATACAACTAAAACACTATCATCACAAACCTTCAGGAAAACATTCTATAAATTTAGTTTTCAGATTTCATAAAATATATATAAGCATCAACACAGAATAGTAGTACTCTACTGTTTTGTTTGAAACGGCCAGTATAGGGTTCATAAACTTTTGCGTATGTAATTAACAGTAAAGTGCAATGATGGTAGTAATTTTCTTACTCTTCTTGTCTGATTTTCTTGTTACATTTTGCTAATAAAAATGGTTTTACAATAAAAGTTTCACAGTTGTTTTCTTTTTGTTTGCATAATATTTTTATTAGTTGTTGTTTTGTTTTTGTTTTATACCATGCTATACACATGGACAGCATGGTACACTTATGATATCAATTTATTTGATCAATTGTTTGGTTATGTTCCTTCTTAAATGATATTAATTCTATATATACTTCTATCTTCTTCTTCTTCAGTAATTTTGCTTATTCATATACAACAATATATCTTATTAAATAATCATAGTCTTCTTACACCTTTAAGCAAATAACTTTTTATTAATATAATAACAGTTTCGACTGTTTCTGGCAGTCTTCTTTAGACCTCAATCTATGCAAATAATTATTATTAATATAATAATAGTTTTGACTGTCCCTGGCAGTCTTCTTCAGATCTCAATCTAGAGTGAGATCTGAAGAAGACTGCCAGGGACAGTTGAAACTGTTATTATATTAATAAAAATGATTTGCTTAAAGGTGTAAGAAGACTGTGATTATTTAATAAGGTATATTGTTGTAAGTGATATTAATATTGTTGTTCCTCTGTTCAAGTTCATCTGTGGGTAATTATAAATAAAAGTGATCCAGGAAGACTACTAATGATATAGTGATGCTGATATTAATTATCCCAGGTCTCAAAATGAAATAACAGACCTATTAGCAATTTTATTCACTAATTAAATACATATATATACTTTAGATGGATATCTTATTTGTAGAAATTCTTTGATTTTGTTTTAATACAAAGTAATTTCCATAAGTATTGTTTAAAACACACTTCAGAAACTTCCTTGCTTTTAAAGTAATTGATTTTAGTTGTTATATGATACTGATGTTATGTCTTTGCCTTTTTGGTTACTGAATAAGCTATCCCATAATGCAAATGAAAAAATTATTTATTTGTAAGGTTTGTTATTAACTTTGTATGTTGCAGCAAAAATATCTATCTAGGATGGTTTCTAACCTTCATTTCTGTGAAAATAATAGTATTGGGTTGCTACTTAAAGTAATTATTAGCACATTTTTCTATTCTCATTACTTTTATGTCATCTAGTGTAAAACTTTAGTCATCAATAGATTCCAAATGGTAGTGCTTAATAAATTCTTATCCAATGCTGTAAGAGTAGAAGAATATGCTAATGAAGAGCAATGTGTAACTTAATGTTAAGTGGGGTCTTATTGGTCATGATATCTTATCTCTTAAAGTAATTGAGCATTTTATGTATTTGGTCAGAACTTTTATTCCTTTAATGCTTAGTTTTCCTATTTTTAATTTTTGTTACATGTTTATTAATTTTTTCCTTTTTTTTAAACTTTTTTGTCCATTTTATTTTCTATAATATCAATATATGGTTGCCATTTATATTAATTTGGATATCACAACATTTGCTTGGTAAGATTTTTTATTCATTATCTTCCCTGTATTTGTTCACTAGATTTTCTTCTTACCAAATTTACCACTTACTTCGTTTTGCTGGAATATCTTATATAAATGCAATTTATCCACTTCACTTTAAACACTTTTTAACAAAAACCTTTTATTGTGCATATATGCATATACAATCTTACGTTTTGACTGTCCTGCAGTCTTCTTCAGAGCCACATTCATTTTAATTTTTTTCTTGTGAAGCAATAAAGTTTTGTTGCATTGCTGATTTTCGTCCACTAATCTTTAAATTTATTATTTCTCTTAACATTAGACTATACTGGAGCTGTGTATTCATTACATTTTGCTGCAAGCCCCCTTATGAACATCAGTACAATAGTTCAGGTTTTGTTGATAAAACTTTGATTACATGATATGTATTGTTTCTTCAATTACAAATATACTGTACTTTTCAACATGCACATACATATATATAACATACTTTTCTATATGCATAGTATGCATATATACATTAAAATTATAGTATAAACAAAATTTTTAAAAATAATATTCATTAATAATAAATTGAGGAGTCAAATTACCAGATATTTTACTAAGTGTGCATTCACTCACTCACATTCAATCAAAAAATAAAAATTAAAAAAAGAACTTATTGTATGTAGCTTTACTTTTTAAATAAATTTAATAGCAAAGTGTCCAATTTTTATCACAATTAAACACACTCTGAGGAAAATTCTTGTAATAGTATGAATACTGAACTCTACCATCTGATGGCGTTCTTTTTCACCCAATTCACATCAATATACCGATTCACGGGCCTTCTGTTTGTTTACATAATATTACGGTAAAAGATTTATTTTTTTTTCAATCGGTTTTTATTATTTTTTCATTGGCAATGGTAAACCACTAAAGTTTTTTTTTATTACATAATATTACAGTAAAAGATTTTTTTTTTTCAACCGGTTTTTAATTTTTTTCGTCAGCGACAGTAAACCACCAAAGTTTTTTTTTTTATTACACCCGGGTTTTTTTTTTTGTTTTTAATAAACAAATAATTTTTTAGATGGTCTAGGAGTGTTGGTTTGTTTGTAAATTAACAACTAACTGTTCGTAGGTTTCTTTATATAATATTACTTACGGTAAACCAAATTTTTTTTCCACACGGTTTTTTTTTTTTGGTTCGTTTTTTTTAAGAAACAAACATTTTGTTTTTAGATGGTGTAGGGATGTTGGTTTGCTGTTAAATTATCGATTAATGCTCCGTCAGTTTGTTTACACAAAAATACGGTAACAAACACTTTGTTTGGTTGTTTGCTTTTAACTTATCTTCTTTTTTTTTTTTTGGTTGATGTTTTGATTTGCTGAAAGACTTCAACAATTCGGTACTTTTGAATAAACCAACACTTGGTTTTTTAGAGGGTGGAGAATAATACTATTCGAAACGTTGTGTAATTACTAACCTGTATTGTCTATTTGTGTGTTATTACTAACAAGTTGTTTGTATTTGGAAAGTTTAAATAAAGTTTAAAATTTTCTATACATTCAACATTCACTCATAAATGCTGAAAATAGTCCAACATATCACATCTTATAATATACCATCATTACAAACCTTCAGACAAATACTAAAGATATTATCTTATAACCAGATGCACCCGGCCTTATACAACCATAATTTTTTTATTAATTGGTTGCTTCAACAATTTTTTTTTAAGATTTAAAATAAATTAAGCATAAGATTTTATATGTGAGAAATGTACACAAGTCTGAAAGACTCTCATTATGGAGGAATACCAAAATTCCAGACTTTCAGAGTTGTTTTTGTAATAAATTGTTGCTTTAACAAATTTTTTTAAGATTTAATGTAAATATGTTTATTTTTTATTAAACATTACCAGTTTATAAAAGTTCATCACATTTTAAATAATTAAATATGTTATTTATCTTAATTATATTAGGGGATTGACAGACTATGAAAACACAGAGTGCCTTAGCACTGAATTATGAATCAGCATTTGAGGCTGTTTCAGCAGCTGTCTGGGAAACTTTATCGCAAAATATATACTAAGTTAAAAGCACTCGTACTGATTTTTTTCCCAGCATTTTTTATTTAATGATGGAATTAGTTTCTTCGCATAAACATAGCGGTTGTAAATTTGACATGATATTGGACAAATATACATTTACCAATCAGACAACAGAGAAAATACAGATTTTATTTATAAGACAAATTTTGAAAATAAAACACTGTAAAAATTTTGACGATTGGTTCAATCACAGGCAAGCTGTTTTATCTCAAGAACTTTGATCAAATATTTTTTGAAATCATATATATATATATATTAAGTTTATTTGCTAAAAAACAAATAGAAAAACTAAACAATAAATTGAACAGGTTATTGTTAGACGATTGTCATTCTTTAACATCTCAATTTTAAAGGAACATTATAATAAAAAAAAAACTTTTTCAGCATATTAGTCAATATAAATACATGATACATGTGCAACAGATTGATATATAAATTCTAATAATCCAAAAATGTATTTCATTTTTTCTGTTATACTTATGTAATATTATCATTCACCAACAGAAGCGGAATAGAGACTTCACATCACTCAAAGCAGTATGGAAAGATGCATGTTAGGAATAACAAGAAGAGATTGAAAACAAATTATATAGGTGAAAAAACAAACAAGTGTTATTGACATCATTGAAAGAATTAAGAGATTGAGATGGAGTTGGGTTGGACATATTGCTAGAAGAGATGATAATAGATGGACAGTTGAAATCTTAAACTAGATTCCAAGAGATTGTAAAAGACCTAGGAAAAGACCACATATAAGATGGATAGATGAAATAAAGAAGTGTGCTGGGCTGATGTGAGAAGAGAGACTAGAAATTGGAGAAAATGGATTAAACTTGGAGAGAATTTCATCCTGCAGTGGATTGATAATGGTTGAATATGATGATGATGATGAACATTCACCAAACATGTAATTTTAATACGTAAAACAATGTAATGCTAGAATTTATAATTATAAATCATTATAAAAACTTAAGACATAAAAGAAGAGTGGTATTACCATATTTTAGTTATTGTATTACCTCATCATTAAATTCCAGTAAATTTCTGGCATAATATCTTTTTTTAAATAGTACATTGTACGACGCTCTTTGCTTTGGTCAAGAGGAAAAGTTTCTAGTGGCTGGGCATTGTAGTCAAATTCAGCTAAAATGCATGTACCATATCCAGTAATCAAGGGACAGGAAGTGTAACCATCATACTAAACAAAAAAAAAATCATATTAGATTTATAATTTAATAAGGCGTTTATAATTTAGACCAAAAAAAAAAGAAAACATCTTGATCTCAGTGAATTAAAAGCACATTAGCTTTAGCTTAAGATTGTAGAGAGCTTTTATTCAAGGTTATTATTTGATTATAATATCTGCCTTACATGTAAAAAAAACCCTTTTGGATAAGAAATATCCTTCTCTGGAATACATTCTATTTATTAGCTAATTGCCTTGACAATAGACTACTTATATTACATTGGTTTGTTTAAGAATGAGGTCTGTGGTGATATAATTAACATATGGACAAATAGATTTCCATTTCAAATGGTAAAAAATGTCTAATTAATTCCATCGATCTCCTCTTTTAATCTGACTTCCAATTTTTATATTGGATAAAATAACCAATTTAAATCAGAAGGTAAATAAACTGTAAAGTATTTTCTATTACCGATATCTTTAGCAATACATGTTGAGCTGACTTTACTATCGAATCGATGATCTTACTATCGAGTCAATGATCTTACTATTGAGACAATAGTAAATAAGATCCAGTCAAAATATCAGCGCTATCATGCCAATAATAAAAGATGAGGTCAAAAACTTGAATAACATCTTTCATCCATGAAAATCTTCATTTTTATATATGAATATATTAAACCACAAGGCCACTCAATAGCTAACTGATTATCATATATAAATTATAAAACAAGTCATCCTGCTTAAACAAGCCAATAGAATATCAGCAATTTGACATCAAAGCAACATTACACTTGGTCCTGAGGATGGTACCAGCTTGACGATAAATTGCTATTACATTACTTTGTTTAAGCATAAGGATTATGGTGATGTAATTTATATACACCTGGGGCCCTTTTTATGTGGATTTTTTTAATGCGATTTTGAAGTTATGCAATTCATGTTTCTTCTTAATATATTTTTATGCGTTTTTCTTTTATGCAATAAAGAAGTTCATATTTCATTTAAAATCTGGATTTCCCCGTTTTATATACATGCATTAAATTTTACATACTTTAAATGCCTGTTGGAAAAAGGTTTGGAAATAAATTTAGATACCTTAGAAGATTTAGAAAAAGATAATGAAACAGAAGTGTAACCTGTTTGTTTCACAGCAAAAATGATTCAAGAAAGTCTTCAGCTTTCTAATCATTTGGAAAATCATTTTCTTGTTAATGACATGACTTAAGAATTAAATTCCAACAAGAGCTAAATAGTTGTGTGTTTGTGTTATGTATGTGTATGTCTATATTTTCTTTTAAACACACATATGCATGGAGAAACTTTTAGACAGAAAAAAGTTACAAGTAAAAATAGTTAAGAACTTTTAATTTCTACTTAAAAATATTTAACAACTTTTAATTTCTACTTAAAAAGAATATATCTTTAAAAGTTTTTTAATATTTTTACTTGTAACTTTTTTCTGTCTAAAAGTTTTTCCATGTGTATAAAAGAAAATTTAACCGTTAGTCATTATTAATATACTCGTGGAAGTGCATTCTCTAACAGCTAGACATAGCGCTCTTGATATCACGAGCTGCATAAACAATTAATAAAATCATCGTCTCAAAGTTTAATTACCAATTACATTGTCAACAGAAAACCATTAACACAATATAAGAGTGAAGTTGGCACTAATTGTATTTCCTCTGGTGATAAATCTGATGTCTTACTAGTTCACAAATGAAGCGCATATTGTCAAATAATGATAATGATTAAAATATGTATGAAAAAATGTAAAATAAATTACACATAAAAACATATTGTTTTGAATAAAATTAAATAGTTAATTAAAAAAGTAAAAAAAGTTTGTTTTGTATCAATTTTTCTCAAATATTTGAAATTTTTTATTAGTCATACTTTATTTCCTTTTTTTTTTATGAGAATTTTGAAGTAATTTTACGTTGTTGCTTTGCTTTTATGTGATTTTTGAAAATTTTGGAACCTATCCCACATTTTTCAAAGTAAGTTAAGTCTATTTTTGTGCAATTTTTTTAATGCGGGTTTTTTGTGGAATCTATCTACTGCATAAAAAGAGACCCCGGTGTATATAGTTTTCTTTTTTAATCATATTTAACAAAACATACATATATAATTTCATTAAATTTAAATTTAAAAAAAAAAAGTATGCGGATTACACTTACTTCAGCATTTGATGGTTTTCCACTCATGACATTATTTAACGTCTGTTTCAAAATACCACTTTGAGCAGCTAAAAATCAAAGATGATATTTTTAATGTAATGAAATTTTTTCTTAGAAATATTTCTAATTTTTTATTCAACGATGTGAAACTCTGGTGTAAGTTTATTTAATGATATTAATGTATTTCAATTATTTGTTACAACGTTATTAATAATGAATAATGTGAATCATAAATTACGAATACCATTTGCAAATTTCTAAAGAAGTAATTACAAAATAATACCTCTTACTACTTACATTTCATTCACCTTAATAATTTGTGTATTTTTAGATTTAAAAATAATATACATGTCAAGTGTTAGTGGCCTAACGGCTAGCATAGCTGCCTTCCAAGCAGCTGGCCTAGGTTCGCATCCCAGTCAACGCTTTGACATATATAAAAATAATAATAATAATATACATAAATATAAAAATATAATATAAGGTAAATAACTATAATTTATTTATAGAAAGAAAAGCAATTTTCATACTTCAGAATTAAATTTTATACAAAGGATATAAAAATCATTTTGAAGCTGTCTATATCTTAAAACTCCATTTCAAAATAAAACTATGGTCGAGAGCTGTGGTGAATACTGCAGAAATGCCATAATACAATGTCAAATTTAACATTAGACTCTTCCTGATAGAGTTATAGCAAAAATTTTAATAAAATTACCCAACACATAATCATTTAAACATCAATTTCTTAAGTAATAATACGAAAGACTTTTATTAGTATATTTTTCCATTCTCAATACTTATATGCCATCTGGTGTATGCTTTAGTAATCACTAGATGCTATATAAGTACTGAGAATAAAAGAATATGCTAATAAATAACAATGGGTAAGCTAAAATCATATGATGTTTTATTGGTCATGTGATGTATTAATGGTTTAAGAAAATCTTTTCCTACTCTACCTAGAATAACAATCCCCTACATCCCTAAAATATCCAGCAAACTAACGAAAACTTTAAACAATAAATTCAACATAATATTCAGAACTCCACCCAATTCCAATAGGTTGATCAATAACTCTAAAGACCACATTGATCGATCGCTCACCCCACACGTGGTGTACTCTATTTCCTGCCCTCAAGCCAGATGCCACGCTACATATTATGGGGAAACGAAAGCCACAATTAATACCAGATTGGCTCAACATCGTTACACATTCAATAGAGCTCAAACGAACAGCAACACATCCTCTGTATTTTTCGAACATAGTAAACAATCTGGGCACAACTTCATACCTGCCAACTCCATTATTTTATGTTCAGAGCCAAATGATTACAGGAGAAAAATAAAGGAGGCATTCTATATTAATAGAGACATCCATGCCATTAACAGAAAGGACACATGCTTCGAGATCTCGAAAAAATGGGCTACGTAACAGTAGCTTATTTGAATATTTACATTTGCATATATTTATTACACTTTTCATGAAGGCTATGAGTATGAGGCATGGTTCCTCGAAAACGTTCAGCCGAAAAATTTTTAATAGTAAGTTATATTTTCTCTAATTAATAATTACAATTAAGTATTTTTTGTTTTTACATATAAGGAGAAATTAAAACCATATTTACTCAAAGCAAAGAGAATGTAAAAAATACCATCAAGTATATATATTACTGAAAGCTCAGATAAAATTTAGATCTTTGCATATAATAATGTTCCATAAGAAATTATTTAACTCTAATTGAAAGATTGTTAATATCATAAAAAACTAAATTTTCACTTGTGTAATTTAATAAAAACTAAATAAATAAAATGTCAGATTTAATTTTTCTTCTCTCATTCATAGGCACAGCGTAAAGATATCTCAATCTAACATTAAACGAGCACTCATTTCAATTATGGATCAATACATTATTAAGATAACATTCTGAATAAAAACATCATCAAAACTTGTTGATTATCATTCATTTAAAAGAACTTGTTCAATGTATTTTAAAGATGTTTAGTTTGATTACAAATATAACAAGAAGTATCCATAAGCTACTAATAGGCGGGTCTGATTTAAACCGCTAAACATCACATGAACATCATCTCTTATGCTAGCACATAACTGTTATTAAACAGGCAAAACTCTCCATATAGTAGTACCACCCTGTACGAACCAGAGTAATCAAAGGATGCCAGAAGGCTTGTGCATAAAATCCCCAGTAGGCATTAGATAGGGATTTTATGCACAAGCCCTCTGGCATCCATTGATTACTCTGGCTGGCATAGGGTGGCACTACTGTATAGAGAGTTTTGCCTGTTTAATAGCTGATAATAGCTTATATTTAATATGTAAAGATTAAAATCATTTGCAATCTATGTACATTTACAAGCCATATATATAATACTGACAACTTTAATGAGCTTTTCTGTCTATTTTTCTAGATAAATTCCAGAAATAATGTAATCAGATAAACAACTAATTAAAGATTGGAATTTCAAACTGAAATCACACCATCTACTAATCGTATTTGTCTGATCAAACTATAAGTCAAAATTGGAATTGCTTTTCCTTTATTATCCTAGACTAGATGAGGATTGTAAATCAGACGTAAATATTTTGTTGTATAAAAAGTAGAAATACCACAGCATCTTAAATATTGTCACAACTAAACAAAACATTCTTGTATTTTTTAAAACATACAACTGATAATTTACATATGATGTCAATCAAATTTTTGAAATACCTGAGAAAAGCATCAGATATTACTGAACATTCAATTTTCCATGAATTCTCAAATTTAAAAATGGTAGTTAAGTGTACCTAAATCTTTGTCGTATTCCTTTGTTAATTTAATTAGTAGTGGCATTACTGAATCAATGAGAACAACATTAATAATTCTAATTTTAAATTCAGTGTACGAAAATTGAAAAAAAATAGCTTGAAAAATAATTTTTCGACTAGTGGTTATTTAATTCATTATTAGTTTCGACTACTAACTTATTACAATAAAGTTTATAAATATATTAAATAACCTCAATAGTACCATATATTCTTTTAAATTCATATAAATAAAGATACAAAGACAGATGACTCCAAAGATGCATTTCATGCTGAACCAGCACTCATCAGTTGAACCAGATCATCATCTCTCACATATATCTCTATTAAATAAAAAATATTTATCTATATTAAATAATTACATTTTGAATTACAAGGGTCAAACTACCTCAACCCACATCTTTGACACCATCCACTCTAGTTTAGTAAATGATTGATAATAATCCTTACTGTATTTATCTAAGGTGAATGGTGTCGATGATGTGGGTTGAGTTAGTTTGATGCTTATAATTCAAAATGTAATTATTTAATATAGATAAATATTTTTCATATAATACAGATATATATATATATATATATGTGAGATGGGGCCTCCCCCGGGGGAGTGCTGTTCGGTGTGGTTCTTCTTTTTGGGAAGGGGGGGGGGGGGGGGGAAGGGGGGGGGGGATGGGGGGGGGGGGGGGGGGGAGGGGGGGGGGGGGGGGGGGGGGGGATAAATACTGATCATTACTTCTCCTATCCTTCTTGGGATATTTGATTTCTGGAGATTTAATAACATCCTAGGTTTCCTATATAAGTATAAGTTTCTAAATAAGGAATGGATAATTGATTACTATTTTATTAGTAAATGAAATTTATATTCTCTGTTAATTAATATAATTGAATTTCATTTTCCATCTTACCTGCGGCTGCTGCTGTCTTTGATGTTGGTAAATTAGTGCAGTCCCCAATACCAAAAATATTAGAATACTGAACATGCTGTAATGTTTGCTTATTAACATTCAAATAACCAGAAGCATCCACAAGGGAACTTTTCCTTAGTACGTCAGGAGCACTCATTGGAGGAACAACGTGAATCAACTCATACTACAACCAAAATATTATACATTACAGAGTGTTACTCTTTTTGTAAATAGAAGCATATTATAAAAGAGATGAATTTAATATTCAAAAAAAATAGTGAATATTAAAAAATAATTTTAAAATAATTTTATTTCTAAAATTAAGAAATGAATATTAAAAAAAGGATCTTTACTGCTATTAAAACTAGTTACAAATCTTTAATATACAGTTTGAATCTCATTAATGTGGAAACACTTAACACAAAATATCATTTTGTTTGTTTTCTTGAAATATGTTTAACATGAAACTCTTTAGTGTCAAAAACCAGGTTAATATGGAAAGATATTTGCATTATCATGGAGTAAAAAAAAAAAATACTATCAATATAAAATTTATTAAAAAAAAGTACTAAAAATGGGAGACCTTTCTTATACAAAAAAGAATATTTCACTGATTGTATCCATCAATACATATCCTAATAAATCCCCCCCCCCCGGCACACACACACAAATTTCTACTTTCAATAATATGTTGTCTCAATTTTTCTTTTTAAGAACAATACACCAACAATTTTTCTTTCTTTTTTTTTTAAAAAAAAAAACATATTCCATAATTATGATTCACATTTTTTACTTTATCTTTATACAGTTTTTATTTTCCAATCTCTACATCACTCTTCTTATTTATTCTTTCCCTATTTTCTAAAGGCTCTGCTCTTCACTTAAACGATAAAGGACTTCTCTGGCCATACATATATCTCCTCAACATTGATTTTGTTTTCATTTTCTTTTACAGATACAATATACTTTTACACTATAGATTTTTCTTATATATTTCTTATTGTTTATTAGATATAATCCTCTTTATCCTCTTAACACAATATTCTTAATGATATATCACAAAAAATTTCTTTACTTTTTTCATCCTATTTTTTAAACTTTTACATACATAAAAATGCATTATTGAAAAACCTAGCATACTTAATTGCCATTCTATTTCTCTTATTTTCTTAATTACCAAGTTAATTTTTATTCAAAATCTAACCAATCAAATTTGAGCAAACCTTAACACTATGCATTTTAAAATTATTGAAATAGTTTATTAAAAATAGTCTACTGAACAAAGTGATGAGCATGTGTTTAATAAATGTAAATATATTTATTAAAAATGTATGTATATTCAAATATAATGTTTCATTTTAACGAAATTTATGTATTAGACCTGCTATACCTTTTCACATCCTTATCAGTTGGTCGATAACTTTCTAATCTTGTGATGTTGTCAAATAATGTAGACTGGACCTTCTGACAAACTTAAGTGATAAATTTGTCAATACGTATTATGTGTACACATTATTTTACGATATTTTCACAAGATTTATAAAGTTATCGGCAGACTGATATGTATGTGAGAAAGCATAGCAGCTCTAATATGTAATACTAATTGCAGTATTTATGTATTAGATCTGCTATGCCTTTTTACTTCTGTGTCATTCTGCCCATAAATTTTTAACCTTGCGATCCTGTTAAATAAACCCTGTGATCTCATCGAATAATATGAACACCGGAACTTCTGACAAACTTAAATGATAAAGTTGTAAACAAAAATAATAAAAACACATTACAATACTAAATAAAAAAGAGATAGTTGTGAGTTTTTGTTTTATTGTAGTAATTGAGGATTAGAACAGTAACAACTGTGATGGAAACCATCAAACAAGATCTGGGTGAGGGTTCAACAGTTTATTCAGATTGCTGGAAAGCATATAAAACTAATAAAGTATGATTTGCCAGCAAAGTCTACACAAAGAAGATGATGCTTTCATTTACATTCTGAATGATATTAAAAAAGTCATTTATCACATTGATTCCATTTTAATAAAAGTTTACTAATTTTTTTTCCCCAAAAAACTGTGATTTGCCAGTTGCACAAAAAAAAATGATGCTTTTGTTTGCATTCTGCATGATATTAAAAAAATAAGTCTACCTCATTGATTCAACTTTAATAAAAGTTTACTTGCCCACTCCCTATAAAGTGTATAAAACTGAAGAGCTATGAAATAAACATAGACATTTCTCGATCAAGATCCCATGCAGCCATTACATTACCAAAACACGTGCTTTAATTCTCCATTTTTTTTTAAATTTGAGCTAGACATAGATTTTTTTTTGATCTGTCCATTTTTTTACTTTTCTCCCATGGTTAATCGAGATAGTATTTTTTTTTTTTTATTTGCTTTACTGCCCATTTTGCCGTTAATATATTTATTTAAGCAATTGAATAGATATTTTTTTTATTTTGCTTATGTAGTATTATTTGCTGGTAATTTTGCTTTAGTCTCCATTTTATGATTTCATGCCAGAGTTAATGTACATAATATTTTTTAATTTGAAGTAAATTTTGGAAATTGCTGGCCATATTTACAATGGCAGAATGTCGTACCTTGTGCAGGGAATAGAGGTGGAGGATGGCTTTGACGGCATGAAATGCTGTTATAAAAATTCACAACTACCTGTTTTTATTTAGTATCAATTTGTTTTTATTATTTTTGTGTAAAAATTTATATTTTTGATATTGTTAAAAATGTACTTTTTCAGATATTTTAATTAAGTGCCTGAGGCAGTTGCCTCATCATCCCACCTATGGGATTGGCCTCGATTGTAGAAGTAAATAAGTTTATGACTATAATAGGAAATTCCAGATTTAAATAAGTCAAGTAGACTCATGAATGCAAAATTTAGATGATCTTACCAATTTAAGGAAGTCCTTAATTTTTCGATTTTTCCTAAAATAAATGATTCTGGCAGACTGTATGGCCGTTATTCAAACTGTATTCTGACACTTCTTCTGAATAATTAAACATGATTTATCATTTAATAATAAATACATCATTAAGAATAAAGATTCTCATGGCATAGGAGTAATGCACTTGTCAAATCACCTTGGTTAGTAGTTTTTTTAGGCCACAAAAATTTTTGTTTCAGGCAAAAAAGTACATAGCCAACTCAGCAAATCATTCAACAAATGATCAGTAAATAGGTTTCTTAGTATTTTTAGATAGAAATAAAGATGAGTAATCTGCATTGGATAGAGAAGCATTATTGCAATAAATAACAAATTAAAAAAATAATATTATGATCAACTTTTATTATTGGATGGGAAATTGGAGTCATATCCCTAAAATACTGAGTTTACAGTTGTTTTTTAGCTCATTTTATTAAAATGACCAGGTCATTTGCCTTTCTGTTGTAATATAATGAATCCTTAGAGAGCTGCTGAAAGAACAGTACATATGGTATACATAAAAATTTTAATTCGTTTATACACCTGATGTCTGTCTATTATGAAAGAATTGAAAAACTATATATCCAATAACTCTGAAATATAACAAACAGAGTATATGCATGAACACATAAAGCTTATCTCACATATATTTATGAATATACTCTGATTATTACATTTCTCTGAGATACTGCTTATTAAAATGTTTCGACACAACTCAAATAATAAAATCTGTGCATTATCAAAATCTTCAAAACAACCATAAAATGTATCCATGCCAAATGTTAGGTTAAAACTAATTATCAAGGATAATACATGCAATCAAAATCATCAGTAGATCTTTTGGACGTCATGTAAATTATTTAAGGCAATGATGTTAATAATCGACGACCATTTCTCTGTTTTTAACAGGATCAGTTAATAGAGCAAGAGTTCCACCTTCAAGTTCTGCTTAGAAAAATTTTAAATATTAGCAATTGAGAAGAATATTTTTTCAGATTTCTAGATTCCGAAATGAGCAGCGTCAATAAATTTTTTTAGGATCAATTACAGTAGTAGTGAGGGAAACCACCTCAAATAGGTAACAACTTGTGCAGATAACATTACTAGTTTTCATAAATAAAAAAATCTAAATAATATTTTTGAAACTGTAAATTACTGTATTTATTTACAATTGTTTTAATGGTATGATTTCCCTTCATCTTACGAAGGATAACTTAGAACAATGTGAGACATAAAATATAGAGAATATGAATAAAAGATAAGTTATTAGTTATAAGTTATGACTCATTCTGACAGTTTATCAATGACAGACCATCCCTAGAGGCTGAGGGCTGTACCTCCCAGTGTAAAATTAAAGTGTTTGTTTAATTATTATCGTTTTTAAATTTGTATATTAATTTAATCCCTATATGTGTCTTATGCAAATGTACAATCAGAATATGGTATCTAAGTAACAAGACTGCTTGTAGTGACTTTTGTTTTGCTTGGAAACATGGGCTTTTTGTTTGCGCTCTCTATTGATTACGCAAAAGTTACTGCAGCCCAATGATACAACAGCGCTTTCACAGTAAAATGAGTGTTCATAATCTTCTTGTACATGATTATTTATTTCGAAGATACGGGTCACTTTAGTTTACATTTTCGATCACCGCCCACCACTACGAATTCTCAAGGGCTACCACTACCCTCTATTAAGTGAAATAAAGCATTTAAACAATCCAACACAAAATAATTAAAACCAAGGTGCAACAATGATTACAAATTGTTTTATATTCACATCCCTATAAATCAATTCAATAAGGACGTGATCACCATCTATTGTACCAGCAATATTTTAATTTTCTGTATTGACAAATAAAATAAGCTATTATATATATAATTTAAAACTTCCAATCCACCTCACATTCATAACATGTATAAATAAAGACGTCTAAGAAAAGATAAACACATATGTTTCAACAATGTATAATGCAGTAAGATTATACCTAAAAAAGATATTACATATGGAAAGCAAGAAATGAAGTTAAGTTATTCCATACGTTTAATTAAAAATATATATACCAATCTTTAACTGCATTTTAAAGTTTATATCTGTGCTAGGGATAATCTGTAGTTTAATTAATGATTAGTAACAATCATTCATTTATTTATTTTATAAAGGAAATTAGGATCAAAGTTATGAATACTGACAATTTGACTCATGCAAATCAACGTGTTATAACATACATACTGTACATAAAACATGGTAAGTGAATGTGGAATAAAATATTAAATAATTATTAAAAATTACAAATATGTATAGTACTTTAAAATAAAAATGTATCGCTCGCTACTGATATGAAAATCAGAGGAAAGTATATATTTTGTAAGTCCTATTCATTTTTTTTAGTGTTATCACTAACATATCGCTGGTTACTGAAATCAAAACGAAAGTATATTTTTTGCATGCCCTATTAATTTTTTTCTTTTAGTGTTATCTCCAATGTACATAATATCAAGTGCTTAAAAAAAATTCTCAATAAAAATAAATCAACATTCGATGAAAAGAATTACCTTGAAAGTCTCTGTTTCCTTAGGCGTAGACTCACTTTTGAGTTTTTCAAATATGGCTTCTTTTGTAGTTGGCCTAATCTCCACCAGACTGTACTGATAGTTGACACTAATATCTCTCGCAGAAATACATTTTAATAAAGCATCTGCATACACTTTAACTCCAAAAATAACACCTAACGATGTATTAAAGATTAGTTTAGCCTTTTCACGTTTATTGTGCTAAAAAAAAATATCTATAATGAAATTATTATTGTATTATATATATACATTTTTAAATAGGTCGATGGCATTATAGTACAGAAATAGTGTAAGAAACAATATAAAAGAATAAGACCTTAAGAAGGCATCGCAGTGAACAATGATAAACTCTTAATGGGGCCATCAACGTATATAATACTTTATAATAAATTTTAGAAAGGGAATAATATTTGATTTAGAAATATTATGTGATCTTTCTAGGGCTAGCAACAAGTTACTACCTAGAATCTACCCATCATTTACACTTTTATTGTAACTAGAGGAAGTTATGTAATGCATGTTCTGTGTAAACACCATTTTCAATGCAATATAACAATTGTCTAAAATAATAATACTCAGCATTGTGTGTTACATTTTAATGATAAGAGTTTTATTTATTTATTAATAATTCATTATATGAAAAGGAAAATAAAAATCCATATATAGAATTAGTTTTTTCTTTTGTTTGTTTGTTTGTTTGTTTGTTTACTTGTTTTGTTATTAAATTTCATTTTTCTGAATTGTCTGAAATTTTGAATGCAGTCCTGGAGTTTATTATCATAGATTAATGTATATTCACATATTTTAGCAGACCATTGGGTTTCTCATAAAAGGATTTAATATTCAATTAATTTTTCCCAATAACTAATGGAACCTTCAGTAATTATCAGTATATGCAAAAGTTATAAAAATTAATAAATTATGTTTGCCTATGCAGGAGAAAAATAATAATAATAATAATAATTGAATGGTTTATGGTTCAGAAATTCATATGATTGTTAAACACTGGAAGTAATAGCAACTAACTCATAAGCTCTAAAATACACCATGCTACCACTGCATTACACTATGTAAGGCACTCTATGCAGTCATATAAAGAGATGACTCTACACTTTAACACAACACAATATCTATTAAAATGGACTTTAATAAAGTATTATTATTATACCAGTTTTTCTAACTACTCTTCCATAAAACTTATTTTTATTTAATCAAGACATTGTCTAAACTAAATGGAACTATGAATGTTTGTATAATAAAACATATATGAGAATATCAGCAAAATAAATTGGTGAAGTTATTTCTTCTGTATTCTGAAACATAAAGTAGTGTAAAACTGGCTTAAAACATAAAATAAAATGTCAAGTTATGTAAACACTCCTGCCCTCCCAAAGAATAGACGTAAATAATTTAATTTAAAATCAGTTAATAACTGATTAAGACTTTGGTACTGAATAAGCATGGTCACAGAAAATGTTTAATAAAGATTGAAAAATGTTTTAGAAAGTTTTGTTCAAAATTGTTGAAAATTGTCATGCATATCCATAATTGACTAATTCATTCCAGAGATTATAAAATGTTTGAGCATCGAAAGGGACAGAGTTAAGCTGTGGCTCACAGTTATTTAGAACATGAATCCATCATTCTAATACTGGACTGAATCATCCAGACCAAAAATTACTAATTTCCAAATAATTTACACTTGATAATTAAGTATATTATTATCAAACAATCATTAAATATCTTCCAAAAAAGCAAGTCTCATGTGCCAAACCAATTGGCTTTTTCTATGCCTTTCCAATCCTTGATTTTCTCTACTTCTAATGCAATCAGTCAAACTTCTTTATATGCCTACATTTTTTCATTTCACTTTCAATATTATCTTGCAACATATCTTTCATCATTTTCTTGCTTCAAATAACACAACCAATACAATTTAAAATATATATATTGGACTTACTGAAGTTTGAAATGAGTTTCAGGATGTGGTAAAATATCAATCATAATTTTTTTTCTTTCTTGTTTGATTTTGGATATATTAACCTATGAAGCATTGAACTGCGATGCTATGACAATGATAATATTGATATAAGAAATTGTTTATTATTAATTGTATTGTGTAAGATTGTGAATGGACTTTATTCATTTTAAAATGAATATGTGAATAATAAAGCATATACTTTGGATAAAATTATAGTTCTTTTGTTATTATATGTATTTTCATTATTACATTCACAATAATAAATTATAAACAATACAACTAAATGTCTTATGTCTCAAATATATTTGTTATTTTATTTATATAGTATTGTACTGGAAAAATATGTCTGAAAATATATTTCCAGTGTAATATAATGAGAATCTAAAATACAAGGAATAAATCCTTTATGTTGCTTTTGCAAATTAAAAATAAATCATAGATATAATACAATATCTTTATCTAACAACAAAATGATATATAACAATAGTTGTAATATAGTCATGTAATCATAACACATAAAAATAACATATAAAAACTCTTTTCGGAAAATTTTAAATTTTTGCCCTTTTCAATATGTCTTAATTGCAAAAATAACCTATATTGCATACATAGTGACATCTACCGGCTCTATATAAATTAACACAAGCCTATAATTATACTTAAATATTTTTATAATGTACATTACATTTAAATTTTAGTACTTAATTTTTTTTTTGTAAATGTCTAATAATGAATTAAAAGCACAGGCGTTCGAAAGCAAAGATTCTAATCTTTAAATAAATATAATAAAAATCTTTTAATCTTAAAAATAACGAAGAGAGTTTTTAACAAAAATAAAATTACAAACAGATCCTTAGGGCAAAATGACCATTAAAAAGATTATTACGAAATAGATAAGAGTCGAGAAATAGAAACAAAAGGCTTGCTTTTCCCGCCCAAGATATACACAGACCACAGAGGAAAATCTACTGAATATGTTTTGATGAATCCGCACATTCCTAGATAAGACCTTCAGGACTATAAAAGGAAAAATTCAAAAGAAATAATTAATTAGAAAATTAAAATTTTGAATTCATTTGTCGTTGCTGAAAAGTAAAAAAATTTAAAAAGTTATTGTCGCCGTTACCAAAAAAAAAAAAATGTAATCTGTTTCACCGCGCTTCCTTCGGTTCAGTCGGCCGAAGGCAGCTTTCATCTCCACGGATCCCAGAATCAAACCACTGGAACCATCTTCATAAAACATCATAAGCCTCATAAACCATCATCATCCGCAGGAAATGGCCCTTGCATAAACTCAGATCTTCGTCACAAAGGAACGAGCCCGGAGAAAGGAAAGTATCAATTATAAATGATAAAAAAATGAAATATAACCTCTCTTTAATTTAAAATCTTTGAACTTTATTTTCCTTTAAATATGAACTATAGACTTTCTTTCCTGATCAAACCTGAACTTTAATTTTTGTAAACTTTGCAATTTTAAAGTCTTATCTAAAATTTAAACTAATCTTTTTAAAATATGTATTATGTATTTTTATATTTATGCTTAGTATAAGGTCTGTTTGTAATAGGGCAGGAGTTTGCGATTGCAAACAAATTTAAAGATAAAATCAAACACGTATCATTATTTGTGCATTATTAGATTTTAAAAATAGGTCAAATATATTATTTGATGTAAAAACAAGTTGAATGCAATGCATGATTTTAAAATAAGTTAAATACCCTAAACTAATTTTTTTTTTTTTTTTTGTAATAAATTAAATTAGTAAATTGACTTAAATATAAGTTGGGTGTAGATGGCCGCTTAGACTCGTTTAAGTATATGTTAGTTTAAAGGGGTTTTGATTTCAGACTGTTTCGTAGTTGTGTCAATGCTGGTAGAGGAAGGTTTATATCAATGTAATGTGAAGTGTGCTAGCACACAGGACAACGTGCCCAACTGAATGCATGACTCCAAAGAGGTAGTCATGGCGTTGAAATGGACATGGAGTACTTCCCATGACATTGACCCCTTTCAGCTCTATGGATAGGGACTATATCTCAGCAAGATAGACTGCTCTCCTATCCATACGTAGCGTTTTCTCTTTATTATTTTATATGCATGTTTCCTTCGCCAGACAGACATACATTCCTGTACTGGACGAAGGTCATGTTCTTCAAATAATATCACGCTCTCAGATGCACATTCCTGTTAGCATGGTTCTATGCTAACATGTTCACATTCCATTGGTTGCTGATATATATCAGGAAGCGAGCATTGGTGTGGCTGCGGACTTTTAGCCTGGAGTCAAATGTTTTGAAAATCTTTTAAGTGCATAGTCTAGGTGGCCTATCTATGCTCAACATTCTAAGATTAAAAATTAAAATTAAAAAATAATAATAATGAAACATAAAGCATAATTTTTTTTTATAGTAATTATTTTTCAAGTTTGTGTGTTGTCACCTATGTATACGTGAATAAAATCTTTCGTGTTATTAGTATAGGCAGTGATCTAGTTTATTTTTTTTAATCTTTATTAAAAATATATTTTAATAAATATGTTTTAAACCTCTGCTACTCCATGAGCTAGTGGCAAGGGCTAACGATCAATAAAATAAAAGTTGGATTTTTAATAGCGCGTATCTGCCTACTCTATAAAATTTTCCAGGTTCAAATAGCCTGGTGGCGCCCTGTATGGCAGATGCGGTACGACTTCCAATCCACCCCAACCATGGGAATTAACGCTGGATCCAAATTACAAGCAACATAGTATATATAGAAAAATCATCTAGCAAGCACTGGATGTTTTATCCAATGATATAGCCAACAGCTAGGTCAATTTACACATGCAATTGTGCAAATCTATTATAATCAATGACTAGCTTAATGTACATTTATACGCATGAGGATTTGATAATATTCACTTTTGTCTTTCTAAAATACTTCACACCATGTTTAATTGTATCATTTCTCTGCCAATGGAAACAAGTAACATTGAAGTTCTTTATACCTG
Organism: Epiperipatus broadwayi; assembly: GCA_028023455.1. Taxonomy (NCBI): domain Eukaryota; kingdom Metazoa; phylum Onychophora; class Udeonychophora; order Euonychophora; family Peripatidae; genus Epiperipatus; species Epiperipatus broadwayi. Next base: position 455,492 of record JAQFVV010000051.1, read on the forward strand.
TTCCGACAAAATCACATTCAAATTACCTGTAGAACATCCTTTCACGAAATCTTGCATCATTCATTCATTTCATATATATCTGATCCAATGAAAGTGTGATTTCCCAATAGCAGACCCAATAGTATCTCATCCAGTAAGTTAAAGAGGTTGTATTTTTAAAATTTTATGGAATATTCTGACATTTTTTTGAATACCATTATATTGTAATAATAAGAGTGTCCACATTTCACTTCCATATAATAAATTAGATAAAATAACAGTTCCACATACAGCCAACTTAGCTGCAGTAGTTATGGCCTTGTGATGAAATTCCTATCTTTTAATTTCTATAATCCGCAGGCTCAATCCCAAAGTCCTCATTTCTTAGAAAACTATCAAGATATTTAAACTGGTTTTCATTCTCATGTTGACAACCATCCAAGTTAAAAATTGCTGAAGATTTTTTTCCCCATCACTGGCTGATGGAGAACTTGATTTTTTCGAAAATTTATTAATAAACCAAAGTCCTTATATGGTGCATTCAAAACATTAAGTACATTCTGTAAATCATCTTTTGAACTGGAAAAAAAAATAGCACAGTGATCAGGTTATTGTAAATCCAAAATCAAGAAAAAGATGTCATTTTCACTTTTAATTAATTCAAATTAAAAATTCCACCAGCAAATCTATATCGTACCTTGATTCCTGTTTGATTAAGTTACTTATAAATAAGTCCAAAGACCATGGTCATAAAAATTGAAAACAATATTATAGCAATTACACATCCTTTAATTTCAAATACCTCCGATTATCCATATATCATAATAATCACTTCCTTTAATTTTACCATATAGACCCTGTGTAATATGAATGAATTTTGGTGGACAACCAGCTAATTTCAGACACCATTACAGAGTTGTCCTATTGACTGAATCAAATATTTTGGCCAAATCAGTAGAAGCTTTTCTTGCATTTGCATAACAACAAAAATCATATCTATAGTACTCCTTGATTTTGTAAAATCACATTGAATCTAGTAACCATCCAACTATAATTAGAAACAACCTACTCAACAAAATTCTTGAAAGCACCTTAGCTGAAGTGGATAATAACGGTATTCCATGATAATTACTGCAATCTTATTTCCCTTGCTTTTAAGAATTAATACAATAAAAGCACCTTTATGATTGGATGGCACAACTTTGTGGATCAATATATTATTAAAAAATTCCAATATTTTTGAAGCTAACATATATTTTAAAACTTCTCAAGATATTTCATCAGAATCTGCGACCTTTTCATTTTTAAGATTACAAAGAAATGTTTTAACTTCATTCAATTGAATATTTTTGTCCAAATCTAACACAGATACAAGTACACATAATCAAAGCATTATATATATATATCAGTAACTCCATATCATTTATTCTGAACATATATATAATCAATAGATCAAATTCCCTCTCTCATTTAAAATTATATAAATAAACTAAGCATGAATACCAACAAATGCTAAAGGACAGATGGTATCATTTTGTCTTTTAATAGTTTATTTGTTACATAAGTCACAGGAAGTTAGTTACTTCCATCTCAATTACAGATAGTCTAAGTTATAATTATGTATTATATGTCATATATATATCATCATCATCATCATCAACCATTATCAATCCACTGCAGGATGAAGGTCTCTCCAAGTTTAATCCATCTTCTCCGATCTTTAGCTTCTCTTCTCCACATCCCCCTGCACACTTTCTTATTTCATCCATCCATCTCACATGTGGTCTCTTTCTGGGTCTTTTACAATCTCTTGGAATCCGGTTTAAAATTTCAATTGTCTATCTATTATCATATCATCTATTATCTTATATATATATATAAGAATAAATTGTAATATATGCATATACTATAGATAATATGTAATAAAATAAATTCTACAAGAAGACTGTTACCGTAATAAACTTTGGTCTAAATAAATATTTATTACTTTGCTAAGTCAGGTTTTTGATATGGTGTATCTTTGTCAAAGCACGACTAAAGTGAATATTAGCAAATATATTAGCATATCCGCATGCATATAAACATAAATTAAACAAGCTGCTGATTATAATAGATTTGCATGTGTAAATGGACCTAGCAGTTGGCTATGACATTGAATTAAATGATCAGTGTTGCTAAAATGAATGCTATTGACTCATATTTATGGAGGTCTTAAAGTTAATTATTGTGCCGGTCAAAACATGTTTATTCATCTAACATGAGCTGGAACTCACAAAATGTACTTCAAACCCAGTCCAGCCCATGATTTAGATCAGGGACCAGCCCGAATTCGAACCCACTCTCTAAGCCCCAGATCAAACACCTAATGAATAACATAATAGTGATGGCACATGAGAATTAATTTTAATCCGGCCCACTAGCAAAGCGTGAAAAGACAACGAGACATCTATTACTATGACTAAACTAAAATACATAAGCAGGCTTTACGTTTGGAAGTGGAGAAAAGAAGGAATTCGAACTACTCAAATAAGTTAGACAATAAAATAGATTTTAATATACTGACAAATTACTATACATTTATAAATTAAGTACATTAGTATGTGCATGAATGAGCAAGCGGTAGATAATTACATAGTGTCATTCACGCTATTATTTCTCATATGCTGTTTATCAGCTAAATAATATATTACAAATAAACACACATCTTTGGTGGGTCCAATATTAAGATGCCAATCGAATATTAGAAAGAATCCATAATACTGCCATTAACGCTTTGATTTGCGGTTCAGAAACATGGTGACTAACATATATTTTTCTAGGAGCGTTCCGAAATTCATTATACATATGATATAAACTATTTTCATGCCATTGAGGTCGTGAAAATAAACAAAATACATTTGAAAGATTATATTTGAATCTATGACAAAATATTTAATGAAAAATTATTTTAACAATAGTAAGACAAATGCTTTATTTTCCCAAAGGCATATAGATACTCTTAAATATAGAAATAAGTTACGATGGTGGAATTGTATGATAAGATTGAAATAACATTAGTAATTAATCTAGCTATTAATATTTGGCATTGATATATATTTTGAGCAGAGCACATTTTTAATACTAGAGCATTAAAACTGGGTCATGAAGCAAAAGAAATAATAATATGAAGAAGTTTGCGGTGCTGACATTGTGGCAAAAAGATAACAGGAAAAGTCGTGCTTCTGGATGAAAAACGAAATCTCACACCCCCTTCTTGGGTAGTGCTTAGAGAAAAGTGGATAGGCATGGCATGGCCCAGACTTTTGCTGGTCATAACCGATGCAAGAGGCCTTTTTATCTACGAAGCGAATATGCATAGCATGTGCCAAACTTATGGGATCACCGCCAGAGGCATTTTATATGAAATAAATGTGATTCCAGATAGCTCAACTATCTACGGAATGAGATATGAGAAGAAATCTATGGGTTCGAACTTGTCGAAACCCCCAGATTAGAAGACTAGAAGCACGTAATATATATATACGAAAATATGCTAAATGTCAGTAACGCAGTATGACCGAATGTTCCTAATGACATGAAATATAATTTACTGCTTTAAAAATAAATGACCCGTGTTTTGAATACCATAATTTAGACAAATATTACGCTATGCAGTATATATATATATAGAGAGAGAGAGATTTTACTTAGTAACTAAAATAGTAAAATATTAAAATTTCCCTAATACATTCAGATTTTATTTAGTAAAAGAAACATGTAGATTTACCCCCATCCCTTTTCTGCTATTTAAAATAAATCAATCTCACCTTTGTTGATTTTACAATAAATGAAATATATAAGTACTTTATTTGATATTTTAAGCATAGACTATTTTAAGAGTATAGAACAATAAAATAAAATAGTTTGGGTGCACCGAGATTTGTCTCGATTTCAAGAGTTCGACGTATCAATGCAAATTATAGATTTCTCCAGCCTGTCTGGATCTCACGCGATCAAGAGTAGACTCCATTTTGACATTAGGAGACGAAATTCAAACAGTATCTATGTGGGACAAAGCAAGAATTTCTGGTAAGTAGAAGTTACAATTGAACATGTGGGTTTTTAATTAATATTTTTTATCAATTTTTCCTTCACTTTTTCTGTTTAAAAATTCATATGCTTTAATTCACATATGTTTGATAAACTCGCAAACTAAAATTTAAACTAGCAATCACCGATCTTTCTTACATCATTATTTTTAGCATTCCGATTTTATAAGTTATAATCTTTTGGCATATAGTATTTTAAATCTATCAATTTTAAGTCATCATTTTGATTAGGATGAGTAAATGGTTTAATAAACTGAAATAGGATTTTTTTTTTAAAAGTTTAAATCTATCAATTTTAAGTCATCATTTTGATTAGGATGAGTAAATGGTTTAATAAACTGAAATATGATTTTTTTTTTTAAAGTTTAAATCTATCAATTTTAAGTCATCATTTTGATTAGGATGAGTAAATGGTTTAATAAACTGAAATATGATTTTTTTAAAAAGATTGATGTAGATGTAGATAACGTGTATTCAAGATGTTTGCCGCCTTTTTTGTCTCGTGATTCCATTTTTATAACTGGATGAAAATATAATTATTGCTTAAAATCTTTTCATCATTATTTTTTAACATTTTTAGCATTCCAATTTTATAAGTTATAATCTTTTGGCATATAGTATTTTAAATCTATTAATTTTAAGTCATCATTTTGATTAGGATGAGTAAATGGTTTAATAAACTGAAATATGATTTTTTTTTTTAAAAGTTATAATCTTTTGGCATAAACGATTTTGTGTTTTAATATTTTAATCACGTTTTTTTTTTTTTTTTATGACAAATTGTGATTTTGTGTTTTAATATTTTAATCACGTGATTTTTTTTTTTTTTTTATGACAAATTCCGATTTTGGTTTTTTTTTTATGAAAATTGCGATTTTTGTGTTATAATATTTTAGTCACCTGATTGGGTTTTTTTTTTTTATATGAAAATTCCGATTTTGGTTTTTTTTTCCTACGAAAATGGCCATTTTGATCGATGTCATTTATCTCTTGGATGTTTCAGCATGGTTTGGGTGGTTCTTGTAATTCAAAATGGCAGCCGTGAGCACATACTAAATCAGCACCTGGTTTTGGCGGCCGTGAGCGCATACTAAATCAGCACCAAAAATGGTTAATTAATGTGTCACTCTTTCAGAATTTAATAAAAACAACATTTTAAAAGATTTCAAAGCGTTAATTAGCTTAAGTTCTGGATTTACCCTGGGTAGAAAATCCAGAGTTAAACAAATCAATTTTTATATTAAAAACGAACCTAAATGTTGATTCATAAAACAATCTGGTGAACGTATTAATTTACAATGCATTATATATATATTTTAAAGGGACGTTAATAAATTGCTTCATGAAGGTTTATTTAAAATGACAAAAAAGATTTTAGAAATTCAACTCGTCAGATTGTTTGAGATTGGCATAATAAGAATAATAAAAGCACATATATAAAATCAAGTAATAAATAACTACAAAGAAATGACCCACCAAAGTTAAAGAAAGTTAGAGCATATGAGATAGAATTAAATTTAAAGAAATCATTTGAGAGCAATTTACATGTTATATATTAATTTAAAAGATAGAAAATTGAACAATACATTAGAAATCTTGATAGCAGGATTTGATATTAGTGAGGCTAGATTCGTAAAAGTTACCTTGCGCAAATTTAATAAGTCTATTTTCAAATAACGGCTCATGCATGGCAAATTGAGGATCCAAAATGAATTCTTCTTGGTGACAGCAAGCTTCTCTATTAGCATTTTTAAAGTTCTCCATCGGGCCTTTACTTCACTTTAGGGTAGCAGAATATTATGGCCGCGGAAGACGACCCACAAGGGTCAGGAAAAGCTTTTACTAGATCATCTTGAGATTTCAAAACAGCATAGTCTAATAGCAATCAGTTCTCTCAATAGTAGCTAATCTATCTGTGACTCAAAATTCAATTCATTTTATACCTTTTCTTTATCAGTTGTTTTTGAAGATGCAACAGTAAGATAACGTCCAAAAATAAATTCAAATCTATTTCCAGATTAGAAATAGATTTGACATATTTTTAACAAAAGTATCTCTAATCTTAATCCCATTTTAAGTAAAACTTTAATTAAAAAAATACCTACCCCAGATTAAAACAATAGTGCTTCCAACACCTTTAATTATTTTTAGACAAGTACTGTAACATCTTCCATATTGGATTTTACAATAGTTTAATAATAAAAAAACAAGCAATTTAAAAAGAAAAGTTTAAAAATGACGCACGATAAAATATTTAAAAATCAATATTTTGTTAGTAAGTTTTGCTCCTATATATATATATTTGAGTCGCACCTATGATACTTTCATAAAAAAGAACTAATAATTTATAAAAAAGAATTAATAATAATTTTAAAACATGTTATTGAAACATTAAATTTTATCATTTAATCGCGCATCTCAAATATATACATGAAATATATATACATGACAAAAGGAACAGGATGGGAAATAGGAGTTTGAATACGGGTTAGTAGGTGGAAACATGAAGCTCAATCTTAAGCTAAGATTGACTGCTTCATTATGTATCATGTTTCTTTTACTTTTCTTTTTTTTATTATGGTATATGCCCTGGATTATCAGTTTTGCAATGTATACTATGGAGAAACGTGCAAACTTAAATTCAAGAATCACTCAGCATGCTTATTTATATAACAGAGTTAAATGCAATGGCGTTGACCATAAGAAAAAATCTGGTCATTCCTTTAAACCTGCTGATGCTAAAATTATTTGCCTAGAAAATAATAATAAAAAATAAAAAGTAAAAAAAGCATGAGACATAATTAATTCTAAGAACTTCGTAAATATAAGAGCCAATAGCCTTCCTCTTAGCAAGCACTGGATGTTTTATCCAATGATATAGCCAACTGCTAGGTCAATTTACACATGCAATTGTGCAAAGCTATTATAATCAATGACTAGTTTAATGTACATTTATACGCGTGCGGATATGCTAATATTCACTTTGGTCAAGCTTTGACAAAGATACACCATATCAAAAGCCTGGCTTAGCAAAATAATAAATATTGTTTTAGACCAAAATTTATTACTGTAATAGTTAATAATTATCTGCATATTCTTGTAGAATTTATTTTATTATATATATCAATTCAAAATTTATAACCCAATTCAATTATCTTAAATTTAAGTCGTCCTGCATTTTAAAAAAAAAACTAAATTTTTGAGGCAAAAGACCTCGAAAGCGCTTAGCGTGTAATAATTTCTGTGTATTTTTATAGCTTCTCATTCAAGTGTGGCATACGCTTTGTTAATTTTGTATAGTAAATAGATATAGTATTAATTACATCACATAAATCTTCTTAAATTGATCAATTATGAATAATATATATATATTAAATCCTGCCTAATGCTATACTAGTAATTATAAATAAAATAGAAATTCATATAACATTATAATACTAGCCAAAAACAAACAAAATTTTACCAAAATTCTTTCACAACCATAGTTTCACCTATTAACAAATAGCCCTTTTCAAGTGAAATTCAACTAAATACACACTTGAAAACAAGGTCTATTTGTTAATAGTTGAAACCATGGTTGTGGAAAAATTTTAGTACAATTTTATTTCCTTGGTTAGTATTGTAATGTTATATGAATTTCTATTTTATTAATATATATTTAAACTGTAGAGAAATGTAAAATTTTACTCCACAAAAGTGTGTAAATATTTAACATATAAAATGGTGATAATCTCTAAAAAAAAAATTCTAAGCCAAACTTTTGATGCACAACTTAGCAAACCATAATGTATATATATCCACTACGAAATAAAATACCAGTTCTTCTGAATTAATAAGTCCTTTAACTGTTAACAGAGTAATTAACATTTTTAAGGAAAAGTTATAGATAACGATAAAGCACAATTGATTTATGCCTTGGATTACTGAGTTTGTAATGTTATATATTATGGGAAGACCCAAGTTAATTTAAGGTCTAAAATAGCACAACACATTCACTTATATAACAGAGCTAATAACAATATTGTATATACTTCTATATTTTTTGGCCATGAGAAGACTGGTCATCACTGTCAAATTCATTTGTTCTGGAAAAAATGAGAGAAACTTAAAATAATAGAAGTTTGGCATTTAATTAACACAAAGCATTTCATTAAAGTAAAATTCAATAGTATTCCCCATAACAAGAACTAGTATTTTAATTTATAATCGGTATATATGTTAAGGTTTGATAATATACATTATAGTTTAGCTTTAATAAATATGCTCTAACTCGAAAACCTGGCTCAATATTTTTTTTTTACTTTATCATCATATTATTTATTAAGTGTCCGCACATTCATATGGAATATAATTTTATATAATATATATTTTTAATCATTTTATAGTAATTTTTACACACTGGTAGATTAAAATTTCTCATACCTTAATATTAACCCACCTGTCTTAAATAATGGTCACACAGGTACATTATCTTCTGAGGTGCACCTGCACATTTAATTGGTGTATTTGGAAATGTAAATATGGCATTTCCTTCTTTAAAATTTTTGAAAGCTTCTAAACTTTTTTCAACGTATTTAACAGAATAATTAGAACAAACACCCGGGGTGTCAAATGCTTCTGGTAGCCCTTTGATCTACAAAGAATTTTAAAATATATAAATAAACGATACATTAAAAAAAATAAGGTGCGATCTGAAAATTGTAAATAAAAATAAACATTTAAATAATTAGTTCAAAATTTAATTTTAATAAAGAAATTTAAATTGACTTAAAAATATTTTAACCTCGTGATATAATGGGAATTTTAAAAAAATCACAAAGCTATATAAATTATTTGATACTACGATGATTAAAACCATTTAACAATTAACATTCAATATAGAAATATTTATTTTATATAGTGCTATGTTTATAAACTGTAATATTAATTATCAGCCATAAAGCTAATGCACATGCACTTTGTGGATTTTTAACTATTAAATGAATATCCTCACTTCCAAACCCAAGATAAAGTCTTTGTGAAAAGATAGAATGAATCCATCTATCTTTTTGACTCAAACATTTACGTATGGGCAAATCTTAAGCATTTGGAAATGAGAGCGTGAAGATGTTAAGCAACACTTTAAATAACTTTTACTATGCTTGAATGAATAACGCTTGCAAAATTTTCTAGAATTTATGATACGTCATTACATATATTTAATTTTAAATGAGAATGACATATCGGAGATTCTAGAAAATTTTGCAAGCGTCATTCATTCAAGAATAGTAAAAGTAATTTAAAGTGATCGCTTAACATCTTCACGCTCTCATTTACAAATGCTTAAGATCTGCCCATACATAAATGTTTGCGTCGAAAAAATAGATGGATTCATTCTATCTTTTCACAAAGACTTTATCTTGTATTTGGAAGTGAGAGTATTCATTTATAGTTAAAAATCCACAAAGTGCATGTGCATTAACTTTATGGCTGACTATTCAATATAGAATAGAAATCATTTTTTATCATTTAAGTGTTCAAATCTCATATTGTTATCAGGATAACTAATCCTAAAAACTAAATCGTCTCAGTCTATTCTCTCCTCCACACTTTTCTTATTTTTATTCAGTTGATTAAGTCATTAGATGCTGGTAACTTTCATCACTTTAGAAATGTTTTAAAATACACTATACCATATTATTTTTAAAAATTTTGAATATGGATTGAAGATTAATTTTTATAAGCTTTATTTAATTTATTCTGTTTTTTTCTGTTTATGAAATTTGTAATTCAATTTTCAGACCCTTCCCAATTTTTGCATACATATATATTCCTAATGACAACAAAAAATACAAAATTGTTTCAAATTTTTAATTTTATATGATACAATACACAACTTCTCCTTTCTCAGAGTCACGAATCTCTCAGACATTATAACCAAAGAAACCTGTTAGCCACCTTACCTTACTTTTTCATTCCCCACCCTAAGTTTTTCCCATATTCTTCTTTATCCTGCTCCATCCCATTTCCATGACATTAACTTTGTCCATTCTATGGCCTTTATATCCAAACTTCCCTTATCTTTTTTCCAAACCCAGTATAAAAAGCAAGAACCCACATTCTGTATAATCCCTTTGTTTATATTTACTCTCCCACAACTTCATTATTTGTACTCTTTCTGTTTGTAAGCATTTACATCCAATTAATAGACGCTAATATTTTTCATGTCTTCCTTACATAACTTGCAGACTGAATCACCCACATTTCTCCATTTATATGTATATTCCCTTGTTGCTAATGATCCTTTTAAAGTCTTAAACAGTAAACTCCTTGCTATGATTATAAATTAACACACACCTAATATTATGTTTACTTCTATATATATTTAAATTCTTTTTACTCTCTGTACTAGGTCTCTATCTCTCCAACCCTATTTTTTTATTAATATATCTATTCTTCTATCCCATTCCTTGCCATTATAACACTCAATTCTTCTAACACAACCATCCCACTTTTTGTATAAGTATACTGACATAAAGTTCTTATCCAAGTCTTCTGCATACTATACTACCTTTCTCGCCCATCTTGTTGCCTATCCTTTACTCATAACCCAATTAAATACTACTTTTGCTAGTCTCTTATTATCCATGAATTGCATCTACCAAATATTTTCATTTTTCTTTTTGCATCTCTTATATAGAAACTTAAATCTCATTTCTCCTTGAATTGCCTCCTTTGCTGTCCACACATCTGCATCTAATGCATGTCTCACTACTTCTCTTTGTGCTTTAGCTAAGTAATCTAACATTCCTTTATCAATACATAATGCATTGTTACCATAAGTTAATCATACTACTGCCATTCTCTTCCATACATTATTAGCTACATCATATTTATTATATGAAAACACTGCTAATTTCTTTATCAGTCCCTTTCTTTACTTTGCTTCATTTATCAATTTTTTCTCCCATTCATCCAAGCAATTTTTCTGATTATTTAAGATGATTCCCAAATAGTTATACCTATTCATCATATTAAACTTTATATTCTCCAATAAAAATTGTTTCTCTTCTCTTACCCTAGCATTTATCATCATTACTTTTGGTTTACTTCACTAAATTTAATCACATCTCTTTATCCACTCTTGCACACATCTTCAGCATAACTTCCATATCTTCCCTACTTTCTGGGCACAAGAACATACCACCAGAAATGAAAGATCTAATAATATATACACTTCATTGCCATCTATCTCAACCATCTTTCTAGTCGTTCTATTGCTCCTCTCATTTCTCTCAAATATAACAAAAACTAAATAGGTGATACATGGAATCCTTTCCTTAGTCCCATCCACTAAATTTCCATTCATTCCCAAATTTACTAAACTTACTCATAATCTATTTCTATTTACTCTATCATAAGCCTTCTCTATATCTATAAAAACCATATATAATTGTCTTGCCTGTATTTCTACTCATATCTATAACTTGTGTGACTACAAATAAACTATATCCTATATGCCTGTCTGATCAAAAAAAAACCTTGCATTTCCCCCATTATATTATTTTCTTCCATCCATTTTGCCAACCTTCCAGTCACCATATATGCAAAAACTTTATATAACACTGACATTACCAGTATCGGTCTGTAATTATTTAACTTTCTATGATCTTTAATCTTTCCTTTAAATAGTAGCCTTATTCTTGTATTACTCAAACTATCCGGAAAATCTCTCTTTTATGGCATCTTATTAAAACATGATCATAGATTTAATTTTGCCCCGTGTCCTAAATTGATTACCATTTTTGCTGCCCGTCCATCTAAACTTCTTGCCTTTCCACTTTTCAATTTTTTTCCCTGCCTCATTCAGTTAATTTTCTATAAACCTAATATTTTGATAACTATATGCTTTTATGTTTATTATCACTCTGTCCTTCATATCTAACATCTTTTCTATATCCATTACATATTAAGATTGTCTCTAATTTTTCTCTAGAGCTACAATCTATTCCCTCATTATCTAGTAATACTATTTTTCTCTCCCCTATAGTCATTATTTTAATATATTTCCAAAATTTTTTACTCTCATCTCTTCCACTTTTATTAATATATTCTAACAATGTACTATTTAATTTCATTATCTATAATTATCTATTTTAGCCAACTTTTCTTTTTTAAAATACTTTTCCCATTTAACATTAACATCTTTCTCATTTTCTTTGTTCTTAATAGCACACTTATATTCTCTGAATGCTTTTTTTCTCTCTTTTACCCTTTTACTAACTTTCACTTTTCTATTATGTTTATTCTTCTGAATATTCTCACCTAAAATCCTATTTGCCACTTTTTCTACTTCACCACACCAGTCCTTATATTCATCCCCAACCAACCCTTCCATGCTTTCTTCAATGTTTATTTCGTATTCTTTTAACTTATTCTTATCATTCATTCTCCATCCACATCTTTCATTATCCTTTCTATTTTTATTACTATTTGCCATAACATTATTAACCATTTCTATTATTAAAAAAATATGATTACTATTATATATCTTCATTATCAAACACTTTAATTTTCCATACTTTATTCATTACCTCTTTCTCTATTAATATATAATCTATTGTGTGAAATATATTATTTAAATGTGACATATGTGATGTACTGTGGCTTCTTCTTAAACGAAGTCAAGAATATCTGAGCAATTATGCCCAGATAAACCTGTTAGCCACTTAATTTTCCATTCCCCACTCTAAGTTTTCCCATATTCTGCTCCATCCCATTTCATAATCTTTGTCAACTCCATGACCTTCATATCTAAATCCCCCTTATCTTTTCCCAAACCTAGCATAAAAACCAATAACTCACTTTCTGTATAATCACTTTGTTCATATTTAATCTTCCATAACTTCATTATTTGTACCCTTTCTGCTTCCAAGCATTTACATTGAAGTAAAAGATGCCTAATATTTTCTATGCCTTCCTTACACAACTTGCAGACTAAATTACCCATATTTTTCCATTTACGTGTATATTCCCTTGTTGCTAAAGATCCCATTCGAGCCTTAAACAATAAACTACTTTCCTTACTATTATCATAAATTAACTCACACCCAATGTTCTGTTTACTTATATATATATTTAAACTCGTTTTACTCTCCATACTAGCTCTCCATCTTTCCAACGCCCTATTCTTTATTAAAGCATCTATTCTTCTATCCCACTCCTTACCACTATAACACTCAACAATCCTAACACAATCATCCCACCTTTTGTACAAGTATACTGACATAACTTCTTTATCCAAATCTTCTGCATATCGAATTACCTTTCTCACCCATCTTGTTGCCTGCCCTTTACTTGTAACCCAATTAAATACTATTTTGGCTATTCTTTTATTATCCATAAACCCCAATCTACCGAACATTTTCAATTTGCTTTTTTTGCATCCCTCATATAAAAACTTGACAATCCCATTTCTCCTTGAATTGCCTCCTTTGCTGTCCACATCTCAGCATCTAATGCATGTCTTCCTACTTCCCTTTGTACTTTTTCTAAGCAATCTAATACCCCTTTACTAACACATAACTCATCATTGCCGTATGTCAATATTTAATATTTTGCAGTACTGCCATCTAACGGTATAATTGTAAATTAAATATAAAAATGGTAAATAAATTTAAGGGGAAAAAATCATTACAACAGAATATTATTCACTATTCTATGTAGTGAACAGTTTCCTAAACAAAATGATAACTAAGAATAAATCTCGCAAAAAAAAAAAGCTTAATTGTTATATTGATGTCTTAACAAAGCTGATTTATATTATAGTTTTCTCCATATGCACAATATTTTGCAAAAGAAAAAATACATATCCTACATTATTTGTAAAATTCTAAACTTTTGTTAAAATTTCATAATTTTTTCAATGTCATTAAAGTATCATTAATTGTGGTAATAATATAGGTTAAAAAACAGCCAACTAAGCTATTATGAAAAAGAAGCCATCTTAAATTTATAACTTATGGAAAGCTTAAAAAGTTATTTTCGCACCAAAAATCAGCTTTAAATTTGTCAATAAATTTTTATATTGCTTTCTAGGTTTAAAAAAATTTACAAAATTAAAAAGAAGAAAATAATATATAAATTTAAGAAACATTTTTATTCCTTTATATGCCTTAAAAAGTAAAAAATAAATTTGTCTTCAGTTTTTACAATATTTTGATATTATGGTGCCATAATAAAAGTTTGTGGTGTTTGGGTTCGGAAACAATCCCTATGAATATTTCTAAATACGTGTGCCACACACTTTTATTTTGGCCACTTAGTATCAAGAATGCTGTAAAAACTTAAAAAGATTTCTTACGTTTATTATACTTATATGAATAAAAGCAATACTAACAGATAATCAGGATACTAACGTTGATTACAGATATTAAAAAAAAATACTCAATAAATCAATTATAAATTGCTCGTAACTTTAAAAAATAGCATAAATATATTAGTGTTAAGATTAATCTTTCATTCATTAAGGTTCAGATTCAGTGTTTAAATAAAATGATTGAAAGATCATATAAATATGTAATAAGTAATTTAGATTGCGCTTTACGCAAATAAAGTGAAGCTTGTCTCAATCTTATTAAAAAGTTATATGGCTAAGCGCTTTCAGAGACCTTGAGTCTCCATAATCATAGCCTACTTTTAACTGAAGTTTAGCTGTGGTTTATGTAAAATTTATGCAAATTTTATAACGACCATTTTATAAATATGTAATACGATTTTCATAGTCTTTTAATATTTATAATCAACTTTGGTGTCTGGGATTATCCATAATTACCATAAAACGTTTCTTTAATTGCATATATATTATTTTATTTAAATTTACACAAATAGAATTTTTTTAAAAAAATTAAGATAAAATAATTAAAAATACTTCTGTAGGATTAATTTTTTAGCAAGCAGTTTTTCTCTTATTTATATCATTTTATTCAATTTTTTGCATTTAATGACTTTATACTTTTTTTTATTAAAAAATTTCTATTATAAGTCTCATCCTCGACTTGATATGAATCATTGTAAAAACTCATTGAAAATATGGAATTAAAGACTTAATTTTTTACATAAATTTATCCAGATTGGCACAACTAGTACATGTTGTTGTTAGAATACAACTTAATGAGTAATTTGATAATTTATATATAAATTAATAGTAGCTAACATCTATTATGAACAAATAGAAGCTTCAAAACATTTGATTATAGAAATATATATATAATACATAACAAAAATGAAATCATATAATATATATATATATGTAATATTATTAGAAAGAACTTATTATTTAATGTAAGAGCAGAACCTTTGAACACCAAAAATGGGATAAGAATTTGAACTGGAGTTGTAATTTTGGTGAAAATGAGGAGACAGTATGGAATACTTGCTTTTTGAGTGGAGATTGTTGATGGAAGAAAAGAATAAATCGTATGAACAATTGAAGAATCACAAAGGTGAAGAGAATGAAAAGGTAACATTATTTGTTTAAGTTTTTATGATGAGACTAAGGAATAGGAGAACGGGATATTAGAAATGACAAAACAACTTTTTATTAAAAGATATAGGAGCAAATAAAGAAATATGATAGAGCGGAAAGAATACTTAGGTGACTGAAGATTGGAAGGAAGAAATAAAAGGAAAAACTAAATAAGTTTACATAAATATCTCCAGATGGAGCAGGATGTGTTACATTATAACAGTATTGTTTTTTAGATATTAAAAAAATCATATGGCAAAGTCACCAGAAAATATTATAGTTTAGTTAGGAAAAATAGGACTAAAAAAAAATAGTTCAATTATTAAAAAAAATTATAAATCGAGTGAAATAAGTCTTAATAGTTCTTTATTTTCTTACACTGCTTATATTATTTTTCAAAGAATTAGACAATAAACTATTAGGATTAAATATGGGACATAAAATATTTAGAAATAATAAAAAATACAAGTTACCAGCGTTACTCCCTTTGTAGGTGATATGGTCCTCTTTGCTAATGAAAAAGAAGAGATGGAAATATTACTTAAGAAAAGAAGAGAAAATAATTCTAAATTTAGTTTTTTTAAAAAAAATAAAAAATACTGGTAATAAACAAATGAGAATAATTAATGGAAAGTACGTATAAAAGAAATGGAACAATATACTCATTTGTGGATTAAAATTAATAAAATAGGAATATACATCAAACTGTGAAAAAAAGATTTGACAACAAAAACAAACATATATATAAAAATTTAACAAAATAGGTTTATTCAAATAAACAAATGTTCTAAAAAGTAAAAAAAATGTGCTAAAAAGTAGAAAATAAATTTTCTTCAGTGTTCATGAATAAAAACGTGAAGCAATCGTATTTAGAAATTGTATCCACTGTCAATCTCTTCATTAAATTACTGACAACTAATTGATACAAGCGAATGTGTTTAGTTGGAGTGATCTGATGAATAAATCTGCATTAACATCATTTCTAAAATATGATCATCGCATGCCTTTATTTGTGAACGTTAAAGAAATTTTTTTACGTTTTGCTTTTTTTTTTATTTTTTAATAAATTTATATTGTAACCAGATTGGCACCCCACCTACTCTGGTGGTCATTTATTTCCTGCTAAGCATATTGTAGGAAGAAAAGAATGATTGGTGTTACCCAATGCTGGCATTACCCCCCCCCTACAACAATACTTCCTGCTCATCAGAAGGTGTAGTATTAAAGAGACTGAAAACATCTAGAAATTTATGTTTGGTTTCCAAAATGGTGCCACTAGAGTTCCAGCTTAATACAACCTTACTCACCCAGATCAGGTTATGCCAAACATAGCTCAGAAAACATGAGATTCCTGTGACCAAGTATACTAGAAAATGGATGACATGAAATGAAACTGATAAGATATATTATTTTATACAATCACAATTTATTTAAATAACAGTATTTAGATAATTCTCCTTCTAATAGTTCATTGAACTTCAGATTCCGTAGATCAATTAATCCATTTCACCGGTAACTTCTCTGATCCTTGGTCCCATCGTTAATGATCATAGTATCCATCATTTATATTCCATAATCCTGTTCTGCCAGAATTCACGTAGTAGGGAGTTATTTAGAGATCCATGTATACATCACGGATACCTCTCTTATCATTTCTCAAGTTTAAATTCTCCTTCTGTGAGTTTATAATCTCGTATGCGTATTTTGTAGACATGTCTATTAATTCCCTATTGCAATATATTCTTAAATGAATTTGGTTTATATTTGGATTAATCTTTTTTATCTAATCATTCAGTAGCCAATAATTATATTCGAATTTATTCACATATTTAATTCATGTATATAGATGCATATTTAATTCCTGCATGTAGATGCATATTTAACTCATGTAGATAGAAACATATTTAATTCATGTACATAGACGCATATTTAATTCCAGTATATAGATGCATATTTAATTCCTGTATGTAGATGCATATTTAATTCATGTATATAGACACATATTTAATTCCAGTATATAGATGCATATTTAATTCCTGTATGTAGATGCATATTTCATTCATGTATATAGAATAGTAACTCTTTCTTGGTTAAACATAATGCATTTACACAAATTGGTGTATGTCTATTTTAAATTTAATTCTTACATTATAATTGCTACATTTCATTTAGCAAGTTGAACTTTAACAATTTGACATATTTCTCATACTCTTTATTTAAAGTTGTAAATATTAATTCTTATTAAGCGTGATGTCAGCACGTAATACTTATATAAGGCTAAAACCTTAGTACATACTCTTTATTATAAAAGGTACTTACGTATTAAACCTGCTGTGATATTTAACATACATATCAGTCTGCTGATACTAATACACAAATCTTAAAATGTAAATTGTTAACAATATGAAAAATATAAATTTGTATACAAAAATAATAAACATATTGCAGTACTAAATAAAAACAGTTAGTTATGAGTTTTTAATGCGGCACTCTGCCATCGCAGACACCCCACCCCCTTGTAAAAGGTACGCAAATATGGACAGCAATTTCCAAATTTTACATAAAATTAAAAACTATTACATATATTAACTCTGACAGGAAATTACAAAATGGACAAGATTTTGGGGATAAAAAAATTAAGAAACAAAAGCAATTTCCAACGTTAATTTATATAAGATCGCAAGATTCAAAAATTATTGGCAGTCTGATGGGTAAGTGAAATGTTATGGCAGGATAATACATAAGTACCATAATTACTTATTGGCTGGTAAAAAAGTGGCCTGGAAGAAAGACCTTGATTTAAATTCATTATTAAATAGTTCAAAACAGTCAATTATAGTTGTCATAATATTTATATAGATTAAACAAGACATTTATTTTTTATATAGCGCGATGTTTTTATAATCTATAATATTAATAAGCCAATAAGCTAATACACATGCGCTTTGCAGATGTTACTATATAAATGAATACTCCCACTTTTTTATAAAATGCAATGGTTATGACTACATATATTAAAACAGTAATCAAATATCCTCATCCTTCTTTATCATAAAAATGCATATAAAGATGCTTCATGTACTTTTATATATAATGTGCAAATGCTAATGTCTATATATATATTAAAACATTAAATATTTATGTTATTAATAGTTTTTATTATAAATTTTAAAAAAAAACAGTAATCAAATATCATCCTTTGTAAATAATGCATATAAAGACATTTCATTATTTACAAAGAAGGGTGAGGATATTTGATTACTGTTTTTAATACATATAAACATCAGTGTTTACACATTATAATATTTACCTTTTATTTATTATTATTAATTATAATTCCACTTTATTATAATTTTTTGTACTAATATTAAAAAATAAAAATATAGCATTGTAATATATAAAACAAAAATTGAGATAAATCTGAATGGAATTTATGTTTTTGAAACTGTATTTCAAAAAACACACATACATAAGTAATTATAGATGAATAATATATCAAAAAATAATCAAATTTTAAATCAAAACTTGTTCATAATGTTGTCTTTGCAGCGTAATATATTAAAAATAATTCAATAAAAAATTATTTAATAAGACAACTTTTATAATAATATTATGTTTAATAAACCTCACCAACCCGGATTTCACTCCGATATTGGAGCCTTATCAAGATGTAAATATATTTAAAGTTATATTACAATTCTTTCTATTTTACAGCAACTCCATCTACAGGCTTCATTTTACATTACAATATTAAAGTTAAATAAATATTCTATTTCTTATTCATTACATACATAAATAATTATACATAATATTCACTTATAAATTATAATCATGTATTTACATTATATAATCATATATTTATATTTTAATATTATTTATAAATTTTCTAATTTTCTCTTTCTTACATATTATAACTATATTTAATAATTTAAACTCAACATAATTAGAATGATAATCATCTATATAAATATATACATATAATTTACCTATAATTATACTTAACTTAAATTAAATTTTCCAGTTATCTAATAACACCCATTTTCCAGCCAATTTTACAGGACCTTTAACTATATTCATACATTTTTCAAAATTCTCTTGTATATACAAAGATTCATAACATATCCTCTCACTATACTTCTTTACATATTTAATTACTTGAATGTTTTTTTCACAATTTATTCTATGTCCAGTATTTAAAAAATGTAGATAAATCCCTGATCTCATATCCTTCCTTTTAATTGCTCTATTATGTTCTTTACCTCTTTCTAATGCAGTTTTCTCTGTCTAATCAATATATATCTTGTTACAAAATTCACAAATAATTTTATACATCAACCCAGTTTTATCATTCTCATTATTATTTTCTATATTACATATCCATTTCCCTAATGATCTATTGTTTTTCCATCCTATTTTAATATTATTAGGTAATTTTTCCTTTACCAATTCTTTATATACTTTATCAAAATATGGAATTAAAATCCAGTTATTATTTATAATTAATTTGTGATTATTATAATATCTACTATCTTTATTTTTATTTTTAAAAAATTTACTAATATAATCATTTTCAACCTTGGTCTTAAAAAATGGCAGCAATGAAAGGATTTAAAGAGAAAAATGATAAGGATGTAGCATTAATACAAAAGTTGGAGGTTGAAAATGATTATATTAGTATAGGGGATATAAAAAGAAAAATATAAGTAAATTTTTTAAAAAAAAAAATAAAGATAGTAGATATTATAATAATCACAAATTAATTATAAATAATAAATGGATTTCAATTCCATATTTTGATAAAGTATATAAAGAATTGGTAAAGGAAAAATTATCTAATAATATTAAAATAGGATGGAAAAACAATAGATCATTAGGGAAATGGATATGTAATATAGAAAATAATAATGAGAATGATAAAACTGGGTTGATGTATAAAATTATTTGTGAATTTTGTAACAAGATATATATATTGATTAGACAGAGAAAACTGCATTAGAAAGAGGTAAAGAACATAATAGAGCAATTAAAAGGAAGGATATGAGATCAGGGATTTATCTACATTTTTTAAATACTGGACATAGAATAAATTGTGAAAAAAACATTCAAGTAATTAAATATGTAATGAAGTATAGTGAGAGGATATGTTATGAATCTTTGTATATACAAGAGAATTTTGAAAAATGTATGAATATGGTTAAAGGTCCTGTAAAATTGGCTGGAAAATGGGTATTATTAGATAAATGGAAAATTTAATTTAAGTTAAGTATAATTATAGATAAATTATATATTTGTATAGATGATTATCATTTTAATTATGTTGAGTTTAAATTAATAAATATAGTTATAATATGTAAGAAAGAGAAAATTAGAAAATTTATAAATAATATTAAAATATAAATATAAGATTATATAATGTAAATACATGATTATAATTTATAAGTGAATATTATGTATAATTATTTATGTATGTAATGAATAAGAAATAGAATATTTATTTAACTTTAATATTGTAATGTAAAATGAAGCCTGTAGATGGAGTTGCTATAAAATAGAAAGAATTGTAATATAACTTTAAATATATTTACATCTTGATAAGGCTCCAATATCGGAGAGAAATCCGGGTTGGTGAAGTTTATTAAACATAATATTATTATAAAAGTTGTATTATTAAACAATTTTTTATTGAATTATTTTTAATATATTATGAAGAATATATATATGACTTTATGTAAAATGGCTTCCATTTAAATAAAGCCACACATTTATGTGCATAAACCATATACTTAAAGATATTATTAGCCAAATTAAAAATTCCTTCCCTCAAACATTTTTATACCATTGAAAACTTATCTACTTCTTTTTCCTATTACTTAAAATCTCATTTTTTCTTATTCAATTTCATACTAATAAAAAATTATATCACATGACCAACAAAATATCACATGATCATGTGACAAAAGAACAGGAAAATAAAAGAAGTTTCTAAAAACTGTTTTGTTAATTCCAACATTTATTCTCACATTTTGTATTTTTATCATAAAGATCTAAAAAAAAACCAAAAAATTTTGACCACTTTTATTCCTAAGCCCTCTCACTGTTTTCCACTTTTCATACAATTTATCCTGATCTCTTTCAAAGCATAACATTCTTTTGAGGTTAGTCATTAACTTAGTTTTTTAAGTTGAGGCATTTCTTTTTATAATTACAGATTCTTGTAGGAGAAAGGTTAGTGTATCTACTTGCCATAACATGGTGTGTAATTTAATCTGGGGTTAGGCTAAATCTTGAAATATTTTTTTTCAAATCATAGGAAGACTTAGAATGTTTTTTTTTAATTTCAGACAATTGGCTCACAGAAAATCTAAATATCATTAACTGAAGGGTAAAAATTCCAGGTTAATCTTGATTGATCAAATAATTGTTAATGTACTGGTTGTAAAAATGCACAGTATGATTGTAATATCAAATGGTCTTCATTAAATGGTGAGGAAGGGGCGATATCTCACTGGAATAGAGTTTAAGCTCAAGATTTTCCTTTATCTAACTTAAATTTGTTTTTTGATGATTTTGGTTTAAGATTATATTTTTCATTACTTATCATTTTTAAACCATTTGCTACTGAAGCAAATAAATATTTTTTTAAAAAAAAAAACACCAATGGCTTTATTTCTTGGGAATTCAAAAGAAGTTGCACCAGAATTGATCTGGCGACTTCCTGAACCCAAGTCGAAAACTCTAGCAACTGCGCCAAACTGTGTTTAATTTTTTTCAATAAAATATTACCATGCTAGATCTTATATGATGCACTGTGGCTTCTCCTTTTTCGGAATCAGAAATCTCTCAGCCACTATATCCAGAGAAACCCTGTTATCCAATTTACCTTTCCTTTCCAATCTCCACCCTAAGTTTTTCCCATATTCTTCTCTATTCTGCTCCATCTCATTTCCACAACATAATCTTTGTCAATTCCGAGGCCTTTATATCTAAATCCATCTTATCTTTTCCCAAACCCAGGATAAAAACCAAGAACCCACTTTCTATACAATCACTCTGTTTATATTTATTCTTCCACAACTTCCTTATGTATACCCTTTCTGCTTTCAGGCATTTACATTCAATTAACAGATGCCTAATATTTTCTATGCCTTCCTTACATACCTTGAAGACTATTCCCTTATTGCTAAAAATCCTGTTTGAGCCTTAAATAGTAAACTACTTTCCTTGCTATTATCATAAATTAACTTGCACCCAATATTCTGTTTAATTTTATATATATTTAAACTTGTTTTATTCTCCATATTTCCAACTCCCTATTTTTTATTAATGCATCTATGCTCTCTGATTCCTTGTCACTACAACACTCAACAATTCTTCCAACACAATCATCCCACTTTTTGTATAAATATATTGACATAAATTCTTGATCCAAATATTTGAATAGTGTACTATCTTTCCTCACCCATCTTGTTGCCTGTCCTTTACTCATAACCCAATTAAATACTATTCTGACTATTCTCTTATTATCCATAAATTTCAATCTAACCAAGATTTTCATTTTGCTTTTTGCATCTCTCATATAAAAACTTTACCATCCCATTTGTCTTTAAATTGCCTCCTTTGCTGTCCAGACATTTACATCTAATGTATGAATTCCTACTCCGCTTTGTACTTTTTCCAAGTAATCTAACACCTCTTTACTAACACATAATGCATTGTTGCCACATGTTAACCCTGCTACTGCCATTCCATCATATTTATTATATAAAAACACTGTTGACTTCTTTTTCAGTCCCTTTTTTTTTTCTTTGATTTATTTATCGATTTTTACCCTCATTCATCCAAGCAATTCTTCTGATTACTTAAGACGATTCCCAAATAGTTATACCTATTCACCCCATTTAACTTTTATATTGCCCAATAAAAATTTCTTCCTGTGATGTGATGTGATGCACTGTGACTTCTCCTTATATGGAGTTAGGAATCTCTCAGCAACTATGCTCAGAGAAACCTGTTAGCCACTTTATCTTCTCTTTCCATTCCCCACACTAAATTTTCCCATATCCTGCTCCATCCCATTTCCACAACATAATCTTTCAACTCCATGGTCTTTATATCTAAATCCCCCTGATCTTTTCCCAAACCAGGCATAAAAATCAATAACCCATTTTCTGTATAATCACTTTCCTTATATTTATTCTTCCACAACTTTATTATTTGTATCCTTTCTGCTTTCAGGCATTTACATTCAATTAACAGATGTCTAATATTTTCTATGCCTTCCTTACACAACTTGCAGACTAAAAGATCCACATTTTTCCATTTATGTGTATAATCCCCTGTTGCTAAAGATCCCTTTCGAGCTTTAAACAATAAACTACCTTTCTTGCTATTATCATAAATTAACTCGCACTCAATATTCCGTTTACTTCTATATATGTTTAAATTCTTTTTACTCTCCGTGTTAGTTCTCTGTCTCTCCAACCCTATTCTTTATTAATGCATCTACTCTTCTATCCCATTCCTTACCACTATAACACTCAACAATTCTCCTAACACAATCATCCCATCTTTTGTACAAGTATACTGGCATAAATTGTTTATCCAAATCTTCTGCATACTGCATTATCTTTCTCACCCATCTTGTTACCTGCCCTTTATTCATAACCCAATTAAATGCTATTTTGGCTATTCTTTTATTATCCATAAACTGCAATCTACCAAAATTTTCATTTACTTTTTGTATCCCTCATATAAAAACTTCATCCCATTTCTCCAAGATTTGCCTCCTTTGCCATTCTGTTTAGTGCAGTGTAGATAGTATGGTAATTGTTAAACATTAATTAATTCTATTTTTAAATACCTTCTGATTTTAGAAACCTATTAAGACCAGAAGACTAGTTTATCTAAATTTATGTTAATATGTTTAGCTTACAATATAAAAATTTTAAATATATATATATATGTTGAACCAATTTTTGGAGTTCTTTATTTATTTAGTATATGGGCTGTTGTTTTTTTAAGACTCCTTATTTGTTGATAAAATATTATAAAAAACTTATAGAAATTCTAGCAGATAGATTCACTGGCGATCTTATCACATCCTTCAATTCTGCCAATACAGCCATAGATTTGACAATCATTAATTATGTGGATTATAGTTTGTGTTTGTCTTCAATCAATGGCTATTAAATGTCTTACATGAAGCAGATCTTGGAAGATCAAGTTCAGTTTGTTTGGAACCGCATAACAATTCCATCTTGTAAACCATCATTTTTTGATCGTACATTATTGAAAGAACATCCAAAAAAGGTCTTGATTTGAAATAAGTCTTTGATGATAAAAACTATATTTTGAATTATTGGCAAGCCCAATCCTACTAACAGCTTTTTATACATTTATTAGGAGTTATGTAAGTATTATAACTTTATCTTCCTTATTGCATTTATAATATTAATAAAGTTATGTAATTATAGATATGATCCACATACATCAAATAAATTAATACCTTTCACATTTTGGTGCAGCTGATAGAGCTTCTGTCTTAGGAACAAGAGGTCCCAAGATCGATTTTGGTGCTCATAGGTCTGGCGCTTGAACTTCTTATGAGCTCCTGAGCAATAAAGCCATATGTATTTAGGTATTTTTTTAAATACATTTATATATTGAATTTGAAAATATTTTAAATAGTGTATTATTTGCAATATAAAACAAAAGATAATAAAAAAATAGATTCTCAACTTGTGATAATTATCAAATAATTGAAGACAGCCAATAGCTTGAAACCGGTTTGGGGATGGGGATGTTCCCAGATAAAGATTTTTAAATGGTTTCTCTTAGCATTTATCGATAAAGCTTGTTAGAGCTATTAGCGCACTCATTATTTCAGTTTATAATTACAAGCTTATCAAATTAAGTCACATATTATATGACTTGATTTTATTTGCTATTAATAATTATTTTATTCATCAAAACAAAAATGTTTAGGGACTCACCTGGTTGTAGTTAAGTTGCAATCCAATAGCTACAATTAAATATTCATATTCAATCTAAAAAAATAAATAATTAAATAAATCAAACTTAAATTAATTAAACAACTTTTAGCAAAAAAGAAATAAAAGTAATTGAATAAACCAATAAGTCATATAAAGACAAAACAAATAAACAAACAAATAAAAAAGAATTAATTCATTCATTTTATTTTCATATAAAAACATGGCTGGTTCCATAAGTAAGGCAGTGAGACATTTGTCTCTGGTGCTGAATAAATAGGTACTAAGTTGAGCCATTTTATTGAAAAGCCGAGCATGCTTTAGTGCAGTGGTAGAGTGTCGGACTCGGGAATGTACGGTTCTCAGATTGATTTCATCGCTAACACTTACGGTGCTTAACGTATAAACTCTTGAGCAATAAAATCATTCAATTGTTTTGCCCTTCATGGATTAGTGTGTGTAAGACTCTGAATCTAAGGTCCTCAGATTGACTCTAATTCTGGCACTTCCTGTGCCGAAACTTCTCATGAATCCCTGATAAATATATCGTACAAATATTTTTTATTTAGTAACATATTTGTTCCTATTTTATGTCCATTGTTTGTTTAAATATGAAAGGTTTTGTTTAATTTTGAACTTGTGGTAATTGAATTATGGTTTGTTTAGTAGATTATTTTAAATAAGTCTTTTCAATAACTTTAAAATGCATATAATATCTGTCTCAGATGACAAAATTGACCAACCAGACCCTCAACAAAAAGAAAAGTGTTATGTCCGCACTACTGCCAGACATCTTGTCTGTGAACTTAACCTTTCTCAGACTAATTTAATGATAGTAATTCCCCAGTAATAACTCAACACTATTAGGTTGAAATTAAATGCAATTTAATAATAATAAATCTTAGTAAATTGATAATTAAACATTAAAAATTATATATACATCTTCATACATTACATATATACATATCCGAAGGCATACAAAAACAATAATCAAGATTAATACAACCTGCATGAGTCCTAGCTGGCTGTTCATACATTCGAAAGCCAGTTCTCCGCACTTGAAATCCCTGTCCATTCGGGCAATATTTTGCACCATCCTATAAGTCCATGAGCACAGGTGAAGCTCCAAGAATCATAAGTGCCCTTTTCTTGATCCAATTTGCACTGAGTCCATTTCATTGTTTCATTCCCTAAAACTAATTAACTCGTATTCCTGTCCGTCCGCTCAGGTGATTCTTCCTTTCACTGCTCACATTCTGGATACAAGAATTTAACCATTATATGTCTGACTTTAATTAATGAATTATTTTTTGCTTACAGACTATAATCATGAAGGAAAGCTAAACTCAAATTCCTTTAATTGTTCACTATCCCATTATAATACTGCATTCGACTCTCATTAATTTAACTGCTTTTACTTTTACAAAATAATCTTTTTTTTTAATCTTACAAAATTATAAATAACTTTTATTTTCTATTTTAAAAGGATCCGTCTTTTAAAATTTTTTAATTAATTCCTTTATAACTCATTACTTATTTCCATTAGTAATTTATACCTTTATAGGTACATGCATTTAAGCATGCACATACATATCAAAAAAAATCTTATATACACAGTGCATATATGGATTCAAGTTTAAAGACATTGATTTAGTGACTAATAATCAAATGGATGTCTCCTTATTCTAAATTAAAACAATGAATGTCACTTCTTCGCTGCCATTTTTATAAAGAGGGATGTCTAAAAAAGCCTTTACCTGGCAGTGGGTTATTTAAAGTCTGTTTTACCTTTATTTTTACAAATATGCTCTCATTAATGTAAATAAATAGTTAAATGATTTATTGCATGGGAGTTTGTAAGAAATTTGAGCACAGAAAGTAACGGAGGTAGATGTGATTCATAGATCTTGAGCTCCAGAATCTATCATTCTATCAGCGTACCAAACCTTGCAAGTACTTTTAATTATAATGTGTGAAGATATATTAAGAGAACTGTTCACAATTAGTTATGTGACTCCTTTAAAAGTGGCATAAGAATGTTCTTTAATTGGAAAGATTAAATATTTTATGTAGTCACAATCTACGTTCGTAAAAGAGATGTGCAAAACATGCATAAAAATGAATATCTGATGCAAGAGAATACATTGAAGTGAATGTAAATAAATTATATTATTTAAAACATCACAAAATACAATATTATGGATGTAATTCATAAGGCCAGTCTGCATGATGCAACAGTAGTGCATTTATCTATCATGTTAATAACCTATGTTTGAATCCAGACCATGTGAACTTAATAATTTTTTTCAACCTTAGAATTTTTATTTCGAGTTGAAAGTATGGAGCCAAGTCAACTAATCGTTCAATATTGGTCAGTAAATGGGAATTTAGCTATTTATAAAACTAACTAGTAAAATGAGGATGGTGAATAGTTCAAACTCTCTCTATGCAATTGATAAACTTGGTGAGGACCATCTTTCCCTTCACTGTTCCTCTATGAGCACTATTGGAGGGTCCTTTTCTCCACAGTGAAGTTTTTAAAGATTGTTTTATCCTATATACAAATAAATCTATATATAATAAATTGGGCTTATCATAATAGAACTATTTCAATCAGTTAAATGAAATTTCTTCACGTGACCATGACGATAATTCATAAGTATATATTATAGATCAAAGTACTGCGAGCTTAAAAAAACTTTGAAAGATGGTAAAAGTAAAAAAAATCAATATATTAGTTCTGCATTACATATTCATAAGAATATTTAAATAGCTAAGGTTGTCTTTCTTGAGAAGAATGAAAAGAAACATTAAAAAATTTCCTTTAATACAGATTTTTTTCAATGTTAAAAATAACTGGAATGTAAGTTAGAATTGTAGGAACGTATGATAATATATATTAGACAGGGTATGAGCACAGACTTTCACATGACCCACCACTCTCCACATTATCTCATAACACTGATACACCTCAACACACATGTCGAAAAGATAAATAATCACCAATATACATATTTCATGCTAAACCAGCAATCATCAGTTGGTCCAGATTACCATCTCTACACATATATGCTACAAGTGCTCAGATATATATTAAGATAGTAAATCCTCCTACTTTAATGGACAGGCTTCAATCTACTCCACACTCCAACTCTTCAACTGTCCATCCAATTGAAAATCTGATGATGGAACCCTCAAAGGCCACCCTGAGGCCGAGATTATTGTCACACCCATGTTGACTTATATTGTTTTGTGTTGTATTCATTTGCACTTAATTGGCAGGGAAACAACTGCTAATGAATATGTAATTTAATTTTGGCTAGTGATATAATTATGAATTGATGTATTTGGTTTAATGTACATATAATTAAACATTAAATTTAGACTAGACATTAAATAAATTTGACTACACCCTCTCTAAAGATTCTAATCAAAATGGTGGTAAATTCAACTGCAAAACAAAAAGTAAATGCTCATATTAATGCAAAATAAACAGATAAATATATAAAATATATATAGTGATGAGATACTGCCCATTTCTTTCTTTGCATCGATATGAATAATTAGCCAATAAACATCACATGACCAACATTGGGATTTTATGCACAAGCCTTCTGGCATCCATTGATTACTCTAGCTTGCAATGTGTGGCAATACGTATAATGAGTTTTGCCTGCTTTAATGAATAATTAGTTTTTAATTTAGCATTTGAATTAACTCAGTGGCGTGCACCCTTTTTAATACCCAATCCCCTTTTTACACGTGATCCCCTTTCTCGGACAAAAATTTGATGTGACCTATTATTTTTTCTTACCATAACCAAATTATAAATATCAATGTGTGACGATATTCATAAGACAATAGTAATCTTAATTAGTATACAAATTTATGTTTCATAATATTTTAATATTAAGCACATACAATTTGAAATGAAATTTTTGAATCAAATTGTGTATCTACAAAAAAAAATTTAGGATAGTAAAAAAAAAAATGTGATTTTTATCAATTTTTAAAAATTAAATTCTTTAAAAAAAAAAAAATATCATTTTCCAAAGCTAAGATAATTTCTTAAAAATTTTGAGGCCCCCAAAACAAATATTTTCGTCCTTGAGGATTACCCACAGGTTACCCACCATTGAATTAGTTGATGATGTGGCTCGAGTTTTTAAGATTAAAAGAAGTGCAGTTTGATTGATTAAGTTCTAATCTGACTTTAACAGTAATACAAGTTGGCATTATTCAAAAATAAGGTTTAAATCAGACATTGAATGGGTTGGAAATTATATCTTCAGAATCACCTGAATGAGAACTTAATTCAAAACAAAATACATATAGCGATGGATCTTTTCCTTTGCACTAACTTGTTGTTTTATAATTGAATTTAATGACTATTTGGCTAAAAGTAAAGATTAGAAATGGTACAGTTTAATATATATGTATTTGTGTGTGTGTAATGAAGTTTAAGTATGTATATTTTTCTCTATCTGTTATCAAAAAACACTATTTTCTTTTTGTGGTTTTTATTTTCAAATTTCCAATAGTTTATCTTTATATATGTTATTTTCAGGATTTTACTTGCATAAATATGCATATTCAAATTATATAAAACCTATAAAATAAACAAATAAAATATATTTTACTACAATATAAATATTAAAATTAAATCTTCATTATTACTCTTACAAACACTATATATATATATATACCCACATTTATTAAATTATACCGAATTGAATATGAAATAATAATAATAATCTTTTATTTTTAATAATATAGTAAAACAAAATGAAATGCAATTAGTAACCTTGTTTAAAATATTCCAATTGTTAAATAGTCTAATTATATTGAATTGTTTTTTCTATTAAATTTTTATAAATAATTTATAGTGCCCTGTTCTTTTTTGACCACTTATAGTACTATAAATCTATGATATTATATCATTTCATAAATCTAATTATTATTATTATTTACACAAATACAAATCTTTTTTTCTATCACCATTAAGACAAGGCTGTATTTATCTATATATAATGTTTCATTAATGATTCTTTTTTTTTTTTGTAATTTGTCATAAATTCAAACATTTTTTTTTATAATTATAATGTTTTATAGGGGATTTGAATGCAAACTTTCAATCTCCCTTCAGTTATTCAATCTATTTCATACAACAAATACACATAACCACATGCATGTGAAAAAGATAAATGATCTCCAACTCACGCATTTCTTGCTGAACCAATGCTCATCAGTTGGTCCAAATCAGTCAGTCCAGATCATTATCTCCCACATATATATAATGAGTGCTCGTTTTATATTAAGATGTTAATATAAACCGAACACTGATTAAATATATATTAACATCTCAATATAAACTGAACACTGATTATTTATATATGTGGGAGATGATGATCTGGACTAACTGATGAATGCTGGTTCAGCACAAAATATATATTGATCATTTATCTTTTTCACATGTGTGTGGCCATGTTTAATGGTTGTGCGAGATAGATTGGATAGCTGAAGGAAAGTCTGTGTTCAAACCTCTTATATTACATTTAAACTACAAGTATATAAATTATGCTTGTATTTTAAAAATTATAATGTTAGTATTGGTAATTTTTTATTATTTATATATTGAATCTGGTTTGTACTTTATTCTTTGCATATCCCATAGAGTTAATGATTATTCTTTTGTTTTTAATAGCAGTCTTTCCATTTTATTTCATATATATCCCCCATATTTTCTCCATCTTTACCTTTATTTAAATTTAATCAATTATTTATAATAGATTTCCCTTTTATATTCAGATATGAATTTTATGTATTATTTATGTTTTTTATTAAATTGTTTGATGATTATATTTATTGTCTTATATGCCTGTTCATTTATTTTTAAGTCAATGTGCATATTGATATCTTGTGATTTTTTATAATTACCATTATTTTATTTTTAATTCTTATTTAATAATATGTTTTATTTTTATGTAATTTTTATAAGGTGAAATATTAATTATGACTTTTTGCTTAATTATAACTCTCTTTATTCTATTTTTTATTATTTTCTCTATTGGTACTATCAGTGTTTGATGCCCCATTGTTAAATATCCATAGAATATATCTTTTCTATATATACTAATTTCAATATTTATGTTGTTGTTTAATATACTTTTTATAACTATTTATGTTCATAAAGTTGATGGAATTGTTTGTTTGTTTGTTTTTTTAAGTGTCATAGCATCGGCCGATATGTTTTCTTCTTTTTTGGGTTATTTCATTATAGAATAATTTACATGTACTTCTATTTTCACTGAATATCATGAAGTAATCATCTATGTATCTTTTGTAAATTAAAGATATATATTTCGAAGTTGTAAAATATATATTTTCAATTTTTCCCGTGTATATATTTGTTAGCCACCCATTGAAAATGTTTCTCATGCTTAGAGTTTTAATTTGTAATATTTTTCTTCATATTAAAAAATAACATTAGTGCAACATAATTTGGACATGATCCTCTCTAGATAAATACAGTAATGATTATGATTAATCATTAACTAAACTAGATCTTATTTCTAGCCCAGATATAAATTTTAAATCTTAGTTAAAGATTATTATATCTGTTTTTTAATTAAACACCAACACATGGTGTTATTCAACTTCATTTCTATTCCTTCAAGTGTAAGATCTTTTTTTTAATGTACTTAATAATCTCCACTCTATATACATCCTTGAAACATAAATAAAAACACCATAAAAGACAAATGATCCCTAATACGCATTTCATGCTGAATCAATACTCATTACATGTCCCAGATCCCAATCTCTCACATATATCTTTATCATTTTGATTTTCAACTATCAGACATACCCCACCCACAACTTTGACAAGATCCACTTTAGATAAATTCACTAATAATTATCACTAGCCATTTATTAAACAAGAGATTATTCCTAGACCAGATACAAACTTGAAACCTCATATGGAGGAATTCAACTTCACTACTATTCTTCCAAAGGCAATATTATTTATAGATCTGCTTAATAACTTTCATTCCACTGCTCACTCTTGAAACATAAAAATAAAGATACCTTAAAATGATAAATGACTCCCAAGATACATTTCGTGCTGAACCAACACTCATTTCTTGGTCCAGATCACAATTTCTCACATATATCTTTATCATATGTTCAGTATTTATCAATAGTAAATTATTCCATTTTGATTTACAAGTGTCAAACTTAACCTCATCCACAACTTTAACATGATCCACTCTAGATAAGTGCAATAATGATTATCTTTAACCATTTATTAAACTAGATATTATCCCTAGTCCACATATAAACTTTAAACCTCAGTTAATGATTAATATATCTGTTTTTGAATTAAGCACACATAATTCAACTTCATTTCTATTCTTCTAAGTGTAATATTACTTATAGATGTACTTAATAACCTTCAATCCACAACACTTCCTTGAAACAAATGAATATATGTTTTTCTAAAAGTAAATTTATTGCATCAACTTAATTAATATTGTATAAGTGCTATTAATATCAAACTAAGCACAATGTCTATTTTTATGTCAATCATTATTAATAAATATTTTTAACTTATTTAAAAATTGCATATTGTTTTTTTTATTTTGGAATTATTACTTTCCGAATAATAATTTTTAAAAATAGTATTGAATGCTTATTTTGACGTTTTTTCAAAATATTACTGATATTATTTATAATTGATCTAAATGATATATTCTGTTCGTAAATATCCATTCTTTTTATATTTATCATTGTTGTTTTATCGATGTTTTTATCTTTAAATTATTTATAAAACAATTTATTTCCACAGAGGCTAAATTCTCCATACAGTAGCGTCACTCAGTACAAGCCAGAGTAATCAATGGATGCAAAAAGGTTTGTGCATAAAATCCCTATCTAGTGCCTACTTGTCCAATATACCCAGACTAGTTTCTAGTTTGTGGCTTTCATCAATGAGGAGCCTTGTATCATGTGATGTTTAATGGTTTAATGATTTATTTCCTTATTGCTATTATAGAAATAAATTGCCAGCTGCATATTTTACATACTTTAAAAAATAAAACTAATATTTACAAAATCGTGTTTTCTGAATGTACCATAGAGGGCAGGCAATTTGCATAATATAAATTAATGGATATAAATTCACATTAAATTATATTCTCCCTTGCAATATATTAAAAAATTTTATTTCTAACTTTTTAAAAAAAATAAATAAATCTTTAAAAATAACCTTTACTACATAAATTTTAATACAAATATTATCATATTAAAATAAATTAACCTTATTGCCATTCTTGGTAACTACCATATTCTTATCGGGATGAAATTCTGCAACACTATCCTCTATCCAGTCAGCTTCTTTGGGAAGAAGAGATTCCATAGTTCGGCACGACTGCTTTAATGTTTTAATTCCTGCTCCTACAAGAGTCCACATAGGCTGGTAATAATGCATCTACAAATATATGGATGAATGGATGAATGGATAAATAAATAGGTATATAGGTGGATCGATAAATATTAAATTATAAATGCTTATAGACAATTGGTCATCATGCTTAAACAAACCAATAGAATATCAAGTCCGTTGGCAAAGCAATACTACCATTAAGCAGTAAATGGAAATCATTCACTGCTTAATTGTAGTGGTTACACAAACCAATAAAATATCAGCAATCTGTTGTCAAGATAATTTGCTGCCTAATTATAGATTGCTAATATTGTGACCATGCTTATGCAAACCAAACACGGTTACAAATTACAATTAAGAGTGCATGTTGTGCAACTAATATAAATTAAAATCATATTTTGCTCTTAAAAATATTTTTTCTACATTACCAAATTTGTAATAATTTATTCTTCAAATATATAT
The DNA here is from genome assembly GCA_028023455.1 of Epiperipatus broadwayi. NCBI lineage: Eukaryota > Metazoa > Onychophora > Udeonychophora > Euonychophora > Peripatidae > Epiperipatus > Epiperipatus broadwayi. Next base: position 489,962 of record JAQFVV010000051.1, read on the forward strand.
ATATGTGTGTGTGTGTGTGTGTGTGTCAGCAATCTGCTACCAACGCAACCGTACAATTATACCTCAAATGGATTCCATTTCAGCATCAAAACATCACATGATCCCCATTTCATATGCTTACACATGCTGTTAATAAAAGTACCAAACTCTTCATACAGTAATGCTACTAAGTGTAAGCCTTCATAATCAATGGATGCAGGAAGTCTGGAGATGTTGGATGAGTAGGCACTAGATAGGGATTTTATGCACAAACATTCCTGCATCCATTGATTACGAAGGCTTGCACTTGGTGGCCCTATTGTATGGAGAATTTGGTACTCTTATTATGGATTCCATTTACTGCATTAATTGCAATTCAATTATAAATTATTTCATTCTTTTCTGAGCAAACATAATAAACGATTGTTAACGAACACATACACTGAAAACATATATTTTAAATAGTCCGCTTTATTACTACCAGCACGCTTCTGATACATCATGTATATCATATTCATAGCTAATAGTACAATAAGCTATGAATATGATATACATAATGTATCGAAAGCCAGCTCGGGAGTAATAAAGCTGAACATTTAAAATATACTTTTTCTGTGAATTAATTGTCATGCATCAACAAACCAATAGAATATCAGCAATTTGCTGTCAAGGCATTTTCCGACCAATTTTAATGTTATGTTAACAATAGATTGCTGATATTTTATGGGTTAGTTTAAGCCTGAAGATTGTGCTGATGTAATTATATATTGAAACGAGAACCTCCTAATCCCTTGCCGTTTCATCGTCAATCTAGTAGCCCACTCGTCTGTGTTAGATTCGAACCTCATTTAAAATATATGTAAAATAAAGCTACAAGGTGCTGTCATGGCTGTCTGAACAGCATTATATATTTACATATGAAAGAATGCTATAATTAGATAGGCTTGATAGAATTATAGCATATTATTTCTAGTATCATGTTTATTTTAAATAAAATGTTTTTATTATATAAGTAATAATAGGTTTCAATTTATTAATAAAGTTATTATTTTAATTCGTATGTGGATATATAATCCAACCTATATTTGTAATGTACATAGGGGTGGCATGATTTAAAACATATGAGGCAAAAGGCCTCGAAAGCGCTTAGCGTGTAATAATTTGGTATATTAAAATATATTATGTATTTTTAAATGTTAAAAGATGAAAATATTTTAAAAGGTTTATTTAAAAATGTTAAAAAGGTTTTCTTTCAAATGTGCTGAAAAGTCTTCTTTAAAATTAAGAAGGGTGGCATGATTTAAAACATTAAAATATATTATGTATTTTTAAATGTTAAAAGATGAAAATATTTTAAAAGGTTTATTTAAAAATGTTAAAAAGGTTTTCTTTCAAATGTGCTGAAAAGTCTTCTTTAAAATTAAGTGTTATTTTTTTTCTTAGAATTAAAAGTTTGGTTAGAAACAGATTTTGTCGTAAACAAGTATGTAATTAATGACCGCACCTACCTTTGGTCAAGTTAAAAAATCATTTTAAAATCTGGCTAATTGAAATTGCGTCAGATATAAAAATTAAGTTATTTTTGGATTTAACTAATTAAAATTGTTTATGGCAAAATAGTTTTACAAAAAACCATAAAAGTTATAACTGAAATGCTTTAATAATTTATCAATATTAAAAATCAAAATTACATGTTTTAGAAATTTAATTAAAACAGAATTAAGGAAAAGTTATAACACCTCAGAAACTTATCAGCATATCTGAAATCAGATTGTATGTTCGACAAAATTAATTAAAAATGTAATCCTGGGGCAAAGAAAAATTCTTAAAGGTGTTAAGCTGATAAGACGAATGTATAAATAGGCCATATTTTGAGCGGGAAGAAAAGACAGAACAGAGAAAACAGACACAAAAAAGACAGAAAAAGAGATCCATTTTTGAATAGTGTTTGCCATTGAAAAAGTAAAGTTTAGTTTTGAACTGAGATGTCAGGCTAGTGTGGCTGTCTTGGCTGTCACTCCATAAGGAGGCGATAGGTTCGTTTCCATCCAACACTGTTATAACCAAGAATGCCGCTATAATATCTACAGCCTAACCGAAAAGAAGAATGCTGCTATAATATCTACAGCCCAACCGCAAAAGAAGAGCATGCCGCAAGCCGCCCAGAAAACTCACCAAGCTCAAGCACCTACTAATACCGTTAAATCACTTCAAACTGCAGAGCTCTGTATAATTTAATGTTAATTTCATACCACTTTAAACTCGAGTTAACTAACTAACCACTAAATGTAATTTTTTAGATGTTAAAGTTCTTCTTTTCTATTGTTTTAAAATCTTTAAATGACCCATTTGCTTTTAAAATTTCCTTCTTTAAGATATTAATTATTGTTTTCTACTTTAAACTATATCACTGCAGTTATGTCTATAGTTATTTCTTAATCATATAGTTTTTAATATTTATTATATGATATTTTATGATATGCTGATGCTTCGAAACAGTGAACACTAAACTTCAATATTTCAAGAAGAGATTAATTAAAACCTCTTCACTTTATTTTCTGCGCACTGTTTCAAAACCCTCTTATGAAAATAGTAACAACTCGCTCGTTATTATTTAATATTTTTTTGATAATTGTATGTGGCTTGTTTTAGTGAGAAATTCATTTTAAATACTAAGAAATAGACTAACTTTGAAAAATATTTATAAGTATATTTGCTATTTAAGTTAATTATTAAACCCCTTCAAATATACTTCCTCTCCCTTTTTAAGTACTAGTCATTTGATCAATACAAAATTAGATTGAGCTGGAACAGCAAAAAAAAATCTATAATTATTCCCATCTATAGCATATATTTTATTATGCTACCTAAGAGTTGGCTTCTATTTGATCACGCTAATAAGCTATTGTTCTTGCCTGTAGAATATTAATTTTATAAAATTCTTTGCTTGGCGGATGTGATTCATTTACTTAAATATTTTTCTCGTTTTGCTGCCACGTATATTTACGTCTTTAAGACAGAGCCTCGGTTAAGCCAGCACATCTTCCTCTCACAGGGTAGAGCAGTCGCGAAGCCTGAGTTTAAGGCCAGGTCAGCATGTAAGTCCCCTGCGTTTCTTGAACTATTTGTTCCTTTTTCATGCAGCTTAACGATCGTTTTCAGGGTACCAGCGTTGGTCGCAGAAACCCTTGATCTACCAATCCATCCGCAGAGCGACTTTATTATTGTATTGCTGGTGCTATAGTGCATTAGTACATCCAGAGCAGCCAACTCATCCTCCCTATTTTGGTTCTTCCAGCAATTGTCTGAGATACTCTTAAAAGCCCAGTCAATCTAAGTTATTGTAGCCCATTTTAGGCTAAATAAATAAATATAAACAGATGAGAAATGTCTACAGTAAGTGTTAACCATGGTTTAGTTTAATTACTGGTATTCAGCCACACATTAAGTGGAGTCGGCATATATTCCACTATAGACATGACATAGTGATAAGTCATTTATTTAAATGCCTGCATGCATTTACATGCTTATATAAAGTTGTATAAATAATTGCATTCAAATTGTAACACATCAAAAGCAATGTATGGCTTTCATGAATTTATAAGATGAACAACTGTTACATTCATCTTATTTAAAAGTAATAATTATTTATTAATATCTTATAAAAGAAACTGTCCAAAGAGCAGACCTAAAACTCTTCAGCCATTAAATGCCTGCGTGCATTTTCACATGTATGTAATTTGTGGTATCTATCTTGGATTGAACTCTTATTATTGGAAAAATTAAAACTTTAGTAAATTAACCTAGTCCACTCTCAGTTTCATTATTCAATCCAATTCTAATTATTGATTATATGTTTATAGAATCTATGCATTATAAAATTCTCCATTAAGTTAGTTATTCGTTAGGTGTGATAAATTAGTAATTTTAATTACGAGTCTCATTGTTTCTCCCTGACCTATGTCGGCCGTGAATAAAGGAGTATGCTATGTGTAATTTCAAGATGGTCATTCGTAGGGTCTTGAATCTTGGAGTACTGGCTTAGGAATTGAAGTGTGGTCGAACTCGGGGATGTCACAATCCTAGTCTGGTCAGCTTCGGTATCTTTTGCTTGGATGGTGAATTCTGTTATGCGAATGTACAAACTGTCCCGTTACAATATATATATATATAAAATATTGTAAAAAGAAATTACTCTTCACACATGTAATATACCAGTGGTCTCCAACCTTTTCACACCTGCGGACCAGCAAAAATAAAGATAAGATTTTGCGGACCGGTCGAAGTTTAAAGATAAATTTTCTTAAAGATGTAAACTGCTTAGCCTTAGATTAGCATAATTGTTATAACTGACCAAAACAACATACTAGTACTAGTTACTATGTATTGTAATGGTGTTGCTTACCTTCACATGCTGAACACGCTTTCTCGAGTTGTGCAGTCATATTGCGAAAGAAAACAGTACAATAACAATCATTCTCATTAATGTGCTTGCATTTCTATATTTATTATTTCATTGTTAAAACATGCAAGAATAAAATGTTATTCACCTGAATATTGGGAAATATCACAGCTAGTGTAATTATGTGACAATGATTATAAATGTAATATCTGTATTTAATGTTAAATATACAAGATGAAGTTATATATATGGAGTTTGTATAATAAAAAACTTTTTTTTTAATTTTGAATTATTTTAGAAAAATAATAAAAAACTTAATTTTATCCCCGCCCCCATAAACATCTGTGATAAATAGAAAAACAAATTAATTTATGTATGATTGATTAGATTTTGTTTTCGTTTTGTTTCTTTTTTCTTAATCAGGTAAAAATGCAATGACAAAATAAATAAAAATTGTTTATATTAATTAAAAGTTTAAAATCTTATTATTTTATTACAAACTTTCCTGCCAGTCTAACGCAGACCGGCAGAAAACTTCTGTGGACCGGGGGTTGAAGACCACTGCAGTATACAACCGACATGCGCTCTCCCATTAATAAATGTTTTAAAAGCATAGGTGATCCACCTTAGCTAAGAGCTTATTCCTTAAACCAATATTTATCGATTGTGCTTGAATTAGAGCTAGATCTTATTATGAGCCTGATTTTAAATCAGCATATTACTTGCACAAATTCAGTTCATATAGCACAAGAAAGAGTAAGTTTCCCATTTTTAATTACCAGTGACCCTGAGCCCTATTAGTTAGTACATATGTAATAATTAATAATATAGTGATTTATACATATGAAATATTGTGGAAGGAAACTACTTTTTACGCATGCGCTATAAAATTGACATGCACCTTGCCATCAATAAATGTTTTAAAAGTGTAAGCGATCAATTGATGGGATAGTGCATCAATTTTATAGTGTATGTGTGAAAAGTTATGTAAAAATTGCTATATTATTAATTATTATATACACATGTATATAAATTATAACAGCTACTTATTACTATTAAGAGTATACGTTGTGTAATTAATATAAATTAAAATCATAAATTGCTTTTAAAATAATTTTTTCTACATTACTATATTCATTATAATTTATTCTTCAAATATATGTGCATGTGGGTGTATGTCAGTGCCTGTGTAAAAATGAAATGCTAAAATAAATTGTGTTAAGGGATATCAAATGAGGCAAACTATCAATGATTTATCAAGTGTTATTATTTGATCATGGTAGTTAGTTACCAGGTTGTTATACCTGCCCTCAGACAGGCTATATATATATATATGCATTTATTGGCAAATAACATGGAACATCTGGATCGTAAGTAATAAGTATCATGCTGCTAAGTATATTGGTATTGAGGTTAGCCCATTTTTGATTTTTATATATTTTTAGTGCATTTACAAATAGAGAATCAAGAGCTTTCTTTAAAGTTGTTTTTAACTTTATCTGATTTAATGTCACCTCTTTGATGCAACATCTCTAATGCAGAAGAATCACATATCATAATCTAAATCACATTGAGCTCAGTCTGTTCATGTTATGTCCTTTTGCAATAATTTAATAAACTGTGTTCAGTAAGTCTCCTATAATATATACACATTCAATGTATTCATATATATATTGCTTATAATACTTCTTTCATATACACTTCAATGCAGATAAATTTTCTTAAAAAAACTTCTTTATTTTCCTTACAGTTTCAACTGTCCAACAGTCTTCATCAGAGCTTTATTCATCCTCCTCTGCTTTAATGTAGATAAGTAATAGAGTAAACCATTTCTCTACTTAAGGCTGTGAACAAATAAGTCTATGTTAACAATGAATGAGGAATAAAGCCTCTGATATTTATAAAATACCCCTATTAACACTAGTGGATATTCAGTGTAAAATTAATATATTAGCCAAATGAATATATGCCATTAATAATTATGAAAATAGTAATCCATCATATAAAAATGAAGATCACATATCACTTTTAACAATGTTGTTTCAGTAATTAATAAAAATCAATAAATGCAAACTTAAAATGTGAATAGCTAAATATATATGTAATTATTAAAATAAATTATTCTCTCCCCAGATTATGAATAAGAACAACCTGTATTTTAACAAAGATTAAGAGTAATATGAATCCACTTATTTTTCAAGCATTTGATATTTACAGGCTTACTCCTATTAACATTGCTGTAAATTCAGAATGAAATTAATATATTAGTGGCATTTATAATTATTAAATAATCAATATACAGTATGAATAAACAAGATGATTGCAAAGTTGCTATGCGGTTGTAAAATTTTTGTAAAAATTTCAAAGAAATCAAAAAAATAATTATAAATTCTACCACAAGATGGCAGCAGTATTTTTGGAAAGAAGTTTCTGTATCTGAACGTAAGAAGAAAACAGAAAATGTAGAAATAAAAAATATTCAGTAAAATAACACTAATACTGTAATCAAAATAAGATTCAATATTGAAGCCGGAGATATTTATGAAAAGAGTAACAGAAATAATTTATTATTTAAGATTATAACAAAGTCTAGAGACAAAAAAAAAACTATAAAAAGTGGGGGGAAAAAATTAAATTTGTCATATGATTTATGTGGATGTGATGCAGAAATGTTGAACATTTATTATCAGAACACAGCAGTATTAGTCAATTATGGAGAAAAAATGAAATTGTGGAATATGCATAATGAGAAAAGATTATAGTAAATAAAATTAAAATAAATGATTTTTTCAAAACATCACATGATCACCATTTCATATGCTTACACAGTTTATAACAGTAGCAAACTATCTATATAGTAGTGCCACCAAGTGCAATCATTTGTAATCAATGGATGCAAAAAGGTTTGTACATAAAAACTCTATCTAGTCTGTGGGTATTGGAATAGTAGGCTCTAGATAAGGATTTTGTGCACAAACCTTTCTGCATCCATTGATTATGAAGGTTTGCACTGAGTGGCACTACTGTATGGAGTTTGCTACTGATGATTAATAATAGGAAAGAGAAGATGTAGAATTTTTATTGGGGGATATAATGTTAAGGGTGGTGGATAGATATAGTTATTTGGGAATCATCTTAAGTAATCAGGGAAATTGCTTGGTTGAATGAAAGAAAAAATTGGCAAATGAAGCAAAGAAAAGAAAGGGTTTAGTAAAGAAATTAACAGTGTTTTCATATAATAAATATGATGTAGCTAGAATTGTATGGAAGGGAGTTGTAGTAGCAGGGATAACATATGGTAATGATGCGTTATGTGTTAGTAAAGGGGTATTAGATTATTTAGAGAAAGTAGAAAGGGAAGTAGGAAGACATGCATTAGATGCAGAGGTATGGACAGCAAAGGAGGCAATTCAGGGAGAAATGGAATGGTCAAGTTTTATATGAGAGATACAAAAAGTAAAGTGAAAATGTTTGGTAGGTTGCAGTTTATGGATGATAAAAGAATAGCCAAAATAATATTTAAGTGGGTTATGAGTAAAGGGCAGGCAACAAGATAGTTGAGAAAGGTAATGCATATGCAAAGGATTTGGATAAAGAATTTATATCCATATACTTGTATAAAAGGTGGGATGATTATGTTAGGATGATTGTTGAGTGCTATAGTGATAAGGAATGGGATAAAAGAATAGATGCATTAATAAAGAATAGGGAGTTGGAAAGATGAACAACTAGTATGAAGAGTAAAAAGAGTTTAAATATATATATAGAAGTAAATGGAACATTGGGTGCAAGTTAATTTATGATAATAGTAAGGAAAGTAGCTTATTATTTAAGGCTCGAATGGGATTTTTAGCAACAAGAGAATATACATGTAAATGGAAAAATATGGGTGATTTAGTCTGCAAATTGTGTAAGGAAAATATAGAAAATATTAGGCATCTGTTGATTGAATGTAAATACTTGAAAGCAGAAAGGGTACAAATAAAGAAGTTATGGAAGAATAAATATGAACAAAGTAATTATACAGAAAGTGGGTTATTGGTTTTTATGCTGGCTTTGGGAAAAGATAAAGGGGATTTAGATATAAAGGCCATAGAGTTGACAAAGATTATGTTGTGGAAATGGGATGGAGTGGACTATGGGAAAGCTTAGGGTGGGAAATGGAAGGGGAAGGTAAAGTGGCTAACAGGTTTCTTTGGGCATAGTTGCTGAGAGATTCCTGAGTCTGTTTAAGGAGAAATCACGGTACATCACATCACATCACTGAAATGCTTTTTCCCGTATAAATGCACTAAAAAGTAAAAAATAAAATTTTATTCAGATTTTACGAATAAAAGCATAGCATAATCATGTCTAGAATTTCAAAACAATTATTAATAAATTTAGAATTAATGCCTATTTTGAATAGATTGCATTTGGTACAAGGAAATGAGCACAGTTCTTTAGGAATAAGATCCATCTAAACATGATTACCCTATTTCTTTATTTGTGAAAGCTGGAGAAAAATTGTTTATTTTTCAGTGCTTTTTTTTTTTTTTTTACCTTTTGTTTTATAAAAAAAGTTTTGATATAATTTAATACCACTAGATGGTAGGATTGTAAAGAGTGCACTGAATTACAAAAATTTTCAGACAGATAAGACAGACTTAAAAACAGAGTAATTTAAGTAGAAGCATATAAAAAAATTAGTGGAGTTTTCTGAGGAAGGATAAAAAGCAGTCAAATAATTTTTAATACACTAAGAGAATTTTTAAAAAATGTTATTAAAAAAAGATAGTACTTAAAGATAAGATTTTGTTCATATAATAAGTAGCTCACAAATGTCATTAAGTATGATTATGCGCAAGAAGTAATCACACTGAATGAATTTACAAACAATGAATTGATTGGAGCATTAAATAGAAAACAGAAAGATAACGGCTTTTGTCAATAGAAATTATAACTAATTCAGAAGCTAGTACTAAATTTTATCAGTATATTTTAATATTTGAATACAAGGAACAGAAGTGCCAGAAAATTGAAAAAAACATAACAGAAAGTTATTTAAAGATCAAAGAAGACAAATTTACTATCGACTAATTGCAGTAACTTCAGTGGTCTATAAAATATTATGATGGTTGAAAAAAACATTGAACGGATAGAAGACCATGGAGGGAGGAATGCAGAGTTTAGATCTGATCAGCATTACGTGAAGAAATTAGTAAAATAGTAGGCAAATATTTATTTTACAGATACACAGTAAGCTTACAACTAAGAGAATAGACATACATTTATATTGTGGACTGGTCCATTAAATATGGGAATGAGTGAAGCATCATCGAATATGTTTAAAAATTATACAAAATCTAAAGAATTTTCTGCAGTATTTTTATTTTTGTGGGTTTACAAACAGCTAATTTTCTTTACTCGATTTTAAAATATTTTAAAGTTGAATTCAAAATTAGAAAAATTTAACAATGTGGAATTAATAAAAAAAAAATTAATATTTTCTGATAAATAACATTAGCATCAACCTTTTCCTACCTTTGCAGTAATTTTGAATGATCACAATGGATTAGCTTGTTTTACTCAACTTCAAAAAATTTAATTATTTTTTGTTTAAGTTAAATTAAAATTATAACAGCTCAGCTCATCTAATATACAAAACATTTTCATGAATTTAAACACCTGCAGTAAATAAATAACATTAACATCTTTCATTAACAGTCTAAATTCCAGTTAATTTTATTGCTTAAATAATGTTTTGAATGAATGCACAGTACAATCCACTTCTAATAAGCTTCATGGTCTGCATTTTGCACATCCCACTTTTACATCTTGCAAACTCTAAGTAGTGGCAATTCGTATAAGTCAAAGAATGCTATATGTTGAACTTCTATTTTCATATTTATTTCAGAATGCATGTGCAAAGTGGAGGATGACGAATCAATTAATAAATTTAGAGTAAAAAGGAATATAAAGGCGATGATATCTATTTTTTTCTATTTTGTCCCTCCATTTTAAAGATATGGATTTGACAATACGGTTAAGAAGGGGCGTTAAAACAGCAATTTTAAAAAAATACAATTAAAACAAAAATTCTGAAATGTATTAAATTTTAATTTCCAGTTATTTGAAAATATAATACAAATGTCTTCCATGAAATTAAAAAAAAACAAAGATCCAGTTCTAAGGGTCAAAAACAAGATATTTAATTTTTTAACTGAATGTGAGGAAAGGTATTAATTAAATGATAAATTTACGAGAGACTTTTGAATTCATAACTTGTATTATTTTATTTTTAAACCCTTCTATTTAAATTATTTTGTTTTTTCTGATTGTATGTCAGGATAAAACTTTGTAACTAAATTTTCGCTCCCCAATTTCCTATCTAAGTGAAACTTTGCGTGCATCCATATGTATTTTGAATGACAATACCTTTTATTATAGTTAGTATCAATATTAGCAAACAACTATTATATGGAATGGGATGTGATAGGGCTACTCCTTTATCAAAGACAGGAATCTCTCAGCCAACATGCTCAAGAAAATAATAAACAGGCAAAAACTCTCCATATAGTAGTGCCAACCATAGTAATCAATGGGTGCCAGAAGGCTTGTGCATAAAATCCCTATCTAGTGCCTACTCATCCAATATCCCCAGACTCGTTTCTGGCTTGTGGCCTTCATCAGTGAGGAGCCTTGGATCTGAGAGTACTGCACCTAGATCTTAGTGTCTAATGCAACCCTCCAGCAGTCACCTTTTATCTCTACTTCACTACAAAACTATGAGAATGAAATTGAAAACAATATTTTCAATCTAAGCTCAACATCTTATATAGTCATATGGGTCTGAACTCAATTCAGCACCCATACATTTTGGTGACTTTGGCTCTTTAACAACCATAGCCACCATTATCCTACTAGGCAGGATTAGTGTTAAACCACTAAACATCACATGATCGCCATCTTATGCTAGCACATAACTGTTAGTAAACAGGAAAAAGATGGTGATCATGTGATGTTTAGTGATTCAAGAAAATATTGTTAGCTACCCCACCTTCCCTTCCTACTCTCCACTCAGTTTTTCCCATATTCTTCTCTATCCTGCTGTATCCCATTTCCACAATATCATTTTTGCTCACTCCATATCTATATCCCCTTTTATCTTTTTTTCCAACCCCAGCATGAAAACCAAAAACTTCCTTTCTGTATAATCACTCAATCTATATTTATTCTCCCACAACTTCACTATTTGTACCTTTTCTGCTTGTAAACATTTACATTCCATTAGCAAATGTCTAATATTTTCCATGCCTTTCTTACTTAACCTGCAGACTAAATCACCCATATTTCTCCATTTATGTGTATATTACCTTGTTGCTATCGATCCTGTTTGAACCTTAAAGAGTAAACCACTTTCCTTGCTATTATCATAAATTAACTCACATCCAATATTCTGTTTATTTCTACATATATAAATTCTTTTTACTCTCCATATTAGTTCTCCATCTCTCCAACACCCTATTTTTTATTAATGCATCTATTCTTCTATCCCATTTATTGCCACTATAACCCTCAACAATTCTTCTAACACAGTCATCCCACCTTTTGTATAAGTATACTGATATAAAGTCTTTAGCCAAATCTTCTGCATACAATACTACTTTCTCAGGCATCTTGTTGACTGTCCTTTATTCACAACCCAATTAAATCTCTTATGTATCCATAAATTACAATGTAGCAAACACTTTCAGTTTACTTTTTTCAACTCTCATATAAAAACTTGACAAATACCATTTCTCCTTGAAATTCCCTCCTTTACTGTGCACACATCTGCATCTAATGAATGTCTTCCTATTTCTCTTTGTAATTTTTCTAACTAATCTAACACCCCTTTACTAACATATAATACATCATTACCATACATTAACCCTGCCACTCCCTTTCATACAATTCTAGCTACAACACATTTATTATATGAAAACATTATTATTATTTTTTATCAGTCCCTTTCTTTTCTTTGCTTCATTTATCAATTTTTTTCCCATTCATCCAAGCAATTTCTCTGATTACTTAAGACAATTCCCAAATAGTTATACCTATTCACCACATTTAACTTTATTGGTTGTGATGTGATGCACTGTGACTTCTCCTTATATGGAGTCAGGAATCTCTCAGCAACTATGCCCAGGGAAACCTGTTAGCCACTTTACATTCCCTTTGCATTCTCCACCTTAAGTTTTCCCATAATCTGCTCCATCCCATTTCCACAACATAATCTTTGTCAACTCATAGCCTTCATATATAAATTCCCCTTATCTTTTCCCAAACACAGCATAAAAAACAATAACCCACTTTCTGTATAATCATTTTGTTCATATTTATTCTTCCATAACTTCATTATTTGTACCCTTTCTGCTTCCAAGCATTTACATTGAATTAACAGATGTCTAATATTTTCTATGCCTTCCTTACACAAGTTGTAGACTAAATCACCCATATTTTTCCATTTATGTGTATATTCCCTTGTAACTAAAGATCCCGTTCGAGTCTTAAACTATAAATTAGTTTCCTTGTTATTATCATAAATTAATTAACAACCAATGTTCCGTTTACTTCTATATACACTTAAACTCTTCTTACTCTCCACACTAGTTCTCCAATTCTCCAACTCTCTATTCTTTATTAATGCATGTTTCCTTCTATTCCATTCCTTACCTCTATAACATTCAACAATCCTCATAACACAATCATCCCACTTTTTGTACAAGTATACTGATATAAATTCTTTATCCAAAACATTGCCTTTCTCAACCATCTTGTTGCCTATAATTTACTCATAACCCAATTAAATACTATTTTGGCTATTCTTTTATTATCCATAAACTGCAATCTACCACTAAGCATCACATGATCACCATCTCTTATACTAGCACATAATTGTTATAAAACAAGGTAAAACTTTCCTTACAGTAGTGCCACCCTGTGCCAACCAGAATAATTAATGGATTCCAGAAGGTTTGTGCATAAAATCCCTATCCAGTGCCTACTCATCCAATATCCCCAGACTAGTTTCTGGCTTGGGGTCTTCATCAGTGAGGAGCCTTGGACCTGAGAGCACTGCACCTAGATCTTAGGATCTAATGCAACCCTCCAGCAGCCACCTTTTATCTCTACTTAACTACAAAACTATGAGAATGAAATTGAAAACAATAATATTTTCAATCTAAGCTCAATAGCTTATATATTCATATGGGTCTAAACTCAGTTCAGCACCCATACATTTTGGTGTCTTTGGCTCTTTAACAACCATAGCAAACCACTATCCTATTAGGCAGGATTTGCACAGGGTGGCACTACTGTATGGAGAGTTTTGCCTTGTTTTATAACAATTAAGTGCTAGTATAAGAGATGGTAATAATGTGATGCTTAGTGGTTTAACACCAATCCTGCCTAATAGGATAGTGGTGGCTATTGTTGTTAAAGAGCCAAAGACACCAAAATGTATGGGTGCTGAACTGGGTTCAGACCCATATGACTAAGCTATTGAGCTTAGATTAAAAATATTATTGTGTTTTCAATTTCATTCTCATAGTTTTGTAGTTAAGTAGAGATAAAAGGTGGCTGCTGGAGGGGTGCATTACATCCTAAGATCTAGCTGCAGTGCTCTCAGATCCAAGGCTCCTCACTGATAAAGGCCACAAGCCAGAAACTAGTCTGGGGATATTGAATGAGTAGGCGCTAGATAGAGATTTCATGCACAAGCCTTCTGGCATCCATTGATTATTCTGGTTGGCATTGGGCGGCACTACTGTTTGGAGACTTGTCTTGTCTTAAAACTGCAATCAACTGAACATTTTCATTTTACTTTTATAAAAACTTGACCATCCCATTTCTTCTCGAATTGCCTCCTTTGCTGTCCACACATCTACATCTAATGCATGTCTTCCTACTTCCCTTTGTACTTTTTCTAGGTAATCTAATACTTCCTTACTAACACATAATGCATCATTGCCATACGTTAACCCTGCTACTGCCACTCCCTTCCATACAATTCTAGCTACATCATGTTTATTACATAAAAACACTGCTAAATTTCTTTATCAAACCCTTTCTTTTCTTTGCTTCATTTATCAATTTTTCTCCTATTCATCCAAGCAATTTTTCTGATTACTCAAGATGATTCCCAAATACCTATATCTATCCACCACACTTAACTTTATATCCCCCAATAAAAATTCTACATCTTCTCTTTCCCCAGTATTAACCATCATTATATTTGATTTTTCTTCACTAAATTTAATCCCCATCTCTTCACCCACCCTTGCACATGTCCTCAGCATAACTTCCATATCTTCTCTTCTTTCTGCACATAAAGACATCATCCATAAAAAAATGACCCGACAATGTATATACTCCCTTGCTACCTATTAACATTATCTCTATCCCTCTTCCTAGTCTTTCTATTGTTTTCTCCATTTCACTCAAATACAACAAAAACAAAATAGGTGATATAGGACATCCTTGCCTTAGTCCTACCCCATTTTTAACTTTAACTGATTCTATATGCCCTAATTGATATGTATAGTAATAATTTTCTTACAATTTCTTAATAATATCCACTAAAGGTTCATCCATTCCCAAATTTTCTAAACTTATCCATAATCTATTTCTATTTACTCTATCATATGCCTTCTCTATATCTATAAAAATCATATATAACTGTCTACCTGAATTCCTACTCATATCCATCAGTTGTGTAACTACAAATAAACTATCTCCTATACAACTATATGTTCTAAAACCTACTTAGATTTCCCCCACTACATTATTTTCTTCCATTCATTTTGCAACTCTTCTAGTCACCATATATGAAAAAACTTATACTGATGTTACCGCTATCGGTCTATAATTGTTTAACTTTCTATGATCCTTACCCTTTCCATTAAATAATAATATTACTCTTGTATTACTCCAACTACCTGGAAAAACTCTCTTCAGTGCCATATTATTAAAACATGATAATAGTATTACTTTTGCTCTATGTCCTAAATTCATAACCATCTCTGCTGCCCATCCATCTAAACCTCTTGCCTTTCCACTTTTCAATTTCTTCCCTGCCTCATTGAATTCATTTCTATAAACCTAATATTCCCATTACTGTATGCTTTCATATTTTCTATCCCTCTGTCCTTCACATCTAACTTTTCTATATCCATTACATACCTATTCCAGATTCTCGCTAATTCTTCTCTAGAGCTATACTCTATCCCCTCACCATTTAGTAATACTATCCCCCCCCCCCAACATTTCTCATTTTAATGTAATTCCAAAATTTTTTATTCCCATCTCTTCCACTTTTATTAATATCCTCCAACAATTTATTATTCAATTTCATTCTCTCTATATAATTATCTACTTTAGCTGACTTCTTCTTTTCTAAATCCTTTCCCATTTAGCATTAATATCTTTTTCACTTTCTTTGTTCTTAATAGCACACTTACATTCTCTGCATGCTTTTCATCTCATTTACATTTTTACTAACTCTCTTTTTTTTTATTCTTCTGAATATTCTCATCTAAAACCTTATTTGTGACTTTTTCTATTTCATCACACCAGTCCTTATATTCACTCCCAACCAACTCTTCCATGGTTTCTTCAACTTGCATTTTATACTCTTCCAACTTATTCTTATCATTCACTCTCCATCCACATCATCCATATTTTTCACTATTGTTTCTACTTCTATTTCTATTCTTCTCCATCACATTCCATTTTGATTACAAAAAAATTATGATCGCTATTACATACTCTCTCTCTCTTTATTATCAAACACCTTCATTTTCTGTACTTTATTCATTCCTCTTTCTCTACCAATACACAATCTATTGTGTGGAATATATTATTGTCCCTCATAAATATTCGATAAATTTCCAATGCTCAAATTCACTTTCTGATAAAAATTTCTTCAAAAGCTGTTCATTCTTGTTACCAACATCATCAGTTTCTTCAATATGCCCATTCATATCTCCTATAACCATTATTCTCTTCCTCTTTTCTTTGAAACTCAGTATATCCTTAACTAGGTATTCATATATATATATATTGCGACCGGTCGCCTTATTCAACCGTTCATATAGGGATTGAAAGCTCCGAAACAAACATGATATAGCGTAAAGCTTTATTTATTTTCCTATATCGATAGTTGTTCATTATCAACACAAGGGGGCGCCAGATACGATGATTTAATTTACAATTTAATTTCTCGCATCACCTTACGTCATATCAAAACGATTTCGAAGTCTAATCCCCGCCCATAAGCTCAAACTCCCAGCATGGACCAATAAGGGTCACTCAGGGTCGCGATGAAATTGTTTCAAGAATATCAGTCTGGCAAAAGACACAATAATAACCAATGGAGGAGAAGCTTGGTTGATTTACAGATCGGTCCAAATATTGGACCGGGTCATTGGTTATTTGCAACTAATACGAATGTTTGATTTATGCATCCTTATATAAAAAATTAGAAGCTTATAATATCATCCCCCCTTTATCATACAGTCCAATAGAATTATTCATACTAGCTTTATTGATATTTACTTATACTTATTAATAATAGGCCCTCCCAACTCTTAAACCTATCTTAACTACATAGTAAATAAACATCGCGACTTACGGCACGATGAAATTTAAAGAAATAAACAAAACAAAAAAAAAGAAAGACAAATTTAAAAGTAAAATAATTAATCGCATGAATAAATGCTGATTATAATAATTAAAAAAAAAAAATGTATTTAATTATAGAGAATGATTTGAGGAATGCTCGACTTGTTTAAATAAAAAAGGAATTTATTGAATATAAAAAATGAAACATTAATTAATTGCTTTATTTGCACGCACATACACGCATTCTCGCACTCGCACAGAAAAGAACATATTATGCATAATAAACATGGATGATAAAATATATTTCCTTCCTTTACATTTGAAATTAGGTGTGTGTTATAATTTATTTGCGAAAGAAAATAATAATTATGATCAAAGTTCATAACAGGAAAAAGTCCTAAGATTTAAATATGAGGGATTACGGATCATTTTATATTTTTTTTTATTTACGAAGGTTGAGATTAAATTAATTATGAGATTGCCTTTTAAAGTCTACGTAAAGAATGAATAGGAGCGTAAAAGAAATAAAGTGTTTACCTAGGATTTGCGTAGTCTTCTGCTGCTTCTAATTTGATGAGGGTTCGAACCTGTTGGATATTGTTTCCATAATAAATGGTTATTCATTTTATATATAAGTTCAGCGTAGTATGTTTGGACAACTTCCTTGGACTGATTAGAGTACGATGTTTGGACGGCACTGTTGTTGATCATTCATAGCTGTGGAGATGTTCTGGCGGCGGAGCGTCGATCAATCACTGAGGGGTTTCTTAGCCCATCATGACGATCGACGCTCTAAAGGTTAATTTCACAGTGGTCATATTGGATAAACCGGATAGCAAAAAAAGAAAGTTCTAGTTGTAGCTTCCGGAGGAATTTAAAAAAAACTATAAGCATAAGCAAAACAAAACAAAGAATGTAAAAAACTGTAACCGAGTGTAGACAAAGACTAAGACTCATATTTATATGGGTTGGTTATTATCTGAGGATCCAATCTCCACCCAGAGTTCAATATTCTCTGAGTTGTCGTTGGGGTCCGTGTCCTACGTAATGTTCATTCAATCCATATGCTTGAGGCAATCTTAGGTTTATGCAATCTCACATTGCAATCTCAGTTAGAAAAAATTCATACTTATTCACCTTTTATACATACATGCGTGCGTGTTTTAAGATAACAATTTAACTTACATTAGTTTAAAAGTCGAGCATTTAATCTCAAAATCACCTCTATAAGCTTTTAACTTTCGCTATAGTTATAATTTAAAATAAACCCCTTTTTAATTACCCCCGCGGCATATACAAGTAGAAATCATTTATTGAGATTTAAAATGGCATATTAGTGATGCTTTATATTTTATTTTTTTAGAGAATATTATTATAATAGATTATATGAAAGCCTTAAATTATTTAATCAGAAATATTAACATTTTATTTTATAGTGTATTTTATAAAGCATTGAAAGAAAACTACATTTATTTTTATCATAAATTGAAAGTAAAAATAAAAGATAGAGTATTTACACTGCTTGTGTGTGTGGGTATATACATGTACTGACTTTGTCTCGGTACAATATATATATATTACTGTTCCACTCCATTATAGTTTGACTATCTCCAGTAGCTATATAAACTATAGCCACCATCCATTCTTGTCTTCGCAACCTTATTTCAAACCACAAATGTTCTTGGCATTTAACAGTATTTAAAAAATTTTTTGATATAACACCTATACCACCACCCTTTTTTTTCTCTTCTCTATTTATACCCTGCCATATCAAATTTTCCAAAACAGGTTATTATTCTTCTCTTATATATATTTCCATTACTGCTAATACCTCAAGCTCTTCATTTTCAATTGCTTTGTTTAATTCCAGCCACTTTTCTGGTCTCCTACCATCTTGCATATTCAAATACCCAATTTTAACAATTTCTTCTTTCCTAACTACTCTTTTATAAATTCTTTTGATTCCTTCTCCATTATATTTATAAATAACTTGCTTACCATTAATTTTACAGACCCATTCCCTCTCCACATCTACATTTATATGTATGGTACTGCTATCTAGATGTATTAAATTATATTTAAAATAAAAGATATATTTAAAAAAATAATAATGCTTCAAAATATTCTTGATATTATGCAACCAAAATAAAAGCAAACAGTGCTTATGTTTGGAAATATACTAAGAATGTTTATAAACATGAGCATTACAAGCTTTTATGTTGGTCACATGATGTCAAGAATAATATGAAAGCGGAAAGGTGGGCACACTTTTGCAAGACAAGATTTACTTGTAATTTTCTCTAAGTGTTGTGATCCACCATTTTTATATATTACAATATAATATTTGATTGAATAAGGAGGTTTAGATGCAAATTATAAGGGATTTGAACACAGACTTTCAATCTCCCTACAGATATGCACTCTATCTCATACAATCGATACATATGACCACACACGTGAAAAAGATAAATGATCTCCAAAATACCTATTTCATGCTGAACCAGCACTCATCAGTTGGTCTAGATCATCATATCCCACACATATATATAACCAGTGTGCTCAGTTTATATTAAGATAGCAAATCTTCAAACTTTAATGGACAGGCTTCAATCTTCTCCACCCTCCAACTCTTCAGCCATCCATACCACTGAAAATCCGATGATGGAACCCCCATAATATTTACAAATAATCATTATTACAAATAATATCAATTAATTATAAAAATTTCAACATATAATAAAAATTCATTATAAAATTTAAATTCCAAGTAGAAACATGAAAATGTATAAAGTTGTCAAAGGTATGCATTGCATGCTGTCCAAAAATCTTGAATATTCGGGTATAAATTACTAATTGCTACTCTTGCACAGACTACTATGTGGTCTTCTGGGAGACAAGAATGGGCACAACCAGTTCTTGGGGAAAATAATATGTTTTTAATTGTAGAAATCATTTTACTTTTGTTCTTGAATGAATGGTTGACTTTTTCTACAAATGGCCTTTTTTTTGCCATTTCTGTCTGTGAAAGATTACTTATGTTTCATTAACACACAATTCATATGAAATAATGTAATAGTTGCAGCTTTATATGTAATAATGGGTTTAATAAAATATGATTGTTTGACTGGTTAATTGTGACTTTAAAATAATTTAACTTTCATCTGCATAATCCGTTATTTAGTGGAAAATCTTCATCAAATCTTACAAGCATGGTTTTAAAATGTCTTTCTTCATCAAATCTTACAAGCATGGTTTTAAAATGTCTTTCAACATTTTTTTTGGGGGGAGGGGGATGATACACTTGCATGACAACAATAACACACACATTTCACATTCGCCATTGTGAGAAAAGATCATTCTATATTAAAATGGTGTCTCTTTTTTTCTTTATGCTTGGTTCAGATATTATATCCTTCTTTTAAAATATGATCAAATATTTTTTTACAATAAAGTATTTGAATCTGTGCACCTGACACAATAAAAACATCAATGCTGCCCATTGAACCTTTTTGTGTTGTGCAGTGAACGTATCTGGGCTGACAAATTTGTAATTTAACATATGCATTATCATGTATTTTGAATTCGACAGGTAGCTTGTCCAAATGTGAAAAGCTGTTTCTCACCTGTAATAACCATATATGTGTGTAAAAAATATTTTTCATCTGTACAGCTATATAATCTAGAATAATGTAATGTCAATTATCATTTTTTCTTAATTCAAGTGGCCATTCCAAAAATTCCATGGTGGTGCACTGATGGACTACAACTGACGACTTGCGCACCCCTGTTTTAATGCATTTATGTGATAAAAGCATTTCTTTAAACTATATATATATATTATTTTTTCATATAATATTTTTTACTTTTATGCTTATTTAAATAATATTTTTGTTTTAGGAGTTTTCATTGCTTAAGTATATTATTTTTAATATATAAAAGTAGTTTTGCAATTTTTTTATTTTTTATTTAAATATTTTAATGAAAAATAATAGTTAGCATAATAAATGAGCAGTCCTTTCAGGACTTTAATAAATCATTTTGATGCTATATAATATTTCATAAAATCTTCTGAATTAAATAATATATGACTAGGATTAACTGGTGGTTTTATCTTTTATTCATAGCACCAAGGTAATTTTTTGTATTGTACTATAATATCAATTAAATGTTATTTATATGTCAAATGAGTTGGCTGGGAAGAGAACCTGGGCCGACTGATTGGAAGGCAGCTGTGCTAACCACTAAGCTACCAACCTTAACATTATATGTATGCAAATTTGGCCTCTATCCTATTACATTTTCAGAACTACAATTTTGTAGTTTGAAAATGGTAATGTATATAAAAACAATTTTGATAATGTGCTTAAAATTTTGATATTAGCTTATTACAACTAACAAAACTATATATTAAATAAATTAAAAGGATTTAAGTTTCAGATTAGTGGCAAAAAATAAATGTTATCCAACAAAAATAATGCCTACAGATATTTTATAGTATTTTATTTCATCGTAATATTGATGATCCAAATAGTAATACGACACTAATGGTGTGCCATTTAATTGGAAGATTGTAATCAAATATAGTATATGCATAAATACCTACAAACATGGCACACATACAATCTAAGAAAATAATATTGATTTTTTTTAAAAAATTTTATTATTCTTAATTGAAAGATGATAATGCTTGAAAATAAAACATATATAAAAATCCTACCTATATCATTAAGCAATCGATTATTATTGTAAATTTTCACAATTTAATGAAACTTTAAAAGGTTAAACTTTTTTTTTTTAATCAATAGATAGATAAACTGCTATGTATGATTATTGATGCATTTCACTTAATAACATTTTTTAACATGCATGTAAAATTATAGAAACATAATATTCAGCTCCATTTTGCATTTATATATTTGAAATTCTAAATATATTTTCATTACCATTATTTTCAACTCTTTTCATTCCAATTAAGGATGCTCTGTTCAAATTTAACTCAGTTTCTCAAAATCACTTCTTCTCTTCTTGAAAACACTTCAGCAAACTTCATTATCTCATCCACTCATCTTACATGTAATCTCTTTCTATATCTTTTATAATCTTTTGAAATCAGCCACATGTTCAACCCAATTCAATTTAGGTAACATATTATTTCAATAGTAATGGTATTGTTTGTTCTTTTATTCAGTCCCTCAAAACTACTGCTTTTCTTGAAAACATTTCAGCAAACTTTATTATCTCATTCATTCATCTCATATGTAATGTCTTCTATATCTTTTATAAGCTTTTGGAATCAGCCATATGTTCAACCCAATTCCATTTAGGCCACATACTTCTTTCAATAGTATCTGTGCCATTTGTTTTATCCATGTATTCCACTTCTGATCTACTTTTTATTAATCCCAACATATATATCTCTATACTTCAAGATGTGATCTATAATATTTACAATGCTCTTCTATTATGTATCCAAGTTTAGAACCATAAGTAAGCATTGGTAAAACAAACATATAGGAATATTTGCTTTTATTATTAACTGTAAGAATAAAGTTTTGATATAAAAAATATATTGTTGAAGTGTATAACAAAGTTGGAAATGGTATAATGTGTAAATATAGAAATCAATACATAAAAAAAGAAGAAAATTGTATTGCTTTTAATATTCAAGTTGTTTATATAGTTTACCTCTACCCCTATTACTATTCATGACATTATGACTACTATGGCCAGACCACACTTGGGCATAAATATAACTGGCTCCAAGATAGTGGGGAGCAGGCCCAACCATAAAATATAGTGAGCATACTGAGGGACATTGTCAGTTTAAAGTCTATTACTTACAATAATAATCCTACAACAGTAATAGTTCCTACTCATCATATGGATGTAACCCATGATATCTAAAGTGGCTAGAATATTTATTAGTTCTGTCTGGTTATATTATTAAAGACCCAGAATGGTACCACTAGCAATCTAGATTTGCACTTATACCCTTTGTAGAAGTCCTGCTAGCATGGAATCATAGCTTTGGGATTCATGAAACTCACTAGCAATGTTCCGTTAACTTGATGAAATGCATAAATAAAAAATGAATAAAGCAAATATATATTATATATAACAATAAGTTTTATTCCAGTAATAACATGCAAGTTAGCGAACAATTGTTGTTATAAGCCCTGGCAAGACATCTGCATCACTAAATAATGGAAAATTACATTACTTTTTACCTCAGGTGCCCCATCAAGGTTGAATCACATGCATAATAATAATTAATTATACATATATCTAATTCCTCAATAATGCACAAACAAAAAATAAGCAAATAAATATATACCTTACTCTATGGTAGATATATAATATTTAGAGTAGATGGGTTAGTATGAAGAAAAATTGATATGTGTTAATGATTAACCACTGACAAGGAAAAAAGATATTCACATACATTTATATATTATAATGACAATATAATTACTCTAGCTTCTAGTCCTTGTCTTTTATCCTTCGTTTTTTGTTTACCTTTATCCTTTGTCTATTGTGCTTGCCACAAAAAGGTAATTAAAAAAAAACTGACACTTTGATCCAACTATAATCATCCTATGATTTTCTTATTTCCCATTTGCTAATGCAGTTTCTTTCTTTTTTTTAAAAAAAAAAAGAGGGTTCTTCATCCATTGATGGCTCCTATATGATTTTTGATCTAAACAAATTTATTCATGTCATTTTCAAATAGTTTTGGATTTTGATGTTAACAGAATTCCTCATATTTTCCAATGATTGGTCTGTAGTTTGCTGGTAGTTTGGCTGGTCATTATTTGATCTCAGTACTTTTTCTTTCTTCTCTCTTGGGGAGGCACATGTATATGTTCATATATGATAGAGCTGGGATGGAATAATTGAGCTTTCTTCTTCATGCTAGGTCATGCAGGGCGGATAACTTCACTTCTTCCTCTGTGAAGCACCATGTAGTCAGGAATGGACCACAAGAGCTTTTCTTGGCAAATCATTTTTTACAAAATTTGACTTATATACATGTGATACCATCACTTATTTCAACTGCAATGCCCTTTCTGGCTTTTCAATGTTTAACATGCATATACATGGTTCATACTCTCTGCTTCCAAAACATCTTCTGCCAAAACCTATTCTGACATAAATTTACAGTGACAGCCCTTTTTATAGCTTATCAAATTTAATTACTTCTATCCAACTCTATAAGTTATTTATCAATAAGCAGCATCATTAAACATCCTCATTAAAAATGCAGGAAAGAAAACAGACAATGATTAATCATAATTGAAAATAGAAAAAGGAACAGGGAGAAAATAAAAATGTTACTTTTTTTTTGGTCATACAAAACAAAACTTTTTTTTTATTTTTTTTTTTGTACAGAAATATTTGTTTGAAATGAAATGCAAGGAAACACGCATGCACCACTCAAATAAAATTGACATTTATATTTAATGCTTTTAACTAGTGATGCATGACTACGATAGTTTTGTATTTCCATCAACATTTATAATCTGCCCTAAATAATTATAGTTACTAACTGCTAATTCATTATTATCAATATTTTCTTCTTTTACTATTAATAATTTCTTCTTTTCTGAAATAACACTGAATGCAGCTTTAATGTTTTTAGCATTTATCTTTGTTTCTATTATTTTGTTTTTATCTGATAGTTCTTGTAATAAACTCTGAAACCTTAGTTGCAAAAAACAAACACACCATCTGCAAAATCTAGGTTATTTGACCAATCTCCAAAAATGAATCCACAAAATATTTCCCATAAAACTATTGTAAAAAGTTTTAAAAAGATGCAATGTTATTCTTCTTAATGTCTATTGTAGCCTAACCATTGCCAAAACATTTAGAGAAATTCTTCAGAAATTTAAAATATCCTAAATCTAAATCCTGATGTTCCAAAGCTTGTTATGAGCATTTCTTGTTATAACATACAAATCCAACACAAAATAGGAATTCATATTCATTGGTCCTTTTGATAAACTTGTTTTAATATAAGGATGTGATCAAATAAAGTATTACTGCTATTTTATCCAGTTTGTTCTTTTTGGTTGACTTGAATCCAATGTTTTCTATAGACAATATGCAATGATCTTAGTAAAAATCTTATATAGAATTGATAGAAAATAGATCCTTTAATATCTAATATATTCTTTTCATCTTTTTTAAATACCAATGTCACTATCGCATTCTTCAAGTCATCTAGTACTGGAATAACCAACCTACGATCTATGCACCAAACTTGATCTACCGACCTAATTATAAAAATAAAAAGTAAGGCTAGATCTCATAAAGTAATACTGTGACCAAAAAATATTTTTTATTAATATTCCTTAAGAAAATGTATAATAAAAATTCAAATTGTTCCATACTCATTCTGTAGGTAGATGTTTTATCACTTGTCTAATTTTGAGGATTAATCTAGGGTATTATAATCGTTGATCATTTGTTAGCCTTGCAGTTATGAATTTCATGAAAAGGAGCTGAAACAATGAAATTGATCAAAATTAAATAGATAAAACAAGATCACATCCAAATGACTTAACTTTGTCAAAATGTTCTGCATAATTCCAACCATTAAGTCTCTTAACATTTTGCCATCCATTAAAGTTTAAAGAATTGCTATCTTAATATAAGCCAAGCACAGATTGAAAATGTGTGTGGGAAATTATGATCTGGCCCAACTGATGATTGCTGGTTCTGCACAAAATACTTATATTGGAAATCATTTGTCTTTTTCACGTGTGTGATCATGTGTATCAGTTGTTTGAGATGGAATGGAAGATGAATAGACTGAAAATCCTAAGTTTAAATCCCTCTATTTAAATATTACAGCATACTATATTTTATAAAAAAATTGTATGCTGCATGTGATATGTGAAAAAAATGGCACATGAATACCTAAAACATTGACCATCCCTGATCTACGTCTTTATCATATAACTTCACCAACAATTTCTCTTATTTCTTCACTTGCTTCTTTTAAAATATCTATCACAATTCTATTATTTACTGGAGATTTTCCATTCTTCATACATTTAATTACATGTGTGCCACCTCTACACTTAAAATCCCTGACATTTCCAAAGATATTGATGTAAGCATAGTATTTTGTTTTCTTGCTCTTTAATAATTTTTTTTTTTTTTTTTGTAGAATTTTTCCACGCACTTTGTAATTTATTTCTTGTTTTAATAATGGTGTGTTTTTTTTTATCTCACTGTTGAAATAAGTTTATTTCCAATATTAAAATACTGTTTTATATTTTTGAGACTTTTATTATCTCACATAGCATACTTTCTGACATCACCATTAACTCTTTTCCGTACAATTTTATAAAATTTCTGCGTTCAGTTCTAAATGGATCATAGTTGATCATTTTCATATCTCTCTTTTTTTTTTACATTACATTAAAAATTCAAATAGAAAAAAATATATATTAAACTAACTCATTAAATAGAATAATGAAATAATTAATTATTTAAACATAAATTGAAATTTATATGTGTGTGAACAGATTTGTATAATGCTCAGTATCCATAGAGATGTGGATATACATATCAAGGCATTATAGTTTGTAGAATTCACTTACAGATTTGTATATATCACATATATGTCTGTGTGTGTGATTACAAAGAATATATATACAAAAATGTATCAATGATAAATTATAATGTAAACTATGAATAAAAAAACATTTCATTATTTTTGATTTGTCAGAGTGATTACAAAATAATAATAATGTTGTTTTTTTTTCCATTGCTATATAATGTATACAATAGGTATATAGAAGAGAGGAAGATGGAAATAAGAGAAAAAATATATTTGTGAAGGTGGGGGAATCTACATGTCAATAATGGTCTATAAATGGTCTCAATAATGCATGCATTATACTAAGAGGGCAATAAAACGTTATACAAAGGGTTTTTTATATTCATAAATATATTAATTATATTTTCATTTTCCATTGTCAAACTCCCTCCACTCACAACTTTGACGCCATCCATTTCAGATAAATACACTAATGATTATTACTAATCATTTTCGAAACTAGAGATTATCTCTAGCACAGATATAAACTTTAAACCTCAGTTAACGATTAATATATCTTTTTTTTTTTTTTTTTTTATGGAAGTTGTGAGTGGAAGGAATTTGACAATGGTAAATGAAAATGTAACAATTTAGTTTAGATAAATACTTTGCATATAATAGAGATATATGTAAGAGATAGTGATCTGGGGGTCATTTATTATATTTTTATTTATATGAATTTAAAAAGAATGGCGAAGTATGGCGGTGTTTATTATATCTATAAAAATATATTAGCTGTTATATAATCTTTTTTGATTTTATTTTTCTTCATACATTGCTTTATCTCAGTTGAAAAATTCTTGGTGAATTACTATTTTTTTGTTGTTGTTGTTCCTGCTATTTGCGGAGTTCCTTTTAGTAGTTTCAAAAATAACTTTATTAATGAAAAGTAATTGATTATCTAAGAATATGTGAATACATTGTCTTTCTTGGTAAGAAGTTCTAACATCCTAATTGAGAATCTGTGATGGATCTAAAGTTTAATCCCCTGGAGAATCTCTAATGGAAATGCTAGTATCAAATTTTGTGTGTGATTGTTTATGTCTTAGGTGATTTTTGGTATTTGAAAGAGATTCCATGTCTCATTATAGAGGAATTTTGAAGACAGGATAAGGTCTTTACTTTTCAACTTATTAAGGTGATCGATAAATATGACATCTTGATTTGGAGGTGGGAAGGTGAAGATTAGTTTGCAACGGACACTCCAGATTGTATGAACTAAAAACAATGAAAGAAAATTGTCTACTTTGTAAGGAGTCTTTCAATGATAGAATTTTGTAAAAGTCAATGCTCGAACTTTGCGATATTAGCAATCTAATGCCTACCAGCCGAGGGCATGATTTAATAATATGGTCAAAAGCATCCTCTTGAGTCTTGCAGAACGGGCATATTGGATCAATATTATTTAGATATCTCTTGAAATGTAAAAAGTGATTAGTATGCATGGCATTTTGATTTACCTTAATTAAGAAGGTAAGAAATTTGGGTTCTAATTTAAGAAATTTAAATAAAGAGGTAATTTTGTGATTGTTGATTCCTAAGGACGGTTTTATATTATTGATGATTGGGTGCAAAATTAGATGTGCATCCCATATAGAAATTTTGGGAGTTGAAAGTGGTATTGGTGATTATCTGATATTGGTTGAGATACTGAAGAATAACATCAAGCCAGGAGTTGTTATGAGGTGGTGGTTTGTCAGTTGGGTGTATTACTTCTGAAGTAATGAAGTTGCCATGTTTTAAAACCAAGTTATAAATCAGGGTATGGGATTTCTGATAGTATAAGGATAGAATAGAATGCAATGACATACCATTCGCTTTACGATGGAGTTGCATCCCCGCCATACTTATGGAATTTATTTTCCCTCTCCAGAGGAGTTGGGAGCATTATCTATTGATCTTTCTTATAAATGATTTTGTTAATGTGATTATGGGAAGATAATAAGCAATTTTGGATATAACTTTCATATTGAGAAGTGATACTTTCCCTTGTAGTGAAAGGTATACCCTAGAGAGTGTTTGGACTAGTTGAATTGTAGAGTTCAGGAGAGAATTCTGGATATGTTTGGACATAGATGTTTGAGACATGTAAACAGGAAAACCAAGGAAGGCCTGGGGCATGGCCAGAAATTTAGAGCTGATTTTCTTTCCTGTTAAGATTTTCCATGAGGCTGATTTATCTGAATTGAATTTTAACTGTGATTCATTTGAGAATTTGTCTATTATGTAATATAGAGTTGATAGATGTTTTTGATCTGGGAGTATGACGAGGATGTCATCCATATAAGCGAATAATTTAATGAATTTTCTGAGTCGAGGAATGTATACTCCTGGGAGAGAGTTTTCTATCTCCCTTAAAAGAGGGTTCAAGTAGCAAATGAATAACAAGGCACTCAAAGGTGATCCTTGTGGCAGCGAAATGTTGGGTAGAAAACAATTTGTGTATGTACCGTTTAATGTAATATGAACCTGATGATTGTAAAGTAAGTTCTCAATAATGCGTATGATTTGAAACGGAATGTCCAGGTTATTAAGGATTGAGAGGAGGATGTCAATGTTGATTGAATCGAACGCTTCAGAGATGTCAAGCTGCACTGCTATTGGTCTTGACATTCTATTTTTCCTGATGTGATGAAGTAGGGTCTTTACCTCCCCCATAGCTGTGAGGGCAGAAGATCCCTTTCTGGCAAATTGGTACTGTGAAATATTGTCTAGTATCTTGTGTTGAATTTTTTTTTTCATGACCCCCTCAATAACTTTAATTAGAATGGGGGTCATGGAAATGGGTCTAATGCTGTTTATGCTTGAAGGATCTTTGTTTTTTTTTAAAAAAGGGACCAGGGCTACTGGATATAAATTCATGATTTCTTTTTTTCCCATTGAAAGATGGTTAATCATTTTCATTAGTATCGGAATTGTGAAGTGATCAAGGTGTAATAGTAGGAATTTAGGGATGGCATGCATCCCAGGATGTACATTATCAGCTAAGGAATAGAGGCGGTTTTTGAGGTCTGCAGGAGTTATGTCGTGGCTATCTAGGTTAGAGGGCTTGAGTTGGTCTTTAGTAGAGTCCTCAGATTATCAGGATGACTGTTTTAAGAAAATCAATGTGATCATGGAATTTATTTATTCATGGACAGTAAGATGACAGAAACAATTTTAAAAAATGTATCTGGAGGAACAAATAGCAGCCTTTATAATTATTAAAAATGAATAAACCCTCAGATCATATTTTCTTCCTTCAATCAACAGCATGAAGATGTGTATAAATTCAACATCATAAAATATCATCATAAATGATGAACAGTTTAAACACCAGGTTTCCCTGCATCAGCTTTAATACAAAGATAATCTGATTGAATTTATAAAAATCAAATTTAAAAAACTATAATAAAAAGCATGTTTTTTGCAAATTATTTATAAAATGAAAATATATACTTATCTTACAACATATTAGATATTCAAAACACTCAAGAGTATATGATGCCTATAAATGGAGTAGATTAAGAATATTGATTGTGGTAGAATTCCCAGTGAGACTCCAAAACTTTTTCCATTCTTACTGCATTGCTTTTATTAAATCTTTAGTAAAAGAAAATATATTTCTCATAATGCACTTTTCATTAGTTTGTAATTGGAGGAAGAAAAGATATTTCATATATCTGAAGAAGTCTAATATCCAATTGAAATATCACAAATTATTAGTTTGTAGTTTGGAAAAGGCTAGGTGAAAAATATATTAAATATCTGAAGAAGGCTGCTAGTCAGTCAAAACTGACAAATTAAATAAAGCATTATTAAAAGGCATTGTAAGAATTATAGGATTTTTGTAAAGATTTAATGAATGTTGTATTAATTACTTATCTCTTTGTTTCATGAATTGTATGAGCAAAAAAAAATTAATAGAATTTATTTAATTTTTAATTAATAAAATCAATGCTCTTAGTATCTAGGAATGGCAACAAAATGTTTTTTGATGTATTGGTTAACACATCTACTTCCATGCTCATAGTAGAATTTGAGTCATAATCAGATTTAAGATCTCTTTCAAGTATCCAGCTTATAGTTAATCAGGCTTTCCAACCTGCATTAAGTGATTAATGGAATTTGGCTATCACCAATTGAAAAGCAAATATCTCAAATTAATACTGGTTTCCCAAATGAGAATTGATTTATTATGTCAGAGAGGAAAAAGTACAAGAGATGTTATTGGTGTTGTTAGAACAATTGCAAAAAAATATATTGAAAAAGATACGAATTGGTATATGTTTTGTGGATTTGGAAATAACATTTGATAAAGTAATCTGGAATAAACTTATGACATCTTAAAACATAAAGGAGTATTTTGGAAAGAGAGAAGATTGATTTTGAATATGTAAACTGAATAAAGAATAAGAATTAGATGAGAATGATACTGATGAAAAGAATATCAAAGTAAATGTTATGCAAAGATGCAGTATATCAACTGTGCTTTTTAATATTTATTTAGAGGACAAGTTAAATAAATATTTAGACTGTGGAGGAACAAATGTTGGAGGGAGAATAATAAAATGTATAAGATTTGCAGATGATATGACTCTTATATCTGAAGATGAAAACAGTTCTCAGAATATATTAAATAAATTAGAGGAAGGGTGTGTGGAATATAGGATGATGATTAATATTGAGAAAACCAAGTTTGGATAGGGAGAAATATTGAATGGTTGGTTGAGTGAGGATGAAAGAAGTGAAGTTAGAAGAATAGCATTGGCAAAGAAGGTATTTACTAACTGAAAAAAAAATATTATATGGATCTTTGAAGAGAGAATTAAAGAAAAGATTAATTAAGAGCTATGGGTGGAGGACACTTTTATATGGTTGTAAAACATGGACAAGGAGTAAAAATATTAAGACCCAATTAGAAGACTAAGAGATGAGAACATGAAGAAGGGTGGAAAAAATCAATTGGGTGAATAAAATAACAAATGAAGATTTTGAAAAGAGTAAATAAAAAAGAATGATTGAGGAAATTACAGATAAAAAAGAAACTGGATTGGACATACAGTAAGTGAAAACACAAAGAAAGAATGAAAAAGATTGATCTTGCTGGATGACATAAGAGATAAAAAGGCATATGTGGAATTGAAGAGCTGGGCAAAGAAAAGAAATTGATTGGAGAAATGGGTGAACTTGTGATGTGACTGTTCTCTGGACCTATCCATAGGATAGAATATTGCTTGCTTATAATTGAAATAAAATCCTTGTTTTTACTTCACCTTTGAGTGGTAAGTTTTAAATTGCACTTTGTGTAAAAAATGAAGCTTAGTATTATTAGAAAAGAATTAAATGGCTTAGCGCTTTCAGAGAATTTAGGTCTCCATATTCATAGCCTATCTTGGGAATGTCGGCTTACATCGAGGTTTTAAGTGAAGCTTAGCAGCATATTATGGAGAGACCCATGCCAACATCACTACCAGAACATCTCAACATCATTATTTATACAGATCTCTAAACAATACTGAAAACAAATCCATATTCTTTGAGCACCAAAAAACAACAGGCCATGTGTTCTAACCCACCATGGCAAGGGCACTGCACAATGAGCGTAATGATATGAAACAAAAGATAAAGGAGGCATGTTTTATTGCAAATGACAACTATGCAATAAACTAAAAGGAATCGTGTTTTGCAATCTCCAGAAAATGGTCTTTATGAAAGAAAACTTTGAATAAATTTTGCATAAATTACTGTTAAGCTTTGCTTAAAATCTCAATGTAAGCTGACACTCCCAAGATAGGCTATGAATATGGAGAACTAAGTTCTTAGAAAGTGCCAAGCCATATAATTCTTTTCTAATAATACTAAGCTTTACTTTTTTGCGTAAAGTGCGATTTAAAACTTATTGCTTACTTATAGAGACTTTGACATTAGTGAGAGGTTGTATTCCTACAGGCATTGAGCCATAGTTTAAATTAACTCAAGAAATCATTAAAAATATATACATTCTTTCAATACAGATAATAAAATTACAATGAGCATTGGCTGATAGTTTGAAAATGAATACTAATATCACCACAAGGAATTGCAATATCTGCCACAGGATGATAACATACAATGACTTTGTAGTAAGTCTGAATAAATATTATATGGTCTCCATTGATATTCTAGTCCAAAATTCATTCACCCCAGATCAGAATGGAGCTTAAAAATCAAGACAATGAATGAGATTAGTTTAATGTTACATACAATGAAACCTATCATATAACTATCAATGTATAAAAGGCAAGTTCATCCAAGAAAAATTTTAAGACTGGTCAGACAATGGACTGGACAAATGTTGTACGTCCCACCCCTTTTTTAACTTAATAATATCAACATCAAAAAGTATCTTTTACAAACATAATTATTGAATATTATTAGATGAACAATAATATTAATGTGTTTTATCTTTATTTTTTGCAAATACATGAAATTAATTAATACTGTGATATTGTTTACAAGACATAATCCGTTTATAACTTGTTAAACAGAAATGTAAACTTATAAAAACTCAACCTATAAACTCATACTGAATTCATTGTTCAAATCTAAATGTGAAAAGAATAATTAAACTTTTATTGAAGGATATGATAATTTAAATAAACATTTCATTTTGCAATTACAGAAAAGATAATAGAATATTTAAAAAAACATCACAGATTCATTGTTTCATTTTACGACTCTTCACCAGCACCAATATCATATGTAACTGAGAATTTCTATTTATCAAAATTTATAAATAGGATTCCATCTCCCACAATTATTTACACAAATTCATAATAGTTTGCAATTACTTAACTTATTATATGATTTAAGCAAAGTTAATTAACAATCTATGACATATACAATAGTTTAATATCAAAAATGGAACAAAATTTAATCCATTATGCTACCTTTTCATAATATTTAAATAAATCATACAATATAATATAAAATACTTTTATATAACAGCAACAATTACATACATATAATAAAAATAATAATACAGAAAATATTTTTTCAGCAAATACTTATTTTTTGTCCTTTTCAATGTGATGGAACTATTTTAAAGCTTCAATTTACATTGGACATGTAGTAACATGGTATTTTATATATATATAATTAACTAGAACCAATTATAACATAATATGTACATGGATGAAAAAAAACCTGTATAAGTGTATACTATAGAATGTTCATATTTTATTAGTCAATTATTAGTAATTACTGTTTCAAATATATTCATACAGTTATTTTTGTTGTAATTAATATAATTTGTTTCGTATATTTAAATTCTATTAGGTTCTTTTAAGTTATATTTTTTACACAATCTATTTTATATCTGTATTTTAAATAATAAATATAGAATGTAGATTTATTATTTGTTCTATTAATTGCATTATTGTGTTCTTTTGCTCTAACATCTAATTGTTTCTCTGTATGTCTATAGTAAAATCATATTGCAATTTCCACAATTAATTTTATATGCAATTCCTTTTTTATATTTCATATCATCTCTTATTTTATAATTAACTATTACTTTGTCTACATTTTTACTATTTGGCTATATTTTATAATAATGTATTATAAATTTTAGCTCCCTTTTTATAAGAGCTGCTATATATAAACCATCTAATTTAAATAATAATAAATTATAAATAATTAATAGTAGTTCTAATAAAAAGTGGATAAAACTTTAATACTACCTTCAAATTTATAATATACTACTAAAAAATAAAAACTATATTAGACAAAAACATTAACATAGGTTAGACAAATAGTAAAAATCTAGACAAATTAATAGGTAATTATAAAATAAGAGATGATATGAAATATAAACAAGGAATTGTATATAAAATTAATTGTAGAAATTACAATAAAACTTATTATGGACACACAGGAAAGCAATTAGATGAAAGAGCAAAAGAACATAATAATGCAATTAATAAAAGAGATGATAAATTTGCATAAAATATATGAAATGAATTGTATTAATTATAACAAACATAACTACATGACTATATATAAAACATTAATTAATTTAATAAATTGTTTTTCTCTTCACTAGTATGAGATTCGAACATTAAATCTCGAAAGCGCTAAGCAGACCTATTACACATTATAGTATAATTATAGCTTCACTATTTAATGCAAAAAAGTCACATATTTATAATTAATTAATTTAGCAATTGGTTAATGAAAAATGAATAAAAAATTATATAATGTAGATGTACGTATAAATTTTTTTTTTCTATTTTGTACATATTGTATTATTGTTATAATTGGTTCTAGTTAAATTTATATATAAAAAAGATATTGTTATGTGTGCAATGTAAATTTAAGCTTTAAAATAGTTCCATCACATTAGAAACAACAAAAATAAATATTAGCCAAAAAAAGCTTTCCTGTATTATTATTTTTATTATATATATATATACAATTATTTCTATTATATAAAGATATTATACTGTGTGATTTATTTATAATAGTTTGTTTATGAAATAATGAAAATTCTTTAAAGTCAATGCCTCTGTTAATAAACTGGTTTTCTGTTCACTAAAAAACATGTACCATTTACAATTTTTCATAAAAAAATATTAAATCAATCTTTGTTATCAAGGTAGCAGCCATTTTAATATAGAATTTTAGCATCCTCATAAAAAACAATATATAAACATTGGTTTATTTCTAGTAAATGTGATAATGTAACTATTGGTTATTTTTTTAAATTTTCAATAAATTGTAATTTTAATTTATCTTTAAAATAGATCCAGATATATTGTTGCCAAATTAGCATATCAAAAATTTTATTATCAACTTCGAAACTTTTATAGTTATAACATATTTTAATCTTAAATTTTTTTACTTCCTTTAAGTATCTTAAAAGGGTTCTGACATGATCCAAGTATGATTCATTCGAATAAATTGAAACTAACTAAAATATAAATAAAGATTTATTTTTATTTCACTATTCTTAGATTCTCAAATTAAAAACATAGATATCTAAATTTATATCCCAAAAAAACCAGCAGAGATTTAATCTTAATTTTTCTAGAAAATTTATTGGATAAATATATATAAAGGCAGAAATATATACAATTCATTTGAATGGTATAAATAAATTGATTATATTAACCAATAAAAAAGGAGAAAAAGAAAACAATATATACATCAAATAACATATTATAAAAAAATTGGAAATACACGATATCAATTCACAAATTACAATTTAATTATTACCTGAACAAATATATTAATATGTTTTATATGAAATACATTAATGAATTACAATGTTCATTTTTAAATATAACAACGATTTTTTAAATTTTCACATTGAATACTTTCTAAACATGACATGATCATCATTCTTTATGCTTACACAAGCTGTTTACGCAGAGGCAAAACTCTATACAGTACCACCACTCAGTGTTGTAAAGTTGCATTAGATACTAAGATCTAGGTGCAGTGTTCTCAGATCCAAGTCTTCTCACTGATGAAAGCCACAAGCTAGAAACTAGTATGGGGATATTGGATGAGTAGGTACTAGATCGAGATTTTATGTTACAAACCTTCCTGCATCCATTGATTACTCTGGATTGCAATGAATGGCATTACTGTATGGAGAGATTTGCCTGTTGGAATAATTTCTATTTACTATCAGCATTCTGGATCATAAAGATACTTCATATTCTGACTCAAGGAAAACATTTGACATAGAAATGAAGAGCTTCCATTTTTACTGAAAAGATATTTATATTATTGGAAGGATTTTGTTTAACAGTTCTTTGGCCATGTTATAGCAAGTAGTATTTCATTAATTACGAAGAGTTTGAATATTTCAAAACGATGATTAAAATTTTTTTATAAGAATTCGTAATTTAAGTATCCTTTTTGAAACATGGTTAAATAATTCAAAGTAATTCTCTAAAATTTATAGTTGCTTCTGAACACTAAATTGCATCTTTCCTTAAAAAACTGTTCTCCACTGTTGAACAAAAGACTTTTCTGTGACAAAAAAAAAAAAAGAATCATATGAATTTATTTATTAATTAATCCATTTCCTATTAGCATAGTTTACTATAAGAAGCAAATTAACAAAATTCCTTTTCCATTTAAATGAAAGTCAAATCAGTCTTGGATTTGAAATCAGGCTATTTTCTTTTTGAACAATAATCATATTTTATATATACATATTTGGTTTGGAACAATGATAAACTGGAAGACTCTGGAGCTCAAAGTCCATGGATCATATCCAGTTCCATAAAAATCAATCCTGAAATTTCTTATGAATTCTCAAAGAATAAATCCATCTGATGATAATTATTATTAATTTTTTATATAATTTAAAATATATGATATGGAATTAAAAGCATTTTGAGAAAAACTTTCTATTACACTGTAAGACAAATGTGCTATTTATCATCTAGTCACCCACTCCCTACCTTCAAACAGATAAACATCTTATTAGAAATGATTCAAAAACAACAATGACAATAAGGTATCAGATAATATCTGATATTATTTATCAAAACATCATAATAGTCCTATTTAATAATTATTCATTTATAATATTTTCGCTAAATGTTTATTTTCCAAAATTTAAATTTACGTAGTCAGAATTTCTATAATGTACGATTTAAACAAATCTAATAAATCTTTCCAAACATCACCAAGGAATAAGTAATAACATAAATGATTTTTTTTTCTTTTCAACAAATATTAGCTTCAGTATTAGGAATGTGTGGACCTCCCATATACTTATATGTAAAACAAAATGCAAGGTTATATAAAAGAGAAAAAAAAATAATACCCAAATTATATCCTGTTGATGTCAAGGATACATCTCTCAGGTATATTCAAGCAAAAAATATCAAATCTAGTACTATGTAAAAAATTAAATACTATGCTGAAAACAGGTATTAACAATTAAATCATTTCGCAGCAACTTTAAAATTATATTCCATATCTTTAAGATGCTATTGAACCAGTGATAAACACAGCAGACTGATTTCTCCCACTACATAAAATCTGATGAAATTGGAAGCGGTTGAATAGGTACATTGTGATCTATATTCCAAGAATATGGACACATTTTCATAACTTTATACATGTATAAATATATTTCAAAATTAAGTAATAATTTACGACTTATCTTCAATTATTTCATTTTAAGGTTGGTGACCATCTTACAGCACCTTAATCCCTTAAATCAAGATTCACATAAACTCTCATTGATGAGCTTTTGGTTAATGAGATTGTTATTTTTTTAATGAGAATAAATTATGTATACTATAGGCCTTAAATTAATATTTAATTAGAATAAAATATGTGCCCATATAATAAATCATTATATATCCAGATATGATTAATATGTTTATTTAAAATGTTGATGCAACAATGATAAAAAATTAAATGTGTACAAAAAATAAAATATAAATATGATTAGCATATACTAATGGAATTTGAAATGAACTTCAGAATAGTATATAAGATTATAAAAATATTAACATTGTAATTATAAATTTAGTTTTAAATTGCTTAGATATAACACTTATGATTTAATTGAATTTAATCTCAAATTATAACTAATAACATTGGATATCTAATCATAAATAAATTTATGTAACTATGAACATTGTAAAAGATCTTGAAAGAGACCATATGTCAGATGAATGAATGAAATAAGGAAGTTTGCTGGTATAATGTAGAAAAGGGAGACTAGGGGTCAGAGAAACTGAATTAAACTTAGATCTTTTTTTTTTTCATGTGTCAAAGCATCGGCCGGGAAATGAACCCGGGACAACAGCTTGTAAGGCAACTGTGCTGACCACTCAACTACCAACCCCTGACTAAATTGCAATGGATTGATAATGTTTGAAAATGATGATGAACTACAAACATTGCCCTGGGTATAACATGTAAATATTACAGATAGTTTTTACTCTTACTCTACTTAACTATAAAACTATGAGTCTCAAATTGAAAAATTTTCAATCTAAGCTCAGTAGCTTATATAGTCATATAGGTCTGAACTCAGTTTAGTACCCATACATTTT
Organism: Epiperipatus broadwayi; assembly: GCA_028023455.1. Lineage (NCBI taxonomy): Eukaryota > Metazoa > Onychophora > Udeonychophora > Euonychophora > Peripatidae > Epiperipatus > Epiperipatus broadwayi. Next base: position 528,654 of record JAQFVV010000051.1, read on the forward strand.
GGTGTCTTTGGTTCTTTAATAACCATAGCCACCACTATCCTATTAGGCAGGATTGGTTTTAAGCCAATAAACATCACATGATCACCATTTCTTATGCTTGCTCTTAACTATTATTAAAACAGGCAAAACTCTCTATACATATTGCCACTCAGTGCAAGCCAGAGTAATCAATGGATGCCAAAAGGCTTGTGCATAAAATCCCCATCTAGTGCCTACTCATACAATATCCCCAGACTAGTTTCTGGACTGTTTTAATAATAGTTAAGAGCAAGCATAAGAAATGGTGATCATGTGATGTTTATTGGCTTACAATTTATTAACCTGAATCTTACTACAATTCAAAGAAGAAACGATTTGTTGACACTTCAAATAAACATTTGTCTTGCATTGGTGGTCGAGAGGTCAGCGCGACTGCCTTGCACTAGCAGGCAGTTGCCCGGGTTGCGGGTTCGCGTCCCGGCCGATGCTATGACACTTAAAAAAAAATAATAATTTCATTTCTTTAGGGATCTCTCTCTCTTTTCTTTTTTTTTTTTTGGTTGCCAAAAGAATAATCAGAGCATTCGGGTTATTTTCAATCACATGCATAATATTTAAAAAGAAAATTACTTTCATGTCTTTAATGTTTATCTTAATAACTACAGAAGCATGGTGACTTATTTTAAATGTTGAATCCACTTATCAATTTAATTTCTTCAGTAAAAATTTAAGTTTTATAGTTTCCAGCTTTAGTTTGCTAAACTTTAAATTAAATATTAATTCAATGTAAATATTTATCAACATTAATGATAAAAAATAAGTAAGGAATCTTAACTGTACTAAACATGATCTGATCTACAAATTAAATCTACAATCAAATATATCTTAAATAATAATCACTATATCTCCCATTCAAACTTCTATAAATACTATTTTTATTATTCCATCACTCAATAGAAATGGTTTTCTATTTTTTGCAACTCAATATAAACTCCCATAAAAACTTCTACAAATACTATATTTTATCACTCCAACATCACTCAACAGTGACAGTTTGCAATTCTTTGCAAGCCACCTAACATAATTTTAGTGATTTAATCTTTAAAGCTACATCATAAGCTTGTGATATATGTCAACATATTTTTGTTTCATAGATTGGGTATTATAATAATCGAAATGGTATCTTTGAGCTTTTGTTCATCTTAGTGTTTCTCCCTATATTTTTCTTCATGAAATATCTACTAATAAAAATGAGTAAACTTTTTATATCATTAAATTGAATAGTATAAAGGATATTGGTTTTAAATATTTTAAAAAATATTTTTGATCCTCCAAGTTACTTTACTTTCAAAATTAAAACTTTATTTACACTTTAGAGTAGATACAAGAGAAACCAATAATAGTATTAGGTCTATAAGAAAGTTTCAATGAATACATATAAATGTATATAGAAAAATCAAAAGTTGTATTAGATCAATAACATAGTCTCAAGATCTGCATAAGAAAATTATGATAGGCAAATTAATGCAAATATAAAAGAAACATAAATAAAAATAAAATCATATGCATAATTTGATAGGGATATAAAGTAAGTCAAACCTATATATAAGGTTTAGAAATTCCATTGATTAATGACTATCTTGGCCCAAAGGCCAACGAGGACCATAACAATATTTATAGTTGATATATAAAAGGGATTATGTAGTATTGAATAAATTAAGGAATAAATATTGACGTAAATATTGATGTAATAAAACTATCTTCATTTGATCATCTGTATACCTCTAAACAGATATCTAATTTTACAACACTGCTAGGAACGTAATAGCAATCTACCATCGACGATTAGATTTCATAATACTCTATTGATTTATCATTCAATCTGACAACAGCAAAAAATTTTAACATAGTGTACAAAACGAAATTCGATACAATAATAAACAAAAGAAATTAATGTCAACCGTGATGTTGTTATAATAAAAACCTTAATTGTAAATTTTTTTTTTTTTTGCTTTTTCAGTTAGTTTATAGTAAGGATTTTAATTTATTATTTTTATCGTCAAAATTAAAATAAACAAGGAAAACAACATGGGCATACCTTGCTAGGTTCCACGATCGCAACCATACCTTTTCCAAATTTAGATGCAAATTTAGCAGCCATAGCACAGCCTCCCGAACCACCTCCAGCTACTACTAGTTTGTACTTTTTGTTGCTACATATTGTAGAAGTAGTTGATAACGCTGCAACTTGTTTTGTAGTACATGAAATTGGTCTCAAACGCGAATATACTTGGGCTATTAATGGTAGCATTATTCAAAGCCTCTATTAACGTTATATAAAAAATATTTAAAAAAATATCGAGATATTAATCCGGAAATCAATTTTAAAAAGCAATTAATTACGGAATAGATATCATAACTACTCAATAATTATGAAGATTATTTTGCAAACTACCGGATTGGTTTTTTTTTAAATACTAATAAAAATTTACGAAGCAAAGCTACAATTTAGGGGAAATCTAATTATTTTATTCTAAAACGTGAAAAAATTTGCTTTACTGAGAAAAGAGTAGTTTTCAGATTAATAGCGTTCAGTTTAATATAATACTTAAAAAGTGCCATGATGAACTTTTTTATGGTTATAAATCATCAAATCAAACAGCAACAAAATAAATTTCGTGCCGTTCTTTAAAATTTTTTAATGACTTAAAATCTGGAAATTTATTTTGTTCCTTATTGCGATATTTACGTATCGATATTTTTAGTAAAATATTAACTCACTCATGCTTTGCATTAATAAGATAAATGATAATTAATATTTTTTTAGTTATCATGAGTACTTGAAATTAATTAAAGTGCATTATTGACTTTTATATACATTATACGTGAAATTTATGTTGGCTATATTAAACTAGTTAAGGTTTTCTCCAAGTTTATTCTGGAATTGCAATATGTGTACCATGAGTTCAATTTTATTTACAAGTATATGATAAAGAGAAATGTCTGCTTGTTTAAATAACGATATTATTTATGTAGAGCCAGGATGGGGAATATATTGGATATATACAGGTCCAGTAGATATACTAGATTGACGTATATATACTAAAAAAATAAGCTGTTTATAACTGGGGGGGGTGGGGGTGGAAATATTAAATAATTGTATGAGCTAAAATATATAAAGGCATGATTAAAAAAAATAATATTTAGATCATCTTATAATAATAAATATCCCTGGTGATTGATAGAAATCGTGTATGATTAGGATATAGTTATATTTTTCAGAGATTGCTGATCATCTATTCTAAAGAACAATATAGGGAAAGGGATATCAACTCCATGTAATGCTTATCAGCAACTCTGATCAAATACTAGCTAAGAAATAGTCAAGATCCCAGACAAATTTGATTTGTGGATACTAAAGGAAACATAGAGACATGTATACAGATCATCCCAACCTTTCGTTATTTGGTAACTAGAATTAAGTTTAGATAATTATATTGAATAATTTATAATGATTTATTTCGTCTCCTTGCTACAAGTTAATACTGTAAACTCTTGTAAATGTCAGTGATTATTTTCATATCCAACTAAATTGAATCAATAATTGTTTTTATATCTAGCTAAGTTGTAATTCCTGACTGTATATATTATTATTTTAACATTTATTAAACTAAGTCATTTAAACTTGTTAAGTGCATTGTTTCATTTCTCTCTTTGTTAAATATTACTTTTATTCATTAATAATTACTTCCTAAATGTATATACATTGATAAGTACAAAACATATGGTATTTGGAAAACTACATTGGTTTGACCCAAGTGATAATATTTGATTGGTCGAAATATATCTTAGAAAAATTTGGCATAGTTTTCCAATATATACAACCTGATATTCTAAATGTGAAAATGAATTGTTAATTGTACAAGTGTGTATATTTCCACTTGGTTATACTAATTATTTTAATGAGCACTAAATTTTACGGCTTATCAAATATCTAATTCTAAGAATTATAAACCTATTTCTGGAACAAACAAATATGAATATGTTAAGACAATTTACAAGCAACATTCCCAAAGAATCGTGTAATAAACCTGTGAATAATGCACAATTGTTGTATCAAAGGCAATTTATTGTGTCAGATAAAAATAAAAGATTATTTTTTTATCTGACAAAATAGATTAGCATTGAAATAGTAAAAGATAGCTTACTCATCCAATATCCTCAGACTAGTTTCTAAGTTATAGAGTTCATCAATGAGGACCTTGGATCTGAGAGCACCGGATTTAGGCCTACTAATCTAAGGTATTCCTCCAGCAGTCATCTTTTACCTTTTAGTTAGCTATAAATCTATGAGCCTAAACTAGATAGGGATTACTTTCTAGCATCCATTGATTCCTATGACTTGCACTAAGTGCCAATATGGTATGGAGAAAGTTGTTATAGTGTTAACAGATTGTGTACGTATAAGAAATGGTAATCTCATGATGTTATGGTGGTATAATACCAAATACAGCCAAAGGATAGTTATTAAAAAATCAAAGACATCAAAATATATATACTAAAAATGAGTTCAGATTTGTATAACTATGCTAGGAATTAGCTTGAATTGAAAACATTATTGTGTTTTCAGTTTAGGCTGTTTTATAGTTAACTAAAAAGCTAAATTGTGACTACTGTAAGAATGCATTAGATCCAAAGTTTTATATGCAATGTCCTCAGATTCAAGGGTCCTCACTGACAAAAGCCATAATCTAGAAAATCTGATGATATTGGATGAATTGGTACTGGACAAGGATGTTGATGCCCTAATCTTCTAGCATCGTGGTAACATTGTTGTATGGAGAAAATGCTACAGTGTTTAGATCACAATTTCTGTAGATGTATTTTCCTTTCAATTGGGGATGATTACATCTTTCTCTAATTATGTTTCTTTTTTTATGTTAATATGTCTCCAATCACTTAATAAAGTGACTTGGTATTTTTTTTTTATTCTTTAGCAAAGAATATTTAAATGCCTATTTGCTCATCAATAATAGAGTAACAACTAATTTACTTTAATCTTGAAAACTGAAAACAAATCTTTACATTTATCTAAAAATTCTTTATCTATATATATATAAAAGTGCATCTCCATTCTGGAATTCAAACCCAGATTGTGGATATGTTGAAACTAGTATACTAACCATAAGACCTATAGTAATTTTAAATTTTGAAGAAAAAATTGTTAAACACACATGGTAATGCCACACTGACTTTAAATATTAGCACTGTTCTTAATTTTTCTGTGTTGGTTGTTGAACTGAGGTCACAAATAGATTTCCTAGCAGACAATTGTTGAAGTAATATTCAGATGTGAGAGAAACTGTAGATAGCCAATAATCATAACCAAATCAATATTATCTTCCTATCCTTTCGGTATACAATGTTAGCTTATTGTTTTCAATATAAATAATCTCTGCTATCTCTCTATTCTCTTTCCATTTATTTTTTCATCACTAATTTAGGTTGATTTATGGGTGACCATTACTTCTCATTACTAATTGTGGCAGTGAGATTATTTATTTAATTACGCAAATAGTGATTCAGACTCCAATCTTTTGTGTGCAAATATGTATGAGTAAGCATTGAAAAAAACAGTCAGTGGTAGGTTTAAGAGAGTGTGTGTCTTTAGTTGTAATGTTGGACGAAACAGCATGATTAATAATGATATCAAAAATGGATGTGGTTCAAGATTTTTACTTGATGATTGATTGTATATTTGAGCACTTCTATTTATCAGCTTCCTTGTCTCTATAAACACAGAAAATGTAGAAAAAGATCTAAAATTTCCCAACTTACAAAATCTAGCTACATTATTACACAAGGAAAATGTTATAAGAAGTCATAGTGAAAAGAAATATTATTGCTAGTGAGTAGCAGTCCTAAGGTCAGTCAACCAGGCATATGCCTGGGGTCCCAGGAGCTAATGCCTTAAAAAAATTCACCGAACAGGAAATGCACTTCCCAATTTAAGTATAATCTTAAGAATTTTATTAACAATTCTGCTAATGATTGCTAAGTTCAAACATAGTTTGGCAAACTTAAAATAATAAAAAACTTTTAAATCCCCAATGGCACAAGAAAGACCATCCAATGTTGCTTTCCATAGAAAATAAAGTATGAAAATACTTAAATTTAAATGAGATAATAGATAAATTTGCTAAAATTAAAGCAAGAAAAATAAAGTTATATTAATTTTGTTTTCCTTTTATATATTAATGTGTTATAAGTTAAGTATTATTATTTAGATAAGAACAAATATTGCTTCTTTTCCTGAAGGTTTGTGATGCTGGTGCTCTAGTTGTATTTTTGTTTTGGACTATTTCTATCATCTAATATGTGTATTGAATGTTTTTGGTTCAGTTGGTTAGAGTGTTACCATAAAATTCAAGAATCTAAGGATCCAGGTTCGAATCCCATGCTAGTATTATCACTGGTCAGGCCAGCAACACCTGAAGAAAAGGGGAGAATAAATACCTCTCTAAATGTTGTGCATATACTAACTTGTTTGCTGTGCTATTATTAATAGTTGAATGTATTTGGAATATTTAAATAAAGTTAAATTTTTCTAAAAACATTCAATACACGTATTAGATGATGGAAATAGTTCAATATAAAAGTACAAATATTGCTTATATTCCTTTCTTGTATTAAAATATAAAATTCACTTTTTTATTTATTGGGGGCTCCACTACATATTGTGCCTGGGGCCTCAAAATCCAAAAGATGGCACTGTTTCTAATAATAGAAAGTCAGGCATTTGATGTGAGAACTCAATATATATATATATATATGGAGTATATGCAAATTATTTGGTAGAAATGATTAAGATTTAATCATAGGATTTATATAAAACAAATATAATAAATATAATGGTAATAAACTATTATATACAGTCTTTGAATCCGCAGAAGTACTTTCGATTAATTCATTAACCTGCCTCAACTGCCATTAAATTTGGATGACAGGCTGGTAACATTAAAGTTCAGGATCCATGGGATTTGCGTTGATGATGTTTGCTTCTGTTTTGTTATTTGTTAATGGCAATTAAGGAAGGTTAAGGAATTAACCAAAAGTACTTCTGCAGATTGAAAGACTGTATATAATAGTCTATTACCATTATATTTATTGTTTTTACTGTTATTACAATAGTTTTTTTTTAATTAACAGACATTTTATTTTTATATATGTATTCATATGAATGTTTTCACAGACTACAGATATAAAAGACATATTTTGCGGATTTGTCTGTGTAAGATTTTAGTTAGATATTCCAATGATTTAACTTGATCACATAAGCCTTCAAGTGAAAAATGAATACTATATAATTGTAGAGGTGCTGAATCATCAAAATATGTCTTATATATATATTTAACTTTAAATTAAACATAGCACAATTTATATGTAAACAAGGGGAATAAATCACTCTCCTCCAGGTTATGAATTAAAAGCATTAAATGTTAAACATAGGATCAAGAATAGAATGAATCCATCTATTATTGGGAGTTCTGATGTTTATAAGCATACCAACATTATATGACAAAGTAATATAATTTTCTTCTTCTTTCTTTTCTTATGTATAGATTTCTATTTTTACATATCATACCCTTTACAACTTTTTTAAACATTTTTATCATACTATTTTTATACCAAAAGTTTATTCTGATAGTTTCGACTGAACTGCAATCATCATCAGAGATACAATATCCAAATATGTAATTATATAATTAATACATTTTATACACATATTCATATACATAATTGAATACACAAATAAAACATACATTTTAACCTGATCATTATAAATAATCATTTCCCATTTTATTATTTTACTAATAATTAATTTTATCCACATTTATTTTATATTATTTTATTTTAAATTTATTTATTTTAATTTTAAAAACTTTAATCTACTATTTAATACATATTATTGTCTTTTTATTTATATTTTTAATCAACTTCTAATCGTTTCTTATTTTTATTATATATTTTTAATTAACTATTAACTTTTTCTACTTTACAAATTACTCATCTCTTTACAATCCTATTTCTAAAATTTTGTCAGTTGGTTTTTAGAAATAGGATAATAGTTATATATAATAAAAATAAGAAAAGGGTGGAAGTTGATTAAAAATATAAGTAAAAAGATAATAATATGTATTAAATAGTAGAATAAAAAGTTAAAGTTTTTAAAATTAAAAAAACTAAAATTATAATAAATCATTTAAAAATAAAATAATATAAAATATATGTGGATAAAATTAATTAAGAGTAAAGTCATAAAATGGGAAATGATTATTTATAATGATCAGATTAAAATGTATTCTTTATTTGTGTATTCAATTGTGTATATGAAATGTATTAATTGTATAATTATATATTTGGATATCGTAGTTCTGATGATGACTTCAGGATAGTCGAAACTGTCAGAATAAAGTTTTGATAGAAAAAAATAGTATCATTAAAGTGTTTAAGAAAGTTGTAAATGGTATAATATGACAAAGATATACTTATAAACATCAGAGCTCTCAAGAATAAATGAATTCATTCTATTCTTGATCCTTTGTTCAACATTTAGAGTGCTTTTAATTAATAGCTTGGAGGGGGGGATAATTTATTCTCTTTGCTTATATATATAAAATAATCCCAGTGCATAATGCTATACTGAAATAAATATACACATATTAAGCATTAAATCACCCCACATGGTTAAGAAATCAAGTACCACCCTCTGTGAACTAATATATAAACACGAACTCTAATGTATTTATATATTAGTTCACAGAGGGTGGTACTTGATTTCTTAACCATGTGGGGTAATTTAATGCTTAATATTTGTATATATATATACTGAAGGAGAAAATCATCAATTAAAAAAAAATGGCATGGTATTGGATTTTCTAGAAGGTTTAATTTAGGATCTATTTTTGAAATTTCTCGATATCAATGAAATGCTAATGATACTCAAAATGCTTTGTGAAATGGTATCTGTGTCTATTTTATCAATAAATATGCTGTAATATTAAACAGAAAATTCATAGTTATAAACATTTTATTTCTTGATGAATGTTATCAAATCAATAGAGTAAAAATATCATTGAGGGGGGGAGGGGCTTTATAAATTTGAACACTCTGCTATTGAATTTTCGCATAACAAATGGATTGACTTTCACAAAAACTTTGTTTTGACAGCAAAGTAATTGTAAATTAATTTGGATGAATCTTTTTAAAATTTATGACATTTTTATAAAGTTATAGTAAATAATTAAAATGTAAAAGAAGTCAGTATAGCATAACCATTTATATTTGAATATTATTGGATAGACCACTAAATAATATAAGATTAAAAAAGTTGCATTAAAAATATATTTTAATTTAAGCATGTTGGGAAATAATTTGATATTTATATTTTAATAAATATTACTCAAGAAAAATTTTAAAGGCTGTTAAACACAAAAATTACCAAATTGGATTCTAAGCTTAGCATGTTTCTATGGAACTAAATTTTATTTATAGAATGTGTTGTGGTTATGATTACATCTGTTCATAATCATATTTAATTGGATACTATAATATTTGAGGAATTTGTTAAACCATAAAGTTGAATTACCTTATCTTAAAATTATTCCAGACTTATATGATTGATAATCAAAGATTCAGTATGTATTTACATTATTTTTACTTAATTATATAAAAGGTTTTTAGTAGTGTTTGAAATTAATTGATTGTATACAGAAGTATAAGTTTATTATACAGCTGCTATATAAAGTATGAAATAAAGTAATATTATAAGCAGTAGAAAATCTATAGTCTTTCCAAAAATATATTTTACAGTAGAAATATGGTGCATTAATTATGGATTGCTTTGTATGGAATGGAATTCTTTTTTTATTATTATTGTATTTGCAATTATTTAGAAGCTTGGAAGGCAAGTAAATTTTTTAATTCAGTTTCCATCATATATATATATATAAGATGGCGGAATACGCCGAACCTGGCTATAGCAAAGGATATTAATTTTCAATTTTATGTAGGCATTTTTTTTAAATTTTTTGTAGTTTTATTCTAGTGAATTGTTATATATATATATATATATAGTAATGTTACAGAGAAATTGGAGAGAACCTGGTTAATGAATCAAATTTAAATATGCAATGATATAGTGAATAAGATGGGCATAAGAGAATGAGGGATCAGCAAAAACAATATAAGTTCACCTAACATTATAGGCAAGAATAATAATCATTATGAATGATCAGTAAAGAAAAAAATCAACAATCAACTTTGTGACTGTATTTAAAAGTGGTTCATTATAAACCAGGCAAATTATTTATCTCTTGCCAAACTTGAGACAGATTATATAAACAATAATTTGGATCTACAAATTTAAGTGCTAATCCAACAGAATATAACAATTACAAAAAATAATGCTAAGATATTAAAACATGCTGATCTTATGTATTACATCATTACATATTTAAATTTGATTCATTAACTGAGGTTCGTGATGATATTTTGCATTCACCAGGTTTCTACATACTGTTACAAATGATATCCAATGTGGGGCACCATTTGTAGCAGTAAGAACTCAGGGAGTGAACCTGAGGTGATGTAAAAACACATCAACATCTCCACAGACCAATCAAAAGAAATACATATGATTATAAGTTCACCAGCATTACAAAGAAGAATAAACAATAATCAATCATCATCATGAATGATCAAAATAAAAATTAACAGTCAACTTTGTGATTGGAGTTGAAAATGGTCCACTATATATAGATCAGACTAATTATTTAGCCACTGCCAAATTAAGGGCAGCAAGACAAACAATAATTTGGATCCACAAATTTAAGTGCTAATCCATCGGAATATAACAAAAAAATGATGCCGGGATACAGAAACATGCTGATCATCATCAATGCCCTTTGGCCATTTAGTTACCATTAATGTACTGGTCAACTATAAACTTAATTTGTAATAATAAAAACTAAATAAAATGTAGCTCATGAACTTTAAAGAATATCCCTTCGCACTATAAGCATTAGAGAAGTAATCAAATCATCATCAATTGGATGTCCATAACACTAAACACAAACCCCAATCTATATAACTGACCATTATGCACAAATCCCGCTCAGTGAGCAAGAGCTCTAACTGTTACTGTGAGCAAGAGATAATACCAACATATAATGTTTTAAACCTAGTCTAGGATTAAATAAATTTAGTGGAATAACTTAAAATATATATTTATTAATAACAATAAAATTAGATTAAGGTCTGTTGAGTATGCTTTAAGTTTTATCATTCTGATTTTGATTAAAATAATACAAAAAAATATGCAATTACATTATAATTTACATATATCTCAATAGGTTTACATAAAACACTTATATATAAACACTCAGATATGCTGTATAATAATTTAAAATTAATATATTAGAACTGTCATTAACTAACAAAATGAAAATCAATTCATCTTAATAATTCACAAATAATACCTAATTTAATATATATGTGGGTCTACGTGATATGTATTTATGTATGCACACACTGGCATTTATATCCTAAAATATTTTCATTAATCAAAAAATAATACACTTATTAAACCTTATTATATTTTCACAAGATATAATTAATTCAAGATCAAATATATATATATTATAATGGTCGGGGTGTATTGTGGTCTTACCATAATTGTCATATAAGGGCACCACCAGGCCATTCGAACCTGGAAAATTTATATAGTAGGCAGATACTTAAGTTAAGATCCAATTTTATTTTATTATAGATCGTTAAACTCAGTCACTAGCTCGTGGAGCAGCAGAGATAATATATATTTTAATTTTAAAGAAATAAAGATAATAAAAAATCAGAATAAGCCACTGCCAGATTAACAATACACAGAAACATTTATTTTGCACATATATAAAATTTAGAATTATTTTAGTATAATGTTTACTTTATAATTTGATTTACATTTTAACTTTTGATTTTATAAGTTCGCACAGATGAATTTATTAATATTTTATTAGAGTGTCGAGTATGGATAGACTACACAGATTGCACTTGAAAAAGAAAATATTCTATATCCTTTATTTAACCCTAGGCCAAAAGTTCGCAGTCAAACTAACGCCAATCTATCTGATATATTGATGTATTCAATGCAGCATGATTACGACAACACAATACTGTACTGTCAGAAATATACATCTGAACAGCACAGTTATGGGCACATGTGCTGTTATTATATATGTATTAAAATCAACTTTCTTAGCATTTTAATAAAAAGTTTTTTAAAAAAAGTATATTGATTCTTCTACAGTTTATAAATGTTTCTTTTTTTTCAACTTACTCTTAATTAATTGTAAATGTCTCTAAAAATATTCTAGCAAGTTCTTTTATTTTTTAATATAGAAAGATTTTTGAAGTTTTCTTTTTCAATAAAATAAAACTGGAAATGTATCTTAGTTTTAGTTCAATAATTTAGACAAAAGTTATTTACTTTTAAATCTTGTAATTTAAACATTTTAACTGCAAAGTTATTTCAATAAATATTCTATTCACCAACTGTATATATTTTATATATATTCAATCAGAAGCAATTATAAGTTTGTGCTTCACTGCTTATAGATTAATCAGCATATGACATAGCATGATAATCATATAGAAAGCTGAAAAAATCTCTTGATAATCTGATCAATTATAAAACAATAGACTGGCTTATTGGCATCTTTGGGAAAGGAATAAATCCAGTAACTGTTGACATTCAGTCACTATAATTTGGTAGACTTCAGGCATACCATCTAATACAGATATATATGGGCTATGAAACACAAAAAACTGACCCTTGCTTCCATGTGAATTTAAACTCTACCATTGTGACATTAGCAAGTTCTTCTACTTGGATTCAGTTATAACTTTATAATAATAGTACTGCCTATGTTGTAATCCACATGAATGATAGTGACTGAAAAAGTTAATGGCTTTTCAGTTCATCTTAATTCTTTCAAAAAAACTTTGTAGAATTTTATCAAAGTATTTAATTTTTAAAAAATGTTAATCTAATTAAAAAGAGTGGAACTTTACAATTACCAGTATATCTATTATAACATAAAAATAAACTTGCTTTAGATTTCAAAATCAGAATTAATAAAACATTAAATAGACTTTTTTAAATGCTTGATTTAAAATAATATATAATAATTTTAAGTATGAACATTATTATTTAACCTTTAATTGTTATTTCAGTATAATATAATAAATATCTAAAAAAATTGTTTGTGTTCATTTCTACTTTTCTTTTCAATGTTATATATATATACACACACACTATTAGTTGTTGTATAATATAAGACATAACAGTCTATATCCCTTTTCATGGTACAAAGAAATAAAATATCTACCTAACAATATTTTACATAATATACATGTATAACTAAAACAAAGTTTATACTTCTATGTACACATCAACTTTTTTAGAGATTTGACAGGCATCTGACTGCTAACAGAATGAATGACCTGCATTCATGTGCAGTTTATATATTTCAATATGGAATCATGTTACAAATGTCTACCCAAGTGTGGGTGCAATGATGGTCAAGTACTAATGGCCATTACTGCAAAATTGCCACTCAATTTAAACTCAAATATAACCACATCTGAGAAAGAAAGTGCATTTTTTGCAAAATTAATATTAAAATTACTGTGAAATGTGATGAGTGTTGATGATTAAGGTATAAAATAGTGGTTAATGTATATTTAAGGAGTTTATATTTAGAGTTGAATAGAAAATCTATGATTTTAGAGATTGGATTGGATTATGACTTTTAGTGTTTGCTTAATCGTACTTTCAATTTTGATGATGGATGGAGAATTTTGTCATTGGCTTGAGGATATAATTTTTTCATGCAACTCCAATAAATGTTTTATCTCAGGCATTGTTCCAACTCATTTTCTGATGTTCTATTGCTTTTCATGGGACATCTAATGTAATCCTGCCATGATCCCCAACCACTAAGTCTCTAAGAAAAGGAGAAATACGTAGATCTATATTTTATAACCCCTAAGACTCAAAGGAGCAGGGCATATCTCTGCATTTACCAGGTTCTATGACTCAAAGAAACAAGGCTTTGCAAAGATGTTTGCATCTTTATTTTATATCAAGGATTGTAGTAGCTTATAATGTCTAAACTGAGGTAGCTCTCTTAGTGTTCATGTAGTTTTGTATACTTATAGTCCAGTGGCTGAATTCTTTATCTATCTGAGAATTGCAGGTCACTATTCATTCTGTTAGCTATCAAATGCCTATCAAGTCTCTAAAAAAATTGACAAGTACATAGTTGGAGGTATGAACTTTGTTTTAATTATACATGTATATTGTGTAAAATATTGTTAAATGGTGTTTCATTTCTCTATTTCTTTTTCCCATGAGGGAAATGAGGTGTTTATGTGTATCATGGCATACAACCACAAAGGAGTGTGTGCATATATATATATATATATATATATATATATATATATATATATATATATATATATATATATATATATATATAATGAAATGAAAAGTAAAAATAACAAACAATTTTTATACTATTATATTACACTGGAATAACAGTTAAGAGTTAAATTATAATTTTCATACTTAAAAATTATTTTAAATCAAGCATTTAAAAAGATCAATTTAATGTTTTATTAATTCTGATTTTAAAATCTAAAACAAATTTATTTTTATGTTATAATAGATATACTCATAATTGTAAAGTTCCATCCTGTTTTTAATTAGATTGATTTATTTTTTAAAATTAAATAATTTGATAAAATCCTACAAAGTTGTTTTTGAAAGGATTAAGGTGAACTGAAAAGAGTCATTAACTTTTTTAAGTCAAAATAAAGAAAATATTTAATTGGGTACTGATTTAGAATGTGCTCACTGCCATTTTGAATTCTAAGGACCACCCATACACTTCCATACAATAAATGACATCAAATAATCCACACAGGCTCACTTGGATGTGTCAGCAGTGGTTTTCTTAAATGTTTATAACTTCTAAAATATAAATGTTATTAAATAATGATAATGCAACATGCTGGAGTATGCAGGAAGGGGGAAGGATGGTTTGGCCTATATGAAGTATTGTCCAAAAAATGCAGAAGACTGATCAAACCAAGGTTACAATTTCCAAATACTGAAAGATTATAACTTCTAAAATACAAATTATACTATATGCCCACGCTCTACCAACTGAGCTATTCTGTCAAAGCCTTTGACAGAATAGCTCAGTTGGTAGAATGTTTGCCTTAAATTCAATATACAAGAATCTAAAGGTGCGAGTTCAACTTCTAAGCGAATATTGTCACTGTGCATATAGGCCAGCAACACCTGAAGAAGAGTGGAGAATAATACTACTCGAAACATTGTGTAATTACTAACCTGTATTGTCTATTTGTGTGTTATTACTAACAAGTTGTTTGTATTTGAAAAGTTTAAATAAAGTTTAAAATTTTCTATACATTCAATATTCACTCATAAATGATGGAAATAGTCCAACATATCACATCTTATAATATACCATCATTACAAACCTTCAGACAAATACTATATACTATATGCCCATATGAAATAAAGCATATTATTTTTACTATCTTATAATTTCTAAAATATGAATTTAAATTCTTTAAGCAGAAAAAGTAAAGGAAAAAAATGAACACATATATTGAAACAGTAAGATCTGCTTTGCAGATCTTTGTTTCACCTTTTCTCACCTCTTTCCTACCCTCTGCAATGTGCTTATATGTTGAAAATCCCACCCAATTTTAAACCATGAGTACAATGCTCATGTTATATATATTTGTATAACTTATGCCCAGTATGAATAAAATGTTATAAATTATGTGTATGTACACATAAAAGAGATTTATTTAAAAGTAGGTTATATAGGTCGTAATTGCACACACACTGTGATATATTAATTTTCAAAACCTCAAATAATAATCGTTATTTAAAATTATTTTGTTTGAATCTATTTACAAAAAATATTACATTCGTAATATTTGTTTTTGATTTAAAATAAAATTATATTAAAGTTAAATAAAATTAAAAAAAAAATTTTTTTTTAGATTTTAAAACCCCCATTTTTAAAAAAGGGGAGAATCCGAATGTCGATGGGGAAATTAACAATAGAAATTAATTAAAATTCTGTTGAATTCCTTTGGACATTCGGATGGATTTTGTTGCAGCTAATAAGATAGCAAATTTTGGAATATTTTTGTAATGCTCCAGAGCAGTTTTATTGTGTAATTCTGCTATATATAGAAGGGTTTTCTTTTGTTTGTCATTCTAAGATTTTTCTAGCATTCTGCCATTTTTATTCTAAGAATTCTAGGCATTCTATTATCTGAGATTGTTGCTGAGCTTTCTGACATTCTAATTGCTACTTACCTGCAAACTTAAATATTTGAAGCTGAGTTTTCATCTTCAAATAGATTTACCATGTTCTAAAATATTGCTTTAAATATCTATGAAGCACCCAGCCTTTAAAATTGTAATCTTCAAAATGATGGAGTAGAGCCGGCAAGAAGACTATTTTCCCCTTGGAAATGGATGGCCTCTGCTCCATACCATCGTATGCCATCACATAGGAAACCCTAAAACTGCAATTGCTGCTAAAATATGAACTATAACCAGAGTTTTCTGCTGAGTCGTGTGAATGCTGCCGACAATCAATTTGCAAAAGTATCTACCTGAAACTACCTGCAAATGCTTCTAACGAGGTAACCCCAAAATTTAACCCAAGAGCTCTTGTGATTATTTCCTCTAATTAATAAGCTATAGCTATTTAAATTGTTTTCCATTTTACTTTACCTTACCATTGTTTCTTTCTTTAAAATGTTATAATGTAATCAGTATTTTTCACTCTCTATCCTTGGATTAATATTTTATATTTATTAATCTGTTTTTTTTTCTTTTATTATGATAGTTTGCCAGAATAGTCTTTGACCAAGTGAATTATTCCCTTTTATTTAAAGCAAGATGCCGCCATTAAAGTGTCTTAAAATTATAAATTGTTTCCCATTTTGTTATCTTGTGAATCACTCGTTCGAGGGCTATCCTACTCTTAGTCAATGTATATAATAATTTTATAGTTTAAAATTCACGTTATCAATTTTAACCTAATATGAGAATATGTGTGAGGTCAATGAGTAAATGTTTAACCAATGCATGATTGTGTAAATAAATTTATGCTTTCTTTTAAAACCCCACAAACATGCATTCTCCCATTTTAAAATGTATATTTGTTTTGCTTTAATTTCAAAGCTTGTAATTTGAGGTTGAGAATGGGCGGACTTTCTTTAAATAATTATTTGGGGAATTGATTGGGCATTTTCTTAATCTAAATAAATCCCTTTTTAGTATACTTTATATACTTTATTCGAGTGTTGCTAGTAGGTGGACTGGGTGTTTTGAGACCGCTTTGCTTCTCCTAAAGTTCTTTGATCGGCTAAGACCGTTTCCCCTTTCACTTTCTGCGGTTTCATCAGAGTGTGTACTCAAATGTCACACCTGGGAATATGACGCAGCTGTCACCTGGTCCCTAAGATTTGGACGAGTCCAGACTTCAGCTGCTTGTGACCCCACATTCCTATAAATAAATGGTGAGATGCCCTCTGTATTTTTCTCATATAAACATTATATAAAATTTTACTCATTTATTATTTGCAATGTTCCAGTGATTTAAATGTATCACACCTTCCATCCTGTACAGAAATTCCTCACTAGAAACACCGACCTCCCAATCTAACTTAAATATATGTTTATAAATATAAATGCCTTGGTCATGTCCCCACCTTATAGCTTAACAAGCATTAGTCCGTTCTATTCTCAAAATCAAGAAATGTTATATTAAACTTTAATGTTTCAAAACATTTTATTAAACTCTTTCTAATTTATTCAAAGCGCCTCGCACATCTTCACAAGCTCTTTTAGGCACATTATTGTAATATTATATTAGCCGAGGTATAGACAATGTATTTAACAACCTCCAAATGTAAATTGTCTGGAATGTTGTTTTAACTACCATTTTAGTAAGTGCCACTGTCTAATATATGCAGACAGTGGGCGTTATATATATAATTTTGATATATTAATAAATCTTTTAAAACCAATTTTGATCCTTTGTTTATTGATCCATATCACAGTCTCGGTCTATCTTTATCATTTCTTTTGTACCATTCATAGATGTTAGTTAGCAAATCCAAACTTATATCATGATAGAGTCTCTTTGTTTCTCCCTGACCACCAGGCACCAGTAAAGGGATATATTATTAGTAGCATCAGATACGTTATCACATAGGTGGCGCTGTGGAATTTAGACTTTAGATTCGAACCTAAGATATCTAGAAGGCAACCCCTCCTAGAGTGTTTATTTTCGTGTTTGGGTTTGAATTCTGCAGTGTGTTCAAGAGATAGACGAATCTGACCGTTCCAATATTAATTTTAAAAACCACATGTTCAATAAACATAAAATTGATCAAACTTCATGTTGAAATAACGTAAATGTTGAATAAACTTAGAAACCACTGCTGAAGCATATTAATTCTATAATTAATAACAAACACATTTTAACTTAACATTAGTTAAAATAATAATGACTAAAGTAAAAAATATTAATTTTACAATTAAAAATAATAATTAATCAGATTTTTTTTACCAAACAAGTTTCTCGTGTCATTTTTAACTGGCAGATGGATAAAAGGAATCTAAATGAAAGAGATTTATTCATTAAATTTCTCAATGATGATAATGCTACCTACTTCTGATGAAATGGTTATTGTTAATGTCTGTTTTACATTTGAAATAATTGAATTAATTTTAATATAAATTTGATTATTTTAAATGTAGAAGGGTATTGAATTTTAAATAAGGTAAACACAAACCTTTTCACTGTCAGTAGTAGCATTATCATTTTTAAGAAATTTAATGACTAAATTTCTCTCATTTACATTCTTTTTATCCATCAGCTAATAATAATATGTGAGAAATTAGGCACATAATATTACTCGCTTTTATATGAAAAAATCTGATATATTATTTTTTTATTAATTGTAAAATTAATATTATTTTTTCAACTAATGTTAAGATAAAATGTGATTTATTATTAATTGTTTAATTAATATGTTTCAGCAGTTGTTTTTATTAATATTCAATATTTGCATTTTAAATTTTTTAATTATTGATGTTAATTATGATTAAAAAATGATCAGTTATACCATGACCATGTGGATTATTCAATATCATTTATTGTTTGGATGTTCAGTGATGGTTTTAGGTGGTCTTTAGATTTCAAAATGGCAGGGAGTAAATCAGCATCCTTAATTGTTGTTTTTAAATTCCATGATATACTATAAAAATGTAGATTTGAATCATTCATTTGGATTACAACATAGCATTATTATGAAATTAAACTGAAGATAAGTATCACTGCTGATAATGTCACAATGATAGTTTGGATTCACATGAAATCAAGGACCAGATTTTTTGTGTCATATCCCATATATGTGTGTATTACATGGCATGCCAAAAGTCTACCAAATTATAGTAACTGAATGCCAACATTTACCATATTTATACATTTCTAAAGATGTCAATATACCAATCTTCTGTTTGAGAATGGACCAGCTTACCAAGAGATTCTAGTAGCTTGCTGTAAGATTATCGTGCTATGTTATATGCTGATTAATCTATATGCAAAGAAGCACAAATATATAATTCCTATTGGCAGTATAAAATACATACAATTGGTGAGTAGAATATTTATTGAAATAACTTCATAGTTAAAATCTTTAAATTATAAGATTTAAAAGTAAATAACTTTTGTCTAAATTATTCAACTCAAACTAAGACACATTTCCAGTTTTATTTTATCCAAAAGAAACTTCAAAAATCTTTCAAGATTAGAGAATAAAAGAACTTGCAATTAATTAAAAGTAACCTGAAAAGTGAAAAAAAGAAAAACTTTTATGGACTGTAGAAGAATCAAGAATTTTTTTTTTAAAAAAACAACTTTTATTTAAAATGTTAAAATGTACTAATAACTTTGATTTATAAGAACATAATAGTAATATGTATGTATGTGTGCATTCATTTTATGTATATGTTCTTTGACATTGAAATATTTATATATTGTGAAAATATAATATGGTTTAATAAATTTATTTTTTGACAATGAAATATCCTAGGATATAAATGCCAGTGTGTTTACACATTTAAATGCATGTCAGGTAGGCCTACATATATGTTAAATCAGTCATTATTTATAAATTATTAAAATGAATTTATTTTTATTTTATTAGTTAAGGTGTTCTAATATATTAATTTTACATGATTATACAGCACATCTGAGTGTTTAAATATAGGTGTGTTCTATGTAAACCTATTGATATATAAATTATAATGTAATAGCATACTTTTTTGTATTATTTTAATTAAAATCAGAATGCTGAATTAATAGCACACTCAACCAACAGACCTTAATTTAATTTATATTATTATTAATAAATTTATATTTTATTAAATTATTCCAGTGAATTTATTTAATCCTAGACTAGGTTTAAAGCATTATATGTTGGTATCTCTTGTTCACAGTTATAGAGCTCTTGCTTACTGAGCTGGATTCATGCACAACAATCAGTTATGTAGATTGGAATGTATGTTTAGTATTATCAACATCCAATTGATGATGATTTAATTACTTCTCAAATGTTGGATAGTGCAAAGGGATATCCTTTAAAGTTCATACACTACATTTTATTTAGTTTTCATTATTAGAAATTACGTTTATAATTGGCCAGTACATTAATGATACTAAATAGTCAAAGGGCATTGATGATCATCATCATGTTTCTGTGTCCCAGCATTCTTTTTTAATTGTTATATTCTGATGGATTATCACTTATGTTTGTGGATCAAATTATTGTTTGCATTGCTGCCCTTAGTTTGGCAGTGGTTAAATAATTAGCCTGATCTATAGTGGACCATTTTCAACTCCAATCACAAAGTTGACTGTTAATTTTATTTTTTGATCATCCATGATGATGAATGATTATTATGCTTATTCTTCTTTGTAATGTTAGTGAACTTATAATTAAATTCTTTTTTTAATCTCTCATTCATGTTCATATTCATTCTTTCATATGTATTCCTTTTGATTAGTCTGTGGAGATGATAACTGGTTTTTTACATCACCTCAGGTTCACCTCTAATATTTTCATGGATAAATAATGATTTCATATTATTATTATTTTCAGGATATTCCATGTAGTAAAATAACTAAATATCTGGTGTTTCAGTACAATAACAAGTACCTTCCTCACAGCATCCTCTTTCTCAAATCATAGGAATGTGTGTGAGAGATTTAAAATCGTTTTTATCTTTTTCTTTCCCCTCATATTTAAATTCTATTGGCTGAAAAGTTTTGAAATTTATTTTGTCTTCCAATAGCTTCTTCCAAATGCTGATATATATTAGTTAAATACAAATGCATTCGAGTAAGATACATCTTAAAGAGTAATCAAGCGTTCTTAGCCGAGAGGTCATCGCACCCGCCTTGGAAGCAAGTAGGTGGTTGCAGACGGGTGGGGGTTCGCGTCCCGGCCGATGCTATGACATATGAAAAAAAAAAAAAGGAAAAAAAAAAAAAAAGAGTAATAAATACCATAGCATTATGGGATGAAAAGGAATTCCAATTTCTGATTTTGCTAAATGGGGCTTGTTTTCTGTTACATTATTCAAGTGTATCCAGTATTTGTAATAGGCAAGAATTATTTGTAAATGATGTTATCTATTCTGATAAACATCTGACTTAACTTGTGTTATGAGGATGTGATTTTAATTCAGAAATTAGTGTAGTATCTCCCCACCTCCCTTCCTATTTAAGATTGCATTTGATGATTTAGAAAATTTAATTTTTGGCTTAATTTCTTTGTGGGAATTAATTCAGAATGCTTTTAAGTGTAAAAATTCATTGAGGAGAAAAAGCTCATTTATAGAGAAGACTACATACAAATAATATGAGGCATAGAAGAGAAATGTTACTAGAAGTTTTTAGTAATTTAAATGGGAAGGCAGTATAATAACAAGATAATGGTATGATTGATTAGAGATTCTTGACAGAACATGTTAGATATTTAGGGATGAATGATATTTCAATCACATAACTTCAAATAATCAGATCAAATTTTGCTTTAAAGCTCTATAAACTTATGATAATTTGGTGTCAGCAAAAATAATTTTTGCAAGTCTAGTTTTCTGAACTAACAAGATAGAATGGGTTTCCCTTTTTTTATATATATTATGATGTCCACAGTGAAGAGCAATATCATCAGATCTTTCAAAATAATCTTGACAAGATTCTGTGGTCAAGATTTTAGAATCAGGTTTAGGTTAGCATGTCTCTTCTTTGCATTGAAGATTATACTGGTGATGAAATCTTCAGTGAAAATAGCGCCTGTTATTTTAGGCTTTCAGAATAACAAGAATTTTCTCTTTCGGGGTATACTATCAATATTCCAGTTCAGTATGACTTTTATACCTGATATTGTTTATATGATCATCAAATTTTAAATTAAAATTGCTAACAAAAACTAACATCTAGGAGAAAATACATCCTCTTTCCATCAGTGATATGTCATTCTCATGAGGATTTTTTTTCTTTCCTAATTGTTAATCATGTTAAGCTGATTAAAACATAAGTAGCAAGTTTATATATTTTATAACTGTCTTGATCCATCAGGCTGGTCTAAAATAGAGACTATTGAACTGGATAACTGCAGGATACAGTAAATTTAAGTTATGTAGTATCATATATGAATATTTGAGAGTTTTGTTTAATATTTTAGTATGATTACATATGGATAGACTAAATTACAAAATGGAGATGTTATTTGGACAGGGAAATGATTGAGACATATTATTTGGCATGTTATTTCTGATTATATAATAGTATTAAAACCCTATACACTTTTTAAAACTAAACTGAGAGAATTCCTAACCTGTATGATCCAGAAAATATTACTGCATAGGGTTATATTTGTTAAGTATATTTTGTCAATAGAAAAGAAGATTAAGTAATGATACAGCATTTCAATGATAAAAGAAGAAGCTGTTGGAAGATATAAGAATAACAGGGATTTGAGAGCAAATTAATTGAATTTTAGTTAAGAATCTGAATAATGGTTTAACAAATAATATTTGAAGCCTTCACCAAGAATGAACCATCAAAAGGTTGTAAGATTTACACTAAGCCCATGTGAAACATTAAAATCATATATCTATATAATTCTTATTGGATTAATTTGGATATCTTAATAACACAAACTGTGTCCAAGTGAAAATGACTGGGTCTCTTTCTAAACCTTCAGTTCCATTCCTGAGTCAACATGTGTTATATCATAATTTAACTATTTACCATAAAAAAATTAAGTGCTAATGCTTTTGGTTCATAAATTATACTTATATCTTTATGGATTATTTTCAGTGCTCTCCTTATCATTAAAAAATCTTGCATATTACTTATGTACATTCTTGGAAGTCTTGGCTACTACATTGTCATAATTATTGGAAATGGAAAAAAAAATTGAAACATATAACAAGTCCAAGTTTTACTTAGTATGTAAATTACATAAGTAATTAGATTGAGCTTGTTTGGAACCCTAATATATTTTTATATTAATCATATATTTTATTCAAGTCTCTATAATGTACTTCTAATTTTTAAAAGCACATAGCAGTTTCACATTATCTAGATTTTTCAAATAATAATCCAGCAATATTCAATAATGCTGAATAAAGATGCTGTTGCCATACATGTTTAATTTAAAGAATGTTTTGTTCAGGATTGCAATTGAATTTTTATGTAGAAGGATTATTAATTGCTAATAATTCATTGTTTAATAGAGTATGATTGAATTATTGCATAAGCTTTTAAGAAATTTTTCAGATACATATGGTAAACTGAATGGCTAATTTTTCTGCATCTTTCTTGTCCATCTTTTAGTTTTCTTCTCCCAAATGACTATAACATAACTGGAGTAAGGGGATTCCTTTCATATAAAGAAGTATTGGCAAAAATAACATATCAAGAAATCAATGTGAATTTATAATTCATCCTAACAATAATGTGATGCACTATGGCTTCTCCTTTCTCAGAGTTAGGAATCTCTCAGCCACTATGCCCAGAGAAACCTGTTAAATCAACTTACTTTCCCTTTCCATTCCTCACTCTGTTTTCCCTATATCCTTCTCTAGTCTGTTCCATCTCATTTCCACATTATATTTGTTCACTCCATGGCTTTTATGTCTAAATTTCCCTTTTTCTTTTTCCAAACCCAGCATAAAAACCAAAAACCCACTTTCTGTATAATCACTTAGTTTATAGTTATTCTCCCACAACTTCATTATCCGTACCTTTTCTGCTTGTAAGCATTTACATGCAATTAACAGATGCCTAATATTTGCCTTGCCTTCCTTACATAACTTGCAGACTAAATCACCCACATTTCTCTATTTATGTGTACATTCTACTCTTATTTCATTGCCAAATTATATCATATAATACTAAATTGTCCATGCCCTTTACTACTTTTACACAATGTTTTATTTACCACCATTTTTTTTTAGTTTCGATTGCCCCAGAAATCTTCTTCAGAACTTAAAACTGTAAAACAGGGTAGTAAATAAAGCATTGCGTAACAGTAATAAAGTGCATGGACAATTTAGTATTATATGTGTACATTCCCTTGTTGCTAACGATTCTGTTCGAGCCTTAAACAGTAAACTACTTTCCTTGCTATTATCAAAATTAACTCACATTCAATATTCTTTTTACTTCTATATATATTTAAACGCTTTTTACTCTTCATACTAGTTCTCCGTCTCTCCAACACTCTATGTTTTCTTATTAATGCATCTATTCTTCTATCCCATTCTTTGCCACTATAACACACTCAACAATTCTCCTAACAGAATGACAAACTCTCCATGCAAGTTTTTTTTTTTTAATATTTTATTATTTTTTAAAAGCAGACATTTTCTTTTTTTTTTCCAAACCAAGTTAAAAAGTTAGCTTTCAACAATACTAGATTTAATTAAACGAGTTGTTTTATTTATAGCACTTCTTTCGTATTCTTCCGAAACACTAATTACTAGATCCAGAGTAGATTTTTACAAATGGTTCGCCATTTTAAATTCTCTATTAGCAATGCAGCCTTTAACCTAGTTTTATTATCATTTTATGACTATGCTTCAGTAAAAGTTCTGATATTTAAATGAAATTCCGTTTTATATATATGTAGAATTAAAACGAATGGCTTAATCATATAATTTCACCACTTAAATTACTCTACTTTAAAATTGTTTCTACACCATTTTCTGTAAATGCTGTTAAATACTAGAAATATTAAAAAAAAAAGACAGATTTTAATAATAGAATGTTTTATAAAATATTTATAATTGATTTGCTTTGGAAATTCTTGTTTTAGCAACAAATAATCGCATTTACTTTTCTTAGTTTTATAATATTTTAGTTGCTATTGCAAATGAACAATATTCTTTTGTTAATCGTTCCATTTAATATTTCATTATTTTAAAATATATTAGAAGATAACTAAGCAAATAACATGAAGAATAAAATTTTAAAAAACAACTCTTATTTAAGAATATATGTACTTCTAAAGTATAATTAAAGACTTGGTAAATAATTGACTAATAAAGATAAATACATTTAGGAAAAGGCATATTTTTTCTCCATAGAAAAAAAGTCATATAATTAATAATATATATAAAAAATATTTTATAAAAATGCTTTTATTTAAATTGATGGAAAATAATGCACTAAAAATAAAAAAAATGTTTTTTTCTTCAACCACAATTTTGAATGATATATTTAACTTTAAACCACAAAGCATCACATGATCACCATTCTTTATGCTTATGCAAACTGGTTTTCACAGAGGCAAAACTCTCCATACAGTAGTGTCATTCAGTGCAATCCAGAGTTATCAATGGATGCAGGCAGGTTTATGCATAAAATCCCTATCTAATGACTACTCATCCAATATCCCCAGATTAGTTTCTAGCTTGTGGCTTTCATCAGTTAGGAGCCTTGGTTCTGAAAGTAGGCAGTAGATAGGTATTTTATGCACAAACCTTTCTGCTTCCATTGATTACTCTGGCTTGCACTGAGTGGCGCTACTGTATGGAGAGTTTTGCCTCTGTGTATATTTAATTTGAAACCAAATGTGGGGCTCCCAAAAATTATTTATTCAATCCTTTTAAAAACAGTGATTGAATTAATTAATTTATGGATATCCTATGCTTTTATTTCAAATTAAATAAAACAACCCACATGAATGAGTGATTCTACACTTTTATTTCAAGTTAAATATAACCAAAATTATGTTGGAAAAAAAAAATATTTTTTGATTTTTAGTGCATTATTATTTACCAATTTAAATAAAAGCATTTTAAAAAAAATATTTTTCTTATACATTCATTTTTATTTTTTACTATTTAGATATTTTCTAAATAATGTCATCATATATGTAGTATTCACAGAAAATCATGTCTGAATGTTATGAGGAGAAATTACAAGCAGATTCTAAACCTTAATAGTATGTACACTTTTCATACAATTTTGTAATTCTACCCAACTTGTACTGTTCAAGTTAATATGAAAAGGTATAATAAACTAATAAGAAAATCTGAAAAGCACTAAGCCAGATTTTGGCAGATTGCCATCAGAATCATAGTGCTGAATAGAACTGCACCATTAAAAATATGTATACATAATAGTGAAACCAAAACGTAAATCAGGCCCAGATTCTAAAAAACATTTTTAAAATAAATTTACAACATCTACCCTTCATGTACCAATGTCAATACATTTTGGTAGATAAAAGATCTCTTTCATCATATCTTCAGTTGTATGTACTATAAATTGATCAAGTTTTGAAAAACGGAAAAGACTGAAAGTTTATATTAGTTAAAATCTTTGTTTGTAAATCAATCAAACTAATTTGCCTTTTCAAATATTAATTTAGATTGAATAATAATAATTTTAATCACACATAAATGATTTTTATGGCTAATACACCATTTCACCGAACAATTACACACAAATTGAATAGATTGGCACCAATATACGAAAGAATAGATATATTTGCTAGTTTATTTTTTAAAAAAAGATTCTTCAAAATCAGCTTATAATTTGTCCTAGTGACATATTCAGATGTGATTTTTCTGTGAAATATTTATATTTTGAAGTTAAATATTTAATCAATCACAAAAATCCTTTACATGCAATTAAAATTATTACTATTAAAAATCATTTACTAATTTTTCTTGCTTATATCAGCTTTTAAAAAATGTACAGTTTATTTAAACAATTAAGAGAAATTAAGATTTCATCCTTCATTTCTTTTTCTTTCTATTCTAATTAACTGTAAACACATTTTAATGATTACTCATGAAATTGAATGGAAGTGTACTTTCAAAAAATATATATCGCCATCTAGTGCACATCACTGAAAATTTACTCAATTTGTATCAATGCAGTTTGAAATTCAGTAGACAGAATAAAAGACTGGACAACCCTGATATACTATATTATCATCAATACCTAATATGTGAGCAAAATTTGAAAATCCATTTGATAGAAGTATGTTAAAAATAGATTGCAAGATTTTATCCAAGCACCAAACGGAATTTCTAAGATAAATAAAAGGATTTAAAAATAGTAAATATTACTACTAATGTTATGTGAAGGGATCTCATCTAAACATTTGTAGGAAAAAAAATAAAAATATGAATGTAAATTTCTCTACTAAATCGGAATTAGTAGATAATGGAAACAATTAAATTAATGCTAAAAATACCATGGGATATACTGAGAACTTTAATAACATCTTAGGAAAATGGATTAATTGATAAATAAACATATATCAGATATTGCTAGAATCTGCTCTCATGGAAAACATATATCAATCTTGCTAAATGGCATTTGAGTCTTTTATCTCAAGAAGAATAGGCAAAAAGAAAATTACATCAGAGAAACTTCCAAGATGCTGAAATTGAAACAATATTAAGGAAAATAAAGTATATTCATCAATAGGCACTCACATTAAGTATGAACATCCAATGCAGTGTAACATTTAGATATGCTAAATGCTACATCTATTAGACAGAACATTTTCAATTCTTTTACAATTAGATCTTCTTCCTTTATTTCTGTTTTACTTTTTTTTTATATATAGAAGTTGTTGAAGACTTATCAAATTATCATAGGTGACTAAAATTTGGCTGAAATCTGCATTGTTCAAACTAAATCTCAAGGGAATTACTTCATATTTACCATCATATATATATATATATAAAAAAGTATTTGTTCAGATTATTTTTGAAGAATTATTATATAGTATGAAGAATTGTTATATAGTATTTTGAAAGTAAAGATTTTGATCCTAATCATATTTTGTATGTATATCTTCATCTTCTTCTTCCTTCTCTGTTTACATTCTTTTCATCATCATTATTATTATTACCATATAAGCATATACAGTCAAGTACTTCCAGCTAATAACATCACATGACCACCAACTCTTATGCTTGTGTATAACTGTTGTTAAAACAGGCAAAACTCACTATATATATTGCCACATGCAGCAAGCAAGAGTAATCAATGGATGTCAAAAGGCTTGTGTATAAAATCCCCATCTAGTGCCTACTCTTCCAATATCCCCAGACTAGATTCTAGCTTATGGCCTTTGTCAGTGAGGAGCCTTGGATCTGAGAGCACTGCATCTAGATCTTAGGATCTAATGCAACCCTCCAGCAAACACCTTTTATCTCCATACAAAACCATGAGTATTAAACTGAAAACACCTTAATGTTTTTAATCCAAGCCCATTAGCTTATATAATTATATGTGTCTGACAGTTCAGTACCCATACATTTTGGTGTCTTTGGTTCTTTAATAACCATAGCCAACACTATCCTATTAGGCAGGACTGGTTTTAAGGCAATAAACATCACATGACCACCACCTCTTATGCTTGTGTATAACTGTAGTTAAAACAGGCAAAACTCACTATATATATTGCCACACACAGCAAGCTAGAGTAATCAATAGATTGCTGTGTGTGGTAATATACATATAGTGAGTTTTGCTTGTTTTAACAACAGTTATACACAAGCATAAGAGATCATGGTCATGTGATGTTTATTGGCTTAAAACCAATCCTGCCTAATAGGATAGTGGTGGCTATGATTATTAAAAAACCAAAGACACCAAAATGTATGGGTTCTGAACTGGGTTCAGA
Organism: Epiperipatus broadwayi; assembly: GCA_028023455.1. NCBI lineage: Eukaryota > Metazoa > Onychophora > Udeonychophora > Euonychophora > Peripatidae > Epiperipatus > Epiperipatus broadwayi. Next base: position 558,048 of record JAQFVV010000051.1, read on the forward strand.
CTCATTAGACTATATAAGCTAATGGTCGGATTGAAAACATTAAGGTGTTTTCAGCTTAAGACTCATGGTTTTGTAGTTAAATGGAGATAAAAGGTGTTTGCTGGAGGGTTGCATTGGATCCTAAGATCTAGATGCAGGGCTCTCAGATCCAAGGCTCTTCACTGACGAAGGCCATAAGCCAGAAACTAGTCAGGGGATATTGGATGAGTAGGCACTAGATGGGGATTTTATGCACAAGCCTTCTGGCATCCATTCATTACTCTAGCTTGCTGTGTGTGGCACTATATATAGTGAGTGAGTTTTGCCTGTTTTACTTCCAGCTAATATTATAATTCATATTATTTTCTTACCAAATCTTGTGTTTATTGTTAATCTTGAAAAATTTTTAATTTTTAATTTCCTGTATTTCAACTATGGTCATCATCAAGAGCTCTTTTTAAATTAGTGTATGAAAAATATACAGCATATGGAATCAATGCATTCTTTATGCACAATATATATATATATATATATATATATTATATATATGGTATATATATATATATATATATATATATATATATATATAAATACCAGGTATTGAGAGAAGTTATAGAAAGGACAAATGAATATAAGTTGCCATTATGCTTAGGATTTGTAGATTATGAAAAGGCATTTGATTCTATAAACATTTCTTCAGTGATTAAAGCATTAGATCATCAAGGTATAGATCCAGGATATTGTCATATTTTAAAGAATATTTATAAAAATGCAACAGCAACAATTAGATTACATAATGATACTAGGAAAGTCAACATTGAGAAAGGTGACTCCATATCTCCAAAACTTTTTACAGCAGTGCTGCATGAAGTATTTTGTGGATTAAAATGGACGAGTGAAAGCAAATGGTGATTATTTAAGTCATTTAGATTTCGCAGATGATGTAGTTGTTTTTGCAAATAATGCTTCAGATCTGCAGGAAATGTTGCAGGAATTATCAGATGAAAGTAGGAAAATAGGACTAAAGATTAATGTTAAAAAGACTAAAGCAATGTTTAATCGATTTGCTCAAAATATGAAAATAAAGATTGATTATGATGAATTAGAAGAAGTTAACAGTTACAAATACCTTGGTCAGATTATTAATACAGATGGAAACATAATGAAGGAAATTAATCATAGAATTAAACTTGGTTGGAGTGCTTTTGGTAGAAATAACTTGATACTAAAAGGAAATATGCCTATGTGTTTGAAAAGGAAGGTTTTTAACAAATGTGTTTTACCAGTTCTTACTTATGGATCTGAGACTTGGACACTTAATAGAAGAGCAATTCAGAGACTTCAGATCAATCAAAGAAGTATGGAGAGATGTATGTTGGGAGTAACAAGAAGAGATCGTAAACGTAATGTATGGGTAAGAGAACAAACAGGTGTTACTGACCTCATTGAAAAAATTAAAAGATTGAAGTGGAGTTGGGCTGGACATATTGTTGGAAGAGATGATAATAGATGGACAATTGAAATTTTAAACTGGATTCCAAGAGATTGTAAAAGACCCAGAAAGAGACCACATGTGAGATGGATGGATGAAATAAGAAAGTGTGCAGGAGTGATGTGGAGAAGAGAAGCTAAAGATCGGAGAAGATGGATTAAACTTGGAGTGACCTTCATCCTGCAGTGGGTTGATAATGATGATGATGATATATAAATACAATAATCAACTCTTAAGCTATCAACAATCTTAACCTGTAGTCAAGGCAACCGCCTTTAACAATAAAAGTGATAGCACCTTTATCTATGACCTTATATATTTATATAGACCCTAAAGATTGCAACTTGACCAAGGAGTGTGAGATTAATAATGCAAAGAAGTTTAAACAAGGCTCGTTAATCAGGCAAATATAACATGTTCTAAAAGCAGACTAATAAATAGTCATTTATAACCATATTTATAAACCTATTTAAAGCCTTGAGTAATTTACATATACAATTAAATGTACTTACATATATACATACACATACTATTTAATTTAATCTTACATAAATAAATATACATATTAAAATATTCAGAGAGATATTCATGGGGTAATTGATTGATAATGGTTGATGATGATGACATAAAATTTGACATATTAATAAATTATCAATCTAAATTTGCTACACATATGTAGAAATTAAAATTATTATTTTCATTGGCCTATGCTAAATATTTTTAAATGCTTTTATTTAACTTAGAAATTCTGTTTGTTTTGGTTAACTTTTGTAATCAATGCTTAAATATTTCTATCAAATGGATTTTATTTAAATTTTGTACATGTAATGGAAATCAGATACATTTTAATATGACAATTGGAATATTTCAGGGTTGTTCAGTCTAATAATGTTAGGAATCCAATTTTCAAAGATACTGATATCAGTTAAATAAATTTTCAATGGCGCATGCAAAAGGGTCGTTTTTTTTTTAAAAAAAAAAAAAATTACATTAACAAGTTGTTTAATAATCAATTAAATAAAAACAAACACAAATCACAATTTCTCTTGATTGTAAAAAGTTGTGTTTTTTTTTAAAAAAACAAAACAACAACCTTAAATCATAAACAAAACAATATTGGAATTTATTTTTAATTTGCACGGATTTTCTTTCAAATATTGTACAGATTGCAATATTGTTTTAATTTTCCATTTCAAAATTTGAATAAGAATAATTACAAAAAAAAATCTAAAAAGTTAAAAATAAAATGTATAAAAAATATTTTATAAATAATGATTTTATTTAATGAGCACTAAAAAAAAAAAACACTTTTTAAATTTGAATATGAATAAGTTTTAAAAATATCTGAATATTAAAAAATTAAAAATAACAGATATAAAACATTTTATAATAAATTATTTTATTTATTATGTACTAAAGGTCAAAAGTAAAACATTTTATAATAAATTATTTTATTTATTATGTACTAAAGGTCAAAAGTAATTATTTTCTTTTGGGATTTTTATATTGAACTTGAAATAAAAATGTCAGGTGTCCAAAAATTAACTAATTCAATCACCAATTTTTACAACTAATGATTGAATTAATTAATTTCTGGTTGCCCCACACTTTTATTTCAAGCTTCGTATACAAACTCCAATTGTAATTGAAGAAAAAAACGATTTCTGGCTTTTAGTGCACAGTAAGTAAAAGTGTTTATTATAAAATATTTTTATATCTATATAAACAGATTTTAATTACAAAATATTTTAAGAATTAAGTATTTAAATGTAATAAACAGTTTGTTACAAAAAAAAAGTTCAAAATGGAAAAAAATAACATTGTAGACAGTATGTATGTGAGTACACACACATGTATACAAAGGTAATAGTAAATAAATAAGTAATTATATAATTAAAAGGTTTATCTTTTAAATATGTAATTAAAAATGAGAAGTTATAAGGTTAGAATAAAGATTATATTATAATTATAGCAAAAAAGTAAAATTAGTATTAATGAGATAAAAATGTACTTATAATAATTAAGTCACTGAGAGTGAGATTTCTGTTGGTGATAACAAGAATTTGAGTCTCACAATAACTCATTAATTAAAGTTAACAAAAGGTAAAACATTCTGGAATCCAACATGTATGCACTTACAGAAATAATTACCTTATATGATGAACAAGAATACCAGCCAATCAGCTGTAGGAAGACAACAATGAAAGAAGACACGCAAATTGAAGGAGAAAAAGGAAAACAGTTAACTAGGAGCTCCATAGGCAGATGGACTAAAATTAGGGTGCTGGAATTCACCCTTTACCCAATAGCTTCTAGAGTGGAGAGCTTGCTTCCGGATGTAAGAAAGCAAGCTACGAACTAAACAGTTTGGAATGATCTTTATCATTATTTTTCAGATCTACAAGCTTATATATATGTATATCAAATGTAAAGTTACTCTAATAATTATTATCAGTAAATGTATTAAATCATTGTGAATTAAATTTATTAAATGCACTGGATTTAAGTGAAATAGTGTTGAGTCATTGTTGGGTAAACTATTTGCAGTCAGGAAACAGTAAAGCTCCCAGATAAGAGTCCAGGTCATAAGATTTAGCAAGGTGTGGACATAACATATATCAAACTTTTAGACACTATCAAAAATCAATTAACTTTTTAGGCATTTATAAATTTGAAAGGTTTATTCCTAAAAACATTCAACTAAAACCTCCAATTTACATCCAAAGGTCTGACAAAATTACTTAAAGAGCAAGTGTAAAATAAAAATAAATGCCCAAAGTATCAAATCTTGAATTCTATTGATAATACAGAATGTTTTCTAAGAAAAATAAATTCAGAAAAATTTCACAAGAGCATCTTAAATTACATCTCATATTAAACCACTAAACATCACATGATCACCATCTCTTTGTTATTAAACAAGGCAAAACTCTCCATACAGTGGTGCCACTCTGTGCCAAACAGAATAATCAATGGATGCCAGAAGGCTTGTGCATAAAATCCCTATCTAGTGCTGGAGGGTTGCATTAGATCCTAAGATCTAGTTGCAGTGTTCTCAGATCCAAGGCTCCTCACTGATGAAGGCCACAAGTCAGAAACTAGTCTGGGGATATTGAATGAGTAGGCACTAGATAGGGATTTTATGCACAAGCCTTCTGGCATCCACTGATTACTCTGGTTGGCACAGGGTGGCACTACTGTAAGGAGTTGCAGTAGCAGGGTTAACATATGTTAATGATGCATTATATGTTAGTAAAAAGATATTAGATTACTTAGAAAAAGCTCAAAGGGAAATAGGAAGACATGCAATGGATGCAGAAGTATGGACAGCAAGGAAGGCAATTCAAGGAGAAATGGGATGGTCAAGTTTTCATATGAGAGATGCAAAAAGTAAATGAAAATGTTTGGTAGATTGCAGTTTATGGATAATAAAAGAATAGCTAAAATAGTTTTTAATTGGGTTATGAGTAAAGGGCAGGTAACAAAATGGGTGAGAAAGGTAATGCAGTATGCAAAAGATTTGGATAAAGAATTTATATCAATATATTTGTACAAAAGATGGGATGATTGTGTTAAGAGGATTATTGAGAGTTATAGTAGTAAGGAATGGGATAAAAGAATAAATTTATTAATAAAGACTAGGGAGTTAGACAGATGGAGAAATAGTATGGAGAGTAAAAAGAGTTTAAATATATATAGAAATAAACAGAATATTAGGTGTGAGTTAATATATGATAATAGTAAGGAAAGTAGTTTATTGTTTAAGGCTTGAATGGGATCTTTAGCTACAAAAGAATATACATGTAAATGGAAAAATATGGTTGATTTATTTTGTAAATTATGTAAGGAAGGAATAGAAAATATTAGGCATTTGTTAATTGAATGTAAATGTTTGAAAACAGAAAGGGTACATATACTGAAGTTGTGGAAAAATAAATATGAAAAGAGTGATTATACAGAAAGTGAATTATTGGTTTTTATGCTGGGTTTGGGAAAAGATAAGGGGGATTTAGATATAAAGGCTGTAGAGTTGATAAAGATTATGTTGTGGAAATGGAATAGAGCAAATTATGGGTAAATTTAGAGTGGGGAATGTAAAATAAAGTGGCTAACAGGTTTATCTGGGCATAATTGCTGAGATATTCTTGACTTCGTTTAAGGAGAAGCCATAATACATCATATCACATCACATCCTTGTTTAAATCTCATATTGTGCCAAATATCTAAGAAGTAGAATCAGTTACAAATCATATTTCTTAGCATTCAACAATTGCTGAAACTTCTATTATGAAAAAAGATTACATCACAACCATGATATTAATTAATGTTCAGTTATTAGAAACAAAAGCAGCAATTGGAGTTAATTAAAAATTGCTTCTAAAAAGCAGAATATACTGTAGAGTAAAATGAACATTTGAGAGCCACCAACAGCTTAAATCAAATATTATCTATGTTTTCAGAAGGAAGCTGTTAAATATTTCAAACTAAACAAATCTTTAATCATTCTCTCTATTGACAAAGACAAACCTACAGTTGTAATTGATATCACCGAGTGGGACAACAAAAAAAGAAAGCTCACTACAGAAAAGTCACTACATAAATCCTATAACCAGCTATGGAAAGAAAACTATAAGGATTATTCAGAAAGAATCAGCAAAGCTCCACACTTTCATGGATAAAATTAATAATTTAGACTATACTCTTAGTTTTAGGAAATTCACTATGTCTTATCAGATTTCTTCTTGAGTTCTTAATCTTTTGGCATACAGACCTCAATATTTTGTCAGGATACTAAACATTTTGCAGAATTAATCAATAATATGAAAATCTAAAGAACTAAAGAACTGGTAAACTCTAATGTGGAAAGCTGATTCACGAATATATCCTGCGGTGGAGCAATATCCATTGTAAAAAAATGATTAAATGATGATAGTATCTTAAAAACCAGAATGATTATTCCAATTGATGGGATAACAGAACTTTTAACATTATAAATGCAACCAAGGATTTTTTTAAATCAAATCAAGCTATAATTATGGATTTACCACTGCCTTGTATGTTTTACTGCAGTAGTAGAATATTTCAGTTGGAACTCAGATCCTTGAATCAATTTTAGTTCTGGGATTTCCAATTTTCAAAAATCTTATGAAATCCTGAGCAATGAAGTCATTTGATTATTTTTTCATTCATGATGGCCTACATTTACATGAAAGAATGTGAAAATATAGCCATAAATTCTATTTTATCCCATCAAAAGTCTGATACGGTTGTGCCAATCATACAATCACTGTATAGTTACATGATAGAGAACTGTTAAAACATTCAGAACACACCTAAGGAGCATATTTCTGATTAAGTTCACAATAGAATTAAAATTTAAGAACTAAAATTGGCATCCTTAAACGTTCTTATGACAAAATTCTCTCATAGCAAAATCAAAACTATGGCTTACAAAAAGCTACAATTCCATAAAAATACTTACCACAATATAATTAATCAAACAGAAGCACAAAAGGTGAAGTTTTAATATCACTATGAAACAAAACAAAGGAAATTTATTCAGATACCAATGACTTGGAAAAATAAAACTCCAATATAGAACAAACTCCCATGAAGAATTGTTATCCAAGAGCTATCATTAAAAATTCTTAAACAAACATCAAAAGAAAAAAAACATGATAATAACTGTAATATATCCATTCATACCAAAGACAGCAAACAAATTAAAGGAAATGTGCAATCTTTTCAAAGTCATAGTGCATTGCGAAAATTCTAATCTCAACAAAACATAAACTCAAAATGATTAAGGATAAAAAAATGCATTTATGAAATATCATCTGGTAGTGAAAGAATGTATATCAGTGGAACCAATAACCATCAAAAATAATTTTAAAAAAACAAAATAATGATTATAAGTATAAAAAAAACAGCTACGTCTAAAGTGGCAGACCATGCATTTATAAACGTATGTTCAATTGAATATTGAGTAGAAAGAAAAAGGTAAAAATTTAAAGAAGCTGTTTACATGCCAATAACAAATAATATCTGGTGCCTATTTAGTTTGCACTTATGGCTATTTTGTAATCTAAGGCCAGCCAAAACCATAGATGACACATCGAACCGCTAAATGACATAAATATTGAATAAAAAGATTTTAAATTATTATTTTAGAAATTATAAGCTAATAAAAATAATGTTTTATTTCTTATAGGCATATAATATAATTTTTTTAGTATTTGGAATTATAAGCTTGTTATGATCAGACTTCTGCAACTTTTGGTTGATACAAAATTCTTTCAAATATTTTATGAAGGTAAATTTTAAAAAAAATCCCTAATAAAATAAAGCATATTATTTTTACTAGCTTATAATTTGTAAAATATGAATTTAAAGTACTTTTATTCAATATTTATGCCATTTATTAATTGGATGTATCAGCTGTGGTGTTTAGATTTCAAAATGGTCATGAGCACAAAACAGGACCTAATATCCTAAGTCACTATAGAGTGACAATTCATATGTTTAGAAATTATTCATTAATCTGGCCTTTAAAAATATGGAAATCAGGTGAATAAATATGGAAATCAAGTGAATAAATGTATAAAATTTCTAGTGCTTTTGAAAGAATACCTTCTTGGTTAAAGAGTCACTTTGAATTCAATGTCTATGAATCTAAAGATAACTGTTTTGATTCACACAATAATACTGTTATTAGTCTGATAGCTACACCTGAAGAAGGGAGGAGATTACTATCATGTATTGAATGTATTTGAAAAAGTATAAATAAAATTTGAATTTTTCTAAAAACATTTAATAATTCAAATAGATGATAGAAATAATCCAATACATAACTACAAGAAAAATGCTAACATTTTGATACGTATGTGTGCGAGTATACGCACATACATATAAAGGTAATAGTAAATAAATAAATGTAGAATTAAAAGATTTATCTTTTAAATATGAAACTAAAAAATAATTAGAAGTTATAAGATTAGAATAAAGATTATATTCTAATTGTAGCGAAAAAGTAAAATTAGTGATAATAAGATAAAGATGTACATATAATCATTAAAGAAATGAAAATCAGATTTCGATCATTGATAACAAGAATTTGAGTTTAATAATAACTCATTAATTAATGTTAACAAAGGTAAAACATTCTGGAATCTAGCATGTGTGCACGTAGAGAAATAACTATCTTATCTGATGAACCAGTCAATCAACTGTAGAAAAAAAACAATGAAAGAAGATGTGCAAGTTGGAGGAGAAAAAGTAAAAAAAGTTAACAAGGAGCTCTACTGGGAAATGGACTAAAATTTGGGTGCTGGGTATCAACCATTGCTCAGTAGCTTCTAGAGCAGAGAGCTTGCCTCTGGACGTAAGAAAGAAGCTAGGGAATCAAATAAAATTTCTACTTTGGAATATATATATATATTCTAGTTCGCTTGCGTGTGTGGCACAATTGTCTTCAAAGCTGTGGATTGTAACCAAACAGATAAATAAGAATGAAAAAGCAGTCAGTTATGATTGTGAAGGCTGGATCCTTCGAAAGCGCTAAGCTCTTTCGTTTTTATTTATCTATTTGGTAACAATACACAGCTTTGAGGACAATTGCACTACACACGCAAGCAAACTAGATTAATCTAATATTTATTGTCAGTTAATGTATTAAATTCTTATTAGTTATATTAAATATACTGGATTTAACCAAAGTAGTGTGGAATCATTATTGGGTAAATTACTGATCACTCAGAGAACAGTAAATCTCCCCGATAAGAGTCTAAGCCATAAGATTTAATAAGGTGCGGACATAACACATTTAGACAAGTATTCTCTAAGGGATCATTGAGGAGGGTGAAAATATGGATATCATTATTTTATTTTTTTGCACAAATACAATAATCACATGATACTCATACTTACAGATGCATGCTAAGTAGAGACCTAAATACAACACAGAATTTAAATTATAATTGCTGAAAAATTTAAAAGACTACTTAGATGATATTTACATTATTTCAGATTATTTTTGAAGTACAAGCATAAATCCTATACATGGAGTTCAAATGTAATATAACAGACTTTCAAGATCCCTTCTGGTATCCACTCTGTTTCTACTTTTACAAATTTGTTTTCTTCTGTTATTTGCAAACACAACTGACTTTTCATTTATAGTACCTATTTATAAATGCTATATATTAATATTATTTATTAGCATTAATTACTAAAGATGAGACCTGTATAGTTTTCTGTCTTTTTCAAATTCTCTTTTAGATCTAAAATGTATGAATAAAGAAATGAAGTTATATTTGCAGTATTTTATATTTTAAATACAAAAGTAGTCAAGCATAGGTGGCCTAGCGGTTAGCATAGCTGCCTTCCAAGCAGCTAGCCCAGGTTTGTTTCCCGTCAACACATTTGACATATATAAAAAAAAAAAAAAATACAAAAGTGAGTAATTTAAATTTAAAATAAATATTAGTGAAAAATGAAAATTAATTCAAAATCACATTCTATCCAAACAATACATTCATACTAATAAGTGTGTAAAAGTAATATGTTCTTAATTATGATGCAAAACATTTAAAAACTTTCATTGTTGGAAATGAGTAAATTAAAATCACAGAAAGAAGTACTAGTAGCAGCCTCAGATTTGAATTCTGGTTAAGATAGAATGTTTTTAGGTCACTAAAAATTTCCTCAACAAACTAAGCTAAAAATTTCTCCAATAAGCTCAGCAAATATTCAATTAATTGCTCACAGACAATTAAGTTAATCAGCTGATATTCAAAATATTCCCAACAAAGTCAGTTAAGAGTTTTCTCAAAAAATTTAGGAAACATTCAGTTAAATGACCACAGACAATTCAATTAATCATTCAGTACATTTGTAATAACTGAAACACAGGCTTATTATATACCTGTGTCTATATATGTAATATATAGGGTATATGAGCACAGTCTTTCACATGCCCCATCACGCTCCACACTATCTCATAACACTGATGCACTTGAACACATATATGTTGAAAAGATAAATAATCACCAATATATATATTTCATGCTAAACCAGCAATCATCAGTTGGTCCAGATTACCATCTCTACACATATATGCTATAAGTACTCAGATATATATTAAGATAGCCAATCCTCATACTTTAATGGACAGGCTTCAATCTACTCCACACTCCAACCGTCCATCCAACATGGGTGTGACAAGAATCTCAGCCTCAGGGTGACCTTTGAGCATTCCATTATCAGATTTTCAATTGGATGGATGGTTGAAGAGTTGGAGTGTGGAGTAGATTGAAGCCTGTCCATTAGTTTGAAAATTGGCCATCTTAATATATATCTGAGCACTTATAGCATATATGTGTAGAGATGGTAATCTGGACCAACTGATGATTGCTGGTTTAGTATGAAATATGTATATTGGTGACTATTTATCTTTTCAACATATATGTGTTCAAGTGTATCAGTGTTATGAGATAGTATGGAGAGTGGTGGGGCATATGAAAGTCTGTGCTCATATACCATATATATTTCAGTACATTTGGTAAATGGGTTTTCAGCTATTCTTGGATGTATAAAGAACCTAGAATAATTGGATATCAGATGAACAACAATTAAGAGAATGTGGAATCATGATTTAAAATGATACAGTTTTTATGCTAATGAAGATAGTTCCAAATATATAGTTTTTTAAAAAAATAATATTGTGGAAAGTATACAAGTACAATAATTTTCCTATAATAGCTACGACTTTTAAATTATAAACAAACAAAAAAATTACCTCATAATATATTTATAGACTGGCATTAATAATGTTGGAATTAAATAAAATAAAAAACGTATCAGAATGAAATCATCTGCTATTAAAAAAGCCCATGATACATGCTTCCATATTTATTTATAACATACTGTTTCTGTCGAAATTTTAACTGTCATATAAACACACATCTATTACTAATATATCTATAGAATAGCAATTATTAATAATGTTAGTACTATTTAAAATAAAAATATATAACAGTAAAACCCCATCTGTTAAAAAGAATCCATTATAAAAGTTACTAAATTTACACGTAATAGGTTACTATTTTTGACATATTATTATATTGTTTAGACTGTCTTACATACAAATCCATTAATAATATATTTAAATAATTTAATATATCCAGCACACAGTTCTTCTTTTCAAAATAGTTCATATATATCTAATATAGAAATAAAACAAACTAACTCCTTCTTTTTAAAACTTGATTTTTTATGACTATAATCATGAAAAAGAAATCCAACGTTTCGATTATTTTTTATTTATTTATTTATTTATTTTTTTTGGAATATGTGATATTTATTGTATATATATATTTTATTTTATTTTAGTGTGCATTGAAAAAGGCTATAAAAAATAGTCGAAACGTTGGATTTCTTTTTCATGATTATAGTCAAAAAAATCAAGTTTTAAAAAGGAGTTAGTTTGTTTTATTTCTATATATAATAATATATTTATAGAATATCAATTATTAATAATGTTGGATTAAATAAAATAAAAAATATAACAGAAATCATCTATTAAAAAAAAAACCACTATAAAAGTTATTAAATTTACAAGTAATATATTTCTGTTCTAGAGAATAGATGTTACTGTTTGCCTTATCATATCATTCTATTGTTTTGATTTTCTTACACACACATACATCTATTGTTAATACATTTATCTATTAATAATATATTTATAGAATAACAATTATTAATAGTGCTGGGATAAATAAAATCAAAAAACATAGCAGTGAAATCCCGTATTATTTTAAAGTTATTAAATTCACACGTGATATATTGCTTTTGTTGATTTTAGATGTAACTTTGTTTTGCCATATTATTCTATTGCTTTGATTGTTTTTCACATACATGCAACGTCTTTACTAAAGACATATTCAATAATCATGGCTATAGTACTATATAAAAATAAAACACACACATACATTATTTAATATTTACGTATCTTACGTTTTAGTTGACACTGATGAAAGTCTCCAGCAACAAACAAATGTGTATATAAGAAAGTAAATGAAGATATATATTTACACTAATTTTTTGTTTGGTTCCTCCTTTTAATAAATTTATATTGTTAAAAGTTAAGTTGGTGGAAGTTCATTTCTCACAAAAAATGTAAATGCATGTTAGTTTTATTTCTAGTAAATAGGGTTATAAGCGGCTATTTTTAAAAATAAATCTTTCTAAGTTTACATGGTGGAAGATAATTTCTCACAAAAAATGTAAATGCATGTTTGTAAACGTTTGTTTCAATTCCACTAAAAAAAAGTTATGGGTAGCCATTCGTCCAAATAAATCTTTATTTGATTGATTAACTTTGTCAGCAAGTTATTTTCTGAGAACAGTAAATTAGAAAGCTATTTTGCTTGACTAATACGTGTGTGACATGTCAGTGCCAGACTAATATGTAAGTACCCATTAGTTTTTGCTAAAAATATATTTCGAAATCAAGATAATAGGTAATTCACACTACGTTGTAATTATGTGAACTAATCGTCATATGTGCAATCATTATAAATTACATTAACTTCTAGTTAAGAAGCAAATTACCCAGTTTAAAATATCAAAATAAAATAAAGAAAATCCTTTCGTATAGTGATTATTGGGAAAAAAAGGAAAACAAAAATACTAAAAAGTAGAAAAAAATAAGTGAAAAAGTATTTTTTATTTTGTTTAAATTGGAATATTTTAACAAGTAAATAAACTCGTTAAACATAAAAATTAATTTACTTTAAAGATGAACATGAAACTAAGAGATTTGTAAATCTACACATATTTTAAAAGATATATGCTTACTTAATATACAAAAGTTGTAAGAATATTTGAAAAACAGGCACTCTTCACAAACCTGGGAGCTTAATTGAAAGTATAGGGGATTTGAACACAGATTTTCAAGCACCCTTCAACCATCCACACTATTTCATACAACTGATACACATGGCCACACACATATAGAAAAGATGAATAATCACCAATATACATATTTTGTGCTGAACCAGCACTCAACAGTTGGTCCAGATTATCATCTCCCACACACATATATATATAATCAGCTCTCAGTTTATATTAAGATAGCAAATCGTCATACTTTAATCTACTCCAATCTCCAACTTTTCAACCATTCGATGCCTATCTTAATATAAACTGAGAGCTGATTATATATATGTGTGGGAGATGATAATCTGGACCAACTGATGAGTGCTGGTTTAACATGAAATATGTATATTGGTGATTATTTATCTTTTCTATATGTGTGTAGTCATGTGTATCAGTTATATATGATAGTATGGATGGTTGAAGGGTGCTTGAAAATCTGTGTTCAAATCCCCTATACTTAAAAGTTGTAAAAAATAAATGTTAAATAGATTCTACATTTTCTGATTTTTTAAAATAAACTAAAAACGTAGATATGTAAGGAATAAATATAAATAGTCAACGTTGAATAAAATAAACATAAGTTTTTAAAAGTCGAAAACAAATTTTTGTATTTATAAAAAGTTATTTTATTTTATGTAAATGTCATTTGATGGTTTAATTAAAATTAAACACAATAATTAGATGTTCATTGAAAAATAACGTATTAGTGATAATTGTCAGATTAAGATAAAGCAAGAGCAAAGAAAGAAAAACAACAAAAAAGAGACTGGAGCTGAGGGTGACGGTAAGATCGCTTTTCATTATGCATTGGTATAGCTATAAATAAAAAAAGAAAAGACAATGCCAGAGATGCAAAATGCATGTAAAGATCATGATGCAGTTAAAAAAGTAATTCTGTCAATATATAAAAGCAATTCTCTCCCTGCAGTAGTTCAGTGACAGTTATTTATCTGAAGAGGATGCTACTAAGTGCTCTTTTTAGCACTAACTTAAATACAGATATAATGATATATTTATGGAAATGATCAAAATGCCATATAAAAAACACCGGAATTGCAGATGTATTCTGAACCATGCAGCATCTCCAATCATGAAACTGCTTATTGTTAGTCCAGAAATAGTGATGCTTTGGAATATAAGCTTTTGCCTGCCACTAAAATTAATATCTCATTCATTTCAATATCGGCCATGTGGTCTTCCACATGGTTGTAAGTTGGTTCAGAGTTGTAAGAATTACTAAATATAGCAGTTCAAAAGTAACAAAAAAGGTAATATGTATTAAATATTATATTGTAAAATAATATTAAATAATGTAATTGGTTTGTTAAAAAAAATAAAATTTAAAAGAAACTGGTAAATTATGTTAAACATTTCTCATATCAAAAAATGTAAGGAATGTACTGCAAAACAAATCAGTTAAGAAATAGATTTTAAATAACTGAATTAAAAATAAGTCAATAAAAAAAGATTAAGCCTGTTTTAATATGAAATTTGAAACAAGGGAAAAATTTAAAGCAATTTAATAATTGTTTTAAATTGCACTCTACACAAAAAAAGTGAAGTTTAATATTATTAGAAGAAGAATTATAAAGCCTAAGATAGGCTATGAATATGGAGACCTAAGTTCCCCCGAAAGCGCTAAGCCTTATAATCCTTTTTCTAATAAAATTAAGGTGCACTTTTTTGCATAAAGCGCAATTTAAAACTTACCATTTGAAGGTGAAGTAAAAACAAGGATTTTATTTTAATTAATGTTTTGCAAATTCAATCAAATAATGAAAGTGTTTTATAAATTTTGTAATTAAAATAAAAACAGGTGTTAAAAACAAGTTTATTAAAGGTGTTTATAACAAGGTTATCAAAGCCTATGAAAAATAAGATCACAGGTGTTAAAACAAAATCAAAGTGCTCAAAAACAAGAAGTAAAACGTATATGCTGACCGAGTAAAACAGGAAAAGCAGCCAACTGCTGAAATCTATCCTGGATTTTTGTAAATACTGCTAATTTCCAAATTAATTTCTAATTAAAATGAAAATCAATAATTAAACTTCAAATTTCAAAGACATCAGATTGTTAAAAAATATTATGGCAGCTTATAAGAAAATATCTATTGTCATATTTTCTACCAGTGTGCCTAATCCAAGCCTTTTTTAACCTATTAAATCTTTGAATGTTTTTTTTCCACTTGTTATCTTTTAATTCCTCTTTTTTATTCTCAATATAATCTTTTGCTATACAACTATTTGTCAAGTCGGATATATCTGCATTATTTTTCTATTATGTGACCAAGTGTTAGATCCATATGTTAAGTATTTATAAGACATATTTATAAAATCAAATGTGCATATTTTTCTAATATTATTTCAATCAAAAATTGTCCAATTTTAATTTTTTAATTAATTAATTCATTCTGACTCAATCTATACTAATAACTTGAAAGGTGTTTGAAATTGTTTTCTACTAAGGTTTTACTATTAATCTTTCTTTTATTAAAAAAGCTATTTTGAACAATGCTTTGTTTTTTACATAGAATTTATCTTTAATCCTACTTTCTGTGAAAATTTTTGAGTGTCACAATGTAATCTAATCACTGCTGTTGCATTTCTATAATTATTTTTCTACATGTGACAATATTTTGGATATATATCTGGATATTTTAAAACTTTAATTGTAGTGTACTATTAAAAAAAGCAAGGTAAGGCGTAAATAATCCTAGAGTAAATTCAATTAATAATTGTGGATATCTTCCACCATTATGACTCAACCTAATTGCCATTGGGGGTGGGTGGGAAATATGTGTACCAATTAAAGTTCATCATAGCATATAATTTATAGCCCTTTCCACCACTTTTATGATGCAGAGCAGGTAAAGATATATGCTGGTGTGTCTGGAGGATTCATGTTCAGTATGTATTTAGATTCATATTGATGTTGCAATAACCGTAAAACAAATCTTTTTTTTTTACACACACATGACTAAATATATAGAGTTAAATTGATTATATTGATCAGTATATGTGATTTGACCATAAACAAAACAGTCTTAATCAATGCATTTCTTCTGATTTGCAAGTGTTGGTGGTCGAGTGGTCAGCACAACTGCCTTACAAGCAGTTGTCCCGGATTCAGGTTTGCTTTCTGACTGATGCTTTGACACATGAAAAAAAAAGGTAATAAAGATTTTAATTAGTATATCTATTGAAAGCCATTAATGATTCTAAAGCATTATGAATTCATTTAAAGATTCCAAGTGGATCTAGAAAAATCAATAGATTTCAGAACAGAATTTTAAAATTAACCAATATATGTATCTTTGTAAATGAGAGATAGATTTATCGGTGCATAAATGACCACAAACTACAGATAAAATTCAGATGAATTCAGAAAAAATACTTGAACATGCAGTATCTCTGGTGACACTGGTTGAAACAACAGTCATTTTGGTAGCAGTTGCTGCACAAGGGCAACTCAAATATAAGTTTCAGAGATTGGTCAAACCCTACACAGTCAAAAAAAATATGGCCGGGAGAAACCTAAGATAAAAAGTATCAATGTTATAAGAGTATCAATGATATATGATTATACTATTATAAAAAGAAAAGATACAAACATTACTATAAATTATAGAAAGAAGAAATCTAATGGTAAAGTTATAGAACTAAAATTGAAATCAATGAATGCATCATAAGAATGCAATCTTAAGTTGGTGGAAATGGTATCCATCACCTCTAAAAAATGTACATTTATAAATAGAAAAACAAAGCACTGCATCAAAAACAGTTCTTAAAATAGAGTTCCAGAGCAACAAATTAATGCTTCTGGAAGAAAATGTGAATATCAGTAGAAATAAGTTCAATACCATAATAAGTAAAAATTGCTATAGCTGTCAGAGGTCAGAACACATTTTAAATGCATTACAAAGTTTCCTGAAGTTTTTTAAAAAATGGACAAGATGCTATAAGGCTTCACCCCCACATCTCATGATAAATCAACTGCAGATGTGAACTGCTGTCATTTGAACTAAGACTCGTAGTGGAAAAAGAACTGAACCACTTCCAAAATCAAGGAATAGTAGAGCCAATGACTAATGCAGAGTATTATCACAATTATTCAAAATAATCAGAGAATCAGAATTTGGACTAGAGATGCATCCTAACTACTCACTACTATTTATCAAAGAAGTAATAATGTGAACGATGAAAGGTAAATTTTTTATATAAAATAAACTTAAAAAATAGCTCTGATTTGGCCAAAAGCCAATCACTAAAAAACTGTAAGATATTATTTAAAGAAAATGTCTTTAATCTCATTCTAGCACCTTGTGGAATAAGTGGTGGAAGTTATCTCAGAATCTTATCTTACATTGATGATATTTGCTTTTCAGAAAATGTAATTGAAAGCTCTACAGAAAAAGATCTTTTAAAAAGTGGAATAATTGAGGGATTTCTATTGATCAAAAGGAATAGAGAAATATAATTCTTGCAAATTCAAAATGGCTATTTTAGGGAATTACGTCACTAAGGAACAAAGTAAAGGCTGTTTTAGAGGTAAAAATATCAATGGACATAAAGGAGCTCCAAGCTTTTATGAAACAGCCAAATCGCAATAGCTGAAGAAAGTAATTTGAAAGTAAGAATCATGATCAAATTTTTATAAAATTAAAAATGACTCTATCTCAGAATCAGATCTTGAATACTATAATATGGATGAAAATCTAATTATAACATAGCAGCAGGGAAACAATTATTCAATGGCAACAGAATCAGTTCAGAAAAGCAAATAGCTTTTTCATCAATAAGTTTGGCCATAGTCAAATTGAATAGCACTCACACAGATTAGAGATCTTTGCAATAGCACCAGGCTATAAAAAAGTTTTATGAATTCATGTTTAAAGAAAATTTATTACTAACTATATGCCATTGTTGGAATTCTAAGAGCCAAAACGAATCTGTCAGAATAAGTTTCACCCAGGATATTATGCTATTTTAAAATACTGCCTCCTTATTACTCTAAATTAAAATACAGACAAGCCAGAATATTTTTCCCACAGATACATTAAGCTGATTGCATGACAATAACTAGACCACATCACCATGATCATCATTTCTTATGCTTGCTCCTAATTGTTATTAAAACAGGCAAAACTCTCCATATAGTAGTGCCACCTAGTGCAAGCCAGAGTAATCAACAGATGAAAGCCACAATCTAGAAACTAGTCTGGGGATATTGGATGAGGAGGTACTAGATAGGGATTTTATGCACAAGCCTTCTGGCATCCATTGATTACTCTGTGCTTGCACTGAGTAGCACTACTATATGAAGAGTTTTGCCTGTTTTAATAACTAGACTTGTAAAAAAGACCATGTAAAAGTAATAATTGTAAAGGATAATCAAAATCTTTAGAGGTATATGACAGAGAAAGGAACTAACTGAGATTTGGAGTACCATAAGTTAAAGAACTTTTGGATATCCAGAAAAAAAGATACAAATATTACAGAAATACACTGTAGTGCTAAACTACTTACAATAAAACACTATATTAAAGACATGTATCACTCCAGGACCATGAGTATCTTATACTTGCCAAAGTTGATAGGAAAGGCCTAGATCTATACATTGAGGTTTAATTGTGCAAATGAAAATATTCACCAGATCATGCTGTTGTCAAAGATAGACAAAAATGTACAGTTTAGAATCAAAATACTTGCATTAAACTTATTCATAGCATTATCAGAACTAAAAAGTTCTACTTTTACATCTTTATTGAAAGCAATTATATATACTAATAAACTTCTAAGCAGTTGGAAATTATAAATACCCTTTCTTTACAGATCTGTATGATAATTGAGGTTGTAAATGCAATAGTATGAGCCTAGAATCGACCAATAAAAATAATCTGCAGATTTATTAATGAGCTGCAGATTTAGAATAAAATTAATTTTGTTCACACTGTTGAGATAGAATGAGAAGCATATCTATATCTTAAAAATAAATAGAAACTGAAAGAAATGATATATTCATTAAAGAAACTGCAGAAGGGAA
The DNA here is from genome assembly GCA_028023455.1 of Epiperipatus broadwayi. NCBI lineage: Eukaryota > Metazoa > Onychophora > Udeonychophora > Euonychophora > Peripatidae > Epiperipatus > Epiperipatus broadwayi. The sequence continues at coordinate 577,499 of JAQFVV010000051.1, forward strand.
GCTAATAATAAGGAATATAAAGCAATTGAGACCTCAGTATGGACACAAAAGAACACAATTAGAATTGATGAGTGTTACTTGTCAAAATATTTGTGGCTGCAATATATCCAGAGCCTACGATGATAGAACCAAGAGATTCTGGCAGTAATTAATCCAATGTGTATGACAATACTACAGAGCCAAGAGATTCCAATAATAATATCAGAGTCAATGACAATCAGCAGATTGTTATAGAGTCACATGATTCCAATAGAAGCATATCCAGTACCTACAACTATGACACCTATAATTTTAGAGACAACAGTAGCAGGAAACCCAGTGCACACAACCATAAAGAAGCCTGAGAGACATGAATAATAGGATGTCAAATTAGAAAGTCACCAAAAAAAGAAAGACTGCAGAAAAAAACAGATAAATACAGAAGGAGTGTAGTGTATTGCCATAAACATACACAATAAAGATAGTGCATAGAAAATCCTGAATGAGATTCAAAGAACAATATCAAATGTTTCTTGCCATAATGACTAACTTGATTGACTAATGGGGGGGGGTTGATTTCATGCAGTTTTATGCTCTAATTATAAGTTTATCCTGACATATGGAACTTAATCTTTTTCCCAGATTTCCATGATGCAGAACTAAAGACTTGTGTGGAGGAAGAACAAATTCACATTCAGAAGGATGTTAACCAATCATTTATAAGTATATTAATGTTATAGCAACCATATATATATATATTGTACCCTTATCAAATTAAAATTAACAAGACTCACTCGGTTTAACTCTATTATAAACAATTTAATTATCGAGTTATTTAAATGACAAACTAATTACAGGCAATACATTAAACTAACTCATAATACATTTCTAAAATACTACATCTAATAAAAATAACATTTAAAACAATGTATTCCATAAATTAATCAAGTCAAAACATAATTAAATAATAAGTAACTAAGGATCAAATTAAATACGGCTCATCTATCATTCTATTAATTTAATACGACTAGCTCATTACTTACTACTAAAAAGGTTTGATTAAAATATTAACAAAAAATTACGAAACTCTGCACAAGACATTTAGCAAAGTACATTATTGGTTTAACATTAAGAATACACCCTAAAGGATACACTCTCAATGGCATAAGAATATTGCCCCTACCTAATTTATAAAACTACTTGTAATATTCCCATGACTCACATCACTCATAAAATAAATTCTAATTAAATAATTATAAAATTTACTTTATAAAACACTAAAATAAATTACTATTCTTTTGTTCACATCTAACATTTGAATAAAATTTCTACACATTCTCACTTAATCTAGCTCTTAAATTTTATCAATATCTCAGGTTCATCTTCTTCTAGTAATGATCTATAATATAATGTAGCTAAATTACAAAGAAATCAAGTCATATGTTCAGATTTTCTACTTAATAGTTATCCATTAGATAAAATTCTGGGCTTATCCTGGTATTTTTAATCTAATGCTTAAATATTCTAGCACCTCACTGAGGAAGCCAGCAGCAGAAACCGGTCTGGGATTGGGGATATTCTGTACAGCTTGTTAAGAGCTTATTTGCAAGCTACATATATATATATATATATATATATAACAGAAGGTAGCTAAATATAAAGAGGGATTTTACATTTATTCAACTATTCTTCAAAAATAACAACAAACAAATACAATATTTCCAACACTCTTAAAATAATACATTTACTTAATTACTGCACATCAATAAACATAAATGAAAATTATAAACTCTTATAGAACATCATATTGAATATTTTTAGTAAGTTCAAAATATTTTATATCATACTCTTAGGTGGTATTTACAGAAATATCTCACTTTCAATATAATTGCAATATCATATAATTGTTAAATTGGCATTGTATAACTTTCATGTTTGATAATAATAATATCTTCTGCAATAATCATTATAATAATAATATATTATTATTAACCACGTGCAGTAATGTAATTATACAATTAATCTTTATAATTCATGTGGATACAAAGATTCAAAAACACTCAAACACACCAAATAATGAAACTCTTAAGGCAATATAAATTCAAAACATTAACAAATTTATTATTTAACGAACATTCTTAAATTTACAAAATATACATTCAATAACTGAAATACAGGCTTATTATATACCTGTATTAATATATGTAAAATATAGGGTATATGGGTACAGACTTTCGCACGACCACCACTTTTCACTCTATCTCTTAACACTGATACAATTGAACACATATATGTCAAAGTCTGTGCATGTATACTCTATAAAATATACATTTATAAAATTTAAATATTTTCACCTTTAACAGAAAAATAAAATAGATTAAAATATTTACATGAGAAATATTATAAAACAAAATATTAATAGCCTTCACTCTGACTATTCATCATAAGAAATTATATAAAGTATTATACATTGTAATAGTAATATTTATATCTTTTACACTTGTGATAGCAATACTTGACATCACTATCACAATTTAAAAATAATAATAACAGTAATGAATAAACCATTAAACACCATATGATCACTATCTCTTATACTAGCACATAATTATTTATAAACAAAGCAAAACTCTCCATACAGTAGTGCCACCCTGTGCCAACCAGAGTAATCAATGAATGCCAGAAGGCTTGTGCATAAAATCCCTATCTAATGCCTACTCATCCAATATCCCCAGACTAGTTTCTGGCTTGTGGCCATCATCAGTGAGGATCCAAAGCTCCTCACTGATGACGGCCACAAGCCAGAAACTAGTCTGGGGATATTGGATGAGTAGGCATTAGATAGGGATTTCATGCACAAGCCTTCTGGCATTCATTGATTACTCTGGTTGGCACAGGGTGGCACTACTGTATGGAGAGTTTTGCTTTGTTTAGTAATGAATAAGATTGAAGATATTATATCATTCGTAAATAATAATATACTTTATATTTCCAAAAGAAAATCATGGTTATAATGACATTCATAACTATTATAACTCTAATCTACTACTAATAATTATTAAAAATTTAACTTGTAAAATCTTTCTTAAGATACTATGTATTTTGTTCATACACTAACAAAGTATTTTACCGTTACCTTCCAGATATATGTCAATATTCTAATATAAAAGTAAATAAAAAAATATATATTCAATGGAATAACTTCCTTCTTAATTTTGTAAATTATTTACTAAAAGAACTTTATAATGTCACTATAACTTTAAATTTTGTTAAGTTTACTTTATTTATAAACTAATCAGATTATCTTAAATAATCATATATTGCTTGTATATGTTATATTTATCTATTTTTTTAATTTCTAACACAATAATAGTATTCAGATGTTGCATTCAATCCATTCTCTCACAAACAAAAATATGCATTTACTATTTTTAATGATCTCCACTATTAGTATAACTAGGAATATCAAATCATTCCTTTATCTTTATCCATCTTAAAAATAAACATCATTTGTGATAAATTTTTCTCTCTTCTTGCATTCGACACATACCAATAACCTTTTATAGTCCAGCTATTATTCTTACCAACTTTAAAACTATACCATTCATGATATAAGATCTGGAAATAGTGATTAAAGTGAAAGATACAAATATGATAATAATTCAAACTAATCCAAAATATCATAGTTGCGATGCTTAAGGTCACATATTTCTCATGTACCTTAAATTCCGGTCATGGCTTCTATCTGAGCACATACTGAATTATGGAAAGAGATGTAACTGATCATGTACTAAAATATAAAGAACACTGTTATCTGTATTTAATTCATTAATTCACAACAAATATACTTCATAAATAATATTTCTCCTTAATATCCCTATTACCCAAGATTTCATTTCACAACTAATTTCCTGGACCACTTTCATCTTTCACACTCAGACTACTTTGTTTGACATCGTAAAAAAATTCTATCCTCTACCCAAAATAATTTCTAAACTTCATTTCAAAGTAAATATCTAATATAAAAACCAAAAAGGTTCAAAAATATTGTATATACAAATAATTTTATAAAATTCATTTAAAACATATTCATTCACTTGTTTTATGATATTAAATAATCCAGAAATTCAAATGTTCATCTTTTGTATCTCAACAGATACCATATAAAGTATTTGTAATTCAATATACAATTTAAGTTATACATACTTAAGCATTTATAAATTATCTAAATAACTTTAGATAACACACACAGTATATTTTATATCTTCATATTACATTCCAAAAATGATTAACATACCATTTTGTCTTAATAACTATGCAATATGATAGACAAATAAATATACATACAATATTAATAAAACGAATAATAATTTATATTAATTCCAAAATTATCAGGATTAAATATGACGAATGTATCATCTTCATAATCTTCCAAACAGATAAAAAGTTATAGCTTTTTCTTCTTTTATTTACCTTTCAGAAAATGTTAAATTTTCTAATATCCATTATTTTTCTTTATTTCAAATAAAAATTATTCAAACTCTAAAAGTAAAACTTATTTCTAAAACAACATATTAATTTACATGTTATTTGTAAAAAATATTAATACTAAAATTAAAAAAAAGATAAAAAATTTAAAGCTACATTATAGATAGTCCTTGTCTTTCTTTCTCTTGCTTAGTGCTCCATTGAAAAAGGGAGAGAGCCATTGCCTTTAACAACTACAAGTTTCTACAGCAAATAGATTTTTCCCACCATGCTAAACAATGAATGCTTTAAAAAGACAATAGTTAATCTTTAAAAATCCCATTGAAATTTTGTCCATCAGTATCTAATAAAAAGTTTGTCTAAAAATATTTACTTAGGACATCAAGATGAACACAAATTTCTGAGAAGCATCCATAATAAATAATTATTTTTAACAAGAAAAAATTTCAGATTCAAACTTTTTTTTTTCTGGTCCAGACTTTTTCTAAAATCACGATAAAATTAGTATTTTCATTAGGAAGCACTTGTAGATATTTAAAAGAATATCACTAATTATTTCATTCATTTTTATTAAGCATTTTTTCATTGAAATTCCTTTCCACTTATATTCATGTATTAAGATAGTAATAATTTATAGTATGACAGTTTTTTTAAATTTCAAGAATTTTCCCTTCTAACATGCACACATTTATTAATTAGTTTCTTGCAAGATTTTTATAGTTTTTACCATTCAGGTAATATTTTATTAAAGACTTAAAAAAGAATTTTAAAACAATTTTAAAAATTCATTCTCTCCTTAAATTGGTAATCTTTTAATGCAAAGTTTAAAAACATTTTCGCTTCATTTCCATGCATAATTTAAAGAAAATTTAAGATTCATTCAAGCTGTTTTTTTTCTCTTCTTAAAAAAAAATTAGTAGCAAAACATTCTCATTGACACATTTTACGATAATATAAAAATATATACACACTTATAGAGTTCATTCTCATGCATTAATTTACTTGCATAATATAACTTTTCATTCTTTCTTTTCTTCTTTTTAGATGAATACCTTTTCAGATAGCTTTTGATAATTCTCCTCAAAATAAGTGCTACATAAGTCCCACAAAAGTTTATATTTTTGAGGTTTATCATAATTATTAAATATAAAAGTCCTTTCATTTCATTCATACAGATAAAATTAAATAGAAAGTTCTTACGATTCCTATGCAAGTTTTCCTTGGCTATATAGCTACAGTTTTTGTAGTTTCTCCTTTGCATTATTGCATTGGTTAGATAACTAGTATCAGTCTCATAAATTATCATGGTTTTGTGAAGTTTTGATGTGACTTCCTTGACAGGACATTAACTTATTTACCCCATAATGGGATACATTACACTAAACTTTATATTATCAATCATTTAAAATATATTTTACTAATTTACTAAAAAAATATAAAAATAAAAAAAAAATTACTTGAATGATTTAAACTAATTCAAATGATTAATTAAATGATTAAGCAAATAAAAAAATAATTAAGAATAATTAAGGCTAGACTGACTAAGGTGAGCTAAAACACTCGTATTTATAACCTTTTTCTCTTGTTACTTGATTGGTTGATAAAATTTATCTCAGACACTAATTTACATATAGATTAAATTTTTTTGCCTATAAATTATTTTCTAAAATAATTTTACTTAATTTTCGATATTTTAATACTTCTATTTAACTACTATATTAAAATATTAATATTTTATCACTAAAATATTATTAACAATTTGAATATTCATTTAAAAATATAAAATATTATTTAAACAGTACTACACAAAATTAATTGCTACATTTTTTAAATACAAAATTTATAAAATAATTTTGCAACACTATTGAAACTAAAATATGAAATTAATTGTATCACTTTTTATTAACAAGGAACTAAAATTAATTTACAAATGTTCTAGAATATGTGTTCACCCAGACATCTACACATTACATATTATGACATCATTTTTAAAACATTCTAGAATAATTTAAATAATAATTATTTAAAATAATAATTTAAATAAATAAAATTATTTAAAACATGTTAGAAAAATTATATAATATTAAATATTACAATTAAACTATTATTTTAACATTTTATTTTAAATAAGTTATATACAACTTTTATTCCAAAATTATACTAACATAACTTTAAAATATTTTAAATAGATTTATTAACCCTTTATATAGCAGATTTAGGCTTATCTTACTCACAAAATTAATATATTATACTATTGACTAATAATTTTTTTTATTTTTTTTTTTTACAAAACTAGCTATTTCAAATGCTTTGAAAAAGGACTGCAGCAAAGGCATGGTCACAGTATATATATATATATTGTAGTGATGAGCTACAACCTGATACACCAGCCAATTATTTAAGACACTTTACCAATTGATGCCACATAGACATATTTGCTTAACCAATAAATTGCCAAGCAAATTATCATATAAACATTTTCTCTTTCCAACATATACATTTACATAAACATCTTTTTATTTTTAAAAGAAGTAATAAAAACTATTAAATTACTAGGAAAAGAAAAAAACAGATAGGTATATTAATACTGGAATAAAAGGTATTATATATTACTAACTGGGGAGAACTATACCAAAAACTTACACATAAACCTAAAAAAAAACAATGACTGAATTAAAATCTAAACACATAGCAACCATTTGTAGAAATGAAATTTAAAATATTTATAAATTATTATTTTTTATTTATAAACCTATTTATTTATATTATGTCTGTGAAACAATAGGAAATGTCAAGGTTAAAATGCTTAAAAAAACTTCACACGACCTACAATGCGGTATTAATTGTTATATTGTCTTCTGCATTTGAAGATAGAACACTATTATTATTTTTTCTGCTTAAAAATAAATTCGAATACAAAATGGATATGAATGTTCGAATTTAAATATATATATTTTTAAAAATATTAATCAAAATGATCAAAAGCTGAATTTTTAAAGCAATCGTTTGAAGTGGAAGAAATAATTTGAAAGTAAAAATTTAATTTTTTGCTAATTAGACAATTTTAGTTAAATTTACGTGTTGCAGTAATATTCAATAATTAATTGTTTTGATATATAATAATATCATCATTGAAGTCTTGAGAAGCAAATGAATCAATAAATATATATAATTTTTATATCATGATTGATTGCTGAAAAGTTTATGCCATGGGGTAATAATACATCATCAATAAAAACATGAAAAGTTAAAGATTTTACCTGCCCATTTAGAGGAAACTTGAAAACCATCTTTGCTTTAAATAAAATGCCTAACCAAATCCAAGACAGGATATTTGGAGAACATTATTATTTTTTGACCCAGACAAGAAATTTCTACTCTTCGTGGGAGTAGAACTTCATCTCCATTAATAGGAATTTATTTAGCAAATAAACAGTTTCCAGCAGACTCATCGAACTTTAATTAACATAATGGGATAAAAATTGTGATTTTTGTTTTATTACTGTTGTCTATTGTAAACTTTATGTATTATTTTCGTTTTCTACAATTGGAAGCTAATGTGTTATAATTTTAGAGAAATTCTGTATGAGAGTAATGAGGGGGGGAAATATTAGATTTAAATATATATATTTTTTATTACCTTTAATTGTATAAAGAATAAAAAATTACTAGTTTTGACCTCCCCATCTGACTGACCACATGTAGGAAATTGAGAGGTAAGAAATTTTAATATTATCTTACAGTAAGCAACCCACAATGATAGATTTTTTTTATTTATTTATTATTAATTAAGCTTATTTTTATATTGCTTTTATAAATCAATGATTTATAACCATTGATTTATCTGGACAACAAAGATTTTTTTTTTGTTGTTGTTATGTTTGTATACATATTTTAAATTAGCCAGCTAAAATCACAATCTCATATACATATTATAATTTTACATATTCGTTGTTGTAAATAATTGGTCAAGTACATGAACTTCTACCATTGGGTTTAGGGCAAGGATTTTATTTTTATTAATATCATTATAAATATCGATATGGTAGAAATTCATCCTTGACAAAATAAATTACAAGTGTATCAGATTTAATTGTTATTCATATTTTTTTGTTAATCAATAAATGTTTGTATGATTATTTATTTTAATTTGGTCTCTATCTCATCATTATTTCCATATCCACCATCAGCTTTATAACTCTTCATTATTCACATACCCATCATAAACATTATTTTCTTATTTAGTTTTTCACTTATCAATATTATTAATATGATAGAGGAAATACATATACATATTTAAGTCATTTATTATAACTTTTAATACATATATACTTATTCTGCACATACATAATTTTTTTTAATATTCTTATGGTTTGGGATATGTTTAAGTGATTTTTGGTAATTAATTATCACCTATATAGAGGGGCAATAACTACTATTAGTGTGATCTCCTTCTCTGATAAGAGAGCTCAAGCAATTACTCCCTGAGTTCGAATACTGTGGTATAACATGGCTAGAAAGGGGTGAGAATTGGATGAACGGACCCAAATTGTATTTAGGTTAATAAAAATAGGTAGAGCTAGTCTATTGGAAGTAGGTACAATCATAGGTTATGTATTTCATCGTGTAATCACTTGCATCCTATCTGAAGATCCAAAGTCCGACTATAGTAAGATGCGCCTCCCCCTATCTCTTCTGGAAACCACCAGCCCATTACAATATATATATATTAATGGTTTTAATGAACATGTAAATCTATTGCTAAGAATAAAAATCTATTCATGGAATAATCAAATCATAATTTACAAGCAAGATTTCTAAAGAATCATTTGAAATAAACATGTAAATAAGAATGTTATTTTGACAGATAAATAACCTGATAAAATAGTGGCATTGCTATAACAAGAAATGTTATTTTTGAATTTATTTAAATGATTATGGTTCTTTGAAGATCTTGTTTGTAAACTGTCTTATTAATGTACTCAGACTTTTTTCTATGAGAATAGTTATATATAATCTTTATACATTAAAAATAAAAAAGTTGTTGAGTTAAATCTGTCAATGTATCATTTGAGAAAAAAATACAACATTAATTTACCATGGAAATGTTATATCTTGCTGGGTTTGGAGATATAATTGTATATATTATTCAATAAATTCGCTGTTATATTAATAATCATGAAAGTATGAAGGAGCTATAGTTTTATAATTTAGGAAACAAAATTATGTAATAAAACTTACTTTAGAAAGTTATCTTAAAAAGAGGAAGAAAGTAATGATTAATTGAAATTAGAATAAAATTGTATGAAAACTCAACCACGTAGTACTTATAATAGCTTCCATAATTGTTTTTGTTACCAACAGTATAACAAATAATTCCAGGAAATTTAAAGTAACTCCAGAAAAACTTTATAAAAAATAGACTTGCCTTCAGAAGCTAAGAACAGAGCTGTGACTAAAAAAAAAAAAGGGAAAACATAAGCATCGCTATGCTGATAATCAAAATGGATCATTTAGAAGTTTACTCTAGCCAGGCCCATATGGTAAATTACAGATCTAGAAGAAAATATATCTGTCCTTACTGACTTTATTATTTTAAGTAAACTATAATCTTTTCCAATAACAAATCTTTTTCCATTATAAAATTGTTGTACATAAATAAATATAAATCCACAATTGAAGTTTAACCTTAATATTATTTAATAAGCATGAAAAGCCATTCTGGTGTTAAATGGCAACTATATTGGTTAATCTTTTCTATACTTTTCATAATATTTGGATTTAATTTAATGGGATATAACTATTTGTAAACCCAGATTATTACTGATTATTCATCATCATCATCAACCATTATCAATCCACTGCAGAATAAAGGTCTCTCCAAGTTCAATCCATCTTTTCCTATCTTTAGCTTCTCTTCTCCACATCACCCCTGCACATTTTCTTATTTCATCCACCCATCTCACATGTGGTCTCTTTCTGGGTCTTTTACAATCTCTTAGAATCCAGTTTAAAATTTCAATTGTCCATCTATTATCATCTCTACTGACTAATAATACTCCAAAAACTTGAGCTGAGTCAAACCACTATGAAAAGGTATTTTTAAACCAAATATATACTAACTTAATAGCATTGAGTTAACTTTTGGCAACTTCTTACCAGAATCGTAATGCAAAATTAATTAACTAACAATGCTGGGAGCAAGCTGAATATATAATTTTTTTTTATAAAATCTGCAAAATATTGCAATGAGGAATGTCAATAAATGGAATATCCGACGTTTATAATTTGCATATTTTATAAACTATATTCAGCCGCTATTGACGTTGTTAGTTAATTAATTTTGCACTATAATTCTCGTGAGAAGTCACTGAAAGTTAATTCAGTATTATTAAATTAGAATATATATATATATTTGTTTTAAAAACACCTGTTCATAGTGGCTTGACTCAGCTCAAGTTTTTGGAGTATTTCATTAGGATATGAAAAGTGTAAAGTTAAATAATTACATTGGTTGGTAAACAGATATCTAGGTATATTTGAAGTAAAAAACAAGGTTAAAGTTTAAAAATGATTAACATCATCACCAGTAGTAAGCCCAATGAAGAAACATCTTTTTTCTTCAATAGTCAAAATAAGAGTCATAGATCACATGATCCTATCTCTTAAGCTTGTAAGTTATAAACAATGAGGATTGCCAATTCCTCTACAAGCTTTGTGATAAATGCTTAGCCAGAGCCAGCACTTAAAATATCACTGTCAGGAACCCCTCCCCAAACCCCTGACCATGGTTTCGTGCTTTGGCACTCCTCAGAGAGGTGTCAGGGTAGGTTCAGACACTAGATCTAAAAATATCATCCCAAAGCCAACACTTATCTAAAAGTTGTCTATTGAGTGGAAAATCTGAAATTTTCAGACATCTACATGTCTTCAAACCAACAATTATCTAAAAACTATATATTTTTTATAACAAATTAATAATATTTGCATTCATATAATATAAATCTTTATATATTTTTTATGTAATTTTCTGATATTAATAGACATGTATATGATATAAAAACATATTTGCATGCGAGATAAAAATTATAGTAATCTAATACAATTAGATTTTACGATTCTTCAAAATTAAAAAGGCTTTAAAACTGGTAGTTAAGGAGAATATGTTAAATTGTTTTTCCAACTATATAGGTTATTCAATAAAATATTTACACTTAGCAATCTGTTATGACAACACTAGTTGCACAGTTTTTTTATAATTCTCTTCTAAGTTAAAGCGTAAGATTTGCTAGAGGGCGCAGTAGTAAAACCGGAGATTATTTCTGATGAAAGTTGCACTGTCAGTTAGAAGACGGCAGCCGAAAGACTAATTTGGGGTTTTACTGCTTGCTAAATTTAAATCATGGCTCCTGTTAAAGTACAAGTAGAATATTGGTGAGTCAATTTTTTGTTTATATTTATTCCAGGTATTAAATTTAAATATTTTGAGAGAAAAAGAATTGCCGTGGAATGACCATACATTTCTTCAACAATTCCTTCTTTTTTTTTTGTTGGCATGCTATCATGAATTTTTTACTGCCAACGTCATTTATCTTAAAAAATTATCGAAAATATAACTGAGCGGATCAGCTAGAAGGCTAAAAAGTTGAATAGGTGTAATTCAATTATTTTTATATTGTTTGCATATAAAAATTTACATCGCTGTTATTTCCATTCTCGGATATCGTGTAGCTAAACTGCAGTATGTAAAAAAAAAAAAAAAAGATTTCTGGATGTTTCGTTATAATTGCCTCTATTTAATAGCTTTTTTAAAAAAAAAAAAAACTATGCCTAACAAAATAATTGAAAATTTAATAAAGAAAATAAATTATCTAAATTGGTCGTATGCTGTACACTGTACGTGTAATATGATTTAAAGAAATCTTTAATGTTTTGTTTTCGTTTACTTTACAATTCGTTTAAGCCCTATTCCTTTTATTACTTTAAATGGAAAAAGTTTGCAATCTATTTTCCTTATGTACCAATTAATAATTATAATAGCAATTAAAATTCAGTTACAAAAACAACGCAATTTTTATTTCATTTTTGACTTATGATGTAATAAACAAAAGGAATACTAATTTTTTTTTTTTAAAAAAAAGAAGGGTAGTGATAAATCGTAATTTCTTATCTTTAAGGATAAATAGCGTTATCACTTTTTTTGATTTTTCTTAGATTGAGCAATTCAGCTTTTTCTGAAGTATTAGGTAGTTAGCATAATATGTTGTTAACAGATGATAAAAGTTCTTTAGTTTTGCATCTAGTATTTTAATCACATTAAAAAAAAACTTACTAATCACTAAGATTTACAGATATTACTGTAGCAATTTCAACATGTCGTGCTTAACTTTTTAAAATTCTGCTTAAATATTCATTAACTGTTTCTGTCTATTCCTGCAAATCTATTCCTCTCCGACCGGTTCTTGATTTTGATTGATACAGTTTTCATCTGATATTTTCAGCACCTTCTAAATAGCCAAACTAACACGGGACAACTGCTTGTAAAGCAGCTGGCGCTGACCTCCCATTCACCATTACAACCTTGCAAATGCAGGGATGTGATGATATCATCATCAACCATTATCAATCCACTGCAGGATGAAGGTCTCTCTTAGCTCAAACAATCTTCTTAGCTCAAACAATCTTCTCTGATCTTTAGCTTCTCTTCTCCACATCATCCTGCACACTTTTTTATTTCATCCATCCATCTCATACGTGATCTCTTTCTGGGTCTTTTACAATCTCTTGGAATCCAGTTTAAGATTTCAATTGTCCATCTATTATCATCTCTTCTAACAATATGTCCAGCCCAACTCCACTTCAGTATATTAATTTTTCCAATGAGGTCACTAATACCTGCTTGTTCTCTTACCCATATATTGTGTTTTTAATCTCTTCTTGTTACTCCTATCATGCATCTCTCCATACTTCTTTGAGTGGTCTGTAGTCTTATTATTGCTCTTAAATAATTGTTCATTTGCATTTAATACAAATCTTTTTTCTGCTTCGATTTCTATTTTGAACTTCATCATAGTCCTTTACTCAAAATTAGATCATACTTAATTTTGCATTCTATTTGTTATAAAATAACATGGACCCTTGCTTTCTGCCTTCCATTGAGTTACAAGTTTCACAACCACTTCTTCAGTATTGCTTCTATCCAGTTCTGAAATGCTGTATATACATTTCAAATTCTAACAATGATTTTTTTTTTCAAACTTTTTATTTGCTGGAAGAAAATTTCATCTTTTTGGTTTAATCAATATAGATGGATAGCATTGTAGTTTTCTCTCTTTCAAGCTATTTGACAATAGTTATTTCTTATTAGCTATTATTTATTTTTACATTAATTATTAGAATCTTTCCTTCCCCCTCTAATTAAGCTATCTTTTAGTTTGTTTTAAAAAAATCCTTTTTCAAATTGCTGTGATTTTTTTCCCTTGTAAACATTTTTCCCACTGCTATTATGTCACCCATTCGCTCTTCGATCGCACTGCTGCATATATTTAACTAAGTGGGCTTTTCCTGACAGCTCGATTAAAAAAAATATTCTTTTAGTCTTCTACATAATTTATTTTGTTACTTTTTATTCTCCATTCTAGGATTTAATTTGGGTCTATTTAGACTATATGAATTCTGGAATTCATATACATTTTAATTATTTGTCTTTCAGCAATTTTATCCCTTTTTTGAAAATGATGAAATTGCTGCATTTTCTGTTTTGACAATTGGCTTTATTCCTGTTGCTTTTCCTTTAATTTTGAAATCATTACAATTAATTTATCACCTTCCCCTAGTCTTGTTTTCAGTCTGGTTTTTTATTAATTCTTTGCAATTGTCAGCATTAATTAGGATATATTCATGCCTTCAAATATCAGAATATTTTTTTTTCCCACTCATTTCTTGACCATTAACATTTTGTGGTTATTTATTGAGTTTTTATATACGTGTATATATGTATGGACATCCATTTTGAATTTATCCATGTATTTATTTGCCCATTGTCAATATTAGCATTATATAAACATTTGGGTTAGATCATAAAATAGATGCAATTATGATTTATTCCAAATATCAACATAATGCTAATATTACCAACAAGAAAATATATACCCAGGCAAATACAAATTATACTCGCATATTTTATTCATGAAGATCTTCATCCCTAGTGAAAAGATGATTGGTTATCTTTCCAAGCAAAACTTGCGGTATGAAATGGAATGTGAAAATTTGTTTCATACCTTTTAAATTGTCTTCAATCCTCTTCCTACCATTACAAAACCTTGCAAACTCTTGAAAACATTCTTGTGACTTGCGGCTTCACTACTACATACATATGTTTCAGTGGCAATTTGTTCAATTTATAATAAAATTTAACGTTAGTGCATTGTATCATCGTGGTTAAGGTATGAAACACTGTGTAACCTTTTAGGCTTGCTAGCACCTTAAAATATTTGCAATGAATAGCTCATCTATATCACTATTTAAGACATGCTTTGATTCAGAGATGGCGGCAGCTTGACAAGAGAACGAATCATTTTTTAACTGGTACACTATATATATATACAAAGTTTTTTGGGATATGGCTGCGGTTTGTGATGGTACATTTTAAAGTTGATCACTAATTATATAAACTAACTCTGAAATACTAATATTGGATAAAAAGATTAAATATATTATTGTCCTGATGAAATTATATATCTAAAGATTAGATAAAATGATATTAATTTGATGTAGTGGCAAACGGCATTACAAATTTATATAAAAAGAAGAAAATTAAAATTAAAAAATAAACAATTTTTGTAAAAAAATAAAAAATATCTGTCTCCAAATATTAATCTGTATACAGACTAATGCAAATCTCAAATTATCAATAAATGTTATTTTGTGAAAAGTAAAAAGAATAAAAATATTTAAAATCACACATTTTTATTCTTGCAGTTTTAATATTACTCTTATTTATGATCAAAGTTTTTAAGTTTTCGTAAAGAAGATAAGAAAATCAAGAATGAAAAATCACTTTCCACATATTAGCCGGCAATTATTTTATCTGACAAAAATTTTAAAAATAAACCACTAAAGCATCACATGACAATTTTTTATGCATATACAATCTATTAAAACAGTAGCAATTCCCCCTACACTTGCCACCTAGTGCAAGCTATAGTAATCGATGGATGCTAGAAGGTTTGTGCATCAAAATCCCTATATAGATTAGATGAGTAGGCACTAAATAGGGATTTTGATGTGCAAATCTTTTAACATCTGTTGATTAACACTAAGTGGCACTATTGCATGGAAATTTATTTGTAATTTTAATCATAAAAATAAATTTATTTTATAAGGTTGCATTTCTGTTATAAATTTAAAGCTAGGCAGGTTGTTGGAGAGTTATAGCTATTGACCATTTGGAGAATATTTTTTTCAAGTGGCAACACAAATTCTCACATTCTTATTTCTAAATAAGAATTTGATTTCAAACTCCATTTGCGATTGTAATATTATTAATTTTCCTTTCATTGCTAATGTTTATTTTCTAGAACTTTTCTCATTAACTAATAAGATATTTATTTCATCATCATCAACCATTATCATTCCACTGCAGGATGAAGGTCTCCCCAAGTTCAATCCATCTTTTCCTATCTCTAGCTTCTCTTCTCCACATCACCCCTGCACACGTTCTTATTTCATCCAACCATCTCACATGTGGTCTCTTTCTGGGTCTTTTACAATCTCTTGGAATCCAGTTCAAAATTTCAATTGTCCATCTATTATCATCTCTTCTAGCAATATGTCCGGCCCAACTCCACTTCAGTCTTAATTTTTTCAATGAGGTCAGTAACACCTGTTTGTTCTCTTACCCATACATTGTGTTTTCGATCTCTTCTTGTTACTCCCAACGTGCATCTCTCCATACTTCTTTGAGTGGTCTGAAGTCTCTGCATTGCTCTTCTATTAAGTGTCCAAGTCTCAGATCCATAAGTAAGAACTGGTAAAACCCATTTATTAAAAACCTCCCTTTTCAAACACATAGGCATATTTCCTTTTATTATCAAGTTATTTATTTACCGACTGATATATATAGCTTGCTCAATTAAAGGCTGATGACTGAAAAAAAAAAAAAATCCTTATTTCTGTGAGAATGAATAATGATTTGAAACATAATAGATAAAGCTACACAAGTATGAATAGAAAAGGAATATAGCTATTTAAAAAAATAGAATTGATTTAAATGGCTGTTTCATAGAATAAAATGCTTTGAGTGGAGAAAAGCCTAATAATAGAAGCTATTATTAGAGAGATTATTGAAAAGATTGTATGAGTGTAAAAGTGATGTATATGATAGATTCAATAAGCTGCTATTCTCTGCATAAATAGCAAAAGAAAATGAGATCTGTAAGGTTAAAATAAGTTTTACAGTATTGAAGAAATAGACAGTGAAAGATATAGTTGAGGTTAAGTATGCCAAAATGCAAGGGACCGATTCAAATTTTAGTTCAATTTTAATGGCTTTCAGAGAAAAAACTATTGAATTAGTTGATATTTTTAATGTAAGTTCTTTTACTCTCACTACTTTTATGTTAGCTAGAGTAGTGTAAGCTTTAATAACATTAAAGTAGTGAGAATAGAATTTGCTAATCAATAGTAATGTGTAAGATAAGGCCATCTGATGTCTTGTTAGTCACGTGATGTCTTAATGTTTTTACAATATATGTTGTGATTCAGAGGAATGGCCTGTTGATTATTCTTTTAACTGTTATGTTTCCTTTGAGTAAAGGTAGTAAGAGGTGAGAATTTTAGATTAATAAGTTTTAATCTTGCAAGCCGTTGAGTTACTATTGAGAGAATTGAATAAAAAGGTTACAGAGTGGTAGAAAAATATATGCTTTACCTGTTGTTTGAGTCACTATAATACCAATGTAGCAAAGGTAAAGCTAATCAATAAATTTCATATTTTTCATTAAAAATCAAAAAAAAAAAAACATGAAAAATGTACAATATATTTGAAAATATGAAAATAATATATAGAAAGCAAATCTGAAAATAATATATTTAGCAATCAAATAATGATTAAAAAACAAATATTTTCAGCAAGTATAATCAAACATCTATAAAAAATTAAATTAGGCAGTAAGGTCAAACACAATTCCATAATAAATTAAATTACAAAATCTAAATAAGTATTTAATAAGCATTGCAGTAATAAATTCATAAATTGAGATTCAAAAAGGTGAACGTCCATCTTAGAAAAAATGAAAAACATAACGTGCTGTAAATTTGTTATGGAATATTTACATTGATCACATTTCTTTTGAAAACATTTAATTTGAATCATTCTGCATTAGATCAATTTCTAAATATATTAATTTCATATTTTTTTTTTTATGTTTTAGATTTTTTTCCAAAAAAATATGAAACATTACCTTTTTCTTTGCTCTATTAGTAAATAGATGGTTCTTGCATTTATGGGTAGAGCATAGATTTTATAACTGATTACAGTGGATTAGAAGTACACATTGTATTCTAGTAAAAAGGGGACTGGTTCTCTCTCCAAGCTGTTTGTAGCACCATCTTTAAATCAATATACGCGTTGAATAGCAACATTGGTTAGTTATTTAAACAAAAATTTAAGGCGCCAGTACGTCTGGATCATGAGTTATGACATGAAAATCTTGTTTTCAGTGCTTTTCCAGCCATCATGAAATTTTGCAAATCACTTGCTTCACTGCCATGCATAGTTTGAATCATTTCAAATGTTTCTGTAACATTTTTTTACCAATTTAAAGCAAAATGTAATATCGCTGCTTTTTTCCTCTACGGATTAGTTAATAAAGTATGAAGCATGTTTCATGTTGTAACTCATGATCCAGACGCATAAGATCTTAATCGTTTTTGTGGTCAATAGGTGAACTATGCTAATTAAATGTGTAAATTTAGAAATGGGTTGCAGGCATTTTTTCATCTGCATGTTGGAAAAGTTTCATTTAGAAAGGATCAAGTAACAAGAAATGACTTTTGATAGAAAATATAAAGAAAGAGGAAGAAAAATTATTATTTATTTTAGTAATCTCAAAAAAGCTTTTCATATAATGAATTTGGTTATTACGTTGGATATTTTCAGGCAGAAATTTAACAGAAGAGATTACTATTAAGAATTTACACAAATCTAAATAGTATATCAAAATGTTTAAATATATACATGGTTCAAGTATGTTGACATTTGTAATATTTAAAAAGTAAAATCTAAAAAAAAATCATCAATAGATACAATTTGGATTTTTTTTTGGTATAGTATAATTTATTTTTTGGAAACTTACAATGAAAGTTATTCGTGTTGATATTATCTATTTAATTTAATTAAAGTTAAAATTAAAGAATGTAAATGCATACAGATTGTTTATCCAGATAAATAAAAGAAAGACATTACGCTAATTAAAGATGGCGGAAATATTTTATAAAAAAAGAGACTTTGTAACTAGAAACTACTAACACATGTACAAGATTATCAACTTGTATTTTTAATAAAACAAAAGATAAAAGTCTATGCGCAAAAGTCTAAAAACTGACCCAAAGCTATAAAAAGGACAGAAAAACTTTAAACTAGTGTCTTGTCTTGTTCTTTGGCAGTTCTCCTGAATAGAGAAATTGTCTCTATCCAGGATAGGCTACTCATCTGCATAACTAATTTGTTATGCGGGAGTGGACCGGAGTGTTTGTGGAGTTATAGAGGTCAATCCAAAAAGCTTTCATGTTTAGCCTTAAAGAATGGGCCAGAACAGAATGGATGTTGACAATGATTAAAATCAATGGCCATGTGCTCATTTATCTCAAGAAATAGATGTCTGCTACCCTAATCTATACTTGCCGGTAAGTTACTATTATTTATACCCAATTTGTGACTAAATTAAATTGTTTGCAAACTAACTTTACCTATGAAGCTTCAAATACTGATAGAGGCTTTTGCTGTTTATTATTCAAAAAAACATTTATTTTTATCCATGGATTAATTTATAAAAGAAGTGAAATATCAACCATTTAATTATTTAATATTACTATCTGGATGAGAATGTGTATGTTCTTTGCAATTTATTAATAATCGTAATTTTTCGTTTAAATATTTTAATTTGTTGCAATAAAATATTTACCTTTAATATCAACTTTTCATTATACGTTATTAATTTTAGGTTATTTAGATTTTATTATACAAAAGATTGTTTTAAGAAATGTATAATTACATATGCCAACATGTTTATTTTAATCGACAAACGCTGGAGAAAATTCTATAACATTAATTTATAAGAAAATGTAATATCCGATTTTTTTAGTTATATGCTTTTTAATTTACGCAATGCAATGGATATCAGTGGCTTTATGATTCTGGTGCCCTTTTAAATAAATATAAAACTGATTCTACCTGCAGTGAAAATCGCAATAAATAGTAGGCTAGTTAATCAGGAAATATAGCTATGTTCTTGAGATGTCTAAACCCATATATGAACGGAAGAGTTGGCTTTTTCATAGTTTGATTAACTTTCCCTTTATGGTGCGTAAAATAAAGGCCTAAATCCGAACGTTAAAATCCGCCCGTAAATGTTACAATATGTAAGATTAAATGATTTTCTTTTGAACAATAAAATTCTGAGAGTCTATGACTGATATCTTTTTTTCAATATTTATGTAAATTTATATCTTTATGAGTGTTATTTTATGAGAATTAGAGTTAAAAAGAGTAGCCGCCATAATAGTTAGTTTTGCAGTGAATACAAAGAATGAACTTAAAAACCAAAACTGAATTTGGATTGGTGGAAATCATTACATTATAATCTAAAATATGATTATAGTTGGAAGTGATAGAAGATTAAATGATATGCTTTTATGTATTTAGAAAATTGTCTTCTGAATGGAAATGGAATAAAAATGCTTAGAATAAGAGTTGGAATTAACGAAAAGGTTTTTAAATGTCATGTTTGGAGCATATATTTATGTAGAGCAAACTCTTGGATGATTAGTAAAGGAAAGGTGAAAAGACGAGTCATATAATAATTTTTTTTATAGTATGAAGAAACCAAATAAAACCATTTATTGAGAGAATTATAAGTAAAATAAAAATTGGATTGTGTGTTCATATTTAGAAGTAGAGAAGTTATTAAAAAGTGCCAGAAAGATCTGAAAACTAAGAGAAGAGAAATATCAGAAAGAAACTTGAGTAAATATCCAAAAGAAAGGAATACTTATAGTGTTGGGAAGAGTAAAATAGTGGACAGAAAGTTTTAAAGAGGATTGTCTGATTTATTAGCTTAAACTATAGACTTTTTTAATGGTTAACAAGTTTTTAAGTAAAAAAAATTTTTTTAATGAGTTTAGTCAAACATCTTAAAATAATCTTTATGTCAACAAGTTTTAGGTTTTTTTTTTAAATAGATTATATTAAGGTCAACTAATGTGAATACAAAGCTTACATTAAAACCAATAATAAAATAAATATTTAAATATATAAAAAGTCGTTTTAATTATTGGCAGTTCTTACTGTTGCATTAAACCATTTCCTCTCTGTCAAAAGAATCTAAAGCATTTTAATTACTATATTATTGTGATTGAGTATTTGTTTATATATAAAACATGTTGTGTTATTAAAAGTCACAAATATATTTGATACAATTTGGGTATAAATGGAATTAATGCAGCTCTGATACAGTGATACATCTATAAAGTTGACATAACAACTATTGAGGATATGTTAAAGTCGGATATCAAACAAAACAGTCTAAGCGATTAATTGAAAATAACTTAAGTCTCACTGGCACTTAACACAGTAATGGTACTGTTAAAGATCAAAAATAATTGCATTGGTAAAAATAAATTAGTGTCTTATTATGCGGAAATAGAATTCTTATACTGATTTTTGAGATCGAATAAAGATTTTAACATGCAATTGTAATCATTGTATCTTCAGTTACAGAATATGGCTGACAGATATTTGCCATCATACAAAGTTATTTATATATTTCCATACAGTCGAAATCTTAAACTGGATACTAAGAAATTATAAAAGATCCAGAAAGAAAGAGAACACATTTTAGATAGATGAATGAGCTAAGGAAATTTGTTGGGAGGGAATTTGTTGGAATAATGTGGAGATGCTAGGCACCAGAGAAACTTGATTAAACTCAGGTCTTTATTCTAAAGTGGATTAATAATGGTTAAAAATGATTATCTGTTAAGAAGTAACATGCTAGATTAGTTGTCGTTTCTTTAAAAATCAATGTGTCTCTTAATGCTTTTGACAAGACAATCATCCACTTACTAATACTTGATTTTGAACAAGGATTAAGTGAATTAACTGATTGAAAGCGATGATGATGATTTGGTTTTGGAGAAGTAAAGCACTGGTTCAGATGTTTTATTAAAGATTAATGCTTTTCTTAATGTTTGTGAGGAGACAATCATTTACTAATACCTAACTTTGAACAAGATTAAATATTTTTTTAGAAATTATATAACAAATTGCATTTCAATTTTGATTCGGGAGTACTTCAGGCAAATACTAGCAGAATTTACTTTGCATAAGATTTTAGGGGGTTAACATCAGCACGAACAGTAAGTTACGATAGAGATTTTAGAATTACCAAAGTTTCAGAGATTAACAGCAAAAATTTGAGGATAGAAAATACATTTGAAGTATTAAGAAAATTCCATGTCATCAATAAAGTTACATCACGTTATTAAAAAATTTAAATATATTAGAAAATTTTAAAGATTTCAATTGGGGTTTGTCAGTTCTCAAGATGAATTAGGATTATTAGAACTATCTTAGATTTTGCAAATGGTATTATATTTGTGACAACAAACAAGTTCAAAGAATGGTTTAAAAATAAATTTTAGTAAACTTAAATAATGTTGAACAAATTTATATTTGCCTGAGAATAGTTAATAGAAAAAAGACTGAGATAGATGATTATATTGTTACCAACTACAGTCAAATAAATAAATAGAGGAATTGAAATGCTTGAAGTATATTTGATAGGTTTAATATTGCATTTAAATGTTGCATAATCTTAAGATGAAAAAATCTGCATTAGGGTTTTTTGCCTGATTGTTGTATGGTTATAAAATACAAACTCTGAATTGTAAAATGAAATAACGATTATAAGTATCCTAAAGTATAGAAATGACTTATCTTGGGAATAATCAGGAAGAATAGGAAAATTAATAAATTTAGGTCACACTTATTTAAGTGCTGTAACTGCAGAAAAATGAAAGAACTTAGGTGACCTAGATAATGGTAATGAGAAATAATCGATGGATTAGATACCTCAAGATAAGAAGCATCCTCAGAAGAGATCTATTTTGAATTGGGATGATAATCATTAGGGAAAAGGCTCATGACAGGTCTTTGCTGTAAGCTATCAGTGGGTGAAAACTGATTATGAAAATTCTCTGCATTGCGCTGATTATAATCACAACTATGAGTGTAAATCCAGGATATTTCAAAAAGTTGGACATGATTTGAAATTACTGTATCTATGCAACCATGAACTGTTCATGAATGAAAACTTTGAAAGAATGCTTCCCAACACACACACAGCTCCTAATCTCACCCCACAATCCAAGGCATTTTGAAGGCTGAATCCACAATTTACAGTACAGCTTGTATTTGAATCATGTTTTAACATTGACTTGCCAATGCCACATTTGTCATTGGTTCCAACAATTTTTATGTATGGGGAACAGCATTGGGTGACCACATACTTCAAAGGAAAATGTGAGAATTCAAGAGTTTTCGGTGTATCTTGTGCAAGTCCACTCGTGCCAGATTAGTCTTTGCGATCTCATATGATTATTTGACATGTTAAGGGTTCTTTTCATAAGACCATACCAGTTGTGATTGGTACACGTTTTTCATGCAGTGATGAAAGAAAGCATGTAGAATTTTATTAATGCAGTGTTACAAGAACTTAGAAAAGGATATTTTCTTACCATGCTAGATCTTTAGTAGAGTTTGACAATTCATTAAACTGTTTGTAACTTTTTGAGGAATTGTAACATATTGCTATCATGAAATATACAGCTTTGAAATCGGGTCTGCCATTATGTATCATTTTGTGTTATTTTCATTAATCATTGTGGGAGGGGTTACTAATTATCTGAAAATTGTTTACTATTTGGGAAATACTATCTCTAATAGAATTTCTATTTTATTTTCTTGCTTTTTTATTTGTTAGTCCGACTTGAATGATCCATTGAAATTGATGCTGTAAAAAGTTTCAAGAATGTTATCATTTTACACTTTAAGAGTTTGTTGAGTTCATGATTCATTGGTTTACCTTGTTTTTTGGATACTTGGGAAAAAAGTCTTCTTTCTGTCAATGTCACTATCATGAAAACATTCATTTTTTCAATGTTTCAACATGGAGATTTTAATTTTTTCATATTGAGAATTTTTGACATATTAATGGCAAGTATTATATTTGGAGCTTTTTAAAAAAATACTTAAATCATTATCAGTTCTAAAAGATGACGCACACACACAAAATTGAAAATCCAAATAAGAAACCAAACCACGGATGACTAATATTTTTATTTTCCCTAAAAATGTTGCCATAATTTTTTTGTGTCTGGCTACTAAATGCTAATGTAGCTATTTTATTTAATCAGTATAATTTGATTAATTAAAAAAAGTGCCCAAAAAATAATTTTGGTTAAAAAGATTTGTTCTTTTAAAATTTAATCTCGGTTTTGTCTGATATAATTTAAAACTGTAACTTTGCCGTAATATATTCATTAACCCTTAATACCACTTCTGAATACTATTTGAATCTATTTCTTTCCATTACATGGGTTTTTTCAATATGTAAATGTTGTTGCTATGTTTTTTGCACCATTTTTTTTACATTTTAATCATATGATTTTCTTTATAAAATTATTCTAATTTTCCTTTTTTTTTTTTCTTTCATTCTTAATTCAAAATCTCTTTGTTTCTTTTCTTCCATAGTAGTTATTTCATTATTATCATTAGATACCTCTTTTTATATTTCCATACTGTGTGTGTATATATATATATTTGATTTTAAGTATTATAAGATTTCAGTATTGTACATATTTATTTGCATTAGTTAGTAAATGAGTTTTTTTTTAAACTTGTAATTTACCTTTATGCATATATATGCATAAAATGAGATTTTATATGCATATAATGAGATTTTGTTTAGATTAAAATTACAGATTTCTGTTGAATTTGATGATAATTTGTCATTGTTTTCTTTGTAATAGTATTTTATATTATGTATATATTATAGGATAGTTTTCTCACATGTAATTTATATATATGTATAATAAACACTATTTCTTTATCTGTCTTCAATTCAAAGATTAAATTTGATTTAGTAAGATTTCTGGTAGATGATTGCTTATCAAGTCCAACATTTATTTATTCTAATTTAACTTTCATAATTATTTTGCTATATTTACTTATTCCATTATGATATATTGTAAAATATAAAAAAACAAAACAAAACAATCCTGTCAAATGAGAAAAAAACAACAACAATAATATATGATGCTAGTATTAATAATAATGGACAAAATTATATATTATGATACATATATATATATATCAATAAAAACCAAAACTGCCTAACACTATACTAGTAATAAATAAAATGCAAAACCATAAAACAATACAATACTAGTAAAAAGAAATTATTAAACTCAGGTGCTTGCTATACATGTATATAATTTTAATGCGCAAATACGTGCACAACAACCGAGCTTCATCAGGATTAAATAACAATATATTATAAACTCAAAATAATTATAATATCTAAAGAATAATGCCCGAGCGCTTTCAAGAGAACTTAGCTCTCATAATCATGGGCAACAAAGAATAACCATAGCGTGTTGGTATATGCTAAAATATGCTGATATATGTAAATTAGTTGAAAATAACTGCGTCAGCTCTAAATGATCCATTTCTTAGAGATTTTGTAACACGCATCTTTCCTATTCATAGCCTTATCATCAATAGCAATAAAACATGCTTCTTTAACTTTTCTCTTAATGTCATTTCTCTCCCTGCAAACTATTCTTGCATTTTTAGGTTCACATGCATGACCAGCTGATTTCTGATGTATTGCAAATATTGAGTTGCAATTTGGGTCTACTTGGGCCTTATTGTAAGAATATTTGTGCTGGGATAGTCTTGTAGAAAGAGTTGCTTTCGTTTCCCCATAGTATGATGCCATGCAGTTATTTTCTGGACATGAAATATTATATACGGCTTGAGAGGTGTTGTTGGGTGTTATAATGTCTTTGGTGTTATTAATAATTCTATTTGTATTAGGGGGTGTATGAAAGCTTAGTTGAAATTCTTTATTAAACACTGAGTAAAACTTTCAATGGGTAGTTGCAATATATGGTAACAAAATTCTATTTTTCTGCTGCTTAATAACATTGCTGTTTAAGCAGCAGAAAATTGTCTAATCTTCCTATCAATTGTGTAATGCTTGAAGCCGAAATCTAATAAATCGTTTCTATATAAGATTAAGTAAAAGAAGAGCTTATGAACAACGACGTGGATCAAAAAAAAGATAGCTTTCATAATTGATTTCTTAAAATGGCTTAACAACAACATTGTGGCAACATTCAATAATCAATGTTACCAAATGAACGATGGATGGCCCATGGGATTACCCATGAGCGGTATCATCTCAAGTATCGTACTTAATTATTTTGAAAAAAGTATTATTCCTAAATACGAACAAACACTTAAGTTAATTGTATATACAAGATACGTTGACGACCTTTTCATCGCTGCTACTGAAGAAATTATAGATAAAATTAAACAGGACATACAAGACAGTACGCAGCTGAAGCTAAACACAGAAATGGAAGATCGTGAAGGAAAAACTAAATACTTGGATATGTATGTGCAAAGAGAAGATCAAAGACTAAATTATACAATGATTATAAAACCAATAAAAAAAAGAGGCAATATTCAACCTACTTCAAACACGCCTTCTATTCATAAATTAGCTGGTTTAGCGTCTTTCTTGCATAGGAATGAGCAACTTTGCAGATTTGAATCGGACAAAAGAGCAAACTTAATCTTATATAGAAACGATTTATTAGATTTCAGCTTCAAGCATTACACAATTGATAGGAAGATTAGACAATTTTGCAGTAAATTAAACAGCAATGTTATTAAGCAGCAGAAAAATAGAATTTTGTTACCATATATTGCAACTACCCATCGAAAGTTTTACTCAGCGTTTAATAAAGAATTTCAACTAAGCTTTCATACACCCCCTAATACAAATAGAATTATTAATAACACCAAAGACATTATAACACCCAACAACACCTCTCAGGCCATATATAATATTTCATGTCCAGAAAATAACTGCATGGCATCATACTATGGGGAAACGAAAGCAACTCTTTCTACAAGACTATCCCAGCACAAATATTCTTACAATAAGGCCCAAGTAGACCCAAATTGCAACTCAATATTTGCAATACATCAGAAATCAGCTGGTCATGCATATGAACCTAAAAATGCAAGAATAGTTTGCAGGGAGAGAAATGACATTAAGAGGAAAGTTAAAGAAGCATGTTTTATTGCTATTGATGATAAGGCTATGAATAGGAAAGATGCGTGTTACAAAATCTCTAAGAAATGGATCATTTAGAGCTGACGCATTTATTTTCAACTAATTTACATATATCAGCATATTTTAGCATATACCAACACGCTATGCTTATTCTTTGTTGCCCATGATTATGAGAGCTAAGTTCTCTTGAAAGCGCTCGGGCATTATTCTTTAGATATTATAATTATTTTGAGTTTATAATATATTATTATTTAATCCTGATGAAGCTCGGTTGTTGTGCGCGTATTTGCGCATTAAAATTAAATACAATACTAGATAAAATCAAAATTTTTACCAAAATCCCTACACAACCATGGTTTCATCTATTACAAATAGACCTTCTCAAGTGAAAATCAACTAAAGGAACAAACATATATATACAAACAAACAAACCTTCCCATAATTCATTTAAAACACTATCTTCCCTTAATATCAAAAGATGTCTTCATAAGATTGATAGCCTCAGATTCAAGAAGTTTTATCATCAAAGTCTCCTTTATTCTTTTTAATTTGTTCTTTTCCATAAAAAATAACCATGTTATTGTTAAACAATATTCTATGACCTGTATTCAATTCATGAATATATATTGAAGACTTAAATGGTAAAGACATATACTCATTATCCTTATTAATAAAATTCTTACCATTAAAATCACGACTATAAACATTATTATTAAACACAACATTTCTAATAAAATCATGATTATAACCCAATTCTACATAATCAGCAGCAAATTAATCTCTTTGAATATCAACATTATCATTAAAATTATTAAGCCTTCTATTCCTACAACAAGAATTCAACAAAGACATTTTTTTTATGCATAAAAGGCTGATAACTATCAGGTCTAATCATATTTCTCAAATTATTAGGTTTTATAAAATGACTACAAAACAAAACATCATTAACCTTCTCAATACTTAAATCCAAAAACTTTAATTTTACAAAATCAAAACTATCACCCTCAATAGTAAACTTAATACTAGAATCAAAAGCATTCAATTCACATAAAACTACTTTAATTTCTCTTTCAGAATAACAAACAAACAATCATCAACATACCTAACAAATAATTTTAAAGAATATGAAAACTGATTAATAACACTACACTCCAAATAATCAATATAGACAGCACACATCAATGGAGAAATAACATAACCAATAACCCAACCCTCTCTAATCTTATAAAACACATCATTATACATAAAATACATTGAATACTCTAACAGCAAAAGCAAATCATAAAAAACCTTAAACTTATCTGATTCCAATTTTTTTAAAGTTGAAAGAAAAACATCAATACTTTTTAATCTATCAACTGATTGATGTTTTTTTTTTCAATTTTTAAAAAAAAAAATGGAATGTTTTTCTGCAGATAAGATTAATAATTTTAATGATAATGCTGATATTCAAAGAGGTCAATTTGCTGCTGATTATGTAGAATTCGGTTATAATCACGATGTTATTAGAAATGTTGTGTTTAATAATAAAGTTTATAGTCATGATTTTGACGGTAAGAATTTTGTTGGTAAGGATAATGAGTATATGTCTTTACCATTTACATCTTCAATAGATATTCATGAATTGAATACAGGTCATAGAATATTGTTTAACAATGCATCGGTTATTTTTTATGAAAAGAATGAATTAAAAAAAAGAATGAAGGAGACTTTGAGGATAAAATTTATTGAATCTGAGGCTATCAATCTTATGAAGACATCTTTTGATATTAAGGGAAAGATGTTGTTTGAAATGAATTACGGGAAGATTTGTTTGTATATATATGTTCATTCCTTTAGTTTGATTTTTACTCGAGAAGGTGTATTTGTAGTTGATGAAACCATGGTTGTGTAAGGATTTTGATAAAATTTTGGATTTTATCTAGTATTGTATTGTTTTGTGGTTTTGCATTATATCAATAAAAGTATCATTTACTTATAACAGCAATTATTAATATTTCTCCTTAAGAATATCAATCATGATTTTGAGAAATATGAATATATACTTTGTTTTCTTCTGCTTAGTTATAACTATAGTTCTAAACATGTATTAACTAATTATAGATGCTAACTGCATGTATGCTCTTAATGGAGCCACTGTATGCCAGAATAAACTAATCAATAAGTTTCATTTTTCTGTTTAAAAAAAAGCAATATGTTTGAAAACATTAAAATAATATAATTTATTTAAAAAAACAAGCCTTTAGAAATAAATAAAATTAGTGATAAAAACAAACATAGTTCGTAATAAATTAATAATAACTGAGGGCAATAAATCCATAAGAAATTCAAATCCAAAATGGTAGCTATCTCCACATAATAACTGATGGCCATAAATGCAAGCGTGTAAAAATATTTAAATCCATAAAGCAGGGAAAGTTAATAAATTGACAAAATACAAGCACAAAGACAAAAACATTTATTTAAAGAAATTGTAGTTAGGTGTTTACTGTCACTATTTTATGCTTAACCACTGGATAATTCTATAATAAAACTCATAGTTTTCAAAATAAATATTTTATGTTTTTAAATATATTTGTTTTTCAATCATTGTCTTTTATGAAAATATATGAATTTTATGTTTTTTTGTTTTTTTTTTTTAATAAAAATAAGTAATATTTTCAAAATAAGTAATATTTTCATGTTTTCAAACCTATTTGCACTTTCTGCACATAATATCCATACCGATTTTTTAGAATCGTTTTCAAAATAAATTATTTTCATGTTTTAATTAAACAAATTATTTATTTTTCAATCATTGTCAGTTATAAAAAATATATTAATTTCATGTTTGTTTTCAAAGTAAATAATTTTTTTATGTTTTCAAACATTATTACATTTTCTTGTTTGTTCTCGATTTTTATTTGTAGAAAAAAAAAAATTTATTGATTAGTTTATTCTGGTATAGCTAAGTATGTGGTTGGCAGTTTATCAAAGGATAGAATGTACATTCTTATGATTATATCTTCATTCTTTGAAGAAAAATAGTTTTTTCTTGAATCATAATTAATTATTATATATCAAAAAAAACAATTATAGATATTTTTATTGTTGGTTGAAGCAATTGAAGAACGTCAGATCCAATATCCGTGTTTTAACTTTTTGTTTATCAGGATTCATTATAGTTCAATTTTTTTTTGCTTTAATCACTTGTTTATAATACAGTCTAAATTATAACTTAAGTTCTACGAAAACATTAAAAGCTGACTCATTTTGATTATACATAATTCCTTCACACTTCCTGTTTTTAAATAAAATATTTCTTGTGAATTACTCTTTTTTTAAATACATTATCCACATATATAGTTTTGAAGTAAATCACAATCCTTATCTGTAACAGTCCAAGAATGAGACATTTTGAATAATTTTTTTTTAAAATTGTCTTTTTTTTTTTACGCAACCATACTAATATTTCTGTTATTTACATTATTTTTACTGTCAGCAATGTTTTGTTTTTCCCAGTCCAGTATTGTAAATTTAATCATTTTGTTTATTTTATGGATTTTTTATTTTTTTTAAGCCGCATAACTTTTAATATTAATAAAATGTCTTTGAAAGGAATCCACAGAGATTATAATCTGTAAAAGAAAACTTTTTTTTTGACAACTCCTTCAATTATCTCAAATAAAATTAAAAGGAATATAATCAAGCCATCTAATAATTAAAATCATTTATAACTAGAATAAAAAAAAAGAAAATTGATTTTATCTCCTTGTTTTAATACTTTTGAAATACCTATTTCTAAATTTTAGTTATTACCTAAACATTACCTATCCATTTATTTTATTCAAGAAATATTTTTTTTGTAGTCTATTTTAAGAAGCTTTTAGTGTTGATGTTATTTTTCATTTTATCATCAACATTTGCAGTTGAATTTTCATTTAATAAATTATGGATATAAGCATACTTGACTTATTCATCATTGAATTATAATGCAACTCTTGAGAGAGCAATTACAATGACTTGATGTGTACAAGACCAGATTGACCTTCATTAAATTATTTTGGAAATAATGTACACAAAAAAGGTTTAACTTAATGAGTTTATTACTCTAAATATATAATATTAATAGCATGTAGTCTTTCAACTAGCTCCTTTCTGGTTGATTTTTATAAATTTAATGTCTTAATTATGCATGTACAGTCATCCGTAGTATCGAACTATTATGTGGCATTTCTTATATAGTACTTTATTTTATTCGAAACTTGTGAGTTTAAAACAGGCAAAACTCTCCATACAGTAGTGCCACTCAGTGTGAGCCAGAGTAATCAGTGGATGTCAAGAAGGCTTGTGCATAAAATCTCTATCTAGTGCCTACTCATCCAGTATTCCCAGACTAGTTTTTAGCTTGTGGCTTTCATCAGTGAGGAGCCTTAGATCTGAGAGCACTACACCTAGATCTTAGGATCTAATGCAACCCTCCAGCAGTCAACTTTTATCTCTACTTAACTGCAAAACTATGAGAATAAAATTGAAAACATATTTTCAATCCAAGCTCATTAGCTTATATAGTCATATATGTTTGAAACTCAGTTCAGTACCCATACATTTTGGTGTCTTTGGTTCTTTAAAAACCATAGTCCCATTATCCTATTAGGCAGGATTGGTATTAAAACACTAAACATTACATGATTACCATTTCTTATGCTTGGTCGTAACTTATTAAAACAGGCAAAATTTCCATACAGTAGTGCCACTCAGAACAAGCCAGTGTAGTCAATGGATGCCAGAACGCTTGTGCATAAGATCTATATCTAGTGCCTACTCATCCAATATCCCAAGACTAATTTCTAGCTTGTGGCTTTCATCAGTGAGGAGCCTTAGATCTGAGAGCAAGCCACAAGCTACAAACTAGTCTGGGGATATTGGATGAGTAAGCCCTAGATAGGGATTTTATGCACAAGTTTTCTGGCATTCATTGATTACTCTAGCTTGCACTGAGTGGCACTGCTGTATGAAGAGTTTTGCCTGTTTTAATAAGAATTATGAGCAAGCATAAGAAATTGTGATCATGTGATGTTACTTGTGAGTTTCCAGTAAACTAAGAAGGCAGCCTATATTTTTGCTAAACGTATAGTTTCAGGGGCCCACAGAAAATGATTACAAAAAATGGCTGCTAGGAAATGTATTTAATATTTACATTTTATTTTTTATTATTACTGTTAACATCTTACCACAATGATTTTTTTCAGTATATTTCACTGCTCGCAGTCTTCTGGTTTCGTAAGAATCTTACTGCTCACATTACATTTAGTATTACTGAACTACTTTCTAGCTATATTTTTAATGTTCTGACATTTTTGATAATCCGTTTTCTTTTGTGATATAAATTTGTATAAAATAGTTTTATTTATTATCTCCATGCAAATTAGCATATTCGGTTCATTTTGATATTTGCTTAACTCAACTTACTAACATATTATCATAAAACTTATTAACATATTAATATTTTCTAGAATGACTTTTTAATGTCTTATATTAATACTAGTTTTACACACACACATATATATAATTTTATTGTTATTACACACTTTACTCAATATACAACAGCTTTAATCTTTTAAAGAGGCTATTATTTGCATCTCCTTTCTCTGCATAAGAAGCATATATATTGGAGCAATCAGATCTTTTTGAAAATATCATTTGTCATAAGAGCTCTTTAAATTAACTTTTAGACATGATGAGGATTCTTGTAGGTTTTAAAATTATTGTATATTTATTTTTTATTTTCCAGTTCCTGTCATTTTCTGAAATACTTATCTTATATCATTCTTTTTACTCTTTTCTGCAGTATCTAGACTACCATTTGTAGTAATCAATTCTGATTTATATTTCCTAACTTCTTTCTCTAAACTATGGTGATTGTTTGCTATCTCTATCTTGGCTGTCAATCATTCTATTAATTTGATTCATATTCTAAAGTGGATGTCATTTGCTTTATAAAGATTTTCATGTTTGTGATTCTTTGTATCTGATCTTGTTATCTATTTCCAGTTCAAAAACTAAATTCAGTCATCCAAATTTCAAATTCATGCAATTTTAATAACTTAAGATTTGCTGTAACATGTTCACTCGAATGAGATAAATGTTTATAAAATCTAATAATTATTTTAATTTATGTTGAATATTCCGCTATACTTCACCTATTTATGATGAATGTATATAAAGTAAAACCATAAATTGTCAATAGCTAACTAGTTTCCAAATATAAATCACTGCACAACAGCCAAAGCCTAATAAACCAATAGAATATTTAAAATCTATTGTTTAGACAATCCATAAATAAAAGATGAATTCTATAATTTATGCTAGTCAGATTTTTAGACAAAAAGTGCAGTCACATGACTAACAGACTGAAATTTTAATCTGCCTAGAAGTATTAAATAAATCTCATTCAACAAGTAAAAATAAACTGCTTGATGATATATTAATAATTGTTTTTTACAATCTTTCAAATTCCTCCTATTCATTATTTCAGATAAAGAAACCAAAATTCATCAAAGCGAACTGATTCTAGGCAGATTGAATCTCAATGTGTTATAATCATGTGTTTTCACTCTGTCTATTTAAATATCTTAAACTAAAATCAAAGATAAGGATCCATTTTTTATTTATAGAAGTTGCCTTGTCTATAGATTGTGATTATTGTATTGGTTTATTAAGCCTTGGCTGTTAAGCTGTGAACTATACATGGAAACCAGTTAATTATTGGTAATTTATGATTTATTATATGTAAAGTATTGATTAGGAGTTTGAAAAGTTGTAAAAATTACTATTTATCAATCCACCATGTTGAATGGGATTTATTTTAAATTTTGACAGATTAAAATCTCAAACAAACTGTTACAATCACATGGGTATCTGTTACAATCATGTGGGTTTTTAAATTTATTTATTTAAAAGATTTTAGATCTGGATATAAGGTAGAATCCACCTTTTATCTGTAGAGGTTGCCTTGACAATAGATTGTGGATATTATATTGGTTTAAGTTCAGGCTATTATGCAGAAATCAAGTCATAGATCATGTGACCTAATTGCTTGCACTGCAAATGTTATATAATAAGTATGCTAATAACTTTCAACAAGCTTTTCCAAATAAGTTTGTTAAGAGTTATTAGCACACTCATTATACAACATTTATAGTACAATGATATATGACTTGATTTCCTTGCAATTATAGTTTTGCTCTTGATACTTTGGCGATGTTCTATTGTTAAAGTTATTAATATGGTGTATTTGAACTTAGTTCAGTCCTATATGGTTATTTAGGTTAGATAGCTGGATTTGAATACATACATATAGATGTCTGAAAATTTCAGATTTTCTATTTAATAGTTAATTATTAGATAAATGCTGAGCTTGAGCTGCTATTTTTAGATCTAATGCCTGAATATCTAGCACCTCACTGAGGACAGGCTGCAGCTAGAAACCGGTCTGGGGATAGGGATATTTGGGGAAAGCTTGTTAAGAGCTGTTAGCATGCTTATTATATAATATTTTATTTACATATTGTGATTTAAAATTCTTTTTGTAATAAAATTTATCTTTTTGTAATTGGCTAGACTGGTTCAGTATACATTATTTATAAATTTAATAATGTATGTTAATATTAATAATAAATGAATTACTTTTTAAAAAAAAAAAAAAATCACATAAGTATTTGTTTGGAACAAAAAATAAATTCCATTATAAAAAAATTATAAAGCAATAAAAGTTTAAACTTACTCGTGGAATAACTACATTATTACAATAATTCACTTTCTTGTATCATTGTCAATCTATTCATCAATCAAAAGATGGCTATTTTTATTTGACCTACACATGTGTTATATGGTAAACAGTTCAAGTTTCTTGAATAGGTTTATATTATCAATGTCAAATCTTTAATAGTCATAATTTATTTTTCAGGTTTATTACAATTCTTAGAACAACAAAAATATCTTATTACATTACAATAATTTATTTTTCTCTGAAACAAATTAATTGGGAATTTGATTAGTACAAATAGATTCATTGTTCTCTGTATAAAATATTAATCTTAGTTTTAAACTCAACTAATTGTATAATGCCATGCATATTCAAAAGAAGTATATACTTGTGTTGTAGATAATTCTGAATTTTTATTTTACATATTTGCATTTTATCAGATAATAATTTTTTCTTAATTTGGAAATCAAGAATTATTTATCAAAAAACAATTCCACGGAAATTTTATAATCAGAGAAAGAAACTAAAGGCAGCATTCACATAAGTTGTTACTCTTATTCATTTATTTGTAGAATTTCTTTTTTACATGGATCCATTATAGTTCTGCCTTTTTACGTTAACCATTGGACTATTACACAGTACAAATGACAACTTTCAGTTTCATAATTGACTGAAAAATTAAAGCATCTGCTTAGTTATTCAAAATCATAGTCCATATGTACCTGTTTGTTGCTGGTATTCATTACAAATCAAAGTTTTTTAATTATAGGGTAGGGTCTTTACTTAGTTGTGGATAATAATTTCATTTGCTATTTCATGATTGGCTAAAAGAATAGCATCAGTCCATCTTAACTACACAATCGTAATCTGTAACATCCATTTAACATCTTGCATTTGCTGAGATATGTTATATTTTTGAACTATATATTGTGGCAATAAATGGATTGGAAGAATTGCTGTAATCTTGAGTCTCTTGCCACAATATTAGTCCCAAAACAAAATGTATCCCAATTCAGGCACTATTTCATTCTGAATATACTCTCGTCTGTATCTAATCCCAATCTTTCAATTATTTATTTATAATATTATATCCTACTTAAAGGAACCTAAAAAATTACAAACTAAAATAATAACTATTTTTAAGTACTTTCTACTATGCATTTTCATCAGTGGTGTATATTTTTGTCTTTTAAATTATTTATGTCATTACCGACAAGAGTGTCAGATTCTGGGGTGAGAAGTCCTCTTTCAATTCTGGCTCTGGTACTTCCCGAATTTCTGACCAATAAAGACATTTCATTATTTATCTATTTTTTACAATCTATTGTTTTTGTTTTTTCAAATGTTTTATTTTTAAAAACGGTTCATCAAAAGTTTATTTTGTGATAAATATGCTATTTGGTTCAAATAAAATTAAAAATAATATAACTAGTTTACTTGGTTTTGAATTTAGACTAGTAATTAAAAATGTAAATATCAAAACTGATCTAATTACTTTTCCAGATTAAAAAAACAACATGCTATTGAATTTTAAAGAAAATTAGTATGCAAGAAGTTCAAAAATGGCTTGATCTCACTACTGCAATGCAAGGCTTTTAGCATATTAGAATAGTTTACACATGCATATAGTTATTTTGAATTATTTTTATATAGCGCTATGTTTTTAATCTATAATAATAATTAGGGATCACTCCACTTCACATGCGCTGGATAGGTTTAAAAATTTAATGAGTACTCTCCTTTCCAAAACACAAGATAAAGTCTTTTGAAAAGATATAATGAATCTCTATCTTTTTAACCTAAGCATATATGTATAGGCAAATGTTATATAATGAGCATACTAATAGCTCTTAACAAGTTTTTCTGAACATCCTTATCCTCAGATCGGTTTCTAGCTCTGGCTGTCATCAGAAAACTTAAGAGCTATTAACATGCTCATTATATAACATTTGTAGTACAAACTTATTAAATTAAGTCACAAATATTAATTCTTATTAAGCGCAATGTCAGCACGTAATACTTAAATAAAGCTATAACCTTAGTACATGCACCTTGAGTGCTTAATTTATTACAAGAGAGATCTCTACAAATCTAAACGCAAGATTTGCCTTTATAAATATGACCGGCCCACTGTTTTCTTCAACCTATATATAAAGCCTCTTGATTTGGAGCATGAAGCTAATAAATTCTTCACTGATTAAGTCCACTATTTCTGTTAAACATTAACGATCGCGAAAATAGGTTGAAGATAAGAATGGGCTGCTCTTATCTTTATAAAGTTGAATCTTGCATTTAGATTTGTAGAGATCTCTCTTGTAATAAATTAAGCACTTAAGGTGCATGTACTAAGGTTATAGCCTTATTTAAGTAAATTAAGTCATGTGATATATGACTTGATTTCTTTGTAATTAATGTATAGGCAAATCTTAAGCATTTAGGAATGAGAGTATGGAAGATATTAAATAATCACTTTCAATTCCTGTTTACATTTCATCTAATAATAACATACCATAAATTGTAAAAACTTCGCAAGCATCATTCATTAAACATCGGAAAAGGAATTGAAAGTGATTATTTAATATCTTCACGGTCTTATTTCCAAATGTTGAAGATTTGCCTATACATATATGCTTAGGTTAAAAGGATAGAGGGATTCATTCTATCTTTTCAAAAGACTTTATCTTGTGTTTGGAAAGGAGAGTATTCATTAAATGTTTAAATCTATCCAGCGCATTTGTAGTGGAATGATCCATACTTATTAATATAGTTATTTCATAAAATACAGGTTACTTTTTTATATTGCATTTAAAGTGCAGTAAATAACTATTTTTAAAATTTTTATATTGGTGCAAAAATAATATAGCTATTTGTATAGTAGTTTCTCATAACTTACCATTAACAATACATATGAAATACAAATTGATTGTTCTTATATTTAGTATTGTACACTTTTCTTAAATTTAAACTTTTTTTTCATAATCTTTCTATCTAGATAGAATTTTGTAACTTAAATCATGTATTTCCAATGCCTATATATTTTAAAATTATAATTTGCAATTAGCAAAAAATTAGTGAAAAATTTAATTTTTAAAATTTACATATAACACTGTTGCTATGAATTTTTAGCGACATCCTTATAATTTAAAATTGAATTATTCATTGAGAGAATAATATATATTAAGTTAAATGCTAAACCAAGAAGAAGTTGATAATTCATTCCCTTGCATATATAAAACTAATGCACTTAAAAGCAAAAAAAATATTTTTTTTTCATAATATTCTTGATATTAATGTAATCAGAAATAAAAGTGTGGGGTATTCATATTTAAAAGTGATCTTAGTTATACTGTATGTTAATAGAAATTAGATATATTTTCTGCTATATGTAGCAAAACAATGAAGAGTATTAAATGTTAAATTATAATTCTTTTTTTTGATTGCGTAATGACAAGAATATTACGAAAACTGAAGAAAATTGATTTTTCTCTTTTGAGTGCATATATGGAAATAAAAATGTTATTTTATTTTTTTATTTTTCATTTATATTGCTGTTGAAATTAATAATCTTTAATGCTGATTTATTTTTATAATGGTAATCATCTGAGAGGAAACCAATCTTTCAGACATGTGCTATTAGTATTAATCTGTTTACATTCATCTTGAAATAAGTGTTATAAAAGCGTAGGTGAATAATTTATGCTTAGAGCTTATTTTTATATAAACCAGTTACGATTGATCGTGTTTAATTCAGGTTTGATTCTATTGCAAGCCTGATAATAACATGAATAGTTAAAATTGTGATACTGCCTTTTTCCTACGATATATGGAATTAAATTTGTACAAATAATTTTTCATTTGAATTATCAGGCTCACAAAATCAAGTCCTGAATTAAGCACAGTCAATAGGTGTTGCTTTATATAAAACTAAACAGTTATTGATTAAAAACATTTATTGATGGGTAAGAGCAAACAAATTAATACCAATAGAGCATGTCTGAAAGATTGGTTTCCTCTCAGATCACCAACACATTAATTTCATAATGGTAAGTACATGAATCAAAATGACATCATAAAAGACATTTGTTAAATTTAATCATCATTAGCAAGTCATATTTTACAACTTTTTTATTTTTATTTAAGGTTTCAGTTTAATAATTATGTTCATAATTAACAATAAAGTGAGATAGTTGTTGGCAAGTAAAATAGAAAAATCATAAAACATAATATTACAATACTAACCAAAACAACAAAATTTTACTAAAATTCTTCCACAATCATGGTTTCATTTATTAACAAGTAGTCTTTTTCAAGTGAAATTCAACAAGATGCATATAACATTCCCATCATTCACTTCAAAAACCTACTTCCTTTAACATCAAAAGATGTCTTCATGAGATTGATGGCCTCATGATTGTTTTTGGCTACTATTGTAATGATTTATGATTTTCTATTTTATTTATAATTACTAGTATAGTAGTAGGCAGTATTTAATTTTTATTAGTAAGTGTAAGCACACTGGATTCTAGATCTTCCCCTCCTTCCTTATATTGTTATTATATTCTTCACTGGTGGTAATACTTCATTAGTGCCATTTAGCGGGAGCTTGAATCATCAGTAACTACTAGATGTCTTATTGCATTTTAAATTCCTATTGTCAGATCAGTTGCTGGATGCATAACATCTTTGAAATCCCAAATCTCATTGATAAATGAAAAAGAAATTGGTCTGAGGATGGAAATTTAAAATTCAAAAAAGCTAGAATAGATGGCATTTGTTGTGTACCGCAATGTGAGTAATGCAGTCGTGGTAAAGAAGAATAGACAAGCCAAAATTAATATTACACATATAATTTGATTAACTAATAACTGATGTTTATTTGGCCTGCAACATAACATTAAAATAACACATACATGGCCATAGAGGCCAACAAAATAATAATAAAGCTGATATGGCTTGTAAGAGTCTCTAGGACCACTTTGGAACTTTCATTGGTGGAATTCCTTTTGAAGATTTGGACTTTAGCCTCGCATTTGTCTTTGGTTCACAACATCAAGCAGCTTCCATGATGCGAGTGTGTGCACATATTCTCACATATTCCTGGGTCATGTTTTAAGTTGTTCTTTTATCCTATTCCAGATCAGTCCCAAGTAGCCACCCTGTAATCTTTTAATTACCTCTCCTTACCATGGAAATTTCCAAGTATTTATAATGCTATTTCTATTTCTGGAACAGGGATAATTCTTTTAATTATAATCAGCTTAATTGGTCTCTAAATTTATCTAGTTCTTTAATTATTAATTAAACACAAATATTTTTTTATTAATGAAAATATCTAAGTACAAACTTATCTGGAATATTTTATTTTAATAAAATGTATAACTTTTTCTTTTACTTTATTTAGTTCACTTAAATATTATTTAGTTTGCTTACAAGATTTTTTTATTTATTTCTAAACGTAGCACAACTTTTTCCATTTCAGAAATGAGAGATTATGAAGTCTATTAAATAATTAAGTTCTTTTCTGTTTTTTTGCAATCTTTGTAAATGTGTATTATTTCCAGTCATTTTCCTCTTCATTGTGCCCTTTGCTTCCGTTGATTTAGATTGCTTGACATTGTTTGGAATATCTGGTATGACAATATTTCTGGTTTAAGTCAATTTCTTCTCAAAATTGCCTATCCTGCATGATTTATGTGTTTCTGTGTAATTTTTCCTGTTTCTGTTTCAATAATTATTACATTTTGCCTAGATAGGTGTTCTTTAATTACATCTTTCACTAAGTATTTTTCAATGACATCTCTGAACCAAACTTTTTCTCCTTTTCTACGGCATTGTTTGCACCTAACTCAGAATTTTCTCATGGAAGAATTAGTGTCAGCTTTTTGTGAATTTTTCACTCAAGCATCATCTCACTTGGGGATCAAAGGCATACTGTGCTGATATAGAAGAACCGTATATAAATTTCATAAGTATTCAATCTCTTCTTGTTGTATTTTAATGTTTACACTGCCTTTTCTGCAATGCCAGTTAACTTTATATTATATGGGGACATGGAGATATTTCTAATTCCCCCCTCTTTAAGAAATTCCTCAAATCTATTGGACATAAAACTAATACCATTATCTGACACTATTATCTTCAGGAAACTTAAAAATGCATATTCAAGTTTTTCAATTATTTCTTTAGTATTAGTGTTCTTTATGATCCTATAACACTGTCCATTTTGAGTATGTGTCGATGAGCACTAAGAAAATATACCCATGGGATGGTCCAACATGTTAAACGTAAATGCAACTCCAAGGATCTTCAGCAATGGCCAAGCTATATATTTTTGGCATTTATCACAAGTTTTGACAAAATGTTCTATTTTGTTATTGATACTCGGCTACTATACTTAACTATGGGCAAGTGCTTTAGCTCATACTACACCAGGATGACATTGTTCAATCAGTTGTAAAATCTGATGAGTACTGCTTGGTAATAACACTCTATCTTCCATTATCATGCAACTTTTGTTTATAAATAGTTTTTCTCTGACATTCCATATAGATTTATAAAGTAGTTCTGGGTGATGGCTAGCTTTGCCAAGCTCTGCTAATCCATTTGGTTAGCAGTTTATATTCTTTATCAGATTTTGTCCAACCTGCTATTTTTTTGTTGCCAATTACTTTAGTATTCCAGCCATCTATATAGTTAATGGCTGGTTCATTTTCCTCTAGTTCGAACTTAACCGGAACTCTTGAAAATACATCTGTGTATTTTATTATATTTTCAACATGCTCTGTGACTGAATTGTTTTTTTTTTTTTTAAGTTCACCCAAGTTATTACACCCTACTACATATCTTACAAATGCCGTTGCATATTTATGAAATGTGTATATCAATTTACATTTAAATTTTGGCAATTGCCAAGAGTCCATACCAAAAGTACTATACTTGTAAATTGATATAAGGTAGATTAGGAAAACAGATGGCCAGAATAGTGTATGACATTTGGAAAGATGTGGATCTAGGCTAAAAATAATTGAGTTGAAATGAATTTTAAGGGTCATTTATATATATATTTATAAATGTCTACAATCTTATGTTTAAAGTGTGAAAGCAATAAATTGTGACTCAAAAATTTACATAAGATCTTGCTCATGAGCAAGAAATGTTGTATAAGAACAACTATGAGTGTATTTCTTCATAATAATAATAAAGTTATATTTAATGTTTAACTAAAATCAATGCCTATGTCAGAGATCAAAAGAAATACATCAATTTTTAACCTGATAAAGGATGATTGTTGATTCTTTGTTAATTTTTTAAAGACACTAAATGTCAGCCAAATTGGTAAGGGTTTTAGTACTTGTTTTTTTATTTTGCTTTACCATCTTCCTCATAATATTAAGATATCTATGCAATGATACAAAATTAATTGATTTGGCTGCAGGCTTGTTACCTAGGAAAAAATCTCTTAAACTTATTTGGAAATCTATAGCTACATAAATTTTTTTAAAATTCCAACCGAGTTAAAATTCAGGTCATAGGCTTAGCTAGTGGATATGCTAACCACTTCATCATGAGGTTCTTTTCCACATATATGTATTGTACCACTATTAGCATTACATGTTTCATAATTTTTTATAAAAAAAACTATGATTAAGTTTTAAGATTTTTAAAACGAAATTTTGCAAAAATAAAAGTACCGCATCATATTTTTCTTTTAGAATAAAACTTCTTAGCAAGAGGGGGGGGGGGGAATCTAAAATAGAATTAGAAAATTTACGACAAATCTTTTTCTCTCTCTCATTGCAAATAAAACTCCTTTTATAATGTATAGAATAAGCAAATGTGAAGTCAGACTAAAAATTAGTTTGTAAAAATAAAATGTTTGTAAAACTTTCAAAAATATAATTTCAGATTGATAATAAAATCAAAATCAACAGTTGAATTAATTAAAAAACTTTAAACTATTTATCAAGGTAGTAGATGAATCTGAATGGATTAAGATTAAGGCAAATGTAAAAATCAATTAATTAAAGAAATGTAAAATTAATTAAAAGACAGATTCAAGTCAAGATAAAATAAAACGAGAGAGTTAAAATATAAAAGTTACATCTTGGTTATTGTTCTTCAGGGGGCTGCCATCTGCTAAATCATTCACCAGTTAGGATTATTATTATTCAGTTCATACAGAATGCAGAATCCAAACAACCAGATGTCCAGATATTCGGAAACTATAAATGCAGTAGTAAGCCAGTCAATTACTGCTGTGGTCAACATCCATGTAAAAGCCACAGATCTAGCATCATGTGTTGCTAGACAATTTTAGGATATTTACCTGGGCTTCAGGCCCCAAAAACTTGGCAAAAAGAAAATCAACTGAACCTCGCTTGAACCAATGCAGGAACAATGCTTAGATTGTAAGTAAACACTGCTGCAAACTCTCTCTCCCATTGTCAACACAAAGAATGGAAAACACACTCTGGAATCATCGATGGAGACCAAAAAGCCAACCGGTTGGAAAGCAAAACTAAGTGGAAAACAAAACCATTTTGGACAATGCACACAAAATAAAAACCTGGGTAAATATACTTTTAAATAGCTGTGTACATACTTAATTTTAAATGAATGAACTTTAATTAATGGACTATTATAACTATAGTCTAAAGTCATTTTTATTTTTCTTATGTCAAATCTTTTATTGTGTTATTTTATATTTTATTAAATATGTGTGCGCATAAATAAATATTAATATTTGCTCAAATTATTTTGCCTATTTTCTCTTTCTCTCT
Source organism: Epiperipatus broadwayi (assembly GCA_028023455.1). NCBI lineage: Eukaryota > Metazoa > Onychophora > Udeonychophora > Euonychophora > Peripatidae > Epiperipatus > Epiperipatus broadwayi. Next base: position 621,142 of record JAQFVV010000051.1, read on the forward strand.
TGTCACTGCATCACCACTGAATTAGTGTAGAATTATTTTATGAGTAAAGTAAATGTGCTGGAACCTGAGATAGAATGTGACCTAGTCATGAGATATTTAGCACTGGATTGTGTGCCTGTCATCCTGAGCATGCTAATTATATAACTTATGATTGGCTGGTGCCTGAGGTTGATCCTCAAAACAAAATGCTTGGGATGGCAGGGGTTTGAATCTAGCAGTTGAGGTGGGCCACGGTCTGGAAAGGTGGTCATGTTATGCTTTGCATAGCTCGATCTGATCGTGGGTATCATTGATGGTTCTGCTATCGATTTTATTCTCCTCTCTGCTTGAAGGGCCGGTCTATTCATGTAATATTAAAAATATAAGTTAAAAATTATGTTAAAAGGTGTTTAAACCCAATTAAATAAGATCTTTTAAATGGACCCGGTTCAATATATATATATTAATTTTAAATTATTAACCTGTTTATTTTAAATTTAATCATATTTTAATTTAGCAGTCTGAATTTTTTGAAAGTAATTGCTGGGCATGGTTCAGGGCAGTGATAGAGTGAAAGAATTAGAGCACTAATTTTATGGATCATGGCTGTAAATTATGACAATATAAGCTTCATAGGAGTAATTTCAAGTTGCCATCTTAGAAATCAAAATAATATTTTTAAAAAATTTTATTTGTAAGTTGTAAATGAAATCCAGTTAATTAATTCCTTTTTGCATGGTCAATAAGCATATACACAAATACTTTTGGCTAAGTGAATGGTGATTCTATGCTTATTTATATACACTTCAGTTTCTTGGTATAATACATTTTATAATTGATTATGTTTATATGTTTAATATTTCTCTTGAACATTAAAAAAAAAAAAAAACAAGCGTTGTTAGCCGAGAGGTCATCGCAGCCGCCTTGCAAGAAAGTAGTTGGTTGCAGACGGTTGTGGGTTCGCGTCCCGGCCGATGCTATGACGTATGAAAAAAAAAAAGTTTGTATATGTTACGCATGTTCAATTTTCTAATCTGCTTAAAGGCAGTATGGTGCTAGGACTAAACCGGTGGCTGTAGTCTTCCCTTAGAGTATTTACTTTTGTAATATTATATTGTATTTAGAGTTACAGCTGACATTTTAAAACATTTTGAAGAAGCCCTTTAGATTATTTAAATATTTTGTATTTATGTTGGAAGTGTGTTGAAGTAGAGGGCCGAAGCTTATGAAAATGCAGTGAAGTACTTTTTTCGAACCTTCAGCTGAAGTTTTAATTCATGACGGACACTTAAGTTATTGCTAAAAAAAAAAAAGTTTAACCAAAGAAGAAAGGGAAATGCCATTCCATTGCATAGCACTACAAAGAATAATTGTGTCAGTGTGGTATTCCATATAAATTTATGAAAAAATAATGATAAAAATATAGTGCTATTAATATCTCCTCCCTTGATGTTCGATATAAATCATTCACATTTTAGCAATACGTGTGTAATCAATTTTCAGCTATTGTTTTTATTTGGGCACTGAGAAAATGCTTTTTATATAAATTTTTTAAAATCCGTAATGAATTTTTGTATTTATCTTGTTAACATTTGAACAGCCGTAAATAAAAAACATTAACTCTAAAAATTTATTATCTTGTTTGTATTGTTAAATATGTCAATTTTCCTCTCACTAATAATGAAATCGTATGTGGCTTTATGGTGTCATGGACTCATTATAGTTTAAGACGGAGCTCTAAATATTGAGATGGCAAATAATGACAGCTGGATATGATCCAGTGATGTTACTTTGTGAAGATGCTGTGAGCAAAAACCCTTACATATATACAAGTTCTCTATTGCGTATGTATATATTTAATTTTTGTGATAAGGTTAATTTTTTTTTTTTTTTTTAGCAAACTTTTTATAATGCTAAAGAAAACAGATTTTTAAATGAATCGCATCGTATGTGCTCAGTAATTATCTGCCCTCATACCATGAAATTATGCCATTTCTACATATATATCTTTAAACATCTTGATACTTTAATATTTCAGTGTGATTCATTTTAAAATTGAATTTTTTCAACGATAAATAATAAATCATTGCATTTCTACTGTTTTGTGATTAAATTGTTATGGAAACAATGCTAATAGATATATACAAATGAGAATTTTAGAATATAATTTAAATATGTAAAAAAAAAAAAATCACCAGTTTATATTTTTTTAAAATTGTTCTAAATATTCTATTTTTTCCCCAATTATATATAATTGCTTAGTTGTTATAATCGTTTTGAGTTTGGATGATTTAGTGTTTATTTCGGTTACTTTTTGATACTTATATTTAAACACCATGAAATATTCAGCTCAAAATAGTCTTACTTGAATGAAGAAAATAAAAAGCAGCCCATGACCATCTCACTATAAAAATTTATCATGCATCATGTATTATGCACAAAATCAATCCAAGCCTAACATGACTCGGTCATTTAGCCTAAAAAGGTTAAATTGATACATTTTATAAATGTTTAAGTAATAATTATTATATGTATGCAATTTTTTAGTACTCTGAATTGTATTTCTATCATTTGAACTTATATATATATATTGAATACAAGTATATTTTATATACTTGGAGTTTAGATATAATTATAAGGGGTTTGAACACAAACTTTCAAACTCCCTTCAGCTATCCACTCTATCTCACAAAACTATACATATGTGAAAAAGGTAAATGATCTCCAATATATATATATTGTGTGTTGAACTAATTGATGAGTGCTCGTTCAGCACTTAATACATATATTGGAGATCATTTATCTTTTTCACATTGTATGGTCATGTGTATTAGTTGTTTGAGATAGAGTTGATAGCCGAAAGGAGGCTTGAAAGTCTATATATATATATGTTGAAACAGTAACGCCTCCTATTGACAGCTAAGATGAAATATAGTGAGTCACAAGTTACCCATATAAATATTATTATGACAAGTTTTAGGATAATTGAGAAGAAAAATTAAAAAATAGCACTATTAAAAATATTTTCTTTTAAATTATTTAGAATCTAATGTAAGGGTAACTTACAATTTTAGTAAGCTCACTTGTTTATATGCAATATACCATAAACTTAAAAATATAATTGTAAGTTTATAAATAGTAAATACATTATCCTTTTACATTAAAATACCCATATACACCATGTATATAACTTAAACGTTATATTATAAAATTTTAATAACAAAAGTATGCTTATATTTCAATCATTCATATATATGTATAAAATATTTATTAAATTAACTAACATCACTAATCAAAACGCAAAACATAGAGATAATCTTAGGTCAAATCATATATTAGTAACTAAACATGAAGGAAATAAAATTAGAGCTCAATTACGCAATTATTAATTATGATATGCAGTCAACAATAATCGAATACAAAATCATGAAGTGAAATAGTAATTTAATACATGCTAATTACCAGAAGTTGATTCTACTATAATAGCTAAATCAAATAATTTTCAAATTAATTCTATCTTTTATAAATGAACTAGTCACTATGCATAGTTATTTTGCTGTGTTCGAATATCGAACACATTAAAAAGATGTATCAATAGTTTGAACGAATTTTCTTTATTTATAAAATCTTTGTTAGCAGAGAACTCTAATATCATTCAAGAAAAGAGTAAATAAATACTCTTTAATTACTATCATTAATACTAACTTCAAAAACAAAATTATCTTTAATATAATGAAACAGTAAGGTCTGCTTTGCAGATCTTCGTTTCACCTTTTCTCACCTATTTCCTACCCTCATACCTTAGTTTGAACCCCAATCTATCGTAGTGTGTCTGCAATACGCTTATATACTGAAAATCCCGCCTAATTTTAAACCACGAGTACAATGCTCGTATTATATATATAAGTCATTCCCAAATAAATAAAAGATTATAGATTATGTATATGTTCACATAATTTTGATTTATTAAAAAGTAGGTTATATAAGTCGTAATTGTGCACACACTATGATATGCATTTTAAAACATATCAAAATTATAAATTGTTAAAGTTATTTTGTTTGAATCTATTTACAAATATATTACCGTCGTAATATATTTTGATTTAAAATAAAATTCATTTAGTAAATATTCGTTTAGTAAATAGATTCAAATATTGCAAGTTAAAAGTAAAATAATTTTTGTTTAATTTAATAAAAGTCATTCCAAATATTTCTTTAAAATAAATGAGGGACAATAGTTTAATTAGTTAATATTATATAAGTTTTATCTAAAAACAGCAGATGTCCACTTAAGGTTTTCTTTAATTAATAAAAGTAATTTTAATTAAATCTAGTTTGTAATTCGAATGTCGATAGGGAAATTAACAAAAGAAATTAATTAATGTTGAATTCCTTTAGACATTCGGATAATTTAATTACAGCTGATAAGTCCGATATATTTTTGTAATGCTCCAGGGCAGTTCTATTGTTAAAGTCTACTATAAAAAAGGGTTTTCTTTTGTTCTGGAAGTTTCTTCTAATGTTTCTAAGAGAAATCATTCTGAGGTCTAATGTGTCTAACCAAAATTATTGTAGTAATTTGTAAATCTTGACATGACAGAGTAGAGTGCAAGAAGGCTATTTCTCTCTGAAATGGTCATATGCTGCCGTAGACCATCGGAAGTTATCACACAAGGAACCCTGGAACTGCTGCTGCTGCCAAAAATATGAACATTTCCAGATTTTGCTGTTAAATTATTTAAAAACCTGCCGACCGTCAATCTACCTAAAATGCTTCTCCAGAGGTAACCCTAAATTAACCCAAGAGCTCTTGTGATAATTAACATGCTATAGCTATTTAAAAATGTTTTTTCTTATATTTCACATAACTTCATTATGTATTTCTTTAACGTGTTTAAATATACTCAACATTTTGCTCTCTATCCTTGGGTTAATATTTTTTATTTATTAAGCTTTCTGTTATTTTATTATGATAATGTGTCAGAATCGTCTTTGACCGAGTGAATTATTCCTTTTGTTGAAACTAAGATGCCGCTATAAAGGCGTATTTGAAATTTCTAAATAATTTCCAATTTTTATTATCTTGCAAATCACTCGTTTGAGGGCGATTTTTTTTCTTTAATATATAATATAATCACATAGTTTAAAATCTACATGTTATTGATTTTAATCTAATATGAGAGTATGTGCGAGGTCAATGATTTAAATGTGTCCCCAAATGCATGATTGCATATATAAATCTATACTTACTTTTCAAACCCGCAAGCATGCATTTTCTTATTTTAATTACCGTGTTCTACTTTAATTACAAAGTTTATCATTGATGTTGAGAATGTGCGGACCCTTTTAAATGAATTTTTGGGAATTTTATTGGGCATTTCTCTTAATCATAATAAAACCCATTTAGATGTTTTATATATTCTAGTCTCGTATTGCTGGTACATGAATTGGTTGTTGAGACCACTTTGTTTTACTTTTCCAGGGATTCTTTACACGGCTAAGTCCATTCTCTTCATTTGCAGTTTCCAGGCAGAGTGTGTCCCCAAGTGACACACCTGGGAATTAAACGCAATCGTCACCCAGTCGCTACGTTTCGGCTGTTCATCAAAATACTTTCCTACGGGTTAACGGCGAGACGCCCTCCGTAATCATTCTGGATATTCGATATTGTTTTATTTTATATTTATTTTATAAAGCATCCGTGACTTAAACGTGACACACCCTCCAACTTTAATAAATTCATTATCAGCAATACTGACCTCCCAATGCAACTCTATTATTATTATTCTCAAATAAATGCTTTGATCACATTCCCATTTTGTTGCTTAGTAAGCTTTTGTCCGTGCTATTCTCGAAATCAATAAATATTTTAGAACACTTAATTTCAAATATTTTCTTAAACTTGTATAATTACTCAAAGCACCTCGCACATGTTCCTATCTCATCAAACACATTATCGTAATTCTATTAACCCGAGGAAAAGAATATATCACTTTGCTTTAAAACCTTTTGTCATTTATTGGAATATAATGCCAACCATTATTTAATACGTGTCCCTGTCTCATATAAGCAGACAGTGGCGTTATATATATAATTTATATAAATAAATTTTGTGAAACTATTTAAAACTAAATTTGATATCTTATTTTATTGATTCCTATCACTGTCTCGGTCTATATACATATATTTTCTGCATTTCTTTTGTAAATCCATAGACGTTAATTAGCCACCCAAGCTTCTTTTAGTAGAGTTTTTTGTTTCTCCCTGACCACCAGGCATCGGTCAAAGGTTATACTAGTAGTGGCATCAGATGTGTTATCACATAGATGGCGCTGTGAAATTTGGACTTTAGATTCGAACTTAGTATATCTAGAAGGAAACCCCTCCTAGAATGTTCAGTTTCGTGTCTGGGGTTTGAATTCTGCAGTGTGTTAGCGAGATAGACGATTCTGACTGTTACAATAATAATCAGAGTAATTCTTAACAATATCATCCTAAACTTGAATTTTAAGGAAGATAAATATCAAAAACATTTATACACCTTTATCCCACTTAGCGATGGCAATTGGTCCTCCAAAACTCATCGTTAAGCAAGAATATATATAAAATACATATTTATAATGGGAGTCTATGGAAAAAGAATTAGTCGGTTCCAGTCGACGTAAAATATCCACATTGGTTTCCAAGCTCAAAGATTTTCTTAATTTTTTGATAGCAATGATGACTAAATACAGTATCTAAAAGAAAAGTTTTATATCACTAGGGAAAAAAATGCATATTTTCACTGTTTAAAAAGTACAGTACAGCAAAAAGAAAGAGAAAGTGAAACTAAATTTGAATTTAAGAGTTTTTATATTCTTACGCAGAAGTTTTTCATCGTAATGAAAAAAAAAGTCCATACTGAAGTGCATTTTTTTTAAATTTGTATTACAGTACTGTACATTTATGTTTATTACTTATGTGAAATTATTCAAATTAAAAAACAATGTTTAATTATAAATTATTTAATTGAACATAAAGACTTATTACTGTACTACAGAGTAACAAAAGGCTTAATGCGTATCGTAAATCAGTCAACTTTAGAAAAAAAAAATCAACTTATTTTAAAAGAAAAAAAATCTAACTGTTCTAATTTTCTAAAACATACGCTAAGTTTATTTTTCTTACTGTATATTTTTACTAATGTAATAGTGCCCCCCCCCCCGCTCATGTAGAAAAATTATTCATTAACACTTATTTTAAATGCAATCTGTTTTTCTTTTTAAATTTTTTTCTAATTCAACATTCTCATTTTAAAATGTTTTTCTTTTGATTTGAAACCACTTGGGTGTACGTAATGAAGGAACACACACACGCAATTTAATATTAGTATTTAGTGTTTTCCTGAAAGTTTGTGATGATGGTATTTTAGTTGTACTGTTTTCATCATCTAATATAAGTGTTGAATGTCTAGAAAAATTAAACTTTATTTAAATAATCCAAGTACTGTACATTATATTTAAATAAAGTTTAATTTTTCTAAAGACATTCAACACTTATATGTATACAGTATTATAGATTCAGTAATTATATATATTTTAAGTTTATATGTTTTATAATCAAAATACTGAATGCAGCACTAACATTGTGCTTTATGAATAAAACATTGTATGTGCTATACAATTACAGCAAAATCATTACCTGTATACGTATTACAGTAATGTACTTTTGCTTTTGGGTAAAATGTATTTAAAATACCTATTCTCTGACATCATCAGTGACGCAAAATTCAAGATGGCTGACAAAAAATTTTTTTACAAAAATTTTTCCCGATCGTTATAGCGAATAATCGATTGTAAATCGAAGTAGTGGGTACAAATTGATGATGATCACTATTGTGAAATATCGCTAAGTAGCTAATCGCTGAGCAGGGTAAAGATGTATATCTAAATAAAATTATTTTACGATTTCAAGTTATAGAAAATGCATCATGAGTAAAGACCATTTGCCATAGGATCAAATGCTATTGTTCTAACCTAATATATATTATACCGGATACTCAATCTATTCTGAAACAGAGGGCACCACCAGAACACTACGTGTGTGGAAAATTTGTTTACTGTAATCAGAATAGATGATGATGATGGTTTGCACCGACTAGACTCAGGGAGAAACAAGAGATCTTAAATTGTTTAGACAATTGAGACAAAAGCACAAAGACAAACGTCAGCCAAATTAAGTTAAACATTTCATAAATTTTATTATGAGAAAATAAATTATTAAATATAAGTTTATGACATAATAAATGTGAGTTAACTCAGGCGTGTACGAGGAATACTAAAGGCAAAGCTATGACAGACTGACTGATCTAATAAACAAAGTTAAAAGGGAGGAAGCAAATTTCATTCAGCAGAGGATTCACTTAAACACTGGTTTTCCCTTTCAGATACTTAAACCATATGCCCTTGAAATAGATCAAAGAACCAGTGCCGATGAGCTGTTCGAGATCTAAACATGGTGAGATCTTGAATGTCCTTATATTGGTATGAACTGCACCAATTACTACGTTTAAAATAACGGCGATTGATCCACCCCAAGAACAATCGAAAAATATCATTGAAATGAAGAAACAATTAAACTGGTGAATCCCAGCCAAACGATTGGCGAAAATTACTTTAAAATTAATAATTAATGGTCTCAATAAGAGACAAGTAAATGATTAGAAAAACAGTTACGTCTGTCCCAGCAAATAACGAAAAGAAAATAAACTTACAAACAAATTCTGAGTACACGCTCTGATAAATTTAAAGCACACGTAATAAATACACAAATGAATCTATCGGAGAGTGCACGGAGTACGAAAATCTTAAAAGTTGTAAACACTTTAGCAGAACGAAAGTATCGCTCACCTGTAATTCAAGAAAGGATAAATTTTATCTTCCTGCTGACGACTTATAAAATTACAAAGAAAAACACAATTCTAATTTCCGCTTTTAGAGATCTTAGAAACGAAATCTCCACCTGTGAAAATCAGACAATAAAGTCGTCAGCCAAAAGATTTTTGGAGGTTAAGCACTAGGGTAAACACAGAGTATAAAATTACAAATTAATTATTGAATACTAAATAATTACAGGTAAGCATAAAAAATATATATATATACGAGGCTGCTAAAGCATTTATAAAAGCGAGGTATAAAATATAAAACTCATTCGTCACTCTCCAATAAACAAAACAGAAAACAAATTAGAATCTTAAAACTAAGATTCTAAGACACACTATAAAATATTGGAAAACACAGCAAATATTAAATATGAGGCTATATTGATTTAAGAAGACATATTTATGATTAGATTGAGCGGAGATTTAATGAGAATTAATTATCCTGGGAAGAATAAAAATGAAAATAATTACCTTTCGGTAAAAGCAATGTTCACGTAGAGTGCGCACTTTTACTTAAGTTCATTTTCAGGTTCTTGAGGCAGCAAGGTAGATGTACAGAGGTTCCGGCTTCTTTTAGGTGTTCAAGGCATTACTGGAGCAAACTTGGAAGTCAGGGATCCGTCTTTTGTGGAGTTAGCAAGCCATTCTGGTGGTGATAACAAGTATAGAATTTTTCATTTTTGCAAGTGAAAGTATTTAATAACAGCTGATGTCCTTTAATTCAGAAATTTAAAAGTCCGCGCTGCTATAACTTTCACGTGAGAAAACCACTTGTCTATCTCTCAAAAATGAATTAACTGAAACTCCAAATTTTCTGGGCTATTTATACGTTGCTCCATTTCCCGCGAAACACTTTCCTTGTTGTTCAATTTCTTCGCCTTAGGCAGGGCAAATATTAATCCCCCACTCAATCTATCTAAGAATTCCACCCAGGGTTTATTGAAATGAAAACAACATAAAAATCAAATCTCCGCTATCAAAATTGTTTACAATGATTAAAATAAAAGCAACAGGAATACAATTAGCTAGCCAGCTTGTTTTTAAATCAAATGGATTTAAAAACAGGCGGTATATGAAAACTATTTTAAAATAAATCGATAAACATTTTTAAAAAAATCCGTTTTACATATAAACGCGTGTATACTTGGATACACGCATTCTTTTTAAATAATATTGCAAATTTAAACTCTACGTTTAATTAAAATTAAAAGCTTAATAAATTTCTTTTTTTTTTTGTTTAATAACAACACCATTGAACCAGATTTCAATCAGGTTCAATATATATATATATTTCATCAATATAATTCATTATCCAACTTCAATTATAGTGAAGTAACTTATGAAAAGGGTTGCCAACATCATGCAAGAGGAATGTTTATGAAAATGGATTATGCTGATTGCCTCACCAATGATTGATGACCGGAAAATAAAAGAACTTCATTCTTAAGGAACATTATTACTCAAATTATGGAAATGGATAGGACAATATCATAAACTTTCCACACATCATATCATCTTTGCGTATCAACATCCATAAATATTTAATTTTATTTCCTTTGCTTCTAAAATCTACTTACATTGGAATAATCCATTTTGGAAAATCATTAGTTGAAAAGAAAATGGAAAGATTATTGGGTTAAATATTTTTTTTATGTAATAAAATTTAGGTCTTCCTTACAAAGCGACTTGACCAGGTTAATAAGTAAACTTAATATGAATGTAAGATTTTATTTTTCTTCATATTAAATTCATTCACTTATGACAAAACAGAATTTTTTGTTTATTACTAATTTAATCAATTTAGTAATATTTGTTTATTATTCTGTATAAATGATTAATATCCTTGGATGAAAGATCTTTTTTTTAACAATATGGATCACACATAGATGGGAGATCTTACAGAAAGGGAATTTCCTCAAAAGGATTGGATATCATCAAGATTTTTATTTATGTTTAAATTAAATTTATGTAGCTAGTGTTATTATAATTTTTGGAATTATAAAAATTTATTTATTTTGTTTACAACCTATTAAATATTGTTTGTGTTATGATACATATCTACTATGGGGATATGGGAAGATATTTTAAATTTTATATACTAATATAGTAGAAAGGTATGTAAAGCACTCATAATAATAAATTTAGTTATATAAAGATGAATTTAAATTGTCAGTTAAAAAAATCTTGTTAATTTTTTTTATTTTAATAAAGTATCTGATTTATTTAAATTATTTATTTTATTTTCATAATAAAATAAGATTGAATTCACATATCCATATATCCATATATGTATTGAAACAGTAAGATTCGTATTCGAATCTTAAGTTTCACCTTTTTCTGTCGTCTCTCACTGACCGATCTATCCCGCCCAAATTTAAACTTTTTGGTATAGAATTGTGTGTGTAGCAATCTTAGAAGTGTATAAATATGTGTAGAATTCAGCATAAACATGCACACATTTCGATCTCAAATTAAACGCAATAAATAGGGATAAAATAATATAATTTAGATTTCTTTTAGTTATATAATTTTGTATAATTTTAATCATTTATTTTGGATTATAAAGTTCGTATTTATTGCTTTGTTTAAATTTCATTTAATAATAATTCTAAAAATATCTGATGTAATATTTAATTAAAAGTTAAAATAATCTTATGTTCCCTTTTTGTTTTTGAAATTTAAAAGCATCGGTCAGTGATAGATAATAGATTAATTAAAGAAAAATTCCCCAAAATTAATTAGTAAATGTAAAATGTAAACAATAGAACGGCAGCTTTCTTTAATTAAAAACCAACTAAATGCATTGATTATCCTCAGGGCAGATTAAGTAGAACCTAAAAATATCTTAACAAAAATGTGAAGGATCAAGATAAAAAAGAGGCCATCTTAGACTTGCTGGAGACATTCACTTAAACTTTAGCTTTGCTCTCGATCACTGAGAGTCTCCAAAAATAATAAAAATAATTTGTTCCTGCCAAGGTATGACCGAGTAAAGCACCTAGATTATTCTTCATCGGTAGATGGCCTATCGGATGCTGAACTTTCATTGCCCGTCATAAATTCACCATGAAGATCTGCTGCCTGAAATGAATGAGAAAGCTGCTGCTGCCATGAAATTAAATGAATATCTAAATACAAGAAAGACTTGCTACTCGTGAACTTTTTGCTGCTAAATTAATGGAATCAGAAAACTTCTTATAAAACAGGTACCTGTCTGTGTTCAAACTCTAGAGTACTCTAATAATATGCTATAGCTTTTCTTCATATTACTTATCTAAATTATAAAATGTAAAACTACCATATGTATAACTAAAACTGAATAATTAATTTAATATGTAAATTTCTCTAATAATCTAGCTTACCTCACTCTGTCTTTCTTGGGTGCATATTTCTCAAATCTACATTCTATCTATAGCTATTATTTACTTATTGCATGCTCATAATCGTCTCAAATTTCAAAGTTTAAATCTATGATCGTATGAAATAGTCAATGCGTGTCACATTTTCATTAATATGTACTTTCCTAAATAACTAAACTCATATAAATTGACACACCTTCAATGCATCATTTATTGTAATGCAGGGGTCTACTACTTCGCAAACGGCTGGCATATTAGTTGTAATAACTCCCAGCTTATATATATTTTGTATTTATTAAATTTAATGAATAATTCTAGAAAATCCCATTTTTTTGAGAGACGCCAGAGTTCTTGAGTAAATGTTGGTAATATAGAGCCGAATTAGAAATCTATTTAAATCTCATCATAATCAATTATCAGTATACATGTGTTATGTTTTAGAGACGCGATGACCCATTCCGCCGTGAAATTTCCGGATTCTTCAGGGTTGAAATTAACCCCAGTCGTCCTACACAAGCGGGCATAATGGGTGCTCCCGTAGGATTTGACAATGTCATGCAGCCAGCCGGCAAATCGCGCCACGTACCGCTTGTCCCTGGTTATGCTTATGTGACACCTTACTTCGTCGGACCGAGGCAGAGACCAATCTGATATTCTTATAAACCCATTCGCGGCATTGCAGTTTCGATATACTGCCATTCCATATTGCCTTTCTAAAGCGTACCACGTATTCCTTTGCTTAATTCTATTATTCTATATATCACTCCGCCTCTGCATTATCTTCATAATTCACTCTCAAATAAATGTTTGCCCTTAGTTATAAATAAATATTTTAATTAAATAAATATATGTCTGCCATTACTCTTATAACCCATACTTTAGACTCTTGCATTGCAAAGGTATAAATCCCTCCATGCATGCATTAGAAATACTCACTCGAGAATTTTAGGTAGCTAGATTACGCTTTCAAATAAATGTATTCCTTTTGTAAACATTTCAGTATCGGAAATACCGCTACTGAAATCCTCAATATAAAATAATGTCTAAATAAATAAATGTATTCTTTAAAATATAATCATGTCGCAAATCGCGCTACTGAAGCTTTAAATCTACAAAATATTGTTAGTAAATGATCTTATTAAAATGTATTAATAAATAATTTTAAACTATACGTCTGCAGTTACGTTTCATTTATTCGATACCCATTCTATCTAATATTTCCTCGATTATGTAAATATGAATGTTTAATTAATATTAGTTTGATTATTGGCTAACTCGAGAATAAAATCATGAGTCTCTTGCATATCCCTGACTACCGTGCCTAAGGAAATATTTACTAATGTCGCATCAGATGCGTTGTTTCGTGGATTGTATTGTGGAACCGATAAACTATGTTCGAACTCAGTACCACGGGTGGCTTCGCTACTCGATGGTGCTGCTGTTCTGTATGGTGGTCGAATTCTGCATTATGTTTACGAGTCACACGTTTTCTGACCTTTACAGTATATCATTCTGACTCATCATCACGATAACTTGGTTGAAAGTAATTTTGAGAATCTATCAAACTTATATAAAAGTATTATTATTGCTACAAGATATTGATGGACCCCTGAAGAGAGTTAAGTGCAAAATTCGCCATGAGTTCGAATACTGAGCATAATGAAATTATCAAAAGAATTGAAGATTGGATGAATTGATCTAAGTTGTATCTGTATTGAATATTTAGATATTAAATTATTGTATTTGAAATAGATGTGATCATGGATTAAACTTTTATCACATCATTCATGGCGTCCTATATATCACACCAAAAATGCAGATAATTCACAATATAAATTTACATAATCACGAGCTATTTTTTTGATCAGCGTATATGTTAGTTTCAATAATAATTTTTTTGTATATTTTTTTATCAAATATAAATTAAAATAATAATTAAAAAATATATTCAAATAATAATTAAAAAATATATAAAATTAAATACTTACCATCTGCTCCCAATAACATTCATTCAACTAAACACATTGGTAAAATCTTGTATTTTTTCAGATGTAAATTTCAGGGCGATTCCAATTCCATTAATCTTTTGTATATTTTTTTATCAAATATAAATTAAAATAATAATTAAAAAATATATTCAAATAATAATTAAAAAATATATAAAATTAAATACTTACCATCTGCTCCCAATAACATTCATTCAACTAAACACATTGGTAAAATCTTGTATTTTTTCAGATGTAAATTTCAGGGCGATTCCAATTCCATTAAAAATGAAAAAACTGAAAGACAAAAAAATTAAATTTACTTGACCACAAAAATTATCATAAAATTATAATTTTTTTCGTTTACCTTTTCTGAAACTAGAAAGAAAGGTGAAAACAAAGATGTAAAAAGCACATGCGTAGACTGCGTAGATTTTTGGTAATTCTAAGCTGAAACCAGATGTTTATATTTATGCGGTCGTGATAACGAAAAGAGCTAAGAAAATTATTTCTATCTCAAGTTAAATTTAATGATCCCTTGTTTTACATGTTTGTAGAAAAACAACAATTTGTATGAAATTTATGATTATCTAAAGATTATCTTATTTTTATTTGATTTTTTTTTTTAAAAAGGCTAAATTTACTCATAATCCTTTTGTTTTTGTCTGAGATATATCATCATGAGCAATTTACCAGGTAACTTGCAGTTCAAGAGCTTGTATTATAAAGAATTACAAATTTGCTGCAATACAATACAATATTTGACATCACTCTAGACAGTGTTTTAAATTACTAATAAAATATCAGCAATCTGTTGCCATAGCTATAGATTGCCTATATCCTATTGGATAATTTTAAGCATTGGCTGACACAATCTGGTTTATGTATGATAACCAATTAGCTATGTGCATTCATGTTTGCAATACAATTCTTTTTTAGTGAATAACCAGTCTTCAAATTAGAAATATACAGTTAACTAAAATTAATGAACACTTGTTTTATGTAATTATAAACTAAAATAAAGAGCATCCTAATAACTCTAACAAACTTTATCAATAAATGCCGCAAGAGAAAGCATTTAAAATCTCTATCTAGAAATTATCCCCAGCCTCAGACCGGTTTCAAACTATTGGCTTTCCTCAGTGAGTGCTGACTTTGAGTTGGTATTTTGATCTAGTGTCTGAAATATCCTAGTGCCTCACCAAGGAAAGCCAATAGCTTGAAACTGGGTTGGGGCTGGGGATAATTTTTAGATAGAGATTTAAAATGCTTTCTCTTGTGGCATTTATTGATAAAGCTTGTTAGCGTTATTAGCACGCTCTTTATTTTAGCTTGTTTTATGTGTTTGTAGAGAAACAGCTATTGTATTTATATATGAATATTAAAAAGGGATCGTCTTATTTTTATTATTTAAAAAAAAAATCATGAAAAAAATTTACTTTTAATGTAGATTAAGAAACCATTCTTCAAGTCAGCAATGAAACTGTTAAATGTATAGTATGAAGATATGAAATCATACATATATGCATGAATAGAAAAAGGAAATTACTATTCCAAGTAAAACAGCTAGCAAATAAACTTGGTATATAATTTTTCATTCAAGGAACAAACTCACAGAGGAAAAAAAATCTACTGCTGGTAAAAAACATTGTGCAAATGGGCATACATTATCTAATTAATATCAGAATCTTTAATCAAGTTACATTTAACATGCATAAACGATAACACCATAGAAAATTATAAATAGCTTGTTGAAGAAACCATTTTGTTAATTTAACTATGTAAGAGAAAGCTAACTGACTATCAGTAAGAATTTGGGATAAATTAATTTTCTAAATAAGGCGATTTGCAATATTAATTTAAGAGATGTGCTGATAAAAATGAAGAATGAGCAAGGAAATGTCAAGAAAGAAATATGAATTTATTGAATAAAATAAAAATAATAATGACTTCATTCTGTCATAAGTTGTACTGTGAGGAGATTGCAGCTCAATTATCTACGTTTCAGGAGAAAAGAGGAGACTGAAAATAAATTCATTTATGGTTACTTTATATCTTTATTTTTTTTAATAATTCTTAAATCCAAATGAGAGTTTCTTAATTACTTTTAAAAAGCCATTAGGAGAAACAAATAACCTAAAATATAAATAAAAAAACATATGTTATATGTGCTTATGACGAAATTTTAATGTTACCAGCTGAATATTACATATATTTAAACTGCCACTAATAGTAATCTGTGGCATTTTGCTTTTTATGGATGTAATTCTACCAGCAATATCTAAATAAAAATAAACTTTTTTCAATTTAGAATAATTTTGACTCCCTAATTATAAGGCCAATTAAAAATGAAATTGCTAAACTATTTTAATATCTAACATAGTAAAGAACGCATAAAGCTTGATGATAGTAAGGGCTTCAACAATACTACCTGTGCTTAAAAAACCAAGTCTGAAACATGCATGTTTTATGTAAGATGTGTGTTTCAGAATAAACACATGTAGCACTGTTGAAATTATAGTTGTTGGTTGTATTCTATTATTATATTTGTGATAATTCAAGTATATTCACATTTGGATTTGGATTAGCATATATATAAGCCAGATAAATATCCATTCCAGTTACATTGCATGTTTATTTGTTCTCCACATCTTCAAATAACATCATATTTATTTTGTAATCTGTTGATGTGAGAATCAACCGAATAATCAATGATCCAATGTTCTAATATGTTTAATTAATTAACTCTATACGTAATCTATTTATAATTTGATAATTTGTTAAGTTATTAATTATTTATTTACGTAATAATTTTTAAAAAGGTAGTGTTCTGATCTATCGTATCAGCTGCTTGATGGCATTGATACTAAGCAAAAACATGTTGATATAACATTTCTGGGCCAGCGATTCTATAGAAACTACAATTTCCATAAAATTAAAAAATTCAAGCACAAGCCGACTTTTTGAACTTTATGGGACAATAATCAGAGACTGGCTTTTTTTTTGTGTGTGTGTGTCAATAAAAAATTACGTTACTTTTGAATAGCAAATAATAGTACATTAGAGACTTTTGGACAGTAATTCAAATGAAATTTTACAATGAAAGTCGACTTTGACCTTTTTGGGACAGTAATTAATCATAGTGGCATTTTTTTTTTGCATGTGCGTATATAAAAAATTATGTTACTTTTTGAAGAACAAATAATAGTAAATATAGTGAATCGGATAAGTTACGGTACTTTTTTATTAAAAAATAAAAGTAAATTTTACCCTTTATTGGACAGTAATTAATCAGACACTGCGTTTTGGGATGAAAAAATAAATTAGATTGCTATTTATGCTCTAAAGTTAATAATTATAACAAACTATTAAAATGAAATCCGACTCCGGTGTCTGGCAATTGCCAATTTTCAGAGTTCAAAGCAGCCATTTTCCTTGTCTCGGATGATTTCTCGCGATATGTTACTTTCATCAGGATTTTCGAAATAGTGCTGTGCTGCACCATAAAATCCAATTTGTGAGGGTTACACAGTTCTGATGGAACAGTGACGACACTGTTAAAACTGTTACATGCTATTGTAGCGAAAATAGACAACCCAGCATTATGATAAAGTGCATAACACGAGCAACTACGGCAGCCAATGAAGGCATTTTCTCTGCTTTTAGCATAGAAAAAAGCCTGAGCAATGGCTGGCAGCCAAGTAAATGGACTCTTTCTGTGTTTTATTGTAGAAAGAAGACTATCTGCTTGGCTGCGGCTGCAGAAATGGCATATTTCTAGTGGCTGACATGATAGAACAGAACACTACCAAAAAATGTTAATTATGTCTATTTATACTTTTGTTCTCATATGTATTGCAGTCTTTTGCTTTACATGAAGCTAACATCCACCTTATAATAACTGTATGGATTCTGTATAATTCCTATGAAATTATATAGATGGTACCTGACATGATGATGATAAAGCATTTTTGGAAGGTATCTTCCAAATATTTTTCAACACTTAGGGAAACTGGGTATTCGGTGATGTACCAGCATATATATGATGATTATTGTTTTAAATAAATATTTGGTTACATAAATGGCAGCCCAATGTGAAACTTGATCATTATCACTTTATATATATATTATTTTAAATATATATAAAGTAGTTTAAATATACAATATAGCAATATTTCTTTATTAATAATTGAAAATATATTTTTTTGTTGAGGAATGTCATTTATAATCAAAGCAAAGTTGTATTGATAAATGAGTTTTGTCTAATGTTTAGGTCAACATATTTTTAAATCATTTTTTTTTTAATTAAAAAGTAGGTTAAAATGATTTTTTAATTTTTTTTTAAAATTAAAATTAGGTTAAAATGATGTAAATTTATTTCTTACATTGAAATCAATGGTAAAAAAAACAAAATTTTTTAAAAATAACTACTTAATCCATTCAGAATATTTGTTACATGCTTATATTTTGATTTTAGATATTTCCAGACATAAACACTTTACGTATATCTACGAATACAAAATACCCATGGCATTTTCTGTGCGAGCTAATAGTTTTGTTGTTTTCAGTACGAGTTTGATATTAATCTTGTCATCTATCAATCACTGTTGATTCAAATGATTTTGGTTAAATCTCACATTGATATTAAAATTAAAGGAAAAAGATGTGTTACAATTCCAAATTTATTTACAAGAATTGGGGGGGGGGGGCTATGGCTGTAACCATATTTGAAGTCAATGGAAAAGCAAAACTTCAATCTTCCAGAGGTTTTGAATAAAGTAGAACTTGAATATGAACTCATAGAAATTATGGTAACTTGTAAGACTTAACTAAAAAAAAATAAAATACCGCTGTTATAGTTAAAAATGATAAGCTAGAATGATAGAAGACATGGGTCTGTGAGTATATATAAAATCGTATACGCAGTTACTCAGAACATCCTGTAACATTGGAATGCCCAAATATAGATTGAGCACAATGCTATTGCTGATCTAAATTATATAGGGTATCTCCAGGAAAAGAGGGACATTGAACTGCCTTGGGCTAGGAATTAGAGAGCTAGAGATTGGAAAAGACTAAGATAAAGTTCCTCTGAGGGGGCATCATTGTTTAATTTTCATAAAAAACAAAACTATATAAAGGATAAGTATTATAACTTTATTTTAGTTATTGAATTGCCAAATCCATATAATATTAATATCATTTAGTTCTTTATTACATTTACAATGCTTCACATAATTACAACCCATTATTGATGGTTTCGGTTGCCCCAGCAATCTTCATTAGAACTATATTAAAAACAATTCAAATACATGATTACAAATATACATAACCATATAATTTTACATTTTATATATATATTCTATCTTATAATCGTTATTTATATACCCATGTATATCTTTATATAATTACTACTTTGTATATATATCATACATATTAACCTTTTTTATATTTATCAATCAATATTTCCTATAATCATATATATGTATTATTATTTTTATTTCATTTATTTTTTATTTTATTTGTATTAATTTTTTTAAATATTTAATTCTAACATTATATATTTAAATTTTTATATTTTACATAAAATATATATATATGATTATATGAAGTATTGATTGATAAATATAAAAAAAGGTTAAAATGTATGATAAATATAAAAATGTAATAATTATATAAAGAGATATATAAAGATATATGTGGGTATATAAATAACGATTATAAGATAGAATAAAATGGAAAATTATATGTGCATATATATTTGTATTCATGTATTGTGTTTATTATAGTTCTGAAGAAGATTGTTGGGGCAGTCAAAACCGCCAATAATGGGTGGTAATTATTTGAAGCATTGTAAAAATAATAAAGAACATAAATGACATTATTATTATATAAAGGATAAGTAATTATAAAATGAAGTTAAAAAGAAACATTCATTCTGGTTTAATTAAATTCAGACAAATTGAAAGCTGAACAATTTTTTTTTTTGTACTTTGATTCACTGAATTTGAATTTTTGTTATAAATTTTTTTCTGATCATTAATAAAAATTGTTTTGATTATGGTATTACTTTACGAGATCTAGCCTTATAATTAGGGATTCAATGCATCAAAATCAGTCACTAGAGATTGGTTTTTCTTCATTTAGTCGTATGATGTTCTTTTATATTTGACAGACGTTGGCATAAATTTAATGCAAATCCTAAAATGTTATTTTGAAAGCACACACTTAAACTTGATAAAGTATATTTGATATTTATTGGTGGAAGTGTTCATATTGGAAATGCATGTAAGTGGGCAGAATATAGAATAAAATTAATAGATTCCAGAGTCCTTTAAAATCAAATATTAAAAAAAAAAAAATTAAGGGAATTCTCAAATTTGATATTCAATTTAAGAAATTAGAACCAATAAACAATATTCCAGTTTGCGAAATACAGTTTGGCAGTTCTATTGATAGAAAATGTTTCTCAATAAAAGCGTAATACACCACACTTACTCTTTTGATAGTAGATAAATATTAATGGCTGAAAATTATTTTAGATATCTAGAATTATTTTCTCAATATTCTTAAGAATGCTTTATAAAACAATCAATTGATTTTTAATAACATGAAAGGCTGAAACTTTTGACTGATGCACCTTAAAAATGCTTACGTGGCTGCCAATCAGATTCACGTTATTATTATATCATCTGCTTGCGCTTAATAAATTTAATATATTTTCAGTTGATTTTTATAAAGGTTTATGTCAATCAACAGAATAAAATTTTTGAGATTTGTTATTCAGAATTATAATTTGAGCAACTTAAATACATTTTATAGGAATATTTTCACTATGATTTATTGCCGTAATGGAATGAATATATGATGAAAATGTCAGTCCACTATATTGGAACAAGTTTTGATTTATGAAGATAGAAGGCGAATGCAATTCAGAAAAAAATCAGCCATGCTTATTAATAAATTGTGGTGGTATACTCTAATTATTAAAGAAATATTATGTTGATTAGGTTAAAATTATATATAAAAAAATAAAGACTTTTATAATATTTCAATTAAAAGTTTCTAATTTCAATAAATTATACATTTAAAACTATCATCATTTTCAATTACTATCGATTCACTTCAGAATGATTTTGCCAAGTTCAATCCATCTTTTCCAATCTCTAGCCTCTTTACTTCACATCATTCCAGTACATTTCCTTATTTCCATCTCACATATGGTCTCTTTCTAGGAAATCTCTTGGAATCCACATTAAGATTTTAACTGTCCATCTATTATCACTTCTTCTGGCAATATATCCCAGTCCAATTCCACTTTAATCTCTTTATTTTTTCTATGATGTTAGTAACATCTGTTTGTTCTCTCACCTATGTATTTCGTTTTCTATCTCTTCTTGTTATTCATATTATGCATCTCTCCATGTGAGTTGTCTGAAGTCTCTGAACTGCTCTTCTGTTAAGGGTCCAAGTCACAGATCCATAAGTAAGAACTGGTAAAATGCCATTATTAAAAACTTCCTTTTCAAACGCATAGGTATATTAAATAGTCAAAATAAGAGTCATAGATCACATGACCATATTCTCTTAAGCTTGTAAGTTATAAACAATGAGGATTGCCAATTCCTTAACAAGCTTTGTGATAAATGCTTAGCCAGAGAAAGCATTTAAAATATCTCTGCCCCTCAAACCCCTGACCATGGTTTCGTGCTTTGGCACTCCTCAAAGAGGTGTCAGGGTAGATCGTGTCTGAACGTACCCTGACACCTCTCTGAGGAGTGCCAAAGCACGAAACCATGGTCAGCGGTTGGGGGGGGGGAGTTCCTGACAGAGATATTTTAAATGCTTTCTCAGGCTAAGCATTTATCACAAAGCTTGTTGAGGAATTGGCAATCCTCATTGTTTACATAGGCATATTTTCTTTTAAAATACACTAATATTTAAAAACGTCAATAGTAGGTTGTAATTATATGAAGCATTGTGAAAATAATAAAGACCATAAATGATATTAATATTTAAAATAACTATAAATATTTAAAACTATAAAGTATTTTAAATATTAGTGTATTTTAAAAAAATCTCATTTTTATAATTATTTAATAATATTTTAAGACAATATTTAAATAATTTGGAGTGTTTGAGTGAATGTTTATATACAGTGTATATGGTTGTATGTGCACACATTACACGGGAATGTTTACATTAAACAATTACATTTTTCACATTTAAATTTTATTTTAATCAAGTATATTTTAAATTATATTATTTTTTAAAGCTAACAGTTTTATATGCTAAATATGATATGACATTATTAACCAATGATTAGAAATAAGAGTAGTGAGGAATTGTGGAGAAAAAATGAAAAAAGTGGTAAATGTTTGTTATTTTTTAATATATATATTCATTTAGTGAGTGATTTTTTTTATATATTAAATATTGTATCTATAAAAATTAGCAAAATACACACAAAATTTAGTGAAGTGTGAAGTAGCTTATTGTGCTAATTTTCCTAAGGAAAAATATCTTTTTTTTTCTAGTTGAGTTAGAATCAATCATTTTAGAAATTATTTCAGAGTAACAGATAACATGTATTGTCCAATTAGTTTAAACAATAATCATCTTGTACTGGCCGATGCAAATATTTTAAATAAAATTTTAATTAAATCATGCATATTGCCGACAGTATTGTTATTTTTTCTCCCAAAATGATTATTCTATAATAAAAAGAACTTTTAAAATAAATGACGTAAATTAGTGTAATTAATAAAAAAAAAAAAAAGTCCGAGAGTCTTTGCATGCAGCAGTCGAAAGCATTCAGTCATGGTCAAGAGGAAAAAATAGCTGCTGAAAGTAAAACATTGGATTTCTCGAGAAAGGGAGAAAAGATAATGCTGAACGAAGTTAGTTTGTGGTAAATTACTTACTATTACAGCTTAGAAAGAAGTTCGCATAGACTTAAAATTACACGAGTTAAACAAATCTTTTGGAGATTAATGAACCGTATAATTAGCGACTATGTGTGAAATAACACATTAAATATATTACATAACAATTCCCGAAAGTGAACAGGATAATTTATTGTCAGTAATATAATTTTATTGTATTTAATATATTAAACGAACACTTCAGCAAACAGAAATAAACTTATTAAAACATGCAAAACTCTCCATACAGTAGTAGGCCTATGCATAAAATCCCTATCTAGTGCCTATTCATCCAATATCCCCAGACTAGTTTCTAGCTTGTGGCTTCCCTCAGTGAAGAGCCTTGGATCTGAGAGCACTGCACCCAGATCTTAGGATCTAATGCAACCCTCCAACAACCACCTTTTAACTCTACTTAACTATAAAACTATGAGAATAAAATTGAAAACACAATATTTTCAATCCAAGCTCATTAGCTTATATAGTCATATAGATCTGAACTCAGTTCAGACCCATACATTTTGGTGTCTTTGATTTTTTAATAAGCATAGCCACTACTATCCTATTAGGCAGGATTGGTATTAAACCACTAAATATCACATGATCACACCATTTCTTATGCTTGCTCATAACTGTTATTAAAACAGGCAAAACTCTAAACAGTAATGTCACTCAGTGCAAGCCAGAGGAATCAATTTTTGCTAGAAGGCCTGTGCATAAAATTCCTATCTAGTGCCTATTCATTCAATATTTCCAGACTAGTTTTTAGCCTGTGGCTTTCGTCAGTGAAGAACCTTTTATCCGAGAGCACTGCACCTAATCCTGCCTAATAGGATAGTGGTAGCTATGGTTATTAAAGAACAAACACACCAAAATGTATGGGTACTGAACTGAGTTCAGATCTACATGACTACATAAGCTAATGAACTTGGATTGAAAATATTGGTTTTCAATTTTATTTTCATAGTTTTGTAGTTAAATAGAGATAAAAGGTGGCTGCTGGAGAGTAGCATTAGATCCTAAGATCTAGGTGCAGTGCTTTCAGATCCAAGGCTCTTCCGCGACCAAAGCCACAATCTAGAAGAAACTAGTCTGGGGATATTGGATGAAAGGCTCTTCCATGATGAAAGCCACAATCTAGAAGAAACTAGTCTGGGGATATTGGATGAGTAGGCACTAATAGGGTTTTTATGCACAGGTCTTCTGGCATCCATTGATTACTCTGGCTTGCACTGAGTGGCACTTCTGTATGGAGAGTTTTGCCTGTTTTAATAACAGTTATGAGCAAGCATAAGAAATGATGATCATGTGATGTTTAGTAGAAATAAACTTGCTAATATAGCTATTCAAGTTGTGTGTGTATTATTCATATTTACCTACACGGTTAAGATTGTTTCCCCGCACATCTTATTGATGATTAATTGAATATGATTGTAATCTACAATAAAATTTGGGTATTTACATATTCAGAAATTAAATTGATAACCATCCAAATCATAGTCTGAAAGATTTCTTTACTTTCCTACTTGCCATAGGAAAGAATAAAGTATTGTAAATATAGTTTATTTAAAAAAATGTTATTTTTTACAACTTGTGCTTTTCTTTTATGTAACATTTATTTAACAAATAGAAAAAATAGTTTATAATGAATTAATACACTGTACAGGCTTACACCTGCACATACAGTTATAAGGGATTCGAACTCAGACTTTCACACAACCCTCAACTCTCCAAGCCCTATCATATTACTGACCCACCTGATCACACACATGTTGAAAAGATAAATAATCATCAATATACATATTTTGTGCTTTTTTGTAAAAATTTATATGAAAATCGTCTGCTTTGTTCAAAATTAAAAACAAAATCAGCCCATGTGATATCTTTAAAATGGTTTGGAATAAAGGAAAGCTCTTTGTTATTTTTTTTTAAAAAAAAATTTTTTTGATTGATTTATACAGAAAGTTAAATTTGTTCTAAAGTTGAAAAATTTAATGTTTACATAATATTAAATTAAATAATGAACCAAATATTACTCTCTCAATAATGTCGACATTGGAAGAGGAAGTATTGAAAATGAAAATAAACCATTGTTAAATTTTATGAAATATGCATTAAAAGTTTATTATTTTTTAAAATATTATATTATCAAAGTGTATAATTTGTAAATTTTATACATATCTTTTTTTTTTTACTGTTTAAGGAGGAAAGAAGTTTTAATATTAAATTCCGAATATTAAATATTGAGCACTACAGAGATTTATAATTAATAATAATACTACTCCAAACATGTATTACTAACCTGTATTATCTTTGTGGTTACTAATAAGTTGTTTGTATTTAAAAATTTAAATAGTTTAAACTTTTTCTATACATTCATCATTGACTGATAGATGATGGAAATAAATCCAACACATAGTATTATTAAACATCACATGATCATCATCTCTATACTAGCACAGGGTGGCACTACTGTATGGAGAGTTTTGCCTTTGTTTATATAGTATCATTGGCATTATTATTATTATTGATAACAAGTGTAGGCATATCTGTTTGATGAATTTAGAAGGTATTTTAAAATGATTACACACTGTATTTTATGAACTTAAACACTTAAAGCATTTGATTGGATAGTCGGTAAGGATATAGATGGTAATCTTCAAGTAGTTGGATTGGTTTGAGACTGATATCCTTCATAAAGAATATGCTAGAAATAAGTACATTATATATTTATAATAGAGTGCAAATGTTGCACGATCTATCGTGAAAGAAATTTTACATAAAAGACAGTCTGGTATTATTCTATTGTATGAATTATATTTTTCATCAAATGAAGTTTAAGGCAAGGTTGAAATTTCAAGGATGTATGTATATTTTTTAAATGACCAAATACTAACTTAAGATTATAGATATGGGATTCCCATTCATTAATGTTTGATTTGATGGTTATAGTGCTTCCTTTTTGAAATTCATTGAGAAAGCACGAGATTACAATATGATGGGTGGCAACAGTACCCCACCAAATTTATTTTCTGACAGTACTTCATCATTATCATTAATTTTATGACATAATGGTATAGGAAGATGTAAGTTACCTACCAAAGTTCTACTTGGATTTTGTTATATAAAATCTAAGAAAAGGTTTTCCTTCATTTATTGTATTTTAAAAGATGTTGTATCTATTAATTTATACTACTATATGTCGTTTGAATAGGTATAAAAATCTAGAATAGGATATTATCCCATGATGTCATAAAGCAAATATAAGCCAAAATTATTATTAAATGGTAAATTAATCATAAAAGTTTAAAGAGTTTTATGAGTAAAGTAAATTCAATAGATTCAACACTCATTTTAATAAAAATGCCTATCGGGGTACTGAAACATGATGGATGAAGTGAAATATGCTATTTTAATTTATACATTACTTTACGTAGATCAGCAATCGCCTTGGAAAACTGTGATTTAATTCTGCAAGATCATAGAGAAAATTAAGATAAGAGACCGAATAGTAGCCCCTATGTGAATAATTAAAGATAGTTGGGTAATTTATCAGTTGCCTAAAACCCGAATATTTCAGCCCCCAAAAATCCAAGAACTCTCAATTATGAACAAATCCTCTCATCCACAAGCTCAACCAGGCATCGCTAGAGGTTTAAACACAAGAAAACCATAGATAGCAATGGTTAATAACCATGAAAATATGTTGTATTTATCTTGTATATCTAGTTGACTAATAAATTTTAATTTTTTTTAAAAAAAGTAATATTAAAAAATCAGTGGAGGTAGTATTAAAAGAAATGTGGAATTCCAATAATACAAGGACATATTGGTATTCTTATTTAAGGTCTAAATATCAAACACTGGTTACAAGTTTTTTTAAAGATAAACCATAAGACTTGAAATGTATAATTTTAATTTAAAATTTAACATACACCAAAGGCATTTATTTTGTTTGTTATTCAAATTATTAATTAATAAATATTATTTTATGAACTGGCTGTATGCATGATCCTCTTTATTTAGAATAAAAATGCAAAGACTTCGATGTAAGATATTCTTCAAACTGGGCTATTTAATAGAGCTCTATAAATATGATATTGCTTTGTATGTAAATTTCCTATGAAAAGGGAGGAATTTTGAAATTGGTGAATGTATGGGAAGATTTACCAGTGTAAGCAAATGTGACTTCAATTTCAGTTTATTAGATATATCAGTAAATAAGGTAACTATTAACCAATAAGCAAGGCATATTAAGGTAATTCTATAGTTAAATCATACACCAAGATTGAATCTTTATTTGGTGGCATCTGGCATGGGGTATTTGAGAATTTATTTTTTGCTTATTATAAATTGCATGCTCATTTATTGTTTAATTTATTAAGCATTTTTTTTTACATAGAAGATAATAAATTGATATGAGAAGGGTTAGATAACCGTAAGGGACACCATTTAATTCTTCTTTGGAGCCTTAAAGAAATCAAGCAAAATACAGAAATGGACTGCTCACAAACATGCATCAGCCAGATGGTTTTACTAGTTTTTTGTCATTCACTTTAGGATCAAGAAACATCGTGTTTTTTTTATTTTTTATCTCAATTGCCCAATAATTATTATCTGAGACATTGGTTGCATTTTCTTGAAGATAGAATGAATGGTTGTCTGAATGAGGTCTTTTTTTTTTTGATATTTAGAATAATGACAGACGTTCATATTATGACCTTTATTCCCAGGAAGCGATAGCCATCAACTCGAGCAACAATTGGCAATCGAAGGCAGAGAATGTTAATTCCCTGATTGCTGGACCAGGTGGCCATTCAATAATGACCTTTCATTTTGCTACCTACAATTGTAGATCATTTTCAATAAAAGATTACATTGAATTGGAAGAACAGTTTAATATTAAATAGAACATTGTAAGACTTCTGTAGAGCTAAAAGAAAAGGTAAAGATGTAATCGATTTTGAAAAGTGGGTGTGGGTTTACTACAAAAGCAAGCCATTATGGGTATCGATGGTATATCAGATGAATAGGAAGATTTGATATTCAATTTAATGGAAGATACCAAATGCAAATAATTCAGGTTCATGTCCAAACAAGTTCTCATTGTGATGAAATGGAGTTTTATAAAGATATACAAAGTATTTTCAATCTCCCCATTTTAAAACTGTCATGGGAGACTAATACTAGAGTTGAAAAATGAAAGTTTGATGGTAAATTTGATTGCAGTGACAGAAATGAGAGAAGACACAGACATGTGTAATTTATATATAGATAAAGAATATACAGTATATATATTGTATATATTTTTTTGTTAAAAAAAAAAGTGGAAACGGGCATGGAAGTATTTAAATGAAGCTGCAGCAAAAATTGATTATATTTTGACTAACAGAAAATATATATTTCAAGATTGTAATGTTTTTAATAGATTCAACGCAATCAACTAGTGAAATGTAAGATACATGTTAATGCAAAACTAGAGAGAGATTAAAACTTGATATTCCTAATCTTCAGAATTACTTCATTGAATATTGACAATGAAAATAATTGAACCTTGATTGAAATCAATAAAATAATTGATATTCCTTAAAAACTATGACAAAGATAAGTGATATAAAAAAAGCAATAATTCATCAGTAAGTCTTCAACTGAGACAGGACAGTATATATATAAAAGAATGGAGTATGATAATGTTAAAAAATAACCCATAAAGAATTTAATATATTGAATTCTGTAAAGTGATATATATAAATAATAATGATATAAAAAAAATTTAATTGAATTGTCAAGGAAAACTATAGAAGAGAATAAAAATTTTAAAACTATAAAACAACATCTTGATATTGAAAGAAAGATTGTTTTAGCATTAAAAGAAATGATGGAACTATTAGTAAAAAGAGAGAGGTCATCTTGAAATGTGTGAAAGAGTTCTATGAAGAATTACATAGTAATAAGCAATAAGAAAACAAACTGTTACAATTATTACATCTTCTAAATTGCCAAAAATTTTAAATGAAGATATGAAATATGCAGTTAAATATATAATGAGAAAGGCTTCAGGAACTGATGGAATTGTTAAGAAATAGATAAAGAAATAGAAAAGCTGTTGGCAAAACTATATACCAAATGTCTATACAACAAAGATGTACCAGATGATTGGAAGAATGGCACAATAATATTGATATTTTAAAAAATGATGAAGATATTAGTAGTTACAGATTTGAACTTTTTACCAATAAAATTATAATTTGTCCACAATGAACTGGAGACTGACTTTATGGATCTCATCCACATATTTAAAGAAGTTGTAGAAGGGACCCAAAATATTGTCATATTCAAATGGTTTATCAAGATGCAACAGTATTGTTTAGATTAGATGATCATAGTAATCGTAACATTGATAAGGGTGTGCAGCAGATGATTCTACTTCTCTGAACTTTTTAGATCTGTTATCCATGAAGTATTTTGTGGATTATAGGGTATGCCAAGGGAATAAATATATTTGGAACTTATTTAAGTGATCTAGATTTTGTAGATGTTGTGTTCACTTTAGCAGATAATGCTTCAGAGTTTCAGGAAATGTTGTTAGAGATATTAGATGAAAGCAAAAAAAATAAATATTAAAAGAAAATAAAGATGAATAGTTATAAATTAAAAGTTAAACAATAAAAATACATTGATTAGACTATTAATACAATTGGAAACTTAATAGATGAAGTTATTCATAGAATTAAATTAGATAACAATTAACTCTTAAGCTACCAATAATCTCAACCTGTAGTCAAGTCAACCTTCCTTAACAATAAATGTGGTTCCATCTTTATCTATAGTCTGATATGTTTGTATAGACATTAAAGATTGCAAATTGACCAAGGAGTATGAGATTAATAATGCAAAGAAATTTAAACAAACCACCTCATTAATCAGGCAAATATAACCTGTTCTGAAAGCAGTCTAATAAATAGTGAGTTAAAGCCTTGGGTAAGGCTTTATTATTGTCTTAATTAAATTTGTATAGAAAATGGTGTTGATAGAAATTTCTTAATACTAAAAGAAAATACGACTGAATATCTAAAAAAAAAAGTTTTTTCTTAGATATGTGTTTACAAGATTTTAGTTATGGATTTGAGACTTGACGAATTAGCAAAAGAGAATATAGAGATTTCAAATCATTCAAAGAAGTATGGAGAAATGTATAGTGGGTGTGTTTACAAGATCTTAGTTATGGATTTGAGACTTGGATAGTTAGCAAAAGGTGAATATAGAGACTTCAAACCATTCAAAGAAGTGTGGAGAAGTGTATACTGGGCGCAACAAAAAGGAATCGAAAATGCAATACACAGGGAACCAATAATATCATTGATATCACTGGAAGTATAACAAATCCAAACTGAACTGGTTTGGATATATTGTTAAAAGAAATAAGTGGATAGTTGGAGTTGTTTTTAAATTGGATTTTGAGCGATTGTAAAAGATCTAGAAAGAAATCACTTGAGAAATGGGTGAATGAAATAAGGAAGTTTACTGAAATGATACGAAGAACAGCTATGGATCAGAGAAACTGGATTAGATATAGGAAGATTTTCATTTTACAATGAATGAGTCATGTGAAAATGATTATGATGAAATAGTTGACTTATTTAAGTATTATTTTAAATGAAGCAATACAATCACACACATATCTTTATTGTAACAAATGTTTTTTTTTTTTTATGAGTGTGCAGAAATCAGACATTTATAAAGTTATTGATGCCAAAATCATTTGTTGTGAAGAAAATAATAAAAACCCAAACATGTGGGAAGGAAGAAGAATGAATTAACCATATCATTATGAGATGCACCAGATTAAATATTCACAGACTATTAATTACAAATTGTACAAGAAGTTGTGTGGAACATGGTGTTTTTGCACAAATTAGACTTTCCATTTTCTTCAATTATGCACTTTGGTGTCTTAGGTGCAAGATAATAATGGAGCAGGCAGAAGACCCTAAAGGTTACATATTCATGAAAACAATAAACAAAATCAAGAAAAGAGATCATTTAATTGCCTCAAAATACATAGTGGAGTCTACATGGTCGTCGCTGGACCTACATTTTGCAAATCAATCCGAACATTTATAATGTAACTTATCAACAAATATAATTTATAGAACAAATTTCTTTTAAAAAATAAAAGAAGCTTGGTAAATAATTAATGGACAATATTCCATTAGTATAAGGACTAATAATATTTTCCTTAACCAGAATTGATAGTTTGATATACACGTTCATATATATAAATATCGGCAAAACCAAAAATGTAATATATAAATAACTGTCCAGTTTTCATCATAAACCAATTTTTCGATTATTTAATGCCATTTTTCTGTTTGTTGTATAGGAATAAATCCATATTCATAGAAATATTATAAGAAATTTTCTAATAATAATAGATAAAATTTCTAATAATAATACTGTAATATTTTAATTGAAGCAAAATAAAAAAACTTTAAGTGTAGTAGAGAAAATGAGATCTGAGATCTGATACAGTCAAAATTGATTAATACCCATAAAGTATTAAGAAAGACTTCAGATTTGTTATTAATTTTTGTTTCATAATAATATATTTTTAGATTTACAGAAAAGTTAACATACAATATTATGTATATATAATTTTCAGGACAAGAGAGAGATAAAACCTATATGAAAAATCAATTTACAAAATTAAAAAAAAAACCCCACCCTATTATAACATCTTAAAAAAATGGAGTAGTAGTATGGAAATAAAGAAGATTGACTTGGAATATGCATAATGAGCAAAGGATAAGAATTAGATTGGAGAATAATAATACCGAGGAAGTGAATATAGAAATAGGAATTAGGCAAGGATGCAATATGTTACCTATGCTTTTTAATATTTATTTAGAAGACATGTTAAATAATTATTTGGACTGTGGAGGAGCAAATGTTTGGGGTAGAATGATAAAATATATAAGATTTGCAGATGAAATGGCTTTTATAGCTGAGAATGAAAAGTGTCTTCTGAATATTTTGGATAAATTGTAGGAAGGATGTATTGAATATGGAATGAAGACTAATGTTGAGAAGATTAAGTGTTTATGTATAGGAAACATGCAAAAAAGACTGCAAGTTGAAATCCATGATATTATAATTCATCAGGTAAAGGATTTAGATATTTTGGTAATTGGTTGAGTGAGATGGAAGAAGTGAAGATGAAGTTGAAAGACTAATATCGCATAAAGGAAGCATTTAGTAAGAGAAAGAAAATATTTTGTGGACTTTTGAAGGGAGAATTAAGGAAAAGATTAATTAAATGCTATGTATTGAGTGTACTATTGTATGGTTGTGAAACATGGAAAACGAATAATAAAATTAAGAACAGATTGGAACCCTTTGAAACGTGGTCATAGAGAAGATTGGGAAAGATCATATACTGAGTAAAAACTTTAGTTCAGTGAAAGATGTTTTGGAGGGAATAGTGAGTTAAAACAACAAGGATGAAAAACATTTTTTTTTTGATATTATAAGGAATGGGGAGGGTTACATGG
This sequence comes from Epiperipatus broadwayi, assembly GCA_028023455.1. NCBI lineage: Eukaryota > Metazoa > Onychophora > Udeonychophora > Euonychophora > Peripatidae > Epiperipatus > Epiperipatus broadwayi. Next base: position 653,860 of record JAQFVV010000051.1, read on the forward strand.
AATTGAAGAGTTGGGCAATGAAGAGATCTTGTCCATAGGGCAGAATACTAATATGATTGATTGGTTATATTAAAAATTCGAATTTTGTTATTTGTTTTTATAATCAAATTTATTTAAACGCACATTGATTACATAAGTAATATTTACTAAGGCTGTTATAATTTCATGAATTATTATGTGTGTAAATGTAGTAATGCATTCAGAACCCATGTTTAACTTACCTATGTGGTTGATTAATTAAGATAAACATGTTTTGAAATAGTGATATCTTTAAACGCAGCGTCCTTGTAGTTTAAACAATATCCCTCATAACCTATTTAATAACCTACTTTATTTCCGCTTATTTTCAAACTAAATTAGTGAATGGATTTATGTGAAGAAAATGCAAATTGAATTTTTAAATCTGAATGATAATTAGCTAATAAAAAAGATCTTATTTAAAATAAATGAAGATTTTGTAAATTAGTACAAGAACAATCGATTATTTATGTTATAAAGCAGAAGTAATAAAACTCTTAATCATAGTTATTTTTATTGTTGAAATGTATGACTCTGAATCGATGCTCTATATTAGTTATGTTGATTTGTAATAAGGTGTTGTTGTTTTTTTGTTTGTTTATGAAACTGTGCATGTATTTATTTCTTTGTATTAAATATATCCTTATTAATCGCACAAGGTATTAAAAAAAAATCATTAAATTATATATATTCCACTTTATTGTTTCTTTTATGTCATTTAATATAATTCAATTGGATTTGATTTTAATGTTTTACAGTTATTTAATTTGTATTTTTTGAATAAATTAAGGGAATGATTTTCATGTATGACTTATTGAAGTAAACGATACATTTTAGAGAAAGAGAAAAAATTCAGATGGATATTTAGAGAGAAATTAAATGGCTAATTAATTAACTTAACCGTCGCAGTTTTATTTATCTATGTATTTCTTTTTTGCATGCTTGCTGGCTGTTCATTATTAATAGGATTTGGTAAGCAACATTCATCTCGTGATGTTTTCCTGTCTGTGTTTTCTTGTTCAGAAACCCAACTGTGAAAAATGTTTTCCGATCCTTCGTTCTTAACATTTTTGTCACAGAGTATTATTTTTTTTGTTGTGGATTTTTGCACTCGGTATTGTTCGTATGTGTTGTTCATTTTAAATTTATATTTTGCGTTATTTTTCTCCTAAAATTTATTTTGTTTGTAAGATTACATATTTTGCAATTATGGGGAAAGCTGTTACATATATATTTGAAATCATATAAAACTATTTGATATTTATGCAATATTTGTCCAACCTCATGAAAAATATCACTATCATTTTAAATTGTTCGATTCATTGCAGGATGGACGTCTATTCAAGTTTAATCCAATTTCTGCAGTGCATAGCTTCCCTTTCTTCACATCCTACCAATAAATTTCCTATTTCATCCATCTCATATATGCTCTTTGAATTTTTTTGAAATATCTTTGTTTCCAGTATGTCTATTTCAATTCCATTTCACTTTCTTAATTTTTTCATTGATATCATTCATAATTATTTTTTCTCACTCATATACTTCATTTTCACTCTTATCTTATTATTCCTAACATACACCTATCTATTCTTTGTTAAGTGGTCAGAATTCTCTGTATGGCTCATCTGTTAAGTGTCCAGGTTTCAGAACCATAGTAAAGCACATACAATTATTATCATTTGTTTTCAAATACCTAGGGACATATTTCCTTTTAATATCAAGTTATTTCTATCAAAAAGCATTCCATCCATGTTTTATTCTATAATCACTTTTATCCATTAAGTTTCAACCTGTTTTAAAAATCTGACCAAAGTATATATAGTTGTTAACTTCATCTAACTCATGATTATTAATCTTTATTTTCTTCTTCAAAGAAAATCTGTTAAACATTACTTTTGCCTTTTTAGCATTTATTTTATTCCTACTTTCTTACTTTCATCTCATAATCCTTGCACCATTTCCTGAAGAGCTGAAGCATTATTTGCAAAAATGGTCACATCATCTACAAAATCTAGATGACTTAAGTAATCTGTGTATAAAACAGGCAAAACTCTCCATACAGTAGGGCCACTCAGTGCCATTCAGAGTAATCAATGGATACCAGAAGGCTTGTGCATAAAATCCCCATCTATATCCCCAGATGAGTAGGCACTAGATGGGGATTTTATGTATGTCTTCTGGCATCCATTAATTATTCTGGTTGGCACTGAGTGGCACTACTGTATGGAGAGTTTTGCCTGTTTTAATAACAGTTATGTGCTAGCATAAGAGAACGATCATATGATATTTAGTGGTTAATCTGCATATACTTTTAATTCATTACCTTACTATTTCAATTCACAAAATATTTCTTGTAAAATTGCTATAAAATCTTTTGGAGATAAGGAACCACCCTGTTGTACACCTTTTAAATATTAATCTTCTTAATATCACCATGTCATCTAATTATTGCTGTTGCATTTTCATAAATATTCTTCAGAATGTGACAATACATCAAATCTGTATTTTAGTAAATCAGTGTTTAACAACTGTAGAAATGTTTATACAGTCAAATGCATTTTCATAATTTCTATTAGTTTGTAATATTAACACATAGTAAATTGAAAGATTTCACGAATGCTAATGTATGTAAGAAAGTATATGGATGTAAAAATGTACAGAGTAACATCTTCACTCTCTCAAACCAAGTCACTTCAGATTGACCTATATAAATCAGAATTTAGGTTAAAGATAAGATGGCCACTCTTTATGAAGTCTGTCTTGTGTTTGGGTTTGAGAGTTTCCTCTGTACTCAACATAGCATTATTGAGCTATTATAAAAATCAGTAAGGCACATACGGTAAAAAGGTGAAATCCTTATTCTTTCATTTCATATGATCTTTGGACTTAATAAATAGATTTGAACATTACATAATTTCTATTCATTTGTAATTTTAACACATAGTATTTTGCGGATGTTAATGTATGTAAGAAAGTAATGAATGTAAAAATGAACAGTGTAACATCTTCACTCTCTCAAATCAAGATGCATTCAAATTGGCTTATGTAATTCAGAATTTTGGTTAAAGATAAGATGGCTGCTTTTATCTTTATAAAGTCTCTATTTTGTGTTTGGATTTGAGCGTTTCCTCTGTACTCAACACATCATCATTGAACTATTATAAAAATCATTAAGGCGCATTCGTTACAAATGAAATCCTTTCTCTTTAATTTCGTATGATCTGTGTGCTTAATAAATAGATTTGAACATTAAATGCAAAGCATATTCTCCACTTTTTTCTATAATTTCTTTTAATACTTTATTTGAAATACCCCGTGCAATATTTCTTTTTCTTTCTCTTAATACTTGGATGTGATTCACTGTACTAAAACCAGTTTTAAATCCAGTTTGTTCTTTTGGTTGGTTGGAATTAAAATTTGCTAAAATAAGTTGTAATTATCTTGGTAAAGATTTTTATATAGAAGTAATGGAAGACTGGAAATGCTCTCATATTTAGGCTCTTTGAAATATAAAGTGTCTTTCTTGAAGTGGTTGTTTAATTCTTTTTTTAGCTTGACGTTGCCTCTTTGTCAGACTGCAACATGCCAAATAGAAAAATTAAATAAATTAAAAGCCGTGCTGTAACTTGGGGTCATATTTTTTTGTAGCACATTAACCAAAAAAACATTTACTTGTATGATTTATATCAATTTTTTTTTTCTCCAGATGTATAATAAAATAAAGCTGGAATTTATCTCTTGTAAAATTTACTACCCAATACAAATTATAAATATTAGGCTATATCCAACTTATGATATACTAACCATCGACATTCAACTTTATAAAATAGAATATATATACAATAAGTGTAATAACACTCAAGGCTAAATGGTTTTGTAAGTAATAATTAAAACCAATCAACACTTAGACAATACTAATAACAATCAACAATTTCAAACATTTATTGTTAAATCGAGGTTGCCTTGACAACAGTTTGAAATTGTTGATTGTTATTGATATTGGGATTGTCCAAGTGTTGACTGGTTTTAATGATATATATATATATACACACACACTATTAAGGATGGCTGACATGCTGTAAAGTAACTGCAGCTTAATACTTCATTATACAATTTGTACCTGCATAATAAATTTTATGTAGTTACTAAATAGTTTTATTACATATTTGATATTATATATATTTTATTACAACAGTAATATTGTTGGTAATGCTCGGTATTATTTAAAAAGTTCAAATTAAAAGTATGATGGCTATTAAAATGATACATCTGCACATGGAATGCATACATAATAAAACTTACTGAATAAAGTTATCACTATTGACTCTGGTGATCTTAAAAATATTAGAGAGTTAATTTGTTTTGGAAATTGGTGCTCCAGTAATTGTGCATCAATTATTTGACTCATTTAAATATTGCTGGTTTGATATCTTCATTGTTTTTTGTCAGTTACTTTTTATTATCTTAAATTTGTATTTGCGCAGACAAAATACAATGGTCATATGTATTTCCATTTTTGCATCTACAGATTGGCAAAAATATAGTGCCAGTGTGACAGATGTTCCTCTTTTTTTAATTAGTCATTATGGGCATCCATGTTTTTTCTCCCTAATATTTGCACTGTGTGCAATATGAAAACAACATTTCATTCTTCTTTAGAAATGTAATTCTTTAATAACACTTTTTTTTAGCCACTGACATATATACAAATGTAAAGCATTTATTTAAATTGCCAATAGCGAAAATTCCATGCCTATTAGGAAATGATTGTGCTATGATAATAAAGTACTGATTTATCTTAGAAATAAAATGAAACTATTTATATAATTAAATACATTGTGACTAAAAAATTATTAGCAATCTGTAAGTGTTCTTGAACTCAAATAGATAATGAAATACCGGTATAGACAATATATATATATATATATAAATGATACTTACGTAGTATACCTTCCAGAAGCTTGCCAGTCATTTTATTTTAAATAAACCATTTTCAGGGGTTTCCAACACTAGGTATAAACAATATGCAAAGTATCATATTCAATACTTACTTTGATTGTAATTAAAATGTTTTTTAATGTAAATTTACTACACCAGTTGTAAATTAATCTCAGAGCACTCACAAACAATATTTTGGAGCCTTTTAACCATGTTTCTTTCCAAACATGTCATTGTGTCTTCGTTTGCACATAAAGTGTCATATCATGCCCATTGTCACACTTTTTGGGTGGGCACTATCCTGTAATTTTGAAAATACTCCACTGCGTTGATGAAAGATTCCAAATTTTAATCATATTTCTAAAAATGAGGGGCGAAAAAGAAATGTTAAAAAATTCCCATGTTAACAAATGTTAAAAAAAAAAAGATAATTTTAGCCATATATTAACTGTTTACCTCATGTTAAGTGTTCCCCACATGTTAACATTTGGACATTAGGTTGTGACTGGAATTTATTAAAAAATGTATTCAAATTTTTTTCAATTAACATTCAATTTAGAATATATTTGTTAATATTTTTTTAAAGTTAACAATCTATACATCTTTGGGAAAATAATTTTGAGAAAAAAATATAAACAATTTTGAGGGTCAAAGTATTTTACATTTTTATTCTCGGACATATATAGCTTGTTAACTTCAAAAAATATTGAATAGTCTATTCTAAATTGAATGTTAATTTTAAAAAAATATGAATACATTTTTGTAGTTGTAACTTATACCCCATGTGGCTGCAAGAGGCGCTGTTTCTGTGTCAACCACAGAAATATTCAGATGTTAACACATGGTGAACACTTAATACGAGGAGAATAGATAATATATGGCTAAAATTATCGTTATTTTTTAACATTCTTTTTTTGCCGTATCATTTTTGGAAATATTAAAATTTGGAACCTTTCATTGACAAAACAAGATGCATTGGAATATTTTCAAAATTACAGGATAGTGCTTGTCCGAAAAATGTTGAGTTGCAATGGCATGTTTGTAAAGGAACATGGTTAGAAGGCTTCAAAATATTGTTTGTGAGTGCATTGATATTAGTTTACAGCTGGTGTAATGAATTTACATTAAAAAAAATTAATTACAACCCTTTGGACTTTTGTGTTTCTTTTATTTATCATTTTAATAAATAAACGAAATAAGTAAATATTGAATACGATACTTAGACAAATTGCTTATGCCATGTGTTGGAAGCCAGGAAAATGAATTATTTAAAACTGCTGACAAGCTTCTGACAGGCATACTATTTAAGTACCCCCAAAAATAAACTGAACGATTTATAGGACTATTTTAAAATGGCTTAATGTATGCTGACAATTAAAAAACATCAGTAAGCAGCTGGCTAACAAATTTTAATTTTCAATTGCTATATAGATTTTTAAATGTCTAAAATATCATATTAAAATATTCAGATAGAAACTTCTACCAATAATTGTTGAGCCACAAATGTTTTTTAGATATGCTTATGATCACAAATTAATGTGACTCTATGCAATCATAGGTGACTGACAAAAGAAAACAAGATCTGACATTGAAGATCTAGAAATGAGAATATTTACCGTCTGACATTGAATTTATTTTTCCAAATGTATGCACATCATTTGTTTTAAAATGCATCTGTTAAAATTCTAAAAAGTATACCATTGTCCATTGCCAATCCATAGCTTCTCCACGATATTTCTGCAATCTATTTTTTATTTTTATCCATCCATCTCAATTGTGGTTTCTTCCTAGGTCTTTACATTTGTTTTGGCATCCATTTTAAGAGTTAAATTGTTTATTTATTGCCATCTCTTCTAGTAATACATCCATTCCAATTGCATTTTAGCTTCTTAATTCTGTTCTTGTTGCCTATTTATTATAGGTGGACCACCTATGTTTTTAAAACGTTTATTAACAGGTAAGTGCATGTCAATTTTATAGCATGTGTGCGAAGAGTAGTTTCCTTTCACAATATTACATATATTCAAACTAATGATTCAGTGAAGCAGGTTTGTACAAGTAACTTGCCAATTTAAAAAATCAGGCTCATAATAAGTTCAAGCCCTAATTTAGGCACAGTAGATAAAGATTGGTTTATTTAAAAGAATAAGTTCTAAGCATAAGTGTGCCTCTTATGCTTTTAAAACATTTATTGACAATTGAGTGTGTCAATTTTAAAATGGGCATGTGAAGGGCAATTTTCTTTCACAATATTACATATATATATATATAATGTAACAATATATAAATATGCCATTACATTAATTTAAAATAAAAACTAAATAAAAACTAAATTTATTAAAAACTAAAAGCTAAAAAAATTACAAGTTGTTAAACATGTATACGTATATATATTCGCACAGATGCAAAACTTTAAAAATTATTTCTTTTTTAAATAAAAAAAAAAAAAAAAGGTATTTGAACGTACTTTTTTAGGAAAAAGTATAAGAAAAAGATAAAATATTTTTGTAAATGGAAATGATTGTTTTATAAATTAATTGAAAAGCAAACTAGCCCTTGGGGCTCTTATATAATAAAAAAGTCAGTTGAAAGATATAGATATGAGAACAAAAGAATTAGCTTGACCAATGGAAGCACCAAGCCTCAGCTCGGACCCTAATGAAAATGATGGATTAGTGACGTTTTGTTGGTTGAATCCAGAGGATGATTATAAAAGGAAAAATATTGAAATTAAGGACAGTTCCAGCTCGATTTTAATGAGAGGCGTGATAAGACGCCCTTGTCACCCTCTCTCATTTATTAAAAATGAAATGACTGAAATACCAGGAATGAAACAGCTAAGGTCTCCTCCAGAACAACAAAAGGACTTCAAATAGAGATATCACGGGAATTGGCACTAGGAACCCGGACTCTTCTAATGTAAGATATAAACGGAAAATGTTTACAAGTAATTAAGAATTTTAAAGATTTGATCAGCTAATCTAAATTTTAAAAAGGAACTTTTATCTGACTTATGTTTCAAATTAATTATAAATGTTTAATTTTTACATATTTGTTTGCTCAAAAAAAATCATTTCCATTTTATTTGTTTTTTATTTGTATTAATATTTATTGTTTGAATTTTAAATGCATTAAATTTAATTTGGGTATAGACGCTTGCATGGGTTCGTTATCGGTTAATTATGTTTTTGTTTTCATATTTGATTAAAATATATATATACATTCGATAAATAATGATACCTTACAGTGAGTATCTAAAATGTATTTATTCGGATGTCTTTTTAGTTATTGGTGTCAATGCGGCATCTTATGATGAATGCCATTGGGTTTTGTGTAAATTCCCTCTGCAATTACATCAATGACTTCATATTTTGATCATTTATGTTTATGTTGAAATGTTTTTGAGCATGCAATCTGTGTAGTCGATCTATACTCAACATTAAACAACAAACTTTTATAAAATCCATCTGTGCGAATTTATATAAATGCTAAATTTAAGCTGGGCATGAATGGCTATATAGATTTGTAAAGTTATATTAATTAGGGGATGGTAATCTTAGGTTATTTGTTTCGTAGTTAAATTAGGTCAATGGATTGGATATATTGGTGTAATTAGTAGATGTAGTATGAGGTTCGCTACGTGCAGAATCGCTGTATACGCCGCACACTCCCGTTTTGCTTATGGAAGGGAATAGTAAGACGGAAAGGAAGCAGTCCCTTTCTATGGAGTTTTTTTTTTATTGTTCTTCTTGCCATACAGATGTAACATTCCTGTATTGGACAAGAGTCAATGTCTTATCTAACCGTGCTGTTCAGAGGTACATTCCTGACAGTATGGTATATATATTTGTGTTGTCATATTTTCATGCTACATTGAATACATCAATGTATCAGATGGATTGACGCCGGTTTGACTGCGAACTTTTGGCCTAAGGTTAAATAAGGAATAGAATATTTTCTTTTCAAATACAATCTATGTAGTCTATTCATACTCGATGATCTTAATAAAAAATATTAAATTCATTTGTACGGACAATCTTAAAATTTTAAAATAATAGTTTAAATTAAAAGTTAATATTAAAATCTAAATAATAAATGTTATTCCTCAAATTTAAAATGATTATATATGTGCGTAAATAAATATTGTTTGTGTGTTAATTACTGGCAGTGGCTTATTTTATTCTTTTTTAAATATAAAAAATAGTCTTAGATAAGAATTTATAAATATAAATCTCGGCTACTCTGCTGAGCTAGTGACAATGGGCTAACGCTCGGAATCAACAAATATAAAAATAAAATTTTTTTATGTATCTGCCTACTTTATAATTATTTTAGGTTCAAATGCCTAGTGGCGCCCTGTAGTGCAAAACATTAAGACTCTTATTTCCGATCGTTATAATTGGCCACCCAACTTGGGCCGATCTTTAATAAACCACCAGTACCCTGAGAATTTTAAAAATGAATCATGCCAATAACATTTTTTTTTCTGAAATAAATGTATTTTTTATACTAATGTAAAGTTGTAGCCAGATGTTTAATAAACCACGAGTACTTTTGAAAATAAATCATGCCTGTAATATTTTTTCTGAAATGAATATAAATATATTTTTTGTATTAATGTAAAGTTATAGGTTGAATTGTGTTTTAAAGGTACTGCCAGTAAGAAAAATTGCGCATATGTAGGAATAAATTCGAGGAATAAAACATAATAATTAATATAAATCATTAATTTTTTTTTTTTTTTAAAAAAGTCTTACGTTAAATCCAACCGTTTAATGTGCCTAAGTAATACTTAAAAGTAGAAGAAAAGAAACTTGGAAAGGGGGGGGGGGCAGAAATTTAGCTGGTAGAAAGGAATCAACAGTCAACAATTTTTTTATCATTATATTTGTGTGTGTAATTACTGTGCTGTCTTTTAAAAAAAAAGTTTTGTCCTTTTGAAATTTTTATATATAATCAATTTGTGTAACGTAATTACTAACACTAAGTAAATTCTTTTTTTTTTTTTAATGTTTTTGTTTTTTCAGGAAGTTTATTGATATGTAACGATATATAAATATGCCATTCATCATTATCATCATTATCAACCATTATCAATCCACTGCAGGATGAAGGTCTCTCCAAGTTTATTCCATCTTCTCCGATCTTTAGCTTCTCTTCTCCACATCACCCCTACACATTTTCTTATTTCATCCATCCATCTTACATGTGGTCTCCTTCTGGGTCTTTTATAATCTCTTGGAATCCAGTTTAAAATTTCAATTGTCCATCTATTATCATCTCTTCTAGCAATATGTCCAGCCCAACTCCACTTCAATCTTTTAATTTTTTCAATGAGGTCAGTAACACCTGTTTGTTCTCTTACCCATACATTGCGTTTTCGATCTCTTCTTGTTACTCCCAACATACATCTCTCCATATTTCTTTGAGTGGTCTGAAGTCTCTGTATTGATCTTCTATTAAGTGTCCAAGTCTCAGATCCATAAGTAAGAACTGGTAAAACACATTTGTTAAAAACCTTTCTTTTCAAACACATAGGCATATTTCCTTTTAATATCAAGTTATTTCTACCGAAAGCACTCCAACCAAGTTTAATTCTATGATTAATTTCCTCCATTATGTTTCCATCTGTATTAATAATCTTACCAAGGTATTTGTAACTCTTAACTTCTTCTAATTCATCATAATCAATCTTTATTTTCATATTTTGAGCAAATCGATTAAACATTACTTTAGTCTTTTTAACATTTATCTTTAGTCCTACTTTCCTACTTTCATCTGATAACTCCTGCAACATTTCCTGCAGCTCCAAAGCATTATTTGCAAAAACAACTACATCATCTGCAAAATCTAAATGACTTAAATAATCTCCATTTACTTTCACTCCTTTAGTTTCCCATTTTAATCCACAAAAAACTTCTTGCAGCACTGCTGTAAAAAGTTTTGGAGATATGGAGTCACCTTGTCTTACACCTTTCTCAATGTTGACTTTCCCAGTATCATTATGTAATCTAATTGTTGCTGTTGCATTTTTATAAATATTCTTTAAAATATGACAATATCCTGGATCTATACCTTGATGATCCAATGCTTTAATCACTGAAGAAATGTTTATAGAATCAAATGCCTTTTCATAATCTACAAATCCAAAACATAATGACAACTCATATTCGTTTGTCCTTTCTATAACTTCTCTCAATACTTGAATATGATCTACTGTACTAAAACCACTTTTAAATCCAGCTTGTTCTCTTGGTTGGTGAAAATCCAAGATTCTCTGTAGACGAGTTGTAATTATCTTGGTAAAAATTTTATATAAAACTGATAAAAGGCTGATAGGTCTGTAATTTCTAATATCTTCTTTATCACCTTTTTTAAATATTAATATTATTACTGCATTCTTCCAATCATCCGGTACATCTTTATCATTTAGACATTTGGTATATAACTTTGCTAATATTTTTTCTGTTTCTTCACCTGCTTCTTTTAATATATCAATTATAATTCCATCATTACCTGGAGCCTTTCCTTTTTTCATACATTTAATTGCATTTCTCACTTCTTCATTTAAAATTCTGGGCAATTCGAAAGATGTAATAGATATAGGAGGTACTTGTTCTTTATTACTATATAATTCTTGATAAAAATCTTCTACCAATTTCAGAATGTCATCCCTATTTTTAGTAATAATTCCATCTTTTTTCCTTATTGCAGATATAAATTTCCTACCAATACCAAAATGTTGTTTTACATTCTTAAGACTTTTATTTTCTTCTACAGCTTTTCTTGCTAGTTCACAGTTATACTTTCTTATATCATTTTCAACACTTTTCCGGACCATTTTACAAAATTCGAGATATTCAATTTTTTTTAATGCATCATTCTTGTATATCTTCATATTCCTTCTTTTCTTCATAAGTTCTCTAGTCTCAGTAGAAATTTTATTAGTCAATTGCTGCTTTTTTTTACCAGCTATCTTTGTTGCAGTTTTTAAAAGTGTATCAGTTATTTTCATATTAATTTCATTCAAATCTGAATCATGTTCAAAATCTACTAATACTTGAAACCGATTTGTAAGTTCTAATTTAAATTCATTAGAATGTTTTTAAAGATTAGGAATATCAACTGTAAATATAGTTTTTCTTAATAATTTTTGTCTCTCTAGTTTTACATTAATATGTATCTTACCCCTTACATTAATTTAAAATAAAAACTTTAAGTTCACAAATAAAAATAAATTTATTAAAAGCTAAAAAAATTAAAGAGTTGTTAAACGTGTATATGTATATATATTCACACAGATGCAAAACTTTAAAAATTATTTCTTTTTGAAATAAAAAAAAAAAGGTATTTGAACGTACTTTTTTAGGAAAAAGTATAAGAAAAAGATGAAATATTTTTGTAAATGGAAATGATTGTTTTATAAATTAACTGAAAAGCAAACTAGCCCTTGGGGCTCTTATATAATTAAAAAGTCAGTTGAAAGATATAGATATGAGAACAAAAGAATTAGCTTGACCAATGGAAGCACCAAGCCTCAGCTCGGATTAGTGACGTTTTGTTGGTTGAATCCAGAGGATGATTATAAAAGGAAAAATATTGAAATTAAGGACAGTTCTAGCTCGATTTTAGTGAGAGGCATGATAAGACGCACTTGTCACCCTCTCTCATTTATTAAAAATGAAATGACTGAAATACCAGGAATGAAACAGCTAAGCCCTCCAGAATAACAAAAGGACTTCAAATAGAGACATCGCGGGAATTGGCACTAGGAACCCGGACTCTTCTAATGTAAGATATAAACGGAAAATGTTTACAAGTAATTAAGAACTTTAAAGATTTGATCAGCTAATCTAAATTTTAAAAAGGAACTTTTATCTGACTTGTGTTTCAAATTAATTATAAATGTTTAATTTTTACATAATTTGTTTGCTCAAAAAAAATCATTTCCATTTTATTTGTTTTTTATTTGTATTAATATTTATTGTTTGAATTTTAAATGCATTAAATTTAAGTTGGGTATAGACGCTTGCATCGTTTCATTATCGGTTAATTACTTTTTTTCATATTTGATTAATATATATACATTCAATAAATAATGATACCTTACGGTGAGTATCTAAAATGTATTTATTCGGATGTCTTTTAAGTTATTGGTGTCAATGTGGCATCTTATGATGAATGCCATTGGGTTTCTTGTAAATTCTCTCTGCAATTACATCAATGACTTTATATTTTGATCATTTATGTTTATGTTGAAATGTTTTTGAGTGTGCAATCTGTATAGTGAATCTATACTCAACATTAAACAACAAACTTTTATAAAATCCATCTGTGCGAATTTATGCTCAATTTAAGTTGGGCATGAATGGCTATATAGATTTGTAAAGTTATATTAATTAGGGGAGGGTAATCTTAGGTTATTTGTTTCATAGTTAAATTAGGTCAATGGATTGGATATATTGGTGTAATTAGTAGATGTAGTATGAGGTTCGCTATGTGCAGAATCACTGTATATGTCGCACACTCCCGTTTTGCCTATAGAAGGGAATAGTAAGACGGAAAGGACGCAGTCCCTTCCTATCGAGTTTTTTTTTTATTGTTCTTCTTGCCATACAGATGTAATATTCCTGTATTGGACAAGAGTCACATTCCTGACAGTATGCTATATATATATTTGTGTTGTCGTATTTTCATGCTACATTGAATACATCAATGTATCAGATGGATTGACGCCTGTTTGACTGTGAACTTTTGGCCTAAGGTTAAATAAGGGATAGAATATTTTCTTTTCAAATACAATCTATGTAGTCTATTCATACTGGACGATCTTAATAAAAAAATATTAAATTCATTTGTACGGACAATCTTAAAATTTTAAAATAATAGTTTAAATTAAAAGTTAATATTAAAATCTAAATAATAAATGTTATTCCTCAAATTTAAAATGATTATATATGTGTGTAAATAAATATTGTTTATGTGTCAATTACTGGCAGTGGCTTATGTTATTCTTTTTTTTAATATAAAAAATAGTCTTAGATAAGAATTTATAAATATAAATCTCGGCTACTCTGCTGAGCTAGTGACAATGGGCTAACGGTCGGAATCAACAAATATAAAAATAAAATTTTTTTTTCTTATGTATCTGCCTACATTATAAATTTTCTAGGTTCAAATGCCTGGTGGTGCCCTGTAGTGCGTATGTTAAGACTCTTATTTCCGATCGTTATAATAAAATCATTGCATTATTTATTACATATCCTTTTATTGTTAAAAGGTAGTTGCCTTGACAACAGTTTGATATTGTTGATTGTTATTGATATTGAGATTGTCTAAGTGTTGACTGGTTTTAATGATATATATAGAACTCGCAAATAAGCTCTTAACAAGCTTTGCAGAATATCCCCAATCCCAGACCGGTTTCTGCTACTGACTTCCACCTTTATTGTTAAAAGGTTTCCTTGACAACAGTTTGAAATTGTTGATTTTTATTAATATTGGGATTATCTAAGTGTTTTCTGGTTTTTAATGATTATTATAATATATATGTCTGGGTGTAATGATATATTGTGGTTTTGCTAAGTTTACCAAGTTTTATAATACTGGTTCAATATTATGAGTAAAACGGAGCCTGGGGCAAAGATGTAAAAGTTAGAAAAGAATAAACTTGTATTATTGAAAATGGTGACTTAATCATCTGTCTCTTAGGAAAATTATTACATAACACTTAAAAACTATGAATACTATGTTTGAATGTGATTAAGAATGAAGAATAAGCAATGTGGATTAACAAATCATAGAGATAACTTTTATTATCCTAACTAAACTTATTATCTTAATGGAGCTAGGAGTTTCATTAATTTGGGGTGTCCCATGGAATATGATGTACAACAATAAACTTTGCTAGGGGGAGAGCAAACTATGGCAAATTATTTTTAATATTTGTTCATAGTATCTTATTGCCCAATTATTCCAAATTGCATAAAGATCTTAGTAAATGTATACATTATTAGGATAAGATAGATTTAATTACTTTTATTTCTTTTTCATATAGTTACATAATTAAAATATTGAGGTCAATAATAATCTAGTTTAGTATTATGAAATATTTTATCTGATTTATTTGTTACATAATGCAAATAAATGTTTTAAATATTGTTAAAAGTTTTGATCTGTTTTGTATTAAAAACTTTTGAAAATAATTTATTGATTAATCTTAATTTTATCATTTAATCAATAATCTCTTGTGAATCTGTTAACTTGCTTTTTATTTCAAATTTTGTAAAAAAGAATTCCACTTCTAATATGTTAAATAAACTAATATTAGTGAAAAGTTTAACAAATTAGAAATAAAAGTCAGATATTGTAGTATTCTTAGTTAAGGTTTTACTATAAATAAAGACAAATTATTTATGACTTGATTGCCAAGAGATAATTTAGTAAATTCTCAGATATCACAAACTAGGTTAAAAATTTTGTTATGTCGAAAACCTATTTATTATTTAGATCTATTTAAACTCATAATAAAAACTTGTTTTTGTTAAAAAAACAAACAAACAAACAAAACGCAACAGCACAAACAAACTCGCACAGTATGACTCAGAAAGGTTTGTTTTGCAGCAGTGAAAGGTGCCTTTTATACTTATTTGGCCCTTTAAAGGCCTTATTTTGCTGCTAATATATTCTTTCATTTCACTAAATGTCAGTTTTAGTGCATTTTTTAACACAATTTCCCTATGTCTACCTTGTGCTTATCAGCATTTAACTACCTCACCCCCCCTCTCTTTGGTGGGTGGTTCTACTGTTTCATGGACCATAAAGGATTTTATTACCTCTTAGTCTCTTAAATATTTCTCCTACTCCAATTCCCTATCACTCATAACTTGTTTATAAAGTTTTTTGTCTGATGTTCCAGTTATTTAGGCCATTTTAACGATCTTTTCCCCCAGACCCCCCCCCCCATTATGCGTCCAAAAATTCCACACAATTTTCTCATTACTCACCTAAAATTATTAATAAGTCTTCCAGTCTTTTTTTGCATTTATATCAATATATTTAATTTTTCCAGTTCAAAATTGTTTACTTCATTTTACTTTTCATTCTTTCAAACGGTTTAAAGATGGCCATAGCCCCTAGCGGGAAAAATCGTGCAGAGTCCTAAACTACATGAACTAAAACCTTCAAAACAAAACTTGACTAAAAACATCATCATCAAAGAACTAAATACACCATGGAAAACTAAAATTACTTATCTAACAAAGACAAAAATCAGCTTGTTGCATCTAAGCATAACTCAGAAACCTCCTCATTCATCCCTGAAACCTCTATCGGCAACATATAGCAATTCCTTTAAAGTCAATGTCACATATGGATCCTCCTATTAATCCACTAGGGCAACCAAGCCTATCAACATTGCTCCTTGCCAAAGACTCTTCTTTGCCTGGACTACACATCCTTTCCATATCCCCTTCCCTCTTCATATGTATCCCTTCCTCCTCACCATATTGTATTTGAATTTCATATTGCCATGTAGTCATCTCTTAGTAAACCTTTTAACTGTTGTGTATTTTCTTTTTGATGAATAAAAGCTTTCATCACCGAGAAAAAAAAAAACTATAGATGTCCTGCACTTTGTTAATTTGAGAATGAAAACTACTGAGTACCCCTTAATTTTCAATACAACTGGAGTAGGAAATAATTTTATGACCTCCATTGTATTTGAAAATATTCGAACTTGATGACATTAATAAATTATCACTTTTGTCTCATTTCATTATTTTATATGTTTATTTATGGGAAAACAATAATGAATTTATTTTTTTTGAAAAGCATAGAATAGTAAACCTAAAAAACAAACCAGTGTTTTGCTGGTAAGATCTGCTCAGAGATATTTAATCTGAATTATTTGATAAATGAATAAATAATTATTTTTGGTGCCTATTTATAAATGAATAAACAAAGGATTTATTTATTTTTATTGAATCGTGCAAAGTTGATATTTTCAAATCTGGCCATGTTTAAAAGGAGTTGCTTTATGACCTTTCATGCAATGTTAGGCAGATCTTGGAACTCAAGATTCATGCATCATGGCCCAGATCTGTTACTTCCGTTGCTCAAACTTCTTATAAATTCCTTGAGCAATAAACCATGAGATTATTTTACCATGTGGTTTAGTATACTGGTAGAATGGCAGATTTTGAACCTCAAGGTCCGCAGATTATAGTTGATCATTCCTAGTATTTGAACTTCTTATGAAATAATAAGCAATAAGCTATTCACTTATTTGTTTTTTTAAAGGAGTTAAAATGTTAGTGATTATTTTTCTAAAGCATCAATGTCCAAAACAGCTGAACTATTTTAATGTTTCAGAGTCGAAAGTCATAAGACTGACTGTTGGCTGTATTGACCAAATCTTGTAGAATAGTATCTGTTTGAACCAGCCATGTTGAAAAAAATTAATTCAGATATTACAAAGAATTTCATAAAAAACACAAAACTGCGATAGAACAAATCACCACAGTAGTCAACACATGTCTAGACGCTCTGATATTCTTAAAAAATAATTGGTCGTTCTTCACAAACTGAATATTTATTATTGACTTCCAATTCAATGTCACTTCTTTCTAATATGAATGCTACAACAGGTTGTCATTGAAATGGTAAATCTGATTCAGATTTGCCGTTTCACATTCTGACCCATCTAATTATTTATTTTAGTAACATTTGCTTTTATTATTATTCTAAAAAAAAACATTTTTTAAACATTTTTTTTAACGATCCTGGATAAATCCTAAAATTTATTTTGGATCATATATATATAATTGTACTAACACACTGTTATTCTATTTTTATTATTAAAAAAAAAAAAGATTCAAATAATTAACTTTGAATTTTTTTTATATAGTTTAGATATATATGTTTAAAATGTTTTATTTTTTCAGTATAAGAATCCAAGATGGCCTTTTTGAAAAGATTTGTACCTCGATAAGAAGTTTAAAATAAATGTTTAAATTAAAAGCATTGATAAATTACCAAAATCCATTCACTGTGGAATCTCTATTCATTAATTAGTAGAGATTCTACATTGTTATCTAAATTAAAAACTAACATAAAATGATATTGAAATATATGGATCCTTATCGAGGTACAAACTTTCTAAAATTAGAATAAAAGAATAATTTTGATTGTTTTTAAAATTGAAAATGACCTGAGGCAGCAGCAATCGAAGATGAGTAGGAAGTGAAAAAGTGGCCCGTTTGAGAAAGAAAAGAGACCAGAGAGAGACCAGGACCAGACAGAAAGAAAGTTGCAGAACGTCTCTATGCCCGTTGAAATGATGAGCGAGTAGAAAAAGGGAAGATCACCACCCGTCTCTTCCTGAGACCTGAAATCTCCGATTGTGCTACTACCAGAACCTGCCTTCAAATGCCACCAGCCATCAACGTTCGCCCGTGCACTCATACCGGGGAACTCCAGGTAAAATGCCGAAGAGCTTAAATCCTGTCATCAAGATTTTAAAAATTATTATTAGAATCTAAATGTAGTTTCGTAAAGCTTAAAAAAGTGTCAAAAGTTAATGCTTATTAAGAATCTTTTTTAACTGACTCTTTTAACCTTTTCTTTTAAATTATTTGTAATATTTTTCTTTTTAATAACTCAAGCTCACAACAATTTTTAATATTTTTAATTGTTGAATATGAAAATATTTATTTGTTTTGTTTATCAATTAAAGTATGAGATTTCATGCTTTGATTTTTTTTATTTTGACAAACTTCACTCACGGGGGTTCAAATAGCGTAGTTTGCTAAGAGAGCAAATTATGTTTTATTAGTGAAAGGGAATTTTAACAAAGAATGATTTGATTTTAAAAGTAAAGTAAGTTGATCTATTTTTGCGAGTGAGGTTATGTCGAATATATATATTTCTAAACAAATTACCGTAATTTCAAATAAATTTATTATAGATTTCCCAGAATGAGATTCTATTATTTTATATTTCTGTAATTCAAAATAGAATAAAATATGCTATAGATTTTTGACCTAGTAACAGCGCCGCTGGATAGCGTCAGTTAATTATCTTGCCTTTTTTTTTTTAAGTTAGGAAAGAGGGAAGGGGGGATTTTTTCGAGAATTAAATTCCCTTATTTCTATATGTATGTTTTTTTTTTGTAGGTTAAATATTTATATAAAATAGTTGGTTATGCAGGTTGGTCTCTATGCAGTATTAGATCATTTTAAGGCTATTTAATTATAATTCGTTCCTATTTAATAATGATAATATCTCGGGTTAATAAAGAATGCTTGGAATATCATGAACAGACCTAAAATGGTCATTGATTGGGTGGTTCGGAGTTAGCTTCTGCTTTTGCATATGTCTGTAAATCGGATAGCATGGTTTGAGATAGAGTGGGTTAGCTAGCGTGATACTCGTAGAGGTGAGCATGTTGGTTCTCCGTAAATCCTATCTCCTATCGGTATATGGACACGACGTGGACATATTGATTTCCCTTTTTATTCTTCGTTGGGATAGGCATACGAGTGTCCGTAATCCGGCACATATGTTCTTACTTACGCTTTCTTCTCTCCTTTGCATTCAGATATTTATTAACCCGACATTGTTTTGCTTTTCTTTTCCCTATCTAATACGTCAACCATAGGGAAATGATTCTACTGAAAGGATCTTCGACCTAAGTAATCGACTCTTTTATTTGTTCTCGTAATTAGTTAAAATTGTTTGATTTTGGGCTAATTCACGTTGTATTTTATTATAGGTATGATTTTAGTTGTAAGTCCAACTAAAGTGACTTGTTTGCTTGATAATTAACTGATCTATTTTTTTATTATAACCGCTTACAGTTATAAAGTTATTTATAAGCTATGCCAGCAAGGTCCACTAATGTCATAAAACATTAGTTATTGAAAATCCAAATTATTATTTTTTTATAAAGAGAAATGAAATCAATTTTTTTATCTGTTAGTGGAGTAAGACGTCAAATTAGTCATCTTATAATCATCTATTTAATTAATGTTTTTTTTCCAATAGAAATGTTTTTTAAATCTTGTATAAAGAATTCATTAAAATAGTCATGCTTATATATGTGCGTTAGGCAGATGTTTAAACCTACCGCTATATTACAAGCTTGTACTAAATGTGCACAAGGAATTTTGAAATCCGTGGTCATTTAATTATAAAATAAATTTTGCTATTTTAAAAAGGAGAATAAATCTAAACAAAGATAAAAGATGTATAAACCTCACAAAATAAATTGTACAAACTCAATAATGTCAATGTTAACCGCTAATATAAATAAAGTCGTCATGAACTCATATAATTGTAAAGTTAATTTTAAGATTGTATTTTTGTTTTTAGAGCTTGAGTTAAAGATTAATGTAGAATGTCTAATGATTTTAAATATATATATAACTAAAACCAAACTTCCAGTGTTCTTCGAATCATTTTATTTACTTTTATTTTAAATAAATTTTGATTTTTAAATATACCTATCAACCAATCACCCAAGTTCTCACTAAAAATATAATTAAATTGAATCTCATGCTTTAAGACCCAGCTGCTGGGGTATCGTCGAGAAAGGCTATTGATTAGATCTTTGACCTGGGGATATAGGTAAATAGGGCAGAATTCACGATGTACCTGATTTATATATCTTGTACATGGTCGGACTTGAGGTACTTTACCTGTATTCAGGGATTGGTTGGATCGATGTGTGTTTTTCGACCGGTACATCATAAACACGAAGTACTGAACTATAGATCACTGAAAAATCATTGTATAGTCTGCTCTCGCCATTTGGACTTTTTCTAAGTCTCAAAAAAAAAAGAAGCTCTAATCATGCAATTGAACGGTTATGATTTGAGAAGTAGCATTTAAGATATTTTTTTATTATTTCAATTATTACTCTGCATGGATGGTTCATAGCTGCAGACTATTTGAAATTAGGTTCAAACCTTGTTTCCAGACAATACTATCATCTTCCAATATGCGAGAGCTCATTTTGTATGTCCCTGCAATTGGTTTGAATAACATGAGAATGAAATATTTTCCTCTGATTTCTTTGTTTGTATTCAATGAGTATTTGTGGGCACTTTTGAATGAGAGAAAGATTGATATTCTTTAATGTTATGCCTTAAAAGAACTTCATGAGAAAAAATTCAGTAATTTTTTAAAATACTTTTCAAAATATATATAATTCTATTTAGATAACAAGTAGTTCTAAGCATGGATGTTGACCCTATGCGATATTAACAAACATATCACAAATATTCATGTTGTTTTACCTAACTGAATATGTGTATACCTGTTTCAGTTGTTTTGTGTCTATTGTTTTCATTGTATAAGGTCTTCAGCAGAGTACATATCTACATATATTTTACATTTATAAATACGTATACTATGTGATCCAGTGAAATGGTGACTATTTCTCTAATTTGTCTGTAGCCCATCTTTGAATTAAGACATGTGTTACCTTGCAACATAGTTTAGTTATTCACAAAAATTTAAAGTGCTGGCATGTCTGAATTACGATTTATGATTATTAATGTTTCATACCTTTGCATATCATCTTCATTACTATCCTTGCCATTATTAAATTTTACAAACCACTTGAAAATGTTATTGTGATTCGTGGTTTGAATACCTTACCCAACTTGAATCATTTTAAATGGTTTAATAACAGTTTTACCCAGTTTAAAACAAAAGTGAATGTTAGAGTGTTGTTCCTTTCTTGGATTAAGGTGTAAAACATGTCATATTTCATGTCATCATTCATGATCAAGTCAGCTATCATCTTAAAAAAAAAAATTTAGGGTGAGTAGCTAAATTAAGTTGGTGAGTAACATATACACATGAAAAAAAAAAAAATTACTGAAATAATTTTGACTCAGTCTAGGGAATCTGAAATTAAATCTTAAAAATGTAACAAATGTAGATTGTTTATATATGTGTGTGTATGTAATATAGTGTTAGTGCAAACATTTTATTTGTGAGAGTTAATTTATATTACAACACTAATTCCTCAAACAGATATTTATTTGGTTTTTATTTGATAAATAATTATTTAACATTTATTTTTTAGATGTGACATTAGACTTTAGACATCTGTAATCGTTTAATCATATTATTATTTAAATATTACATAAATTGATTAAAATGGAATTTAGAATTCCTTTATCTTATTGATTAATGTATTTATATTTGAGTTGTTTATGTAAAACACTTGAGGATTATGGGTATTGTAATATAATTCCACATTCATTATTTAAAATTATTATTTTTAAACTGGTATAGAACTACAAGACATCCTTATTAATTATGACTCAGTTAACAAATTTAAACACCTATTAAACCCTCACTGCGAAGATCAAATCCTGTCCAATACTGTTATCTTCACACTTACATTGAAGAAAAACATTATACCCACTGACATACCCACTATTATTACTGCAAGAGGCTCTCCTATGGTTTTGACTTTCAGGGGAGTACATCCACAATGTTTCTTCTGCCTTGAAAGAACACACCTCATTAAAGATTGTGCAGCAAGAATATGTACACACTGTGGTATTAAAAAGAATAAAGTTCACAGATGTCCTGGTAGACCTACTAACACGGCTCTCACATCCTTAAATAGACAATCACCTCATGGGCCTAATTCAATCAGCAACCTCACAAACCCAGACAACCTGATTCAAATAAATCCTCCAACAAACCCTTTCACATCCAAACCTATCTTTCAAAATGAAAATATTCAAGAAAGAACAAACGACAACCTCTACACTAATAGTAGTGAATCAGAGATCCAAGCAATTACATATACCGCGCCTAAACCAATCACTCAAACCGATAAGACTAAAGATCATACATACGATACATATACTAATCCCCGAGAAACAATACTAGGCCAAACTCTTGATACAAAAGAAGGCAATATGACCAAACCACCTGATGAGAGCAAGGAAAATATAGGAGATGAAGAAAATACACTCAAAAAATTTCAAAACAATCCATCCATAACAACTCCCACCCAGTCTAAAACCATTGATACATCCTCATTTGGGTCAGTTAAGTCCAGTAAACCTAAACAAAGTGATCCACAAACTGTCCTCAATTCTTCAACTCCTGCAATAATTAACCATCCAGATGAAAAGACTTGTCAAACACTCAACCCGAAAGTCAGCATAGTTAATGTTTCCCAACAGTTACAGCAAACCGAAAATGACTCAGGTCTAAAATTTAAAACAAATTCCTATAACAATAAAAAAACACTTTTATCAAAAGAACAGGAAAATGAAAAAAACACTGTTAAACTTCAAAACCCTCAAAAAACCGACACAACAAATACCCAAAATACAAATAAGAAAATTAAAAGAAAATCAATTCGTTCAGATAAATCAAGCTCTGATGATGATAGCGCCCATCTGATACATTACTCACCTCCACCCTCTAACAAACAAATTTCAGATATATCAAGCACAAAGCCTCGCAAATCCATAGAAAAAAAGAGGAAAACCATGGATCCTATAACCATTGATACCATTGATCCTTCTGACGAATCTCAGACAGATTACACTACTTCATCAGACACCGAAGACTTCATGGATGCGTTTCCGCAACCAACAACTATATCGCCAATCCATCCACAAATTCAATCACAAGACTCTGATTGCCAAACAACATCAGACCTCATTAACATGGAGATGTCCCACATTGACTTGGCACACTTTGCTGAGGACGGTTTGGATTAATCTATCATGTTCTGCAAAATTGCTGGCATTAACATTCGCGGCATCAACTCAATTGATAGAGTTCTAGCTATTAAAAACTGGCTCTCGCTCTGCTCCCCTCATATACTTCTTATGGGTGAAACTAAATATCACCATAAGACCGATCATAAAATACTATCTCTTCTCTCAACTCTCGGATTTACTAGATTTTCTGTAGGCCATTCTGCTTCAGGTGGAGTCGGTATTCTTCTCAGCAAGTCAACACCACCAAACAGTTTTAGCATTCTATTCCTAGATGCCAATATTATTATCATAGAAATAGACTATTGGGGTTATCCGATCATCATAGCTTATATATATACAGCCAAAGACACCTCTCAATATCTAAAAATAATCCACATCCTAAATGCCATCAATGCTAACAGAGCCTCCCCTACTATTCTTCTGGGAGACTTTAACACCACATACAATGACTTCAACAAGAGATTTTTGCATCTAATAAATCGCAGATTAATGTGTGGAGAGGGCTTCTTCCCTCCCGAAGCCTACTCTTTCTATACTAAAACTAAAAAGTCCCTGATTGATTTGGTTTACTACACCCCAGACCTCCATTTCAACCTTGATGCAGCCTTGGCTCCTGTTGCTTTCTCTGATCATATGGCTCTAATCTTACAACTTACACCTATTTCAATCCCTGCACCTATTGATGGACCTGGTAAAACCATGCGCATGATCACCCAATCAAATATGACCGAAGCGATAGTATCTGAGGCATACATCCTTTTCCAGAAAATAAACATCCTTTCCCTTCCTGCTGAGGAGGGCTGGTTTTCCTTCATCGGAATACTACAATCCATATTAAATCACCACGCCAGGAAAATCAAAGGACCTAATGGCCTTCTAAATGATCTAACAGACATTAATATACAACTTCAAGCTTTACAGCAAAATTTCACAAATACAGAAAAAATCATCTTCCTTAAAAATCTGTACAAAATCAAGCAAAAGTCCCTTGCAGAATATATATCCATCAGAAGAGCCAAATGTTTCTTAGCACAACAACACTGCTGGACGAGAGACTACCTTAGATGGGCACTGGGGTACAATAGAAAACAAATCACTCCCTTATCCATTAATTCTAATGGAACCAATCTCGTTGGCTTTCCAATGATGCAGCACATCAGCAAACAATTCTGCCAATTAATGCAAAAAGATGGTGCTCCTCCTATAAACAGCTGGTTGGATGCTGGTGACCCCGGCGAACATGGCATCACAGAAATCCAAATCAAAAAGAAGATAACATCTCTCCCGGACGGCGTTCATCCTGGCCTTCATGGCATCCCAAATTTCCTTCTCAAACACCTCAGTCAATTCACTGTGCCAATTATTAAAAAAATGATTGATCACCTAGCCTCCGGCAACAGAAACATAACAGATCTTTACCCAGTGGCACTCGTGCCTTTTATTAAAAAAGCAAAACCACTAAACGACATTAACAATATCCGGCCAATTTCCATGACCCCATTGCTTATCAAGATAATTGAATCAGTCATTAAAGATCAAATCCAAACTCAAATCCTTAGCCATATCTCGTCAAACCAATACGGGAAAAAGGGATCATCAACCTCGCATGCTATGTCCAATGTAACTGCACTATTCAATTACATCAGAGGACATCGTAAATCAAAACCTATTGCTGTCCAGCTGGATGTTGCGGCAGCATTTGATTCAGTCCAGATAAATATCCTCCTGGATATTCTGTTGGAATGCGACATTCCAGCCGGGATTGTTCAGATGATCAGCAATCTGCTCAACAACAGAGAGATTTTTCTCTCTCTTGATGGCAAGATTACACCAGGCTTCAAGCCATACAAGTCGATCCCTCAAGGATCTCCACTCAGTGCCCTTTTCTTCACAGCATACATCAACCCTCTTCTGATGGATATAGAAAAAACCTCCCAGGAATTTTCCTTCTCTCTCTCAATAAAAACTTCAATGTATTTGCATATATAGATGACATCATGGTTGTTCTTCCCACCATTAAATACCTTCCCCATCTCATGAACATCTTAAACAGAAATACAGCGAAACTTGGCCTACAAATAAACTTTAACAAATCTTCCATCTGGAAGATCATGTCTGGTAAACAAATTAACTCTCCCTTTTCTGCAAAACCCCAAAGATACCTAGGTTTCCCAATCTTCAAAACACCAACTGCAATGGCAAGAGAGATTCAAGATGCAATCCTCCATTCAACTGAAGCCATCACCACGTCACTCTCTAGAGTATACCTTTCATTATATGGAAAGGTTGGCCTCCTCAACATGATCATAATGCCAAAAATCTCATATTATCTTCCATTCGTAAAAATGTCTAAACAGTTTCAAAATAAAATCAACCGATTATGTACCAAACTTCTCTGGAGAGGAAGGACAGTTGCTATTAGCTTGCGAGGCATCCAACGACCACGCAGGTTCAATGGACTGTCATTCCACTCAATACAAGCAATCATTTTACAGAAAACCCACAACACTCTACATAATCTGATCATC
Organism: Epiperipatus broadwayi; assembly: GCA_028023455.1. Classification (NCBI taxonomy): domain Eukaryota; kingdom Metazoa; phylum Onychophora; class Udeonychophora; order Euonychophora; family Peripatidae; genus Epiperipatus; species Epiperipatus broadwayi. The sequence continues at coordinate 680,108 of JAQFVV010000051.1, forward strand.
TCATGTGGATACTCCAACATTATTAAAAAAATTACACCGACAGATCGTCCTCCGCCCTCTGCCAGTTCATGGATAGCCTCCCTAATAGACCACTTACAACTTTATAACCCAATAATGCCCTCTAACCTTAACAAAAAAATCACCTTATGGGAAACATACAATATAATCAACTATAATCAACAACCCATTAAAACCAGCCTAAAAATAACCAACCAAAGACTCATTTCACACTTCAAAAGATGGAGTCTGGAACCCAAATTCCTTGACTTCATCATTAAAATAAATCTTAATGCGCTTCCCACGAATTGGTTCCTTTATCACCGAAGAGGTTTTAACAGCATTGATCCTATATGTGGTCTGTGTGCTCGTGAAGATGAAACCATAGACCATATTATACACCGGTGCCCAAGACTTAAAACACTGAAAGAGATAATTATAATTAATTCCAACATAAGACCTGATATGATTTTCTCACTTGAAAATGCCATTCATAATGGATTTTTTTCAATAATAAGGCTTTCTACCTTTGTCCTTTATTCCATATGGATAGTGAGATGCAAAACTCTCATGGAATTACCCCCGCCACAAATCATACCATTGTTTTATCAAACGCTCAAAAAAATCAAGAAACGTGACCAGCTCCTGGCCTCCAGTAAAGTCTTTGATGACACCTGGTCTTTAACTGCTCTTTCCTTTTCCTGATTATCAACTCCCACCTACCCAGCATTATAGAATAGGAAATTCTAAAAGAAAATATGCATGTTTATATTAAAAATGCTTATTCCATTAAACAAGTTCTTAGAATCTCATCACTATACCTAACACATAAGAGTATAACAATTGTACTCTCATAACAAAATCTAGCCAGATGATAAATAGAACATTATACAATCATTTTATTGTACAATTTATTCATTTATCTATCCTTTATTAGTATGTAATCACTATTTATTGTTAATAAAAATTTTTTGTTGAAATGAACAACTCCTGTGTATTTGTCATGTTCTTGATGTTCTATTTCAAGTGCACAGATAAAGCAGAGTTGTTCAGTAACTGTAGATCAATTGGAATTTTTTTGATTGCACAGTGATTTGTGTTTTGTGACAGTTTTGATTTCGTTAAGCACATTATTTTGCAGATTTTTTTTTTTTTGTTCACCCAATTTCTTATATGTACAGAAAACATTCATACAAACATTTGAGTTGATTCCTAGTTCAAAAAACCTTTGTAAACTTGGATTATATATATATTTGAGTTTACAATAGATACATTTGCAGGTAATATATAATAGAAGTGAAATAGTCACTTCTGAGCTTTAACAATATTTAAAAAAGAGTGACTTAAATATAAAAATTTTAATAATTTTTGGATGCTTTGTATTGTTTTATTAATAGTATCTAACAAATTGGCAAAGTTTTTTTTTCATTTCCTGGTCTTTCATTAATTTTAAGTAGTGGTGACATTACAAGGTAATTGCTATGACTGTTTTTGTTCACATAACCAAAATACATAGTTTTCAGACAATTCTCTTTTACATTAGTTATACAATAACATGCTGTGTTATATGAGTAAGCCAATTGACATTATCTTCCATGTAATTGACAGCACCGGATTCCCCCCCCCCCCCCGAATTTTACATGATATAAGATGCCAGGTATACCTGTTAAATTTATTCCAAGAAAGAAGTTTATTAAATATATAGTTGGAATGCTGTTTTATTTGAAGGGAAAATGTACATAATTAGTGAAAGTGAGGAGAATAAGAGATGTGGATTTGCTAGCGAATGAAAAGGATAATAATAAGGAACTTGTAAAAAGAACAGATTAACAAAGATATTTTCAGGGAAATTATTGGAATGCTGTTTTATTTGAAGGGAAAATGTACATAATTAGTGAAAGTGAGGAGAATAAGAGATGTAGATTTGCTAGCGAATGAAAAGGATAATAATAAGGAACTTGTAAAAAGAACAGATTAACAAAGATATTTTCAGGGAAATTATGAAAAGAGAAACTGTATGTCATTTTAGATATCAGAAGTTAGAAAAGGAACAATCAAGGAGGCAGTATTTTATTATCAGTGATAAAAATGCCATCAATAGACACGACATGTGTTTTGCTATTTCAAGAAAATGGACAAATTAATTTGCATACGCATTTGCATACATTATTATTTAGTAACATTACAGCAATGGTTTATAACCTATTTTGGCCATGAATATGATGGAAAATCTCGAAAGTACTAGGCCTAGATTAATTTGATTTAATTGTTTTTGGTTGCTACTGACAGCTTAACTTCTTCTTTAGCAGGTTAAATCGCTTATATATGCTAAAAGATTTGTTGAATAGTTCATGTAGAGGTAATGAGGAAAAGTGCTTAGTGAAGAAAGAATAATTTTAAGGAGGAAAATAACAATGAGTTTTTGAGGATTAATGTAAAAGTGATCTCACTTTTAATAGTTAATTAACAATGATATAAATAAAACTTCAGTATTTTTTTTTTTATAAAGTTAATACAATTCTATAATTTCTTTCCACTTGTTATATCCTATACTGCATTGATTTATATATATAAATAAAATACCATATATACCTCGTATAAAATCCCTCAATGTAATTTAATATAAAATTTATTTCTCTTTGCCTATAGTTTCAACTGTCCAGCAGTCATCATCAGAACTACAAAATTCAAATATATATAACCATACAATTAATAAATTAATAACTTATTTACATATCATCATCATCATCCCCATCAATCATTATCAGTCCATTGCAGGATGGTCTCTCCAAGTTCAATCCATCTTCTCTGATCTTTAGCTTCTCTTCTCCACATCACCCCTATGCCCTTTCTTATTTCATTCATCCATCTCATATGTGGTCTCTTTCTAGGTCTTTTACAATCTCTTGGAATCCAGTTTAAGATTCCAATTGTCCATTTATTATCATCTCTTCTAGCAATATGTCTAGCCCAATTGTACTTCAGCTTTTTAATTTTTTCAATGTGGTCAGTAATACCTGTTTGTTCTCTTATTCATATATTGCGTTTTCGATCTTTTCTTGTTACTCCCAACATGCATCTCTCCATACTTCTTTGAGTGGTCTGAAGTCTTTGTATTGCTCTTCTGTTAAGTGTCCAAGTCTTAGATCCATAAGTAAGAGCTGGTAAAACATATTTATTAAAAACCTTTTCAAACACATAGGCATATTTCCTTTTAGTATCAAGTTATTTCTACCAAAAACATTCTAACCAAGTTCAATTCTATGATTAACTTCATCCCTTATGTTTCCATCTGTATTAATAATCTCACCACGGTATTTGTAACTGTTAACTTCTTCTAACTCATCACAATGAATCTTTATTTTCATATTTTGAGAAAATCCATTAAACATTACTTTAAACCTTTTAACATTTATCTTTAGTCCTACTTTCATCTGATAACTCCTGCAACATTTTCTCAGCTCTAAAGCATTATTTGCAAAAACAACTCATCATCTGCAAAATCTAAATGGCTTAAATAATCTCCATCTACTTTCACTCCTTTAGCTTCTCATTTTAATCCACAAAATAGTTCTTGCAGCACTGCTGTAAAATGTTTTGTAGATATGGAGTTACCCTGTCTTACATCCTCTCAATGTTGACTTTCTCAGTATCCTTACGTAATCTAATTGTTGCTGTTGTATTTTTATAAATATTCTTTAAAATTCTCAGTATCCTTACGTAATCTAATTGTTGCTGTTGTATTTTTATAAATATTCTTTAAAATATGACAATATCTTGAATCGATACCTTGATGATGCAATGCTTTAATCACTGAAGAAATGTTTATAGAATCAAATGTCTTTTCATAATCTAAAAATACAAGAAATAATGGCAACTCATATTCATTTGTTCTTTCTATAACTTCTCTCAATACCTGGATATGATCTACTGTACTAAAACCACTTTTAAATCCAGTTTGTTCTTTTGGTTGGTGGAAATCCAATGTTCTCTGTAGACGAGTTGTAATTATCTTGGTAAAAATTTTGTATAAAACTGATAAAAGGCTCATAGGTCTGTAATTTCTAATATCTTCCTTTTTTAAATATTAATATTATTACTGCATTGTTCCAATCATCTGGTACATCTTTATCATTGAGACATTTGGTATATAACTTTGCTAAAAGAAATTCAATTTCTTCACTTGCTTCTTTTAATATATTGATTATAATTCCATCATTACCTGGAGCCTTCCCTTTCTTCATACATTTAATTGCATGTCTCACTTCTTCATTTAAAATTCTGGGCAATTCGGAAGATATAATGGATATAGGAGGTATTTCTTCTTTATTACTATATAATTCTTGATAAAAGTCCTACCCATTTCATGATGTCATCTCTCTTTTTAGTAATAATTCCATCTTTTTTCTTATTGTGGATATAATTTTCCTACTAATATCAAAATGTTGTTTTACACTTTTGAGACTTTTATTCTCTTCTACAACTTTCCTTGCTAGTTCACAATTATACTTTCTTATATCATTTTTAACTCTTTTCCACACCATTTTACAAAATTCGAGATATTCAATCCTTTTTAATGCATCATTTTTATATATCTTCATATTCCTTCTTTTCTTCATAAAGTCTCTAGTCTCAGTAGAAATGTTATTGGTCAATTGCTGCTTTTTTCTACCAGCTATCTTTGTTGCAGTTTTCAAAAGTGTATCAGTTATTTTCATATTAATTTCATTTAAATCTGAATCATGTTCAAAATCTACTAATGCTTGAAACCGATTTGTGAGTTCTAATTTAAATTCATTAGAATGCTTTTGAAGATTAGGAATATCAACTATAAATATTATTTTTTTTAATAATTTTTGTCTCTCTAGTTTTGCCATTAAAGTCTCCCATAACAATTTTAAAATGTTGTTTACTCTGATCAAAAGCCTTTTGTACATCCATATAAAAATCTATTACTTCATCACTATGAGAACTTGTTGGGGCATAAACCTGAATTATCTGTATTTGGCATCTGCTATTAAGTTGTATAACTAATCTTGCCACTCTGTTCGATTCACCATCAATCTCCACAATGTTGTTGTTCTACTTTTTACTTATAATGAATCCTACTCCACTTGTATTTTCAATATTTGTGCCTTTATAATAGAATATATGTCCACTTTTAAAATCAATTGTCTCTTTACCTTTTCTTCTAACTTCACAAAGTCCATTAATATCCCATTGAATATAAGACAGTTCTTCTAATTTTTGCAATCTTCCTTCACTTGAAAGTGATTTGCAGTTGTAAGTACCTAAATAAAAAGTCATCATCAAATGGCAGCCTGGGTTCACAATCAGGGGATTCTTAGCACTCTGCCACCAGCCACCAATCACTGCCTTGGTTGGTGACTTTACAGCCTCCTAGGAATAAGGGCCATGATTTATTTTTGTCTGTCATAATTGTATATATCTATTGGAAAAATATTTATCATTTACACAAACATTCATTCTGCCTTATCATGCAACTGAGAAGAAAGACCATGGTGTTTCTTGATTTTAAACTCAGAAGTAAAAAGCCATAAAACTCGCCACGTTGGCTAATGTGTGTTAGTGAGTAGCTCATCCATGTTCATATACTATGTGAATAATCACATAGTGATAACAGCTGCAATGACAAGAATGTATGGAGTGGACATTAGGAATTTGCCTTGCTCGGTTCCTTTAAGGCCTCCAAGAGGAATCACAGGGTCTCCTTTCAGTTAATAGCAAACTCCTTTCTGCAGCCTATTTACATATACATCCTTATAAATACTATAAACAATATCCTATGTTATGTTATATATATTTGAATATTGTAGCTCTGATGATGACTGCTGGAGAGTTGAAACTGTAGGCAAGGAGACACAGAAATAAATTCTCTTATATTAAATTGTGTTGAGGAGTGTTTATGTAAAGTGTATATGGTATTTTATTTATTAATACGATTTTAGTATCAATACTATATATAAATATAGATAAATCTTTTTCCTGCTATTCCTGGAGGAATTATCCAAAACTTTCTAATCTAGTTGACTAACTTTGTTGGAGACTTCCTGTATATATGTCTATTTTTAAATGTAATATTGTAATTAAATAAAACTTGTTTGTATTCCCCCCCCCCCCACACCTCTTATTTAAGTTTAAAAATATGTGAATTATTTGTTTTATTTAATGAATGTTATATATTTTTATTACATTTTTTGTGTTATATATTTTTCATTTATTTTTCTGATTGCTAGAAGTTGAATTGTTAAGCTTTGTTACCAAGGAATAAATCTATAATTCCGTATAATGTACTTTGCATGTCGTGTTAACATAAAGAGACTGGTGATAAAGCTAGTCTTTTGTTACTATATATATATAATTTATACTATTTTTATGTGAAAAAAAAAAGCCTACATATTATCATAATTAATTTCACGATTTTTTATTTATTACTTTACAGTTTTTTTTATAATTTTGACAAAAAGTTAATTTTAAAATCATTTCTTTATAGTCTGGCAGTTGATTGGTTTACAAATTTCTATTAAATATTGATTGACTTTTAAAATTGGCAATAAAATGCCATTGATATAAAAGAAGTCATTTCATTTCTAAAATGGAAAAAAATAAACAAATACAATTATTGAATTATAGGTTATTGGTTAAGTAATTTTGTTCAATATTGATTTTAAAAAAATCCACTTTTTGATCAACATTTATATAATTATAAAATAAGTCATAAAGAGATCACATTTTATTGTTAAAAGTTTAACTTTTTGATTAATGAATAAAGTATTTTTATTTGCATAAAACATGATATGGATTCAGGAAATTTGTTGTGGGCTTCACAGTAAGTTATATGAAGTTCGTAGAGATCTTTTTTTTGAATAGTCTAATCAAATATTCATATGAAACTGTATTATCAGGAAACAGCAATAATGTTTACTTTTTGAAGGTATATTTTTATGTATTTGATTTTTTATATTAATGCAGGATTTATTTTAAAAACTTGGCATCTATCATATTTTGTTTATACTGTTCAAATGAACAACTAATTTATATTGACTGCAATATAAGTTCACATTCATTTTCAATTTATTTATTAAAAGTAATACAAACATCTAAGATTATAAGAAAGGGAATCTGTTTCTTCTGCATTTTGGTTAAAGAATAACATTTATTTTTTAAGCTGTTTAGTTCTTAATCATGTAATTCCAGCTAATGTAAAGGCTGTTTTCCTTATTACAGTTTGTTGATTCAGTGTCTTGATATGTTTAGATAAAAACAGGCATAACTCTCCATATAGTATTGCCACTCAGGGCAAGCCAGAGTAATCAATGGTTTCCAGAAGGTTTGTTTAAGCAAGCATAAGAAATGGTGATCATGTGATGTTTATATGTTTAGATTAAAAAAAAAAAAATCAAGTCAGATGTCACATGACCTAATTTAATAAGCTCATGTTTACAAATGTTATATATAGACCTCGCAGAACAAACTCTTAACAAGCTTTGTAGAATGCCACCAACTCAGACCCATTTCTGCTACTGGCATCCTCAGTGGGTGCTATGTTATTCAATCATTAGATTAAAAATACCAGGATAAGCCCAGTACTTTATCTAATGTATAACTATTAAGTAGAAACTCTGAAATTTTCAGATATCCATATGTCTTCCAATCCAGCTATCTAACTTAAATAACCATATAGGACTGAAACTAGTTATACATTAGATGAAACATTGGCTTGTCCCAGTATTTTTAATCTAATGATTGAATATCCTAGCACCTCACTGAGGCCACCAGTAGCAGCAAACTGTCTGAGGTTAGGGGTATTCTACAAAGCTTGTTAAGAGTTCTGTTTTGTGAGCTCTATATATAACATATGTTTAGATGTATTAATAAATATAAATTAAAAATAGTCACTATTATTTATGTTGTTTTAGATGCATAATATGATATTTTATCAAAATTGAATTTATGTATTCAGCAGTCATTATAATGTAAAGGATATATTATGTTGCAGTACAATTTCTTGTTAAGACTTGATAACCATAATGTTAACTTGTAAATATTTCTATCACATTGTTTATGCACTTGCTTAACATGCTTTTGATTAAAGTTAAATGATAAAATATATGTTTAGCCTTTAATGCATTGGAATGTTTTCTTTTATTCAACTTTCTATTTTAGTATGGCATCAAATAAATTGATATTTAGGAATAAGCTTTCATTTTGAAAGCTTATTTTTGTTGCAAATGATTTGAATCTTTGAGTAATGAATAGATTACACTAACAAGCTGAACTGTGTTGTTTCTAAGCCCATACTTGTGAAACTTTATATTGAATTTACATTTTCATTAATGTGTTGTGTTTTATCTAATTGAAAGCAATTAGAGGTCTTAAAGACATTCTTGCCGTAGCTCTTTTTTGCCATTTTTAAATTTTTCATTTTTATTATTTGGAATACAATGTTTACAACAACATTTCTCAGATATCTCTTTATATATATCACAGTTCTTCAATGCCTCTCCGCAAAGCCCAATTCAATTTTTGGGTCTGCCATTTTCAGTTTTATTTCTTGACTTTAATTTTTGCTATTCATTCATGTCTGTATTTAATTGTAGTGCTATATATTATAACAAAGTAGTCCTCTGGGTTTTTTTTTTAATATGATATTCTTCTATTATATTTTACAGAAATACTTGATATGATCCAGCCATTTCCTAAAGCTATTTAGCACAATGATAGTGACGGACTTTATAGCCAAAGATTTTTAGATTGAGGATCGAGTTGTCTTTTCTCATGTTCACTTGTACATGACTTCAATGATCAGCAAAACAGTAGATTATATATTATAATTTCATTTATGTCTGTTTCATTAATTTGATTTAAAAATATTTAAAATTCATGTAAATTGTGGAAGTAGTAATAAAATAATAAACATCATCAGTTTATTTAAATCAAAAAATAATCAAATGGCTTATTACACAATAATTCATATTAGGTTTGAGCACCAAAAGGCAGAATTGGACCCTCGTTCCATAGACTTGTGCTCCAGAATCTGCCATTTGACCATTGCATCCAACCATGCAGAGAAATTCTGTTAATCTTTAACTGAAGTTTAATGTTTATTTCTGGGATAAGAATAATCTTCAATTTAATCAATAATTCACACTAGTCATTAAATAAATCTTGTGTTAAAGATTTGCAGAGGTCCCTACTGTCATTTTTTTCAGGTGCATAGTCTTAAGGTTATAGCGTTAATATATATTATTTTACATAATGAGTATGCACTTTACAAATATAATTATTACTAGTTATTAATGTATTTCTCTAAAGTTGTTGCAATAAAGTCACAAGTTGAGAAAGTTTAACAAATGAAATTGTAATAATTAAGTTTTCACATAAAATAAGTTTCCGAATGAAATACAGTTTACTGTCAGTTATAAAAGGTGTATGGCAACTGAAGACAGGTTTTACATCCATTTCTACTTTGCTATGGAGAGAATGTTTTGTCATTATTGTCACAAAGCATTTGGTCCAATATTGATAGTTTGGAACTGATATTTCAGTGTTTTTTGTCAAATCTGGACCAAATTGTATGTCTTTCATAAATGATCACCAGACATGATTATTTTAACATGAATTAGGGTCTACTTAAGTAATGCTTTTATTAATATTATTTTGAATACATATATTTAGCTAATTGATTAGAAATCATTATCCTTTTCGTTTTTGTTTGTAATAAATTGGCTGAAACGTTTTAAATATTGACTAAAGAAAAGGTTTATTATATGTATTTATTTTTGTTAAATATAGCTGAGCGTGCTTTCAGCCTATAAAACCAGATTCATAGAACCCATGGGTTGGTGGGGTATGCTGTACTATTTATTGATGTACTACTTATTTAAACTAACCATTTAAATATTCACTTGTTTGAGAATTGGATACTGTTTCACTTTTTGTTAATGATATGGTTGTTGTTAGTGATAAACCATGAGTGAGCTGACAGAAAAAGAAAAGTGAAAGTGACATGGTTTATTGTCAATAACAACTATGTCATTATCAAAAAGGAAAACAGTATCCAACTCCCAAGCAAGTGAAATATTTAAGTGGCTAATTTAAATAATTAGTACTTCATTAATAACTACTGCAGCATACCCCGCCAACCCATGAGTGCTATGAATCTGGTTTTATAAGCCGAAAGCCCGTTCAGTTGCATTTAATAAAAATAAATCCATATAGAAAAGCTTTTCTTTACTCAACGTTCAAAATGTTTCAGCCAACTTACTAATTGATTAAAATATAATATAAATCTTACTTCAAGAAAAATAAGATAAACTTTAATTGAATATGTTTCAGAACATTGCCTGATAAAAATTTTAAAAAACCTCTGAATAATGGTGTCATTTTCCTCCATAAAAGATGATATCAAAAAAGCAATGGCTAATTAGTAAAATTATTTATTTATGTTAAATATATTATATCAGTATAAAAAAGGAAAGTAATTAATATTCAGAATGTAGATATTAAAATTAATGATTCATTTTATTATTTAATATTTATAAAGGCAAATTAGGATACTGATAAGGTAAATATTTAATAGATAAGCCATTTTGTAAATGTACAATGGAGCTGAGATATCTGCTGTATTTTATTCCAAGACCTCTTGAGTACACCATCATATATAACAACACATTTTGCTGATAAACTTTGATTGGAATAGAATATATATATATAATTTATTGAACTACAAGTATACAGGACTTTTCAATATGCATTTATATATAACAGACATTTTTTATATAAATAGTATACATATATAAATTAAGATTATAGTACAAACAAAATTTTAAAATATAGTATTTAATACTAAATTAAGGGGACTCATATATAGTTTATTATGTATTCACTGATTCATTAACTGAAAACATAAGTTTTTAAATAAAACAAATAGTTTTAAATTGTGCTTTAAGTAAAAAAGTGAAGCTTATTATTATTAGAAAAGAATTATATGATTGAGAGCTTTCAGAGAAATTAAGTCTCCATATTCATAGCCTACTTTAAGCGAAGTTTAGCGCTAATTTATGCAAAGTTTTCTTTCATAAAGACCATTTTCTGAAGATTGTAAAGCATGATTATTTTCAGTTTATTGCATAAATTTTGCACAAATTACTGCTAACCTTCGCTTAAAGTAGGCTATGAATATGGAGACTTAAGTTCTCTGAAAGCGCTCAGCCATATAATTCTTTTTTAATAATAATAAGCTTCACTTTTTTGTGTAAAGCACAATTTAAAACTTACCACTCAAAGGTGAAGTAAAAAACAAGGATTTTATAAAATGAATAGCAAAATATCGTACTTTTATTAAGCTCTGGGTAATAATTCTTTTTTTTTTTCCATTAACTTTCTCCATATAGAAACATAATAATAAACACGTTAAGAAAATACAATCTCTAATTGGTTTGTTGTTAAGTCAGTATCAGTTTTAAATATATTTTAAAATTTTTTAAACCTTTTAGCATTGAGCTTAGAAAACATTTTATTACATGAAATACTGCACATCAGATTTTAAAGCAATAATAAAGGAAGCTTAAAAGATATTTGATTTCACCATAAAGCAAAATTTTATTAGTAGGATCGTGTAGTGACTCCAAAATGAAAAAATGACTGCTGATGTATCGTAAAATTTATTTGCAAATATATATTTTTGAAATGATCAAATACAGTGCTTAGATATAAAAATGGCTGCCTGTGTATTATAAAATGTATTAAATTTACAAATTTTAATATTTATTTATTTTTTGTTTAATTATTTTCATTTTTGTTTGTTTGTTTACATTAATTATGTATATTGATGCAGCGTAGTTTACTGCACCTTTGTATATTCAACAGATGCTATTGTATTAATGCTTCATCACCTTAATTTGAGAAAATCAGAAAAGCTAATGAATTTAAAATGATAGCCTAATGATATTGCATTTGTATATGATTTTTATTCCATTGAATAGAATTAAGTATGGAGAATTTATTTTTAATTGAAAATACATAAAGTAATCGTTTTTTTTTTTTAAAAAAAAACAATTCTCAGAATATTTTCTGATAGCTTACTTTTTTTATATACTGCTTAATAGAAGTGGCTAAATATAATTATTAAATTTTAAAAGTTGATTACTTTACATCTTAGAAGTACCTTCGCAACTGTTTTGTTTTAATATATACATATATATCTCTTTCTCCAAGGTACAGCTTCATTTCTGAATCAGCACGTTACATAGCAATGTAGTTTAGCTATTCATTACAAAAATTTTAAGTCACTAGCATATCTAGATCACATGTTTGCATGCATTATGGTTGTGCTGTTTCATATTTTAATCCACAATGAAACAACGTACGACAGTCATACCTTTCTTATTGCATTGCCAAATCCATATAATATAATAATATCATTTATATTTTTTTATTACTTTATACATTGCTTTTTTTTTTTTACAATCCAGATAGTTTCAACTGCCTCAGCAATCTTCTTCAGAACTATATAAAATGTAAAATTATATATTCATGTATATTTGTATTCATGTATTTGTATTGTGTTTGTTATAGTTCTGAAGAAGATTGCTGGAGCAATAGGGCAATCGAAATTGTCTGGATTGTAAAAAAGCATTGTATAAAGTAATAAAGAATATAGATGATATTAATATTATGATATCTAATTTTGATATTGAATTTTAGTTGAAATGATTAAAATTGTATATGGTAGTGAAATCATGAGTCAGCAGAATCTTTTCAAGTGGTTTGCACCCTGTCGCATTTCACATAGTCAGATCCAGACAAATTTTGTGATGAATAACTAAACTGTCACTACATAATACATTCATTCAGAGATGGCGCTGCAGACAGCATAGAAAAATGGTCACTTTATTATTGGGACCTTGTATATAAACAATGCATGAAAAATAAGTAAGAAAACTATAAGTAAGAGAGAATCAATAAAACTAATGCAATCAAATAGAAATAGTAATAATCAATTTTTCCCCAATATTTTTTTTGCAGAAGCAGCCAAACATGTAATGTTAGTATGGATGTAAATGCAAATGGACATATAGTCCTTATATAAATATTCATTAAAAACCAGTCAACACATAGACAATCCCAATATCAACAGCAATTTCCAAACTGTTGTCAAGGCAACCTCCTTTTAACAATAAAAGTGGAATTTCACCATTATTAATGGTCTAATATATAAATATATATTTTTGGCATGCTTGTTTTCTTCATTTGTCTATTAGCTAATATGATTTTCATGTTTTACGATTTTTTTCATCTTGTATGAGTAAATTCAACTTAGAGATTCATTATGAGGAATGCAGTTTTATATGTTAGCCATGGAAACTTTTCCATTTTTGATAAAAGACATGAACCAATTTCCTATTTTAAAAAAATATCTTTTTTTTTCTTTTTTATGTGGAGTTTCAATAATTTTGCTATTTCTGTTTTTTTTTTTTTTTCCCATTAAAAGTTATCTTGTTTTTAACTTAATGGATCAAAAGAAATTAAAGAAAAAAATTAATTACATAATATGTACTAGAGTTCCAAGATATGCATTACATCACAATTTGACCAATTACTACAAAATTTTTTAAAGTAATAGCATGTGCGGATCATGAATTAGGACATGAAATGTGACTGTATTTTGTACATCCATTGATTGTCTTCAATACTCGTGCTGCCATCATAAAATATTGCAAATCCCCTGAAAATATATTGTGATTCATGCTTCATTGCCGTATGCAGTTTGAATCATTTCAAATGCTTCCGTAAGAGGTTTTGCCTAATTTTAAGCAAAATTAATGTTAGCACATTGTGAGTTAAGATACAGAAATGCTATCACATTTCATGTCATAACGTCATGATCCAGATATGCTAACACATGAAAATTTTTGTGGTGAATAGCTAAATTGATTTACCAAATAAACAAGCACTTCTTTAGAGATGTCACTGCAGACAGCTTAGAGAGGATTCTGTTATCATTGATCTTTTCACTGGGACATACTGTCTATAAATATATAATTATGTTACTGTAATTGATTTCTCATTTTGAAATCATTTAATTTAAAACAAATCTTTTTACTATATACTAAGTCAGTTTTCTAATAGTAAATGGGGGGGGGGGGATTTATAGTAATTGTTTTGCTTTTCTATTCTATTTAAATTATATAACAAATGTTCTTATTTAGTGTATTTCCTAGTTATTTACTTCTTTAGTTTATTTTTACTCATTGAAATACAGGCATTCTTCATATACCTGGAGCTTAATTGTAAATATAAGGGATTTGAACACAGACTTTCAAGCATCCTTCAACTATCCACACTATCTCATACCACTGATACACATTACCACACACATGTAGAAAAGATAAATACCAATAGACGTCTTTCGTGCTGAATTAGCACTCATCAGTTGGTCCATATCATCATCTCCCACACATATATATGATCAGTGCTTAGTTATATTTATCTTTTCTACATGTGTGTGGTCATGTGTATCAGTGGTATGAGAGCGTGGTTAGTTGAAGGTGCTTGAAAGTCTGTGTTCAAATCGCCTATATTTTTTATTCATTGACTAAGAAATCTTGAAGAAACAGATATTCTGTATATATAAATTGCTTTAAGATAATAAATTTTATCTTTATAAGTGTTTATCAACTAAAAGTTACCTTTTGCTATAAATAAATTTGTATATAAGAACATTTTCCAAGTGATATATTCGTGTGATGCAGTAAAAACTTAATAAAGTGTACTCATATATAAATTTAGGGCCAAATCAATAAGTATGGCAAGAAGCAACTGCCTCAATACTGAATTAGAAAGTGCTAAAATGAGACAATATTTATAAAAATTATTTTTAAAACCAATTAGTATAGAAAAATAGAAATAATTTTTTTAAAAAAGGTTAATCTTTTCTTCTCTAATCATAAATCTTTCTATTCTCTAAATGATTTTTTCATTCATTCAAAACTTTTCTGAATAATCCTTTTAATAAGACAAGAAGAGTTTAATATATATGTAAACAAAAGATTTCAGGAAATCTTATTTTCTTAATGAATAATTTTTTCTGTAATATAATTTTCACTATATCAATCTTATGCAAGGTAGGGACTGGTTTTTATTTGCTTTTAATATCTTATGGAGGGTGTAATCATAAACATATGATAAAAGATGTATGCTCCCCAAACATTTTGTGTTGAACCAGCACTTATCAATTGGCCCAGATCACAATCTCTTACACATATCTTTATCTTTGTTCAGTAGTAAGGAAAATTACACTACAGAAATATTATTCATAAATATATGATAAAAGACGTGAAAAAGATGTAGATGTTGTATCCCTAAAATACACATTTCTTGCTGAACCAGTACTCATCAGTTGGCCCAGATCACAATCTCTTACATATATCTTTCATTTTTCAGTAGTAAGAAAAATTACACTACAGAAATATTATTTATTAAATGAATAATCTCTAGCCTAATGAATGTCTATTTCTCAGATGAATGATTATTTCTCGGGTAGTATGAATGGTGTTTTTTAAAACAAATTTTTTAAGAATTATTTATGAATAACAATATCCCAATATCAATTCAGTGATCTGACAATAATTGTTATAGAAAATACTTTATTTGAAACAATAAATTGTAGAAAAAAAGCTAAATTTTGTAGTTTATTATTATTGTATTTTTATTTTTTCCATTGTTCTTTTTTTTTTTTTTTTAGTTTTTTTATTTTGGTGTTGCGTATTTTAAAAAAAATTTTTTTTTCCTTTTTATTTAATATATATATATTATTCAGTAGTCCATTTTAAATAAATAGATAAAAGTATTTTGTAATAACTAACCCATTGCAGAGCAAAGACATCTACAATCCATCATACAAGGAAACGGCAATTGCCAGATGAACTGGGTTTGAATAGTTGTCTCACTTTGATTTATCCTCTACTTGAAGATTGCTAGATACTCATTTAACAATTAATGTTGGACGTTTATCTGGGTTGATTGTGGGTGGTTATTTAAGATGAAAAATTCTAAACTTTTTAAAAATCAATTCATTTGGTTTAGATTGGAATCTTAAGTTACAGAAATTGCAGATAGATGTTATACATCTTCACTATGAGGTCTTTTTGGCTATAAATTTAAAATTGCAGTTTTTAAATCTTGTCTCGGGCATCTAAATTGATGAGGTCAGCCCCAAACTGCTCTAATATTGTTTTTGTAATAAGAGTACCAAACTCCATACCATAGTGCCACCAAGTGCAAGCTTTCATAATCAATGGATGCAGGAAGGTTTGTGTATAAAATCCCTATCTAGTGCCTACTCATCCAAATCCACAGTCTAGTTTCAAAATATATACATGCTGAACTGAATTTACATCTATATGACTATACAAGCAATTGAGTTTGGATTGGAAACATTGTAGTGTTTTCATCTTGGGCTCCTAGCTAGCCAAATAGGTAAAAAGTGGCTGCTGGAGGGTTGCATTGGATTCTAAGTTCTAGGTTTAATGCTCTCAAATCCAAGAATTCTCACTGATGAAAGCCACAAGCTTGAAACTAGTCTGGGAATGTTGGGTAAATAGGCACTACATAGAGATTTTATGCACAAACCTTCCTGCATTCATTGATTATGAAGGTTTTAGTTGAGAATATGCAGAAGAATAAAAGTAATAAAAAATGAGAGTTAGTAAAAGTGTAAAAGAGAGGAAAGAAGCATGCAGAGAATATAAGTGTGCTATTAAGAACAAAGAAAGTGAAAATGATATTAATGCTAAATGGGGAAAGTACTTAGAAAAGAAGAAGTTGGCTAAAATAGATAATTATAGAGAGAGGATGAAGTTAAATAGTAAATTGTTGGAAGATAATTAATAAAAGTGGAAGAGATGGGAGTAAAAAATTTTGGAATTACATTAAAAGGAGAAATGTAGGAGAAAGAGAGATAGTATTAATAGATGATGAGGGAATAGAGTGTAGCTCTAGAGAAGAGGTAAAGAGAATCTTAAATAGATATGTAATGGATATAGAAAAGATGTTAGATGTGAAGGAGTTAGTGATAGAAAACATGAAAGCAGTTAGTAATGGGGAATATTAGGTTCACAAAAAATGAACTGAATGAGGCAGGGAAGAGATTGAAAAGTGGAAAGGCGAGAGGTTTAGATGGATGGGCAGCAGAGATGGTAATGAATTTAGGGCATAGAGCAAAAGCAAAGTTATTATCATGTTTTAATAAGATGGCACAGAAGTTTTTCCGGGTATTGGAGTAATACAAGAATAAGATTATTATTTAAAAGAAAGGATAAGGATCATAGAAAGTTAAATAATTATAGACTGATAGCGGTAACATCAGTTTTATATAAAGTTTTCTCATATATGGTAGCTGGAAGAGTTGTAAAATGGATGGAAGAGAATAATGTAGTGGGGGAAATGCAAGGAGGTTTTAGGTCAGATAGGCTTATAGGAGATAGTTTGTTTGTAGTTACACAACTTATGGAGATGAGTAGGAATTCAGATAGATCATTATATATGAGTTTTATAGATATAGAGAAAGCATATGATAGAATAAATAGAAATAGATTATGGGTAAGGTTAACCAATTTGGGAATGGATGAAGCTTTAGTAAATATTATTAAGAAATTATGTGAAAATAATTATTATACTTATCAATTAGGGGATATAGAATCAATTAAAGTTAAAAATTGGGTGGGATTAAGGCAAGGATGCCCTATGTCACCTATTTTGTTTTTGTTGTATTTGAGTGAAATGAAGAAAGCAATAGAAAGACTAGGAAGAGGGATAGAGATACCATTAATAGGTGGCAAGGGAGTACATACTTTGTCGGGTCTTTTTTTTTGCGGATATCTTTTTGTGTGCAGAAAGAAGATATGGAAATTATGTTGAGGACATGTGCAAGGGTGGGTAAAGAGATGGGGATTAAATTTAGTGAAGAAAAATCAAATATAATGACGATTAATACTGGGGAAAGAGAAGATGTAGAAATATTTATTGGGGGATATAAAGTTAAGTGTGGTGGATAGATATAGGTATTTGGGAATCATCTTATGTAATCAGGAAAATTGCTTGGATGAATGGGAGGAAAAATTGGTAAATGAAACAAAGAAAAGAAAGGGTTTGGTAAAGAAACTAACAGTATTTTCATATAATAAATATGATGTAGCTAGAATTGTATGGAAGGGAGTTGCAGTAGCAGGGTTAACATATGGTAATGATGCATTACATGTTAGTAAAAGGGTTTTAGATTATTTAGAGAAAGTACAAAGGGAAGTAGGAAGACATGCATTAGATGCAGAGATGTGGACAGCAAAGGAGGCAATTCAAAGAGAAATGGGATGGTGAAGTTTTTATGAGAGATGCAAAAATTAAAATTAAAATGTTTGGTAGGTTGAAGTTTATGGATAGTAAAAGAATAGCCAAAATAGTGTTTAATTGGGTTATGAGTAAAGGGCACTTAACAAGATGGGTGAGAAAGATAATGCGGTATGCAAAAGATTTGATAAAGAATTTATATCAGTATACTTGTATAAAAGGTGGGATGATTGTGTTAGGAGGATTGTTGAGTGTTATAGTGGTAAGGAATGGGATAAAAGAATAGAAGCATTAATAAAAAATAGGGAGTTGGAGAGATGGAGAACTAGTATGGAGGGTAAGAAGAAGTTAAATATATATATATATAGAAGTAAAGGAATATTGGATGTGAGTTAATTTATGATAATAGTAAGGAAAGTAGTTTATTGTTTAAGGCTCGAACGGGATCTTTAGCAACAAGAGAATATACATGTAAATGGAAAACTATGGGTGATTTAGTGTGCGAATTGTGTAAGGAAGGTATAGAAAATATTAGGCATCTGATGATTGAATGTAAATGCTTGAAAGCAGAAAGGGTACAGATAGTGAAGTTATGGGAGAATAGGTATGAACAAAGTGACTATACAGAAAGTGAGTTATTAGTTTTTATGTTGGGTTTGCGAAAAGATAAGGGGGATTTAGATATAAAGGCCATAGAGTTGACAAAGATTATGTTGTGGAAATGGGATAGGGCAGAATATGGGAAGACTTAGAGTGGGGAATGGAAAATAAAGTGGCTAACAGGTTTATCTGGGCATAATTACTGAGATATTCTTGACTTCGTTTAAGGAGAAGCCAAATACCTCACATCACATCACATACCCTTCTTAACAGCATGTATGTGTAAGCATATGAAATGGTGATCATGTGATTGTTCTTATAAATGTTTGTGTTAATAAACAATAAATGATTTTTTGATAACCTAACAACTGTTAGATATTTAGAATTAACATAGTTGTGATTAAATTTTTAAAATATATAAATATATTTTAAAGATTAGCATTTTTTTTTTTAAAAAAAAGAAGAAAAGTAATGTGCTATTTGATGGATTTTTATGAATGCAACAATTATTAAATCTCAGACTATGATATTTGAGATTAATTAATGCACTATTTTAAAATAGAAAAATGATAATAATTTAGTAGTTAGAAATCAAGTTTTAGTGTTTTGAAAAACCTTAAAAAAGATAGTATTAATATTTGTTAGTTCCTGTTTCCAGTTCCTATTAAAAACATCCAAAATTTAATGCTGAAATCACCAATCTGTTGAGAATTATTGAAGCTTTGTTTTCAACGGGTAGATTTTTTGTTAAATGATTTCTGATAATTTTAAATTGCAGAAATCTTGATGAAAAGCTTAATATATTATGGTCACTTTTGTTCATTTCACCCAAAGGGCCTTAAGTAAAATTTCTATAAAAGATAATAGTATTGGTGGTTAGTATTGGAAAAATTAAATGGTAAAATGAAATATCGCAAATTTTCATAAAATGATGCTAGAGAATGCAGAATGTGAAAGAATTTTTAGCCAGGTAACCAAAACTACAATTCTCTTCAAATCTTTGCAATGAAATTTTGAAAAAATAAATGACGTTAAATTCTTTTTAGACAGGAAAATGCTTGATAGCACATTTATCTTCCTTGTACGTCTTTTCCAATTGGAAAATTGATCAGAAAAATCATTAAATGCTTCACTCAGCAATCACTTTCTTTCATCTTGATATGATGCCCATAATTGCCAAAAAGTGTAAGAAAGTGTTCAGGAGTATGTTTTAATATTAAAATTATTTATAAATATAAACCTATTCTCAAAAATTAGCAGTTGACTACATAAATCAAGACACATTAATGCGAACGCAGTGTATTTTTCAATTCCACTTTAGAAGTTGGTAGGCAGGGGGAAGCCATTTTAATGTGTTTTTTCGGTAAGCTGTTTTTCACAGTTCATTTGGAACATGTTTTACTGCTTACCATTAGTCGATTAATTTAGATCAACTGTTAAATTTGTATATACTTTTTATTGCTTTTTTTAAAGCATACAAACATCTGTACATTAAATCCAATAAGGGCTTTGAACATTCCATCATTGGTTTTTCAACAAAATGGACGGTTGAATAGTTGAAAGGGTGAGACAATTGAAGGCTGTCCATTAATGTTTGAGGAATTGCTATCTTAATATAAAACCAAGCACTGATTATATATAAGGGTGGGAGATTTGATGATTGCTGGTTCTGCACAAAAGGCATATATTGGGCTCATGTATCTTTTTCATATGGGTATGGACATGTTTGTCGGTTGCTTGAGATGGAGTGGAGGATGGCTGAGTTCAAATCCCTCTCCTTATATAAATGTTTATATGTAAGCATATATATATATATTTGCTGTCATATATTAGTAATTTTAAAAAGTTTTTTTTTTTTCTAGTGGAGCATGAGGTTACGAGCCTAGGTTTAAATCTCTGCGAGAGAGGATTCTTGCAGAGGTACCTGATGCTGAAGTGACTGGAGAAGTTGGCAGGCCAAGTAAGTTAATGTTCTAATCTATAAAATTAAAACAATTATGTGTCAAAATGAAATGAAAATTCATGAGACTTCACACACATACATGTTTTGATTGAAGAGAGATTCATTGATAACTAAAATATGCATTTAGATGAAAGGATCAAAAAAATGTTTGTCCATTAGTAATGTTATTTATTTATTAGATGAAAAAATTTTTTTTGTTGACCATTAATTAGTACATATGCATGTGATATGTTGTAATAAATATTATGATTATATTACTTTTATGATTTAATGTCAATGAAAATAGAATTCCGACACCATTACATTTTTTATCACATTTCCATGAAGTTCCCATTCGACGAATGCAAAATCTCATTTTAAAATTTTTTAAATCGCATTATATTAGAATCCGCTTAAACCATTAATAATCGGCATGCACGGTTTACCTAAAAAAATATATTTTTAATGGCATCCAACCTCAGACGATAAAACATTTAGTTAAATATTTCTTTTTTTGTTCTGTCAGTGAAGAAAGCAGCACTTGCACTAGTCTCATATCATCTTCATTGCCATTTTTTTTTTGATTGTCAATTATCCTGGATTATTTTTGGTTTAATATTTTACAGTAGTTGTTTGTAAACAATCTACGTAAGGTTTATTGGTCGTGCCTATATATTTAACTTTAAATCGTGCTAGATTGCTCATTTTATAGCAATTAATTTTTTAATAACTTGTTTTCGCATAGTGCTTACAACAAGTGACTATGGTTTTAGCAAATCGAGATGACATAACTAATTGTAATCTTTATCATTGCTTGATATCAGGGAAGGGGAACCTTTTTTACCAACCGCTATTTGGATATTTATAATATCATTCATAGACTATAGAAAATTATCAATTTAAAAAATAGCCTGCTATATTTGATCAAAAATTTAATTAATTTATCACTAATCATTAGGGGTGAGCAACGTTTTCAATTGGCAGACAATTTCAACTTTCTCTTTTCAAATGGATCACAATTTTTTTGTGAATTAAATTTCCAAATGGATCACAATTTTTTTGTGAATTAAAAAATAAAGGAACGTCATTATTATTAATGATTGTTCTACATTTAATGACAATTTTTCCAATTCATTTTGTAACTATTCTTCATGATATATTTATATTCTCAAAATTTCTTTTTGTGCTCTGGGCATATTAATTTTACAGCAGCTAGGATGCAGTCTTTTATAAACTCTCCTTCAAAAAAATGATTTATAATTTTTCTGCCTTTTTTTTAAAAATAATGTAACTTGCTTTCACATAATTTTCTGATTTGTTTGTACTTTTTATGAATTACATTAGCCACTTGATGAAGCTCCTTTTCAAGTTGTCCATTTTAATATTTCTTTCTTCCCTAACAATTTTGTTGTAATCAGAATGTTTTGATAAATAGTGTTCTTTATTAACTGAAATACTTTCCAGATATATCAGGCACATCAGTTTACTATTTCTTTCTATAAAAAAAATATGGGGTTGGTCCATTTTTTTTTAAATGTATGATTTTGTGTAGCAGTTTTTCTTATCTTATTCAGTGCAACCACTCTAATAAAAAAAAAAATTACATGCAAAATAATAAAAACAAAGTAAAATTCAAGTTTTATTTTTTGCTAGTATATATTTATCTGCATAAATCATTATAAAAACCAACAAACAAAGTGCTCTCAGCATAGTAGATTAAATTTTAGTCAGATAGACCTCACAATATAGATCTGATAGAATAAATTAGAATTATTATAAAGGTTTGAAGAGAGAAAGACATGTACTTTTTTTTGACTCAACTTTTAATTCAGTATTTATACTACGTTCATGTTTAAATAAAAGTTTTATGCAGGGCAGTTTTATACACGATTTTGAAAATGTCCGCAGGCCATATTGAGTGTTTTCGAGAACTGGATTGGTCCATTGACCAGAGGTTCTTCACCTTGATCTTTATTATACTTTTTATAATATACTGAAATCAGTACCAAATTTCACTTTTCTTTCGTAAGAAGGATTTAGATTGTTTAGTTTCTTAATATTTTATTTGAAGGATGTTGGCCAATAGTAAAACATCCTTTTAACTCCGGGAGAAAGCAGTTTTAACCATGGATTATATTGCTAATATGACTAATAAATGCTATTTACATGATCATCAAGAATTGGTGATAACTTGATGATATTTAACAGTAATCATATGCACCTAAACCTCACTTAGAGATTGTCTATTTAGCGATATTTCACAATAGTGATCATCATCAATTTGTACCCACTACTTCGATTTACAATTGATTATTCACTATAACGATCGAGATTTTTTTTTTTTTTTAATTTAGAACGTATGAACTTAAAATATATATAATTAATGAATCTATAATACTATATACTGTACATATAAGTGTTGAATGTCTTTAGAAAAATTAAACTTTATTTAAATATAATGTCTTAAAAATATATATAATTGATGAATCTATAATACTATATGCTGTACATATAAGTGTTGAATGTCTTTAGAAAAATTGAACTTTACTTAAATATAATGTCTTAAAATATGTATAATTAATGAATCTATAATACTATATACTGTATATATAAGTGTTGAATGTGTTTAGAAAAATTAGTTTATTTAAATATAATGTATAGTACTTGGATTATTTAAATAAAGTTTAATTTTTCTAAATACATTCAACACTTACTTATATTAGATGATGAAATAGTCCAATATATAAATACAGTACACTATTATATAAAAATAGTTATTGATTTTGTAACTTCGTTAAAAAATGTTGTTTATACCTAAATGGGTTTCAAATCCAAAGAAAAACAACATTTTAAAACGCCAATGTTGAATTAGAAAAAAAAATTAAAAAGAAAAACAGATTGCATTTAAAATAAGTGTTAATGAATATTTTTTTTAATATGTACTTTATTCCTAAATTAGTGTAATTTTTAAGTTTTAGGAACCGACCAATTTTTCCCCATAGACCCCCATTATAAATACATATCCTGTATACGATATTCTTGCTTAACGATGAGTTTTGGAGAACCAATTGCCATCGCTAAGAAGGGTAAAGGTGTATATCTTGTTGCTTCAGTATTTTGTTATGTATATGCTACTTTTCGAGTATCTCAAATAAATCATTGTCAATCTGTAAAAAATCTGAAAATCATAATATATTATTCAATATTTAATTAAACAATTTGATATTCATGTAAGCCAATTATATATATATTATATAAATTAACCATATCAATGCATGCATCTATTAACATTCTTCTTTCATTATGTAAATGCTTATTATTCATTTTTTTATTATATGAGGAATAATTACATATCAAGAGCAGCTTCCTATTTTAGCGCCATCTACTGAAAGATTGAATCATTAGTGATTTTGCATTTAAATTCTCATTCTCAACTGCTGTTGAATTCAATGGCAGTTGAGGGAGATTAAGAAATTAACCGAAAGTACTTCTGTGGATTGAAAGACTGTATATAATAGTTAATTACCATTACATTTATTATTTTTATTATTACAATAATTTTTAATTAACGGATATTTTATTTTATATAGAAAGAATGGATGCCATAATATCTTAATTACTTAATTATTGGTTATTGGAATGCTTCTGTAAAAGCATATGTTTCAGTAACAAACACTGAGCTTTTAAGATAAAATTTGTCCTTTAGATCAGGATTTCTTATGTATTCTAAGTAACCCATTTAAAAACTGGTATTGCAATCTGAAAAGTCAAAAATGAAACTGCTTTTAAGGTATATCCTTTATCGAAAGAAGAGGGAGATAGATCAGACATTAATGTAAGTGGGAAGTCTGGAAATATTACAATTTTTCAAATATTTTCAATAAACTTCTAATAAGAGTTCCAAACTCTCCATACAGTAGTGCCACCAAGTGCAAGCCTTCGTAATCAATGAATGTAGGAAGGTTTGTGCATAAAATCTCTATCTAGTGCCTACTCATTCAACATCCCTAGACTAGTTTCCAACTTATGGTTTTCATCAGTGAAGAGCCTCGGATTTGAGAGCACTTCATCTAGATCTTAGGATCTAATGCAACCCTCCAGCAGCCACCTTTTACCTATTAGGCTAACTATAAAGCTAGCACTTCCTGCATCCATTGATTATGAAGGCTTGCACTTGGTAGTACTAATTTATGGAGAGTTGGTACTCTTATTAACAGCATGTGTAAGCATATGAAATGGTGATCATGTGATATTTTTTAAACAAACTTCTCATGTAAAGAATTGTATAAAATAAGATTTTTCATAGACTTAAGAGCCTTGGATTTGAGAGCACTTCATCTAGATCTTAGGATCTAATGCAACCCTCTAGCAGCCACCTTTTATCTATTAGGCTAACTATAAAGCTAGCACTTCCTGCATCCATTGATTACGAAGGTTTGCACATGGTAGTACTACTTTATGGAGAGTTGGTACTCTTATTAACATCATGTGTAAGCATATGAAATGATGATCATGTGATATTTTTTAAACAAACTTCTCATGTAAAGAATTGTATAAAATAATTTGAAGATTTTTCATAGACTTATAAATGCAAATATTGGAAGTTTTAACAGGATTTTTTTGTTCATTATTCTACATATCTTTTATGATAACCATACAAATAATCAATTAAAAGGTAGCGTTGCAAACTGAAATCATGTCATCCAGTAATAGTGTTTATTTTATTTGTATAACCACTTTTGAATCACAGTGGAACTGCTTATAATTTGTGCTCTAGATTTAACTAAGACGGATTGGAGAATTTTATATGTGCTAAAAACTGAAATTACAATTTCCCAACTCTTTTCACAGACAAACAAATAAACCTCTTCTGTAAAAAGTTATATATAATAATTAGAAAATTTTCATGAACTTTTAAGATAAATTTTGAGAGTTTTAACAGGATTTTTAATGCATTATCCTAGATAACTTTTAGCTATGATATAACTATGCAAACATAATAAAAAACTGGTCTTACATATATATGTTTTAAAAAATTAATCTTAAAAGTTTTAATTCATTTAAGTTTTATTATTATTTATCATATTCCACAAGAAGCTAGAGTGATAGTTTCTGTTAGGATAGTTTGCCACTCGCTCAGATCAAAGATTTAATGAAGTAGAAGTTTTCTGCATCAAAGACCACTTCCTTTCACTTTCGTTTTGCAAAATACAATATTTAGTATAATTTATTTATATTGGATTTTATGAAATGGTGGCTAATACAAAGTTTAAAATATGTTCATTTAAGTTGTAAATTAATATTAAATATTTTAGATACTCGTTATGATATATAAATTTGTATAATTTGATTTGAAGAGGAGCAGATATTTCTCACACTTTAAAATTACTTTTTTGGCTCAAAAATTAAAATGCACATTTTTTTTTTTTGACTATATACGGCCCACATGAAGATCAAGATGAAAAGTGATGCACAAGATTGAACTAGAATAGAATATTTTTCCGAGATCTTTCAAATCTTTTTTATTGCATTGCTAAATGTATATCATATAATACTAAATCATCCATACACTTTACTACTGTTATAGAATGCTTTATTTACCACCCTCTTTTCCAGTTTTGATTGCACCAGCAATCTTCTTTAGAACTTTTATATCTCTTAACTTCAATTGCTAAATTTAAATTTTTTTAAAAAAATAATTTTAATTTGAAAAATTGAAATTTTAATTTTACAGTTGAAATTAGGAGATATAAAAGTTCTAAAGAAGATTGCTGGGGCAATTGAAACTGTAAAAGAGAGTGGTGAATAAAGTATTGTGCCAGCAGTAAAGTGCATAGATGATTTAGGATTATATGATCTTACAAATCCCTAATCTGGAGACAAATTATATTTTCAATTATTTGTTTTCAACCTTTTGTTAAGAATGAGAAACAAGAAGATTTATATGCAAATATACAAAGATTATATTTCAAAATTTTTTGATATATTAAAGTATTATGAATCAAATAAACAAACAGGAAAAACTCTTGATATTTTACCAAAATAATAATTTTTGGAATATATGATTGAAGGGTAGTCTTTTTCTTCATTTGCATGTTTTTTTGAATTTTATATGAAACATATAATGAAATGTTATATGTGGGAACCCCCCCCCTCTCCGAAAAAAATTTTTTTGACATTATTTTGTTGTTATAATTAATTTATTTTTCAACACATTTAATTTTATGTATATATTTAATTTCAGCTTCTTTTGAGATCACAGTAAACGGAAAGCTTGTCTTCTCCAAGCTGAAGAGAAATGCCTTCCCAAGTCAAAGTGAGGTCAGAGAATTTTTAAGTTTTTGATGTGTGCACGCATGTAATGCAATCTACAGAGACTAATAATTTATATGTTTATGTAACAATCTTGGCTTTAGAATGAGACCTTATTGGCATCTAATCTCTATTAATATATTTTTTAGTAATGAGTGTTGCCTATGCTGAGATGGAGAGATATAAGTTGATTTAATCTTACTGATTTTTTTATTTATTGTGCTTTGAAGTTGAGTAATATATACCTGCTTAAAATAACAAAAGTAAAAAAGAAATTGAAAGTTATTAATATTTTTGGGGGACAGGGGGTGGGATTTCTATCTATTATAAAGTAATAAGAAAAGTTATTAAATGGAAAAATGAGTTTTTTAGAGTTGTATGAATCTGTACTTTTTTTTAATATTTAAAATCCATAAAATTAATAAAAGATTTAGTAATAAATAGAAATATTTGAAAAATAAAAAAATAGGAGAGATTCGGAGAGAATAGTCCATTGTCATTTGTAGACTATTATTTTACATTTTCTTATAATAATTTGTAATATTAAAACATTGCTATAGATGAACTGAGTTTGTTAATTAATATTTTTATCACAAAAAATATTTGAAAAGAGTCAAATCTTCAGATCAGAAATATCTCGGTTGTCTTTATCAATGTATATTTATATTTTGATAGCTGTTAATTTTTAGAGCTTTATTATACATTTAAGATTTCTTGCCGACTGACCATATATTGCCATGAGCCTTATGGCTGAAAAATATTTTGAAAAACAGTTTGTATTAAAAATATTAGGACATATCACATTTTTTCTAAGCCTAATAGGTCTACAAACACTTTACATAATTAAGAAGAGCTAGAATTTTTTATGCAACAAAGAACAAATGGAATATAAGCAGACTGTTTATTCCATGATCATTTAGTGACTAAAAATAGATGTTCGTATCTTAAATAGAAATCGCACTATGCTTTTAACCTCCTGTTGATTATCTATAAATGTACGAACATTCAAGATTGGATTCTCAGTAATGTAATATTTACTAAGGCTATAAACCTTAAAAGTGTGCGCATGAAAATGCGAAGGTAGGGACCTCTACAGGTCTTAACCACAAGCTTACGCATTGGAAGAAATAGCCTTAGTAAATATTATTTACGTAAGCAATGTGCGTTTAAATAAAATTATAATTCTCAGTAATGCTAAATCTCAATTTTGAAATATTACTATCTGGAGCCATTTTGCAAAAAAACAGACCACACAGGTTTTTCAAAATAATTGAGATATAATTTATATATTTTGTTGTTATTTGCATGTATAGCATTTTTATTTTAAGATATTCTTAAATT
The DNA here is from genome assembly GCA_028023455.1 of Epiperipatus broadwayi. Taxonomy (NCBI): domain Eukaryota; kingdom Metazoa; phylum Onychophora; class Udeonychophora; order Euonychophora; family Peripatidae; genus Epiperipatus; species Epiperipatus broadwayi. The sequence continues at coordinate 708,669 of JAQFVV010000051.1, forward strand.
TTAATAACAGTTTCAGTTGGCTTTCAAGTTGGTGGAGGGTAATTAATTGTTTATTCTCATTATGTGCTTGATTACCAAATGCTGCTTTTAAAAAAAAAAAAAAAGGAAGAATCTGCCACATTTAAATCATTTGTGATTAATCAAAATGGCTGACAATGATATTTCTTGTAAAACTTCGTTATGATGATTTGGAAATTTTTTTAAAATCAAGATTGAAAGGAAAATGCATATATGGTATTAATTTTAAATTATAACCATTTTTTTTTTTAGATGATGGACATGATAAGAAATGCATTACGCAAATAAATTAAAAAAAATAAAATGCAAAGCCTTGCTGAAGTGAGATCATGCTTGGTACGTATTCTATGCTGCTTTCTTTTATTGACAACTAATCTTTTTTGCTTGCCTTAGCTCTGGCCTTAACTTTTCAAGACGCAAACAAAATCCATGTTTCTTTCTGAATGAATTTTGCATTACACAATTAATTGCTTTATTCTTTAAGGATTGTTTTTAAATTGAGAACTATTTTAATTTGCTTGTACTGCATGCTTAAATTTGATTTTCCAATACATGTAAAACGTTTGTTTTGTTTTTTTTTTTAAAAAAAAACAACTGAAAATTTGGAAATATCTCTGCATTGCTATGATTGTTTGCCCTTCCTACAAGATATTAGAAGTAGTTGGAGGCCAGTCTCTGCCTTGCTGGAGAGGGATATAATGAAAAGGTATCGAGCTTTCAACAGGGGCATGGGGATTCAGATATTTGATACTTTTAACTCACTTGATAAATGGTTATTTGCAAAATGCATGCATAGTGAGAGAAGGTGATCGGAGTTTCTGCTCTAGTGGAAGTTGGAGTTGAGATGAGGGATGTACTGATAAATTTGGAAAAATATTTTAAAGTTTCTTGACTAGCAAATATTGCAACGCACACTTGAAATGTTTCAGTTTGCATATAAATTATTATTATAGTTTTAAAATCAAATGGTTTGTTATTCGGAAGTCATGAGATGTCCGAGCACTGAAGTGATAGAGGTGAGTTTCAAATCAGGGACCTTTAGTTTTCTAATCCATCAACATACCATTGTGCTGTAACACGTGGGGGCAATATTTTTTTAAATAACAAAAATGCAAAACAAATTAATCCTTCATGAAAATCTCCCAATTTTCAAAAGTTGAAAATGTGTAATTATATTTGTGTCAAAAACACCTTTTATATTAGATTATCAGGATTTTAAATTTATAAGTACTTTGTTTAGAAATTAAACTTTTTGAATAAAGTTTCTTTACATAAAGTCTGCTTGGTCAGTAGAATTGTTAATAGTCTTAACAAAAAAAAGAAAACATCATAAGATAGCAGTCTAAAGAATCGGTATATGATATTCATGATGTTATGGATTAATTTGTTAGCAATAAAAACAAAACATGGGGCAAAAATCTAAACATAAATGCGTAAAAATGCTCCATGTATTTTGTTCTTTCCAAATCTTGTTTCGTTATACGAATCATTACAATATCTTTCTTATGTTGTGATCATCTCTTATAGTCATTTTCAAGGATCGTTTCTTCTTTTTTATACTTATCTTCATATGTATATTATTTATATTTTCCTTTTACAAACTTGTAATTTTTCTGTTTAAATCTTGTTTTTAAATTGCCAAGTTTAAAATCAGATATATGTAAAATTTGAATGTAAAAAAGGCAAAATATCTGTGGTTATAAGAATATAATTAAGGATCAAACCACTCGCTCAGGCTATGAATAAATAACACACAATATGTTTAAAGTAGAATGGATCCATTGCATTCCTGATTTTTGCTAAACATACAGATGTTATTTATTCGTATCCTGAAGAAGAACAGTTTGTTCCCTTTAATTACACATATAAGAAGTATGGTAATTTCATGTTTATACATAGATATATTAAAATAAAAATTCATATAACAATACAATACTAGCCTAAAAACGAACCTTGCTAAAATTATTCCACAACCATGGTTTCATCTACTAATAAATAGACCATGGTTATGGAAGAATTTTAAAGTTTAATTTTTTTGGCTAGTATTGTATTGTTATATGAATTTTTATTGTATTTATAATTACTAGTATAGTGTTAGGCAGTATTTAATATATATTAAATATTACTGGTACCTAACGCCTTAATTTTAACAGAACTCTATTGTGCAACACAAATAAAGGTTCAACTTTTTACCTGTTAGCCACAAAATTCTAAGGTGCATTGAAATTCAAACCTATAAAAACAACGAAGCATGAATCTAAATCAGCAAAGATCTTATTTATTTAATAAACAAACATATTCATTTATATATATATACAGTACAAAGAATGACTAATATAATAGTTATTTTAAATTTTGAAAACTAAACTGGATACCCAGTCTAAATTCACGTCGCTATACAGTTCAGTCTCATATCATAGATGTACAGATATAATCCACGAAGTATTAGTAAATTAGGCTTTAATGTCTAAGTTCATTATTGATGGTCCGAATGGATTGATAGTGACATTAGTGCACTATCGAATAACAAATTGTACCGGATGAAGCACATTTGGTCCATGGGGTTGCCATTTATTGGCATACTCTGGAGCATAATTTTTAAATAAATACAAGGAAATGATTATTTCCAAATGTATTTCTACAATGAATAATTCATTTTACATGCACTACCTAGACGGTCTGCTAATTCATGCGTCGGAGGATATTATTAATAAAATACAGAATGATTTAATGCAGAGCTCATTTTTAGTACAGACTATAGAACAAGAAGACGAACATATGGGAATAAAATTTTTGAATCTTTACATAAAAATATCCAGCAGTGAAGAGATAAACTATTTCAATGTCCGTAGAGTGGGTCATCCCTAATTGTGTACTTGCAAAAGCTGGCTGGCTTTAAATAGAAATGAAGCTGTTTGAAAGAATAACACTGAAATATACGTAAAAGACTTGGTCAATGTGGGCTATAAAAGTAATACTTTATTTAGACAATAAGAAATACTTACCAATTCCTTTTATACTGAATGTAACTTCGAAAATTGCTAAAAAATTGACCAACATTTTAAATTTAGCTTCAGAACACCTCCCAACACTAACCGACTAATAAATAATTCCAAGGATAAAATAGATAAAGATTAAGTCCCTCATATGGTCTATAAAATAGCATGCCTTCAATTAGGTTGCAAAGCATCTTACTCTGGTGAGACTCGGGCTAACATCGATACAAGAGTTTACCAACACAGATATGCATATAATAGAGTAAAAAACAAAAATGAAGGAACATTGATTTTCTGGGACCACCAAGCAGCTACAGCCACTTATTTGAACCCAGTTCTGCCCAAATAATTTGCACAGAGAAGAGCGATGCCAAAAGAAAAGTCAAAGAGGCTTATTACATAGCAAATGACCTCAGTGCCATTAATAAAAGAGAGGCATGCTTTGCTCTCTTCCAAACAATGGACTAATTAATTAAAAATTCAAGCTCATTTGCATACATGTACAACAATTCACAACAGAATCTTCAGTCTTAAAGCTATAAGTATGGGATTTGAATACTTAATCCCGAAAGCGCTAAGCTAGTATATTAAATCTTAAATATAGCTTCACTAATGTCTGTAAAAAAATTGCACATTTATAATTAGACCTCTTAAGAAATTTTATTCTACATTAAATAGCCACTTTCCATAATATAATAACATGAATAAGGGTATAAATCTTGCCTTTGTTCTTGGTTTATCGTGATGTTAAAGAATATATGTACTGACACATTTAATGTTAGCTTTAGAACCTTAAATTTGATTAAGTTCTTAAACAATGCAAAAAAAGCAGATTGTTTCCAGATCAGGCTCTCCAGATTGTTTACAAAATCAGCTGCAATGAATCTAATTGCAAATTGATCTACTATGGGGAATCACATGCTAACATCGCCACTAGACTGGTATTGCACCAATACATGTATTCTCATGCAAAGAAAGATCTCTATGTGAAGTTAGTATTTCTGGATCATGAAATGGAATCTGGCCATGCTTTTGGTCCACAGACTATTAAAACAGTGTGTGCAGAGTGCAACATTTTGAAAAGAAAATTTAAAGAGGCATGGTTTATCGCTAATAACATCCCATGGATAAACAAAAAAACTCCTGTATAGCATTGTAATGGAAATGGAATATGTAAATTATAAATTTACATATTAAATATTCATCGCTGAGTATTAATGTCATGTTTTCTCCTAATAATACCAATTTAGCTGATAAGTTTGAGCACTAAAATTACGATCTCCCAGTTCGAAAGCAATGCTCAGCAAATTAGTAGTTAAGTTGTGAAATAAAATTTAATCTTTTCTTGGAAGCGAATTAACGCAACTTATAGAATTAAACACATGTATAAAAAAAAATAGAATCAAATACACATCACTAACTAAAAATCAAATATAAAATATTACTGACATAGATATGTGATATACTAATATGAAAATAAATATAAAAAAAGAATAGTTTTTGAAAATGAATATAAAAGATGATCGAAAAATAGGGATGATGTCAGATAATGTAAATAGAGATATAAAGAAAAATGATATATAATAAAAGCAGATTTGGAAATAACAATGAGTGTTGATATTTTTTGTACTGAAATTAATAAGGCCATTTTGGAAAGAAAAAGGAGGGATACGTATTAATGAAGTAGTCCAAACAGTAACCAATTTAATAATTCTTAACATTGCCACTAAACACAACATCCAAGAAATTCGATAATATAGTTTAGGATCTTTAAGTTACACTTTTATTGTTAAAAAATAAAGATTATGATTATCAACCCAGTGTTACAAGAATAATTGTTATTCCATGTACCTTTTGCACTCTTACTTAGTCAATTTTATCAAAATTGAATAAAATGATACTTTTTTTCTTTTTTACATTGATATCAATAATTTACTTTAGAGTCATCTACCTAAGCAGATAATAATTGATGGTTATTCACAGTAGCGCCAACTAAAATCCAAACAATTCTGATTAGGGACATTTCTTAACCGGAAACACTAGATTGGCATCCCACAACTGCTTTTATTTTTTATTATGATATTCAAATTAAAACAGACAAAACTCACTATATATATTGCCACACACAGCAAGCTAGAGTAAGCAATGGATGCCAGAAGGCTTTTGCATAAAATCCCCATCTAGTGCCTACTCATTCAATATCCCCAGTTAGTTTCTGGCTTATGGCCTTCATCAGTGAGGAGCCTTGGATCTGAGAGCACTGCACCTAGATCTTAGGATCTAATGCAACTCTCCAGCAACCACATTTTATCTCCATTTAACTACAAAACTATGAGTCTTAAACTGAAAACACCTTAATGTTTTCAATCCAAGCCATTAGCTTATATAGTCATATGGGTCTATATAGTCATCCTGCCTAATAGGATAGTGGTGGCTATGGTTATTTAAGAACCAAAGACACCAAAATGTGTGGGTACTGAACTGGGTTCAGACCCATATGACTATATAAGCTAATGGGCTTGGATTGAAAACATTAAGGTGTTTTCAGTTTAAGACTCATAGTTTTGTAGTTAAATGGAGATAAAAGATGGTTGCTGGAGGGTTGCATTAGATCCTAAGATCTAGGTGCAGTGCTCTCAGATCCAAGGCTCCTCACTGACGAAGGCCATAAGCCAGAAACTAGTCTGGGGATATTGGATGAGTAGGCACTAGATGGAGATTTTATGCAAAAGCCTTCTGGCATCCATTGCTTACTCTAGCTTGCTGTGTGTGGCAATATATATAGTAATTTTTGCCTGTTTTAACAAGTTATACACAAGCATAAGAGGAGGTGGTCATGTGATGTTTATATTCAAATTAATATAGTTGGACAATTAGGTCTGGCTTAGGTTCAAAACTTTAAAATATTTGAATGTTTCTAAGCGTACTAGTGGCCACCAAGTGGATTTTTGTAATCCATTGCTCTTCACTGATGATGATTAATATTCAGAAATTAATGATGATCTATCATAAAAAATCATGTTTTAGTAGCCCTAGAATAGATTGTTATCAAATGCTGTTTATGCAAATTTTAAATATGTCAGAGAAAATGTGCACAGTTTCTATAACATTAAATCAATAGAGGAGAACAAAAAAAAATTCAAAACATCCGGTCCTTTTAGATTATTTAATCTGCATTGACTTTTTAGAATCTCATGAGAACATTATTAATGTCATATAAAATAAATAATCAAATGGCTTTATTGCTTGGGAATTCGTAAGAAATTTGAGTACAGGAATGTCGGAATGGAATCAGTCTGAGGACCTTATGCTCCAGAATCTGACACTATTATTATGTTAAACCATGTAGGGCAAGAAATTTTATAACTATTAGATATGAATGACAGAGACCATAAAGTGCTAACTTTGTATGGAATTTGCCAAAATATAGGATATGAATCCTCCTCAACATTAGAATAGAGGAATGTTATGATGCATCATAACCTCATTCTAACATTTAATTCTTAAGCTGAAGACTCCTGAATTGGGTTTCAATAATCACAATCTCATTCCAACATTTAATTCTTAAGCTGAAGACTCCTAAATTGGGTTTCAATAATCATCATCTCATTCTAACATTCAATTCTTAAGCTGAAGACTCCTGAATTGGGTTTCAATAATCACAATCTCATTCCAACATTTAATTCTTAAGCTGAAGACTCCTAAATTGGGTTTCAATAATCATCATCTCATTCCAACATTCAATTCTTAAGCTGAAGACTCCTAAATTGGGTTTTGTTATTAATAATATTTTTAATTTTAAAAGGAAACTTGTTTTGATTTATCTAAAAATTTGTCTTAAATTCAGCATTTTCAAATGAATGATGCGTATCTCAGAGAAATGGAAAAATTAACTAGCAGGTTCAAACTTTTGCTGATTGAGATCATTTTATATATATTTTTTTAATATATTAAAAGAAGCATATGGCTTTGAAAAATAAAATCATAATGCTATTAAATCTATGATGACACTTATACGATGGCCATGATATTTCCAGCAGGTGAAAGGAGTATTTTGATTATCTTTTGAAATAATAATTGAAATGAGACTATTTATTTACTTATATTTGGATAAAGATAGGTATCTAGCTTAGTCAAATTAAAACAATCTTTTGTAATCTTGAAAATGAAAAGTCTGCAGGTCTTAAAATAAAGATACTTGAAAAATTTTAAATATGGAACTGATACGTTGGCTTCAAAACTAAGAATATATGAACTCTGAAATTATGCCACCTGATCTTAAATATGCCTCTATTATTGTTTTTGTTCATGAAAATAAAGGGAATAGGTACGAATGCAGTAATAATCATGAAATATTATTGTTAACCACTTTCAACGATTTAACTGAATAGGTTGCTTCCAACTCTAGTTGCATCGTGGATGTAGAGGAACAGGAAGTACTAAAGATATGGTTTTCGTTGTCAGGGAACTACAAAAATGTTGCTAATTAATGATGATACAAATAGGCTAACATCTCCATAATTTGAAACCTGTTATCAAACAAAATTACAAAATATTATTTTAATAACGGGTGCATAAAAATTTTGTGCTGATATAAGTAGTGTAATATTATACATTTTAAAGTGTTACATTGTTGTTAGTAAAATAAATTTATATGTGTGATATAAGATTATCGAGGTTATAGCCTCAGTAAATATTATATGTGTTATATAAGAAATATACAAATAGATAAAACTATAGTTCATAAATTTTTATTTAAGTGTTCAGCAGAGTTTGGATTTATAATGAGAGGATGGGTGAGGGAATTGTTATTGACCTTTGAAAGAATTTACAAATCCCAAAAGTCTGAAATTAGCAATTTTAGATTAGTGGAAGATTATATCTTTTATATTGATTTATTTATTTTGTCAAGGCATTTGAGTTAATTGATCAAACATTTCTATACCAAATTAGTTTGTGGTCCACCAAAGTTTATTAATATAACATAATTTGTATTTGATGGAATGAAATAAAACTGTTATTACTAAAGATGCGCAATAGGAGTCATTTAAAATGAAAAGGTAGGATATTAGTTTCAATTTTATTCTCTATTTTTTTTATCGCAGTCTTTGGAATTGTTTATAGCTGATTTTATGATGTAAGCGTCAATCCAAATGTAGTATGGCTTTGATGGTGGATTTATAGATCCGAACTAATTAGCTAAACAGGTACTTCATTTTTTTGTCTTCTAGATTTGCAGATGGGCTACAAAGTGTAATATTAATGCTTTAAATGCAATATATATTTTTCATTTAAGCCCTTTATCAATCAATTGTAAAACAAAATCTTAATCAATTCTTGGCCAAGCTGCTACTGATTAATTATATTGAAATTAGCTATGTGTTTATATACTTTAGTATTTATAGATTGCAGTTATGTTAAAGTTAATGAACATTTTCTGCTTAAATTCTTACTTATCCTGAATTTGTACTGTAAATCTTTTGATTTTATGAATTTTGTATGTAAAATTAATATAGTTCTAAATTCAAACTATATATATATATTTTTTTTAAACAACAAATATAAATTAATTTTAATCACATGAAAGAATCTTTAATCCGTTGTCAAGACAACCTTTTATTTATAAGAAAAAAATGATCCCCTTTCTTATAAATAAAAGGTTGCCATGACAATGCGGATTGAAGATTCAGGGGCTGTGATTTACATCTAGTTTTGAGCAGGTTTAAACTAGTTTTGATATATAATAATTAGAATAATTCTTCACTATTACAGGGGCTGTGATTTAAATAAAATTGGGCATATGTATGAATATATGTAGATCACATTTTCAAACAACAAAAATTACATAGCATAAATACATGTTCAGTAAATCAAAGAATCATGGAAATTACCACAAACATATTTTCACTCTAGAAAATATTAAATTAGGACATGTAGAGCTGAATAATAAAAAAAAAAAAGGCAAATAAAAGACATGGCATATTGTTAACAATGGTAACACTATTAGTAAAAGATTAAACAATAATCAAGTACCATTATGATATATAAAATTTGAATACTAATGATGAGACAGCTCCTGGTAAATATACAAAACAGTCCAATTAACTTATGTTTAAAAGCCATGAGTACAAGATAAAGCGTTTAAAATGTATTAAGTTATAATAATCCCCGTAATTAAATAATTCAGTTTTACTCTGTCAGCACATGTATGATATGGATATATACGTAAGCATGATTAAATATGTACAACCAAATTTATCATTCAGGTGACTATATTATAGAGCTTCATCATTTTTCTTTCTTAGTAGATTGTTAGTTTGAATTGTTCATATATTTTGATCAATGGGAATCACATAATGAATCATGTGATATTTTGATTTTTATTACTTGGTTTCAGTAACTGATGATTATTAATTTATAAATACATTTTGTATTCTGTTCACATTGCTGACTTTCACATGTAAAAGTCGTGGAATTTAGGTTTTTTCTTCGGGAAGGTGGGGAAAAGAAATAATTCCCCCCCCCATGGAAGAATTTGTTTTTGGGGGGTTTTCTCTTCTAATTTTTTTTGGTTTTTTAAATTATATTATTTATAAAAATTATTTTAAACCCCCCCCCCCATCTATACTGTCTATTAATGTCTTATGAGTGGTTAATTCGGATGATCTAAAAAAGAAAGCAGTGCTAATATGACACTGAATTTTATTCTCAAAATCTACTCCAAAGTTGTTTAGAAATTCAAGATAAAAGAGATTCGAATAAATTAGACCAATTTCTTTTCCAAAAAGCAGTTTGAATTTAGAAAAAGATAGAGGCATACCAGTTGTAATTGGAAGTGGTCAGAATTATTGTTTGTTTTATATATATATAGATAGGAAAAAGGATATTTCTTTTATAGTGAATTGGATTAATTTTGTTGGACATATTTTTTTAAAAAAAAAAAAGATCCTCATCCGAAGTGTATTTTGGACATGGAAAAAAATTCAACAAACAAGATGAATTATTGTTGAGTTATACATAAATAGAAGAAAACATTTGCTTTATTGGTTAAAAAAGGTATAAATTGGAAGGGATTTATATATGGGTTACCATTTGCTTTATTGGTTAAAAAAGGTATAAATTGGAAGGGATTTATATATAAATCACAAGATATTTATATGATTAAATACTATTCTCACAGGATTCATATAGGAAGAAGCAATAGACAGAATATCTAGGTTGTTAAATGATTTGTTTTAATAATGATGATATTAACACTAGAAGTAGGATAGTTAATTATATTAGATTTGCAGATGATATGGCAATATTTTGGAAAATAATTAGGCTCTGTGTAATAAAATATTATATGGCACAAACAAAGTTCATGGAAAGTTGGAGGTGAAAAGTAAAACTAAGAACACTGAAATTTGTGGAAAGAGACACAAACATTAAAATTAAGCATCAAACAGATAATTATAGAGCAGATTAGTCTGTTAAATATTTGGAATGTTAGCTAATTAATGATTGAAGTAACAAATGAAGATATTGGAGTAAGTATATTAATAATTTTTATTAGTGTTTCATTAGACTAGAGATTATCTACTTAATGAATAGGAGGGATATAATCACTACACCATTCTCATGCAAGGTAGGGACTGGTTTCTATCCACTTTTATACCTTGTCGAAGGGTATAATGATAAACATATGACCAAAGATATATGACAAAGACTTATGATCCCCAAGATGCACATATTGTCCTGAACCATCACTCATCAGTTGGCCCAGATCACAATCTTCTGCATATGGCTTTATTATTGTTCAGTATATATAGACAGCCAATTACTACAGTCTAATTGATGTCATACTTAACTGATCTCAGAACTTTGACACAATCTACTTGATGAAAGTATATTAATAATTTTATCGGTCATTACTGAACAATAATAAAGGTATATGTAGGAGATTGTGATCTGAGCCAACTGATGATTACTGGTTCAGTACAAAATGTGTATCTTGAGGATTATGCACTTTGCCACCTGACTTTGGTTATAAGTTTATGATTACACTCCTCCACAAGGTGTAAAAATGGATAGAAACCAATCTCTACCTTGCATAACATCACATGATCACTATCTCATACTAGCACATAATTGTTGTAAACAAAGGCAAAACTCTCCATACAGTAGTGCCACCCTGTGCTAACCAGAGTAATCAAGACTCCTCACTGATGATGGCCACAAGCCAGAAACTTAGTCTGGGGATATTGGATGAGTAGGCACTAGATAGGAATTTTATGCACAAGCCTTCTGGCATCCATTGATTACTCTGGTTAGCACAGGGTGGCACTACTGTATGGAGAGTTTTGCCTTTGTTTGCTCTACCTTGCATGAGAATGGTATAGTTAAAATTACACTGCAGAAATATTCATATAAGAGTAAATGTTGCAATGACTAAATCAGTTTTTAATTAATGAGAGTTCAGATATAAAAAGGCTTTTTTAGGGATTTGCAGTATATCTTCATGTGGAGCAAAAATGTAAGCAATTTTTGTCAAAACATTACTCATCTATAGTCTATTATGCTACATAGAATAGTGGAATACAATTTTTAATTTAATGAGTCATTTTAATAATTTTTTTCTAAATTCTTTATTAACAAATATTGTTATATAAAACTATACTATCCAGAAATGTATCTTACAAATGAAACTGGATTAAAATTAGATTGATATGATTGCTGGAATCTCAAAAAAATATTACTGAGATTCAAAAAAATTTACTTCTTAATACTTGTTATCAAGTTTAAAATTAATGACCCTTTGGAAAGCAGAAAATTTAGCAAAATCTCACACAACATGTTTTAAAGGTTATTGTTTTTTCATGGTAGGGGTATTTATTCTCATAAGATGTATTGATCTTGCAATTGATAAATATGTAGGAAATTCAGGACGAGAGCACAATTGCATATTCAATACATTTCTACCAGAAATATATTGGAAAAAGCTGCAACCTTTTCTTAAGTCTTTTGAAATATTTTCAGCAATTGAGAAATCCACTTGTAGATAGTTTTATGTGATCTGGATGCATTACCTTGTGTTTTAAATCGGTCATATTAATTCAGTATTGACTTTGGAATCTTCAGAATGATAAACATTTGTAAGTTTGCTGTCTTTCAATTACAGGTATTGCATTACACTGGTGAAAAATTCGCTAAGTATTCAGTAATAGAACTGAATCTATTTGATCAGATTTTAATTTTAATGTTTCAAATATAGTATATTTGTTGAAACAAATTTCAGATTGTAAAACTTTGAAGTAATTTAATTTATTAGTTTGCAATCGTAAATAAAAATTGAAGTCATCATTATACTTATCCATAAAATAACAGTATTTTGCGAGCTCTATATATAATAACAGTATCTGTTGAATGGTACCCATCAAAGAATTGCTTGTATAAAATGTAATTTTGATTGTGTACACCTTTATTCTGGTTAATGAGTGTGCCAAAATGCACAATAAATCAAATATCTCACATAAAAATAAGCAATTATAACGATTTCCTATGGGAGAAAAATTAATTCATTATTTTACATTCAAAATATATAAAAAATTTGATTAAAAAATTCAAAACTTAAATTGAAAAATGTGGTAAAATTAATGAATAAACATTTTATTAATCATATTACTAAAAAAAAAAAAAATCTGTGAGTGAATATACTGTATAAAAATATTTTGGTAGCTATAATTTTTAAAAAAAATATATATAATTTTTTTCATTGATAGTCCACCATTTTGTTTCTTAAGTAGCGAGAGAATATTTTCTAGTTCACAATTCATTAAATTAAAATAAAGCATGAAGGAAAAAAAAAACTAATTACAATATGACATTTAAAATTTTAAAAAAAATTAACACAATGTACATTTTAAAATTTATTTTTGATATTTTTATTATCAAAGTTTTTTTTTTTTAATTAAAAACATTGCTGTTAATTTATTTATAGAATGAGGCATTGTAAATTAAATTTATTTTACATAAACGCAGGGAAATTAATAAAAATTTGATAAAAAAATGTAACGTATAGGTAATTGCTGAAGTTTCAAAAATCTAAATGATTTAAATCTTTTTTGGATTGCTATTAAAGATACATTTCTGTAACAGCTTGCTATTATCTTGAATATCAGAAACAATTTATGAGATTGTAAATTTAAATTTGAGCAAATAAATATTTTTAATTTACATTTAGTAATTTTTGATCATATAAAGTTAATTATTAACTGTATATTGTTATAGAATCACTTTTTTCTCTCAAAATAATTTACAATTACGATATGTAATATTTTACGTTACGATTAATGTATTTTTTGCTACATGCAAAATAGTATTCATAAGAATTTTAATCCAGAATAGTGATTGAATGAATGTAGTTTACCTAATGTAGATATTTTAAAATTTAATATTAATACACTTTGCTGTACATGATCAGAGTATGTTCTAGCATTTTTTTTTTTTTGCTTTTGTAATCGATAACAATGAAAATCTTCTTTTGGATATATCATAAATGAAAACACTGATGGTCTTATCAAGACATTGAATGAAAATCAGATAAAAAAAAGTAATTATATTTTAATTCTATAATCAAAACAATATTGTATACTCAATACTTATTTCTTTTCTTTCAGCACTTATAATTCAATGTAAACACGTTCACCGTGTCTATTAAGAAATTTTTTTTTATCCATAAATAATATGCTTAGCACACTTTCAACTATCCACTAGACATATTCATAACAATCTAACATTATAACAAGTGACATTTGTTAGACCAGAGTATTTAAATATTCCCCGTGGAAATGAAAATTATTTAATTTACATAATCCACTTTTTCAATAAAGGGATACAAGTCTCTTATTAATAGGGTGTGCATTATTGACTATTTGCTGAGTTTCTTTGACTTTATGCTTTCTTTTGGAACACATTATACTGGCCCTCAGTGACTAGAAGACCTGACCGTATTGAATCTTGTATTCTAAGAATATAAACTTGGATTCTGTATTGGTTTTGGCTCGGTTATAAAGATATTTGTGCTGGGCAACCCTAATTGCAATGTTGTTGTTTTTTTCTCATACGCCAAATGCATTGACTGGGAAGCGAACCTGGGCCAGCTGCTTGATAAGCAACTACGCTAACCGCAAGGTTACCAATGCTTGACAATGTTTGCATGCAGTTCACTGAAGTAAACAGTCTTGCCAACAAAATTACATTCAGTCTTGTAAATAACTAGTGAAGTCACTACCCTATGATATCATCAGTCATTTTGAAAAATTTGCAATTGTTTAAAAAAAAAAAATTTTTTTTTTTTTTTTTAAGATTGTACTAGCAAAAATTGTAAATTAAAATAGTGGGTATAAATTATCCTATCGAATCCTTGCATAAAGGTCCATCACTAACTGGATAAAGGTATATAGTACTGATTTATCTCATATTTTATTCGTAATTAGTTGATTTAATTAATAGATTTAAAAAATTGGAACTTAATATGTACTATTGCAGAAATTTTGTATTTTTTAAAGATTTCAACCAATTGCCCTACTTAATTCTTTCTTAGATAAAAGAAGAGGGTCTGATTCATGTTTAAATAAAATGATAAAAGCTAATCCACTAATTAAATGGTGCTAAGACTATTCAAAATTTGGCATTGATCCTTATGTATTGTTTATATATATATATATGTGCACAACACATACACTTTGATTTATTTATATTTAAATCATATATGTTATAGGTGGTAGATGTTGTGATTGATGCAAGCGACAATGAAGAAATCAGAGAAGTAACTGCAGTAGAGGGAAGGTTTTGTTTAATTCTTTAGCATGAGATGAATGCTCTAAGCTCGAGGAGACCAATCCTGTGTGCATCCTTGGTGTACTGCCATTCTCATCTATTATCCGCAAATTATCCTACATAAGAACAAAATTTTGATTCGCTCTTTTTTTCTCATCCTATGTTCCAAGAATCTCCAATTTTTTTCCAGTTAAGCTAAACATTTTTTTATACCAATCAACCTTCCCCCTTTTTTTGGAAGGGTTAATTTTTTTACTCAATAATTAACTATGCAATGTGTGAGTGGGATTGGTCATGAGGTCCCGATGATATTCATTCATTTGTCAATACTCTATAATGATGGGCTTTATTGCAAGATGATTTCAGTCCTCAGATAAAGTCTTGATGATTCGGAGTTGATATTTGGATGAACGGACGCTATGATCTCATTTCAGCCAAAAGGAGTTTCTTTGTGATTTTATTGTTGAATAATTATTATAGAAATCATGTCATTTTTCTTTTTTTGCTTTGTAAAATGATCTAAAAATTATGCATCAGTTTTATACAGATATTATTAAGTTTCACTTTTCTTTCATTGTTTTTCCACTTTTGGGAATACTTGAGAAATCTCACTAGAGAGCATCAAAATTCAATCTGACCTCTTTAGAAATTCACTTTCAATTTTCGTATTTTAGAACATGTTCACTTTGGATATTTTGTATTTAATATAAAATTGTTTTTATGTATAGTCTTCTCAAACTTTTCATTAATTATGGAATGGTGATTATTTTTTGGCCAATAAGTATCCCATTAGTGAGAAATATATTACCCCCATCCTTTGTATTAGCAGCATTTAAACGTTAAGAAATAATTATATATTGGCTTCAATATATGACTATTGCTTAATTTATTGAAACTGTAGAAAGATTTAATAATTTTTGTATTAAATATATTGAATAAAATTTAAAATTTAACTTTATTTATTTTTTGTGTCATTAAAATTTCAGAGAACTGTTCATCATTTTCAATCACGACCAGTTCCCTTACTGGATTAAAGTCTCTTCAATTGCCATATCTCATTTTTTTCTAGCTCATTTGCATCGTTTGGAGTCTAATTTAAGACATCAGTTATCTATCTGCTATCATCTCTTTCACTTACACGTCTAGCCTAGCTTCTTAATTCTTTCGATGATATTAATGTGATACCTATTTGTTTTCTAGTCCGTGTGTTTTGATCTCTCCTTATTACTTTCGATATATATCTTTCCATAATTTGCTATGTAGTCTGAAGTTTTTTTATTGTAACAGATGCTCCTCCTTCCTTATAATCTGGTGCTCTTTATCTCTTCTCACTCCCTAAAATGCTATTGTTAAGTTCGCATTAAACTTAGAAAATGAATAAAATTAAGTTCAAACCTATCTCCCAATTCTTATGCTTTAAGAAAAAGTTCTGTTAAAGAAAAATATATTAATATTTTTTGTAGTGAATATAATATTTTGGATGAGTAACATTGAATTCAAACCCAACCTCCCCTCCCCCTAATTAAATTCTTATGCTTTACGAAAGAAAAGATTGTGTTAAAGAAAATATCGTATAAATATTTATGTATTGAATGTAACAATATTTTGCCTTTTGCCTCTTACTTTGCTAGATTGTTTCATCTTGATTCATTACTCATCCCTTTTTTTCTTCCACGATTATTTACATTATCAATTTCTATTCCAACTTTAGTCCAGCAATAATGATAATTTGTAATATATAAAATATTTTCTCTCATTTTCTTTCATTAACTTTTTTGCAATATTATTTATAGAAATAAAAAAAAATATATTAGAAGCCCATAGAAAGACTTGGAACAGTCGAAATTTTATGCAAATATGAAAAATAAATCGATTCATAAGTAAAGTGATTTCATAATTCATATTAATAAAACGTTTGCAACTGAACATCTTATTGCTATTTCATTAGTAATTTCATTTATTATTCAGATATATTAACTTTATTTCTATACGGTTTAAGTTTTTGTATATATTTAATTCTATTTTTTAACTATTAATTTTCTCCAATGCCTCCATTCTGATTAATCTCTTTAAATGCAAACTATTGTAGTTTTTGATTTATTATAAATTAATATGTATATAGCTGATTCTATGATCTGATTTAAATGCCTACTTCTTATTTATGTTACATCAATCACTGTGTTGCAAACACATAAAACTTACTTTTCAAACATTAACATTATATGTATGCATAACAAAATATCGATTCTTTAATCAAATGAATGATTAAATGAATTTTACTTGAAGAAATTTTATGAATAATTTCTTTTTTTTTTCTCATATGGCAAAGTGTTGACCAGGAAGCGAACCCAGGACAGCTGCTTGGAAGGCAGCTATGCTAACCACAAGGCCACCAATGCATGAATAATTTCTTTGCATCAAATTAATCTATAAATTCATATTTAAACTTATTAACAATATTCATATACCTGGAAATATTTTACTGTTCACAATATATGACTAAATTCAACTACACCATTCAGAATACATCATAAAAAGAGTTTATTGTAAACATTTTCAAGATAAATGAAAACATATTATTAAACAACATTCATTAACAAAAAACAAACCATATAAGAAACTTTCAGTCATTTTCCACGTCTCCAACCATGATCACAAAAAGAATGTTTTGCTATGGCCCATAATGTGGAGCCTGTTTAATTCATGCAGAAAATTCAGTATTAATAAATAGCAAATATTTATAGTGAAATATTCTCGACTATTGGTAGATCTGGCATTTTACTAAGGCTTGTCATATAGGGCTTGTAATCCGTACACGACAAAATGCTAAGAAATAAGTAATTATTAAATGCATGTGAAAATGCTTGATCACCATGTATCACTTTAAGCATTACACAATCTTCTTTAATCATGAATAAATTGACACGGCTTTATGTAATTATACTGAATTCAAATATTAGAGCGTTGATCTACAATCAACATTCTCGGAATATGAACACATATATGAGCAAGTTTGTCTCTCACTTTTTAACTTGGTCTACATAAATGCATAATTCAAATCATAATAATAAAAATCATATACATCATCTATATAAAATATATTAATAATAATTATATTTAAACAGTCTTTTTCGGCACATGGTTTCATACCCTTTTCAAATGTTAATCATCTATTTTAATGTTAACTAGTTAATGCAATAGAACATAATATACAGAATAAATAAAACATATATTATACAGCTCTATATATTATATAATTTGTAATTCATTTTTAACTGACCAGTTGTTGATTAAATTTATTGCAGTTAATATAGTCAATTCTTTAAAATTATATTCGATCTCTATATGAAGGTTTTATTCTATTTTGATGATGTTTTATTTTTTTGTTATTTTCTATTATAGAACACTAGATGATACTCTATGGAAGTTATGCTGAGGACATGCAAAAGGATGGGTAAAGAGATGGGGATTAAATTTAGTGAAGAAAAATCAAAAGTAATGATTAATATTGGGGAAAGAGAAGACAAAGAATTTTTATTAAGGGATATAAAATTAAGTGTGATGAATAGGTATAACTATTTGGGAATCAAGTAATAAGAGAAATGTCTTGGCTGAATGGGAGAAAAAATTGATAAATGAAGCAAAGAAAAGAAAGGGATTGATAAAGAAATTAACAGTGTTTTCATATAATAAATAGAATGTAGCTAGAATTGTATGGGAGTGGCAGTAGCTGGGTTAACATATGGTAATGATGTGTTATGTGTAAGTAAAGGAGTGATAGATTACTTAGAAAAAGTAAAGAAATGTAGGAAGATGTGGATGATCATGTTTTTATATGAGAGATGCAAAAAGAAAAATGAAAATGTTCGGTAGATTGCAGTTTATGGACAATAAGAGAATAGCCAAAATAGTATTTAATTGGATGAGTAAAGGGCAGGCAACAAGATGGGTTAGAAAGGTGGTATGGTATGTAGAAGATTTGGATAAAGAATTTATCTCAGTATACTTATATAAAAGATGGGATGATTGTGTTAGCAGAATCGTTGAATGTAATAATCGCAAGAAATGGGATAGAAGAATAGATGCCATTAATAAAGAATAGGGAGTTGGAGAATTAGTATGGAGAGTAAAACGAGTTTAAATATATATAGAAGCAAATAATATTGGGTGCAAGTTAATTTACGATAATAGCAAGGAAAGTAGTTTACTGTTTAAGGCTCGAACAGGATCTTTAGCAACAAGCGCATATATACATAAATAGAAAAATGTGGGTGATTTTGTTTGCAAGTTGTGTAAGGAAGGCATAGAAAGTATTAAGTATCTGTTAATTGAATGTAAACGCTTGCAAGTAGAAAGGGCACAAATAATGTTGTGAAAAAATAAATTATAAACAAAAAGATTATATAGAAGGTTGGTTCTTAAATTTTATGCTGGATATGGAAAATATAAGGTGGATTTGACAAAGATTATGTTGTGGAAATGGGATGGAGCAGGATAGAGAAGAATAAGGGAAGAGTGGGGAGTGGAAAGGGAAGACAAAGTGTCTAACAGGTTTCCCTGGGCATGGGAGCTAAGAGATTCCTGACTCCAAAAAAGGAGAAGCCACAGTGCATCTCATCTCATAATATTGAAATAGATTATTAACATTTGAAAAGGGCACAAAACCATGTGCCAAAAAAGGCTTTTTATGTATAATTATTATTAATATATATTTATATAGCTATTATGTACGATTTTTATTATTTATATGAAAGAACAGCTTTTCCAGTTTTGTTGATAATTTAAATCATATACCTTATCACATATTGATAGCATAGCATAATTTATTTTATATTTAAAACATTAATAAAAGAACTTCTCTATGCTTTATATAGATTCTTCCTTCACATTTCATTCAAGTTGATGTGAGGAGCAATTTTCCACTATTTTAATATTTCTCTAATATTTTCAAAGATTAATGAATCACATTACCCAATTAGCCATCTTATTTATTTCCAAAACTATATAATCATTAACTCAAAATTTTCATCCTTAGTATATCTATATACAAAGCAAGCATTTAATATTTTTTTCACTGTTAAAAAATAATAAATTGGTGTTCATTTAAAGTTGTGTCTTATAATTTCTTACTTATGATGTAGTTATTTTAAACAATCAACTTCTTGTTTCAAACCAATTATATATTTTGAACTTTCTTATTTACGAGGCAAATGCTATTTTTAATAAAGCAATTTATTTTTAAAATATATAAATTTATGATATTCAGAAAATGAAACTTGGTGTTGATCGTTGGTTACACAATTTTAACATAACTTCTTAACATGTTAGAATAAGTTTATTTTCATGAAGATTTATTATCAAAAGTATTAAAAATACAAATATTTTATAATAGAAAATAATATCTTCCGATTAAAATTTAGCATAGGTTTAAATTTGTTACAGAAATACTATATGCTGATATCAGATACTGCACACAATAAATATACTGAAAGTTAAACTGTGTCGAATATCGCCTACAAGGGTTTCTCTATATCTAACAATAATGAGAAAGTATACATGTCCACAATACATTTTACATTATCAGCTGACAAAATGTATGTTCTGGTACAGGATATTGGCACATAGTGGTAAATAGGTAAAATGATGATTGATTATTTCTTAATTTTTCTTTTATAGGATCATGAAAATATTGCAATATACTCACAGCCTAATAAAATCGTAAGATCATTGGGTCTGATGAACTCGTAAATCACTCAATTTTAATTTATATTAATGCAGACTTAAATCGTGACATAAATCAAATTTTTAATAATGTTTTCAATTTATCAAAGACTGTTACAAGTTAATGAAATAAAATAAAGTTCATTTCAGATAATACTTAAATTACAAACAATCTTAGAATTACAGATTAAATTTGAAATACATTCTTATTCTTAATTATTATACAAGAAACATTATAAGTAATTTCAGTAACTTGAAATTAAATAAGAGAAAATTTGGAGATCTCATTATAGTAAGGTAGTGTTCTGTTCTATCATGTCAGCTGCTTGATGGTGTTGATGCTAAGCAAAAACACATACATATAACTGTTAAAACTGTTACAAGGTACCAATAGATCAGTTCTCATGAAAAAAAAAGTTGGACCTGAAAAGTTCAATTATTTAGACATGATGCAGTCAACATACTCTCACGATACTGTATCAAAAATAGACAACCTAGCATTACAGTAAAGTGCATAACAAGCAACTACGGCAGCCAATCAAGGTATTTTTCTGTGCTTTTAGCATAGAAAAAAACCACAGTGGTAGCCGTCAGCCAAGTAAATGGACTCTTTCTGTGTTTTATCTTAGAAAAAGGCTATCTGCTTGGCTGTGGCCATGGAAACAGCATATTTCTAGCAATTTAACTAGAAATAGCGCCTTCAGGCGGCTGACACGATAGAACAGAACACTACCTATAATAATTAATAAATCATAAAATTAAATAATTGAATGATTTTTTGTGTGTCAAAGATCCAAAAAAATTAAAATGGCCATTTATCGCTTCTTCCTTGGCTACAAGACATAAAGATTTTGAGTACATAATGTTGATGTTTCTCTCGTCTAGATTTTGCTTAATTTCAGATGATTTTTGAAATAGTAATAGAAATAATTATTTCTGAACTCAGAGAATATTTTAAATTCTTGTATGATGTAATTTTGAATCCCAATTTTTCTATTCCCAAAAAATTTTCACGACAGATATAAATTATCGCTATACTCACAAATGTTAAAAATACTTCATTTCTTTAAATTGGAAACTTTAATGTTGAAGATGCATTTTGAATTGAATCTTTTTTTTAAAAAAAACAAACAATTACCACTGACATTGGAGATATACTGCCGGTTACTTATCAAAATGGATTTTCCAACTTGCTAAAAGAAAATTCTAATGGTTTTTCTACTCACTCATGATATCTGTTTTCAGCAA
Source organism: Epiperipatus broadwayi (assembly GCA_028023455.1). Classification (NCBI taxonomy): domain Eukaryota; kingdom Metazoa; phylum Onychophora; class Udeonychophora; order Euonychophora; family Peripatidae; genus Epiperipatus; species Epiperipatus broadwayi. The sequence continues at coordinate 730,472 of JAQFVV010000051.1, forward strand.
AGAAGTTTTGATCAGCATTGGTGCTTTATTTTTGAATAGGACATCTATATAGTTTTATTTTCCTTGGTCCAGTCTTGAAGGCCAGACTTACTAATTAATTAAGATATATATATATACTTAGAAACTAGATAAGAATTTTTTCTTAGGTTTTTACATTAATTTGATTAAACATTTGTTAAGCATTAATAACATTCTTAAGGAGTTCATAAGAAGTTACTGAAGTGCCAGAATTGTAATCACTTAAAGGACCTTATACTCTAGAGCAGGGGTGAACCTCTGACCATCAAAAGCTTTTAGTACGACCCCTGAATATTTTCAAAAATGAATATAAAATGGCCTTGTATTTAAACACATGTAGTTCAAATATTAAATTATGAATTTTAGTAAAATAAAATATTTTCTCAATTACATCCAATCTTTATAATAGTTCTAATTCATTCCACCAGGGATGCAATATTCCAACAAATTATATTGTGTGATCTATCTGATTACAGATTTATTCTATGATGCTGAGGGCATTTTTATAGTGATTTTTCCATACTAATTGTATATTCACAAAAATAAAATTAGGATTTTACTTGCTTATTATAATAGCTACACTGAGTAAGATAAAAAAAAATTGTGACATAAAATTTTGTATTTCAATAGACATGGATCAATGCATTTTTTTTTTTTTGTAGAAAGGAAGAGTAAATTGATATGCCTAATATGTCTGGAAAGCATTTCAATTAATAGAAGACACTATTTATTAAACATTGACTGCAACAAAATTGTTGAGAAAGAAAACTCGATAAAGAGCATCAAGTGGTTGACATGTCTCATAAAAAGTCCAAACAAGCCAGAAAATTCTGTGAAGGTGAATTACATTAGAAAAAAAACCAACTTCGAAATCATATTCTGAATGGGAGTTTATAAATGACTGCATCCTAGCTGCTGTAGAATAAATCTAAGTTATAAAAAGAATTTTGAGAATATAAAAATGTCAGAAAAATAGTTACAAGACAAATTGGAAAAATTGTCATTAAATGTGGAACAGTCATTAATAATAGTGATGTTACTTTATTTTTAATTCACAAAAAAAATTATGACCCTCATTTAAAAAGGACAAGATGAAATTGGCCTGTTGACCAAAAAGATTGCCCACTTCTAATGATTAGGGGTAAATTAATTAAATGTTTGATCAAATATAGCAAGCTAATTATTAATATAAATGCAATTTATCCAGTACTTTGAACACTTTTTAGCAAAAACATTTTATTGTAACTAAATGCATACACAATGTTACATTTCGACTGTCCTGCAGTCTTCTTCAGAGCCAATTTTAATCTTTTTTTTTAAATCGATAATTTTATATGGCCCATGAGTGTTATTATAAATATCCAAATGAACCTTGGCAGAAAAAAGGTTATCCGTCCCTGCTCTGTATCATGTAAGACAAAGAAATACAAATATCTACATTAACATAAAAGAAATCTTGAAAATCAAACACTTTAGTTATTTATTTGTAACATTTTCCTTCAGAAAAAATTTCAAATTTTAATTTCTAAATCTAATTTTTGGAAAAACTTCAGGTATTATGTAATTAAAGTAAAATCAGTAATTTAGAATATCGAGACAAATTCCTTTGTTTTTATTTCTAATTGTAATTAACGAATCAAGAATTTTAGAAATAATTTTAACTTTTATAAAAAAAAAATTATTTAAAATGCATATACCCAAAATGATTTAAATCAAAATTAAATTTATTATATCGACAATACCAGACATCAGACAATAAAGAAATGGGACAATAATTAATGTAGACTTTTTTTTTGTAACACCATAAATCGAACAATAAAGAAAGGCCAGCCAGGTAATGTTATATTTATGTGTATTAAAGAGTGTAAAGCGCCATCAGGCGGAATTAGATTTTATTGTTTATAAAATCTTACAATTTATATTTGCATTCACATATGACCATAAACTAATATCTTACCATGAATATATGAATGTTTAAACCCATTAATTCACAAAAATGCTTGGATTATCGCTGAATAAATCAGTTTATTAATCTTTCTTAAACCAATTTATTCTGCCTACTATCTTATTTCTCTCTACTGAATAATCTTACATGTCATGAAATGACAACATTATTAAATGTCTAAATCTTGGACCCATAAGTAAGTATTGGTAAAAGGCATGAAAAAAACTTCAAAGAATTTAGATATTATTTTTAATATTAAATTACTTCTACCAAAAATATTATACTTAAGTTTAATTAAGTCTATGATTAATTTATCCAATATATTTCAACATGTATTACAATTTAAATTAGCTGAATAAATGGCTGTTATTTTACTTATTGTATGGAAATGAGACTTGGACACTATCGACCAATATAAAGGCAGAAAAATTTCAGGTACTTATAACCTAATTGGGCTTGGCCACTTGATGGCGTTCTGGCTCGCCAAAACACCTAACAAATGCCTTTTACAAGGCCTGACTTACGGCTATAGAAAACATCTAATGTTTGTCTTAGCCATAAGAACGCCGTTGATGATGACATAACGCAGAAATAATACGGCCTATTTCTGCTTCGCGACAGTTACTGTGAATCCACACTTATCTTTTGTGTACAGTTTGATATATATGTGTGTGTAGTTTGATTAGTCAAATTTTTACAATATACATTACACACTCTTTGTATTTGTAATGAATTTAAGAAACCTGACTTTATAGTAATTTTCCAAATGGCCACACCCTTATTTAGAGGTGTAATGTGTAAAAGCTTGCCGAGGGTACGTCAACAGAATTCGGCCGAGTTTGCGTGCGAAATCTCGTTTTCACGTGAAATACCACGTAGTTCATAAAATGGCTGGCGATCGCTAAACTTCCGCAGTTGCCGAAAACAGAAGCCGAGTATTTCTGCTGTCCAATAAAAATATACACGATTTTTTGTAAATTTCATAGAAAGCACATATTATAAACATGTTTAATAAGTAAAGAAGACATTTATATGTGTTTGTTGTTGTTTAAAAAAGTTTGAGTTTCTTTCTTTTGTCTGACTACGGTTACGATTTTGATATTTTTTATTTTAGCATTACAAACAACAGAACCCTAACCTTACACAGTTGTTTTGTTATGTAGAAAGCAATAATTAAGCGAAAGACATCGCAAAAAAAGTTCTAGCAATCAATCAATTAATAACTAAAAAGGAAGAATGATGATAATTTGTCCCAAAAACAGCGATTTAAAAATAAAAAAAAAAAGGTTGTCGTTTACTAAATAAAAAAGGCATGAAAAAGTTATAGCAATCAATAAATAACCAAAAAAAAACCAGCGATTTAAAAATCACACAGCACCATAAACCGTACATTGTATTCTTTTTGACTGCCAACAGCGCCATCAAGTGGCCAAGCCCGATTACATTATAATTACCAAATTTCATTTAGGGATGCTCTGTAAAATTTTTAAAAATACAATGGTAAGATCATAAAACAATATGTCCTTCAATTTGCTAAAAGTGATTCTATAGAATTCACTATAAGATTATATATACCATTTCCTGAAAGTGTGCATTTATGGATTATGATAAACTTGAACATGGTATTCATGGAAGATGTAAATGTCATGTACGATATAAGGACTATTTCGAAGATATCCAATGTCATTTGTTTCCCATGGGAGGATATGATAAAGAATAGAATATATTGAAGAACTACAACTAGACATAATGTTGAAATATTTCGGAAAGAAAAATCTACAGAAGAAATTAAGACAGCATCAGAAAATATCAAATAAATAGAAAAATGGATTTGTATATTCTATATGTTGATCTTTGTGTTGTGTGGATTTTATATATTCAGTGTAAAACCCATTTCTAGAACAGTTTTTTCCCCTTGGAGTTGAAATGGCTATACTTATTTACAAATGCTGCTGTATACTGTGTTTCCCTGAAAATAAGACCGGGTCTTACATTAATTTTTGCTCTAAAATTTACCATAGGGCTTATTTTTAGGTGATGTCTTATTTTTCATATATAAAAAACTAATATTTATTCAAATACAAAAATGTACACTTATTCAAATATTTCTCTTTACAGAAAACTAAGATTCGTACCCAAGGCCCCCCACCCCCAAATTCATTTCTTGTACTAGACAGAATAACTTCTTTTTTTTTGCACTGATCTTATCTGGCAATTGAAATAGGAATATTATTCTGTTTAAATTTACCATTAAATCAATTATTAGGGGATTTGAACTCAGATTTTCAAGCATCCTTCAACTACCCACACTATCTCATATACTTACAATTAAGTTCCCGGGTTTGTGAAGAGTGCCTGGTTTTCAAATATTTACACATTTAATCAAGTGTTAATTGAAGACTTGTCGAGACACAAAAATGATAATTATAGTTAAAAATGGTTTGTCCACACAAAAGCAACCACATACAAATGTAAGTACAAAAATTCAGAAAATGTTTTTGTATTCTTTTATAAATTTTTTCTTTTAAGAGAAAGATTGATAATTTAACTTAAGCTAAACATTGATTATTAAAATCACTTCCATTACGTATAATCTTTTAATAGGAAAAAAAATGTTTAAGAAATCAAACTAATTTTTCTTTTATCTTGAAAATTTAAGTTTCCATGATAAAATTCTAAAACTGAATCAAGCATTCTAAATCTAAGAATTAAATATAAATCAAAATATATAAATGAAAATATAAATTGTTTCTCTATACAAGTAGAATTACGCTTGTCAAAAATGATCAGCGGGAATAGACAATTTATTTAAAGCATTAAGGTCAGTAATATTATTTATACATTCATGAATTTATGATTCAATATGTCCATGTGTGTTTTAACAGACTGACGATCTTAATTAGGGCTTATATTAGGAGGTCTTGTAAGCCTCCTGATAAATCATGCTAGGGCTTATTTTATGGTTAGGTCATATTTTCGGGGAAACGATATATACACACTAATGTGATTAAGCTAATTTACAATTTATTACTATCAATTATTTTCTCTTTTCAAAATGCTACTGAACTATAATTTTAGCATTTATTTGTTGCCCTACTTATTTGATCTCATCTGATGTCTCAATATTTCTTGAAGCATTATTTATGAAAACTACATCTAAAAAATGTAGATGCTTTAAATTTATTTACTTAATTTCCTATTTTAATTCACAAAATATTGCTTATAAAATTGATGTCAAAAGTTTTAGAAATGAAGTTGACCTATAATACTCTTTTTGATATTTTTCAGAATGATCTTCTGAGTGAATGTCTTATTGTTCGAGAGTTTCGAGATTTTAATTATTGCAGAGATGCTTATAGCATCAAAGCATAATCACCAAATCTATAGAATTTCTTAAAATTTATATGTGACAATGTGCTGTAATGACTTTAATTGATTAGTTTGAATTCAACATTTTCTGCAGAAGATTTATTATCATAATAAATAAACAAAACAATTGGATGGTTTATTACTCAGGAGTTCATGAGAACTTAGAGTACCAAAGTGACATGTGGTCCATGAACCTTGAAATATAGAGTATGTCACTAATCATGCAACATGTTATCTTGACAAAGATACTATATAGACCTGACACATTTATAGATCAGGAATTTTTTATCTTTCTGAATATCATTATTTGATACATCATTTGGCACAAAGCTTTGCCAACAGTTTTTTATTTCTCCATCTTTTGAACCTTTTCCATTTTGCATAGATTTAATTCAGGAGTCTTATCTGAAATTTTGGTCAATTAAATTATTGGACATATGCATCATGAAAAGTTGTTAACTGGGAACCATTGCTGTGAGAAGCAATTGTATAATAAGTTTCAGTGTCAAATAGAATTATAAATAAACATAAAGATATCTATCTGTCTGTCATGACAATAGTTGAAAACTTTCCAATTTTTTTCAAGGTCACAACAATTTTTTGATATGTAATCCTGTAAACATTAAATATTGACTAGTAAATAGGTTATCTAATTGGAGAGTAAACTTTCCAAGTTAATCTGAGTTGGTCAGATAAGCTAATTAAAAACAAAATGCAAACATCGCTGCCGGTGGTTATACTGCTATAGGATTTGAGCCCAAGGGTATACCTTTGATTTAAAAATGTGCAAGTTTAAAAATAAATTTCAATACCAATCAACATTAATACATAAATGGTTTTAAATTTTGTGATAAATTACACAATACACTTCTTTGAACAGGCAAATATGTCAACTTGGATAATTAAATTTGTATATCTTAAATTGAGAACTATTTTTTCCCTGACATAACTTTTTATTCAATATTATATAAATCTACCAACATGAAGAGCAAGAAAGAGAACATTGATGGAATAATTCTCAATGAATATGCTACCACCCACTAGGGGCGGGGTGTTAACCAGCAACAAAAAAGTAGACGATTCTGCACATTTTTAATATGATTGCATATAATTAACTATATAACACTATAAATAAATCAGTGAATTTTCAGATATAATCTGATAACTTTGTGCATTTTAATTAAACTTGCAATTTCTGTAATTAGTATCAACAGCTCAAACTCAAATCATTAAGAAGTTAGAATCGTTTTGTTATAATCTTACTGTTTCTGAAATTTCTTTTCAATGAAGAAAATATTTCATTTACATATTTGTTGCATACTGAGATATATCAATGTTGTAGTTTCATTATGATAATACGACTAACCTTTCACTAATCTCACATATTTATGAAATAAAATATCGAATTTTCATGACATATTTATTATTAAATATTTTAGTGGTCAAGCATTGGTGGTCGAGAAGTCAGCGACAGCTGCTTTGCAAGCAGTTGTCCCGGGTTAGCGGGTTCGCTTTCCGGCTGATGCTATGACACGAGAAAAAAAATTTTTTTTTTAGTAATAATGGTAAATTTATATATATAAAAAAATGTAGACAATATTGTACGGAATATTTACAATTGGTTTTAAACAAGCACCAAAAAAACCTAACAACTAGCAATATACCTTATATATAAAAAAATATTTTCAAATGCGGCCAATGACAAAATGTTTGTGTATTCTTCTAAACATAATACCAATGGCTTGTGGGCCTTGCAATATCTTGTTTAAATGCTAACGTAAAAAAAAATGCACATAATTGGCAAATACTTAATTTGACCCACAATTTTTGAATTAGTGGTTTTACATGTATCATATAATTAAATGAATTTCACTTAACAATACAAAATACATTAAGCTGTATTTTATGAACAATAGAATTCACATTATAATAACTAGACATACCCAGTTAATGAAAAATTATTTGCAAAATTTTGGAAAAATATTAACGGAGTCTTGATTTCATGTTAGCAATTTTTTAAAGATAAAATCTACTTTGCAAGTGCCCGCATAATTGATGGAGTCCCATTACTGATAAGTTACTTTAAGAGAAGTGCAGCTTACTTTAAAATACTTGCATCTTTACTGCAAACATTTACTTGTAAAAAAAATTGCCAATGGTACTATTTCTTTGCAAATTGGGATTACTGAAACAAAATTGTATTCCCTCAATGATAAACGTTTTCAAAAGACTTATAGTGAGTTAAGTGCTTGAAATAATTTTATAAATTCTTTAATATTGCAAGGTCGTTTGAAAATATGCAAAATAGTATTAAATTCAAGAATGCTTATCTAAATTGAATGAAATGAATATCTAATTACAAGAAATAACTCTCAAGCAGAAATGCAAATAATGAATTTTGATTACAACATAGATAACATAAATTATATGTTTCCATATTTGCTGAAATAGAAAAAAACAGATCAAATAGTTGATAATACATAACTAATTTTTGCAAATCATTTACAAAAGCTGCATAAAGATATGGTGAAAAAATATTTGGACACTTTTCTTAATTTGAAAATTCCAGATTGGATATTGAATCGATATAGTTATTGAAAATGCTTATGACGTTTGGTAGCAGAAAAACATCCAGTCACAAAATGAAACCAAATTTTAATTATTAAAAGTTTAGATTAACTGGTCAGGTCAACATCTGAAGAGAATAATTCCATTTGAAAAATTGTATTATATACTAATCTATATGCTAATACTGACAATTTAATGTATTTAAAAAGTTTTAAATTTTTCTAAAGACATTTAATAATTAATATAATGGAAAAGCTTCAACATATAATTTACTACTAAAACAGCATTATCACAAACTTTCAAATATTGAGAAACTTTTGAAACATTATCCTGCATTGCGAACCATTCTTAAAAAATTTCTAATATCTTTCCCAACATCATATTTAACTAAGTATGATTTTATTTTAGTGCTATGTCACACATTTTAAACAAAGGAGTTGTAAACAAATTCTTGATCATGAAACTTCCAACTATTGAACATCATCAATTCAAGCTTCTCATGAAATGTTACAAAATGGCAAGAATACATAGAGGAAAAATCATTACTGAATGGTGTTCTTAAGCTGCATTCAATCTCTTACAATTTTTTACACAATAGTCAATTCAATTATTATAATTACTACCATTATTCAAATATTATTTAGATTTGTATTATTTGATATTTCCATGTAATTTGTTAAGTATTTATTACAAGAACAATTTTTTGTATTGAAAGAACCAGCAAAGATGAATGTAGATTTTTCGATAATTTTTTCCCCACAAATTATATTATGAGTTTTAGTGTGGAGATATTACCATAAAATATGATCTTATAATCTACTTAAATTTTAAGCATATTAAAATACATTTCTGTTGTTTACTAAAAACAATATTTTAAAAAAAAATCAAAATAGTAATTTTTAGCAAAAAATTGCTTTTATGTCGATCGTCAAATAGCAAATGGAATTAAGTACGATATATTAAAAAATTGCTTAGAGAATATTTTGGAAGAGTATAGTAACCTGAAAAAAAAAAAAGGCTTGAAAATCGCAATCATATTAACTAATATACTTTTGGGAATTCCAAATAAAACCCAGTAGATGATAAGTTATTTTGAAGAAATAGTATTTATATGATCTCGAGGAGCCGAGAAAACTTATCACCACCAAATAATAATACTGATTTTGAATCATTGATATTGTACTATCTTGAAATATTTGCGTTAGAAATTAAAATTTCATAATCTTTTTTTTTTCACTTCAAATTGGCTACTATTCAAAAGAATCTTTTTTTTACCAACTTGTTTTGGTGTATTTTTTTATAATTACATATTTCTATAACATTTGTCATCAATTATGACATATGTTTAATTACATTAAAAGAACTTCAGTTTGGATACCATTAGCTAAAAAAAAGATTTCATTTTTTTAAAAAAACTTTTCCTTGAAAATATTTTTCAATTTTCTCATGATTTTTAGTTTGTTCCTTTTGTAAAAAAACTAACTTATAAATTGCTATTTTGCAAAAGTTATTTTAGTTTTTAGATTCATTGTTATATGATCAAGTCAAAATATATTTTTTAAAAAGATGTCAACAGTTATCGCCCCAACCCAACCAAATTACATATGACTTTCTTGTGAAAGAATATACTTTATATATGAAAATAGAAGTCTCTATTGATATCATTCTACCTAGTTTATGTGGCCTAACTAAATATGTCTTCCTAATTTATTATATTCAGCATTAGATATGAGAGTTGGTATAAGTAATACCCCCCCCCCCCCCAATAAAATATTCAGGAAGATGAAATATTAATTTTGAATAAATTTAATGCAAATGAATTAACCTTCTAGACATGTTCAATAACAACAATCATACACTCAAATAATTTTGCTATTAGGAATATTCTGCAAAGCTTGTTAAGAGCTTATTTGTGAGCTCTTTATATAACATTGTAATACAGGCTTGTTCAAATTAGGTCACGTGACATCTGACTTGGACTTCTTTTTTTTTTTTTGTAATCTTGATTCTAATTTTTTTTCTATCAAATTTAGAATGCCTACAGACAGAACCATTTCATTTTTGACTTTTTCCTACATCTTTTACTAAGTTCAATTATCTGTTACATTATCTGATGTTTCCGAAATGCTTTTTCACTTAGCAGTGGTGATAAAGAGTATCTAGCATATCTAATTCTATCCACTAAATAAAATCGAAGACAATATACAAAAACTCACAATGTAAAAAAAATAAAATAGAATCTTTGTAATGTGAAAAAATAAGTGTATGACAAGACTGATAAAATGTATACTATGTAAGTTAATGAACTTACAGAAACTGACAAAAATACCCCCTCCAATTGTGAGGCTTATATATGTTAAGCAATATGCCCGAAGACAGAAAGAGTAACTAGACTAACACTCGATCATCACATGTAGTTTTTCTAATTCGCTGCCATCTTCTTACAATTGACATCTCAATTTTAGAACTACATCATAAACAAGCTAACAACTTCATGTTTATGTATTGAAATAAACCCCTATTGTAAAAAAAAAAAAAAAGTAGCATGCAAATAATTAACCTATTCATTCAGAATATTGAATGTTTACTATAGTAAATATGCAGATCTGAACTTGGAATTTTCAGTCCATATTCCGCTACTACATCTCAAACAATAACACACATCACATACATACAGAAAAGCTAAATGATCCATAATATACATATTTTGTGCAGATCCAGCACTCATCAGTTGAGTCAAATCATCACCTCCCACATAGCTTATACAGCAATTCCTAAAACTTTAATGGACAGGCTTCAATCTTCTCACCCTACCAACAATTCAATCGTCCATGCCATTGAAAAACCAATAATGGAATACTCAAAGCCCTTGGTGGATTTAATATTGTAATGTCTACATGGGTATGACTACAATATCAAATCCACCAAGGGCTTTGAGCATTCCATTATTGGTTTTACAATGAAATGGATGGTTGAATTGTTGGAAAAGTGACAAGATTGAAGCCTGTCCATTAAAATTTAAGAAATTGTTATCAAAATATAATCCGAGTACTGATTGTATATATGTGTGGGAGATTATCATCAGGCTCAACTAATTATTGTTGTTTCTGCATGAAATACATATATTAGGGATCACTTATTTTTTTCGCATATGTGTGGACGTGTATCAGTTGTTTGAGATGAAGTGGAGGATGAATAAAGACTGAAAATCCTAAATTCAAATCTCTCTATTTAACATGCAAATTTTGATATTTAGACAAGTAATTACATATATATATATTCTATTTGCAAGAACTTCTCCATCGACGTAGAGGTGCACTCTGAAATAAATATAAGGATGATTAAATCAAAAGAATTTCAAGTAAGTGATTTGGACTTGAATGGGTTGTTGCATATTCTAATCTGTGGAATATAGGCTATAAAAATAAATTAAAGCTGAAAACATTTTTGTATCAAGCATTGATTCAAACTTGATTTAATTAATAAAAAAAACATCAACTTCTCGCTAATGCAGATGCCATTTTAAAATTGGTGTTTAAGTTCACGAAAATTCTTTATATAGACAATTCAGGTGGAAGCTGATTAGGATAGCAAACTTTGCTATCGGAACTTTGCTTTTCATGCGGGCAATTTGATATATTTCAGAATTCTTTTTTTTTTTTAAATTGAAATGAAAAACACCATTGCACAGGATAAACTTAATAATGAAGAAACTTGTAAGAGATAACATATATCATGAAATTTTTTTATGTGTGTTAAAAATTTTTATTTTTTAAAACTGATAAATAAAATATTAAAAAATTATTTTTTAAAAATAATGCTTTTATATAAACAGACGATTAAAAAGTAAAAAAATAAAGTAATACAACTAAAAAATGTTGTTTCATTAAAGCATTTGAGGCTTTTTTGATTTTTGTGGCTCCAAATATTTTAATAAAATGCCACAACATATTTTTTAGTCTAATTACTTTATTTTTTTTTACTTTTTAATCGGCTGTTTACATAAAAGCATTATTTAAAAAAAAATTTTTTTTAAATATTCTTTTACTTTAAATAAAACATAATTTCAATTTAAATAAATTAATTTTTTTTGTCAATCTCTTTTAATCATCTTTTTTATGAGAGCACCTGCGGTCAACAATTTTGACAGTTTATTTTTTTCGTCTTGATTTTGGAAATGAAAAAAAAAAACATAATTAATTCTCTAATCTTTTTTATAAATTTATTATTTTTTCACATAATATTTATGAAATATTAATTATTTCAAAAGAATAATCCAGATTTTAGTAGGAAATATTTACTTTTAATTAATTAAATAAATTAATATTAATAAAATTTTATTCTACAAATGGAATATTTCTGTTGGCTCAATTGTTAAGGATTTTTCCTGGGAAAGGTAAGGATGTAAGTTCGAGTTCTAAATGAGTACAGATTTTTTTTATCATTGTTAAAAATTCAGAAACACAGACAGAGCAAGCCAATATAAAAGAATTTAAAAAGTTAAGCTATTTGTAAGCTTATAAATTTTGCATAGAAGTCACTAGTTTATCTATTTATTTATAAGAAAGTTGAATAATTTAAGATATTGGAATATAGGTAAAACATACACAAAAGTTCCAAAATGTACACAGTATAAAAATTTGAAAACAATGGCACTTCTTGGTTTTTAAACCATTCATACATGTAATTTATATGCTACATAAAAGGATAAACTCTTTTTAAACAAAGTTTTGTATCATTTCACATATAAATTTTTTTACTTGTGTTATACGACATTGAACACAAAATTAAAAAAAAAAAATTCTTACCTGTTATAGAAATATGAAGAACCAAAGTTTTCTGGAATTTACAAAGTAATGTTAGGATTTTATCTTTTAGTATTAAAAAAGTCAAAGACAAAATTTCTATACATACTTTTTTTATTATAGATTTTAATAAATTGCACTTTAATCAATAAAAACATAATCTGACAATATGTTTACTGTACAGTGTTTTTCTAATCTGGTATACAGCGGATCTACTTGGGCAAAGGATGGTTTCATTTCTAAAAGCTGAGATGACAATAATTTGGAAAATAAAATAAAATGATAAAAGGTAAATATTCTTTTCCCATGATAAATAATAATTAAAAAACATATATATAAAAACTGAGATGTTACATTTGAGAATAAATTATTAATGTCCCTTTTATTCCTGTGTGATGAGTCTTGAAAACCAGATAAAATGCTAGTTGGGAACCGCATAATAAATAATCAAGCTTATTACTACTAAAAATATATATACTGTATATAGTTTCAAATAAGACTCACAGAGGGCGCAGGAATCTGAACAATACACACTCAACAGGCTCAGAACTGGACTAAAAAATAAATATTCTATCAAGTGGAATTTTGTAAAATAAAAGTAATACATATTTACGAATTTTAAAAATTTACACATATGTACAGATTAAGGTTTGATCCAAAATAAATGAACCAACTTTTTATCTTTTAAAAACAGATTTTAGAAAAAATAATACATCTGATATACTAACCCTTTTTTTATTTCTTCACTGAGAAAACAAAATTCCACCTCAAGGAAGCTAATAGGGTAACTCTGAAGTTGGAGTTAAAAAAAGATAGTAGTAGAAAATAAACAAGCAATAACAATAACAGATCAACACAAATGCAGTGAAACTGTGTGAACAATTTCATATAATATTTAAGTATCTAGACTTTCTTTTTTTAATTCTTTGGGAAGAGGAATAGGGAAATAGAATTTTCTATATAAAACATTTCAAAGGAAGCATTATGGGAAATTAACAATTTTCAAAAGTGAATATTGTTTCCTATAATCTTCACAATGATTTCTAGAAAATAATATACATTTTTAAAAATTATATACATTTTCTAAATATTTTAGTCTGGATAACATTTACAAGATTAATATATTGGGGTGGGGGTGAAGGATATAATGTATATATTTTTTTCTGCCTAGGCAAAAATGATCAATATTTTTTTTAAATATATCAACAACAACAAAAGAAAAATAAAATACTCTATTAACAACTACAAATTAATAATTATATATGCCAAATTCTGGTGAAATTTTGGAAGACTTTCAAAAAAAAAAAAAAAATACTATTTGTAAAATATAAAAATTATAACGGTTTATATTGTTACTCTATTATACCAATTTATCTCAAACTTAATAAAAAAAGTTTCAAGTCTGTTCTTTTAATTAGCACATGGCAATATCAATTAGGATTATAATTAATTAATCACTTCCATTAGGAAGGCATTTAGAGTCTAAACTATCCCATAATGCTTTCTAGTTTATTTTCATTTTAAATCTAACTTCAATTATTATTTTATAAAATCTATTTACAAATGATCTGAATACATGTAATAAAGAAAAAAAAAATGAATCAGAGATTCACAGAACAATTAAAAATTATATATGTATAAAAAAAGACAATGTCTTATTACAAAAAGGGGCAGTGATTTGAATGGATAATAATAAATAACCATGCCATTTGTTAAAGGAAAATTTTTTGAAATTGTGATACTGATAATGAAAAGAAAAATAATTATATACATAAAAGACAAGCTAGAGGATATTATGAAATAAAAACGACACAACTATTCATAATATCTTTTAGATCATAATTAAAAAAAAAAACACATTGACAGAGTTACAAAGAGAAGGTGAGGCCTACTTTAAAATTAATATTAAGACTGGGGAGGGGGAAAAAATCAAATTAAAAAAATATATGAAGGTATATTATAAATATATATAAAACCTTAAAAATAATAATTAATTTTAAAATGAACCCCTTCTTATTTTCACACTAAATGATTAATACATGATTTTAAAAAATAAAATAAAAGCAAATTCAACTGGTTATTAGAATGTAAATTCTTTTTAAAAAATTAACAATGTGGCACTATTTTCCAATGATAGAATATAAAATTAAAAAAAAAAAAAATCAATATCAAAGTGACAGTTTTGTACAGCCAGAGAAATATTTGCTATGGGAAATAACATTTATTACAAACATTCCATACTACAATTAAAAATAATACTGATTTTAAAAGAAATTCCATATAACTTCTAATTTATTCTAAGATTAGCACATACAAGGTGCTTGGCATAGCAGATGAATCTGTAAGTTTATGTATGTCTAAAGCAACTAATCATATACTTCATAATATTTGCTGTATTTGTAATATGCATGTATACACACATTAATTTTTAAAAACAGCATTTGAAAGGAAAAGTTCATATATATGATTAAAAATATTTGGTCTCATAGTGTTGACAGAAAAAAATCTTCTTGCAAGAATCGTTAGTTGGCTGTATTTCTCAACTGTATATTTTGAAGTCAAACAGAAACCTTTTTAACAAAATATATGACAATAGTTTTATCAAAAATGAAAATACAAGGTTTTAACTTTTTTTTTTTTTCAAATCATAGAATTATATGCTAATTTTGACATTTTGATTTTTTAAATTTTATTTCAAAGACTATTTGTTAAAGACTAATACTTTTTTCTATATACCGATTCACTTCATTCATTTATTCATTCATTCATGCTAATGGGGTCTTCAAAAATTATCCGGCAAAGCCTCTTAATAAACTATCTGGCCACAGTGGTTCAAATTATGCCAGGGTGGGCACTTCATCAATGTACTTCTTTCAGAAAATTTTCTAGTTGCCTTCAAATTATTAAATGAGCAATATGGCAGAATGTTTCTTTTAAGAAGATTTAAATGAAGTCAATATTAATAAATGATGTTTTCAGCTACATATCCAAAATTTCAGGTTAAAAATTGCATACAAATACTTTTACATGCACGGAAATATTTGGTTGTACACATGTACGCATCAATAATAGTACTTCCCAAATAAAATTAATTTAACTGATTTTTCAGGGTCATTTAGAAAAAAAAAAATAAAGCATTCCGAATAGTTCCATTTAAATATATTATTTCAATCATGTGACCTCTTCTTCAAGACAATCCATTATTATATATTTTCATTAAGTTTTTTCATTTTTGTTCCCAAATGTATAATCTTCATCCAATTCTGATCACATCATTCTCTGATAATCGCTCCTTCAAATAAAAATATAGTCTAGAGCACATGAAAATGTTCCCATGATATAACTTCCTTTTTATTGATCTATTAGACTCCTTTTTTAAAAATAAGAATCTTTAAAAAAAATTTTCCACTTATTTTCATTTTTTATGGCTATAGTATTATTAACAACTTACACAAGCATATTTCTGAAGCATTTAATGTAATCTAATCTATTTTTGAAAAAATCTCAAATTTGTGCAATGTAGAAAAAAAATATTTCAAAAATGTTTTCATTTTTTTTTTTTTTTGCCTATTTGAGTAATTCTAGATTCAATTCTCAATTTCTTGACTTGCATTGGTGGTCGGGAGGTCAGCGCGACTGCCTTGCACTTGCAGGCAGTTGCCCGGGTTCGCGTCCCGGCCTATGCTATGACACTTTAAAAAAAATAAAAAAAAATTCTCAATTTCTTTGGAGTCGAAAATTTTCCATCTTATTAGTAATAATAGACTTGGTATCTAATATATATATATATCATTAAAAAAACAAGAAAAACCTCATAGCATGGATAACATGCCCATCTTTTGAAGTTTAAGCCAAGACTTTGTTTCATATAGCTGGCCCAAAGCCATTCAACATTGGTCAGTAAATGGGTATCAATATTATTCAGAGGATAAAAAGCCCAGTTGGGCAGATGATGTCAGTGCAATGAATTTTAAAGGAAATAATTCAATGGTAATATAATGCAACTCAATTGGAGGAGGAGACATATTTCTGGAAGTTGATCCTATAATTTATTTATCAATAACAGCTTTCATAAAAACATGGACAAGCGAGTGACAAATCTTGTAAAAAATCATGCAATGTTTTTTTCCTGTTCCTTTGCTAAGATTTTCTTTTAATAATAGGTAAACCAATGTACTTTCTGGTGTCATGGCAAACAAAAAATTCCTTATATAATAAATTTACTTAATCCTTGATTCCCAATTTTTTTTTGTTAAAAAAAAAAAGCAACAAATTTTCTGATGATTTTTACTTTTTTAACTATACAATTTCATATCAAATTTCATGAACGTTTAATGCAAAAAGTTGTATATAGTCATAAAATTCCTAATTAACTGGAGAATTGAACATAGAGATATTTACATGCATACAAACAAAAAATACGAGAAGCTATTTTATCTAACAAAACAAGAATTTATTATCTTATTGTGAAAGTCTCCTTGACCATTATTTTTACTAAAAAAATTTTAATAAAAAATAATTGAATAATTTTATTATTTAGGAGTTCATAAAAAGTTCAAGTACCAAAGTGACAGATGATTGGTTGCTTTGAAAATCAAAGGCCAATTTGTACACCCAAGTGGCAAAATAAAATATTTATGAAAGAAATTTAAAATAGATATTTAGAAGATGTAACCCCAATAATAATAATAATGGATAAATATGCAATAAAAGACACATAATAATCATACATTTTATCATTTCCCAAACTTATAAGATGTTAACTAAAAACCATCTCCAAAAACATTTTCTTCTAACAAACTGTTCTTTTTGATTTCTAGCTGAAACAACATATTGTGATTTAGAGATCAGATTATTTTGACCTCTTTCAGTTAAATTTTTTTCATTTTACCTTGAATTCTAATGATTATAGCTTTCCTTAATTTCTCTATTAAGTAGCCAATTATCTTTTCATTAAGCTTTTACCAAACACTGTACAAATGCAACTGACATAAGCTGACACATTATGAGCAATTATGATTAATCAATTCATAGTCAAAAAGGTAATCACATTTATTTAGTAGTTATTTTCCACTTTATTATTATTTAAACAAACGTCTTTCAAACAACTGTTTTATCATGATGTTTTGGTCTAGGTACCTTAGCAAATGCAATTCAACAAAAAAAGTTGGATAAATCTAGTTATTTTGGATATCTCCAAATTTTTGATCAAGTTGTTAAACAGCCACTTCTAATTAAGCTTCCTTTATATGGACTTTCCTTCCTTATCTTTCTGAAAGTGGGCATCTAATTTTCTTACAAAATTAACATGTTGGTACAAAAAGTATTCAAACTAATGTTTATATATATTATTAATGATAGGCTAGCTCAGGATAAAGTTTTTATTGAATTCTATCTCCAAACTATTTTTATTTGAAAATATATTCTTTATTACATTTAACCCAATTCACAGATTTTTTTTTTTGTTGACAATAACAAGCAGTTTATATTTGAACTAAATATCTAAGAACCAATCTTCTTCTATGATTATCTTTTTTTTTTCTTTTTTAGCTTCTTCATAAAAAAAATTGATCTTTTAAAAGTTATTCAAAATATTAAGTTTCGTATTTAATTTTGAATCTGTTATAAAAAATATAATCATATTACTTTCGATCTAACTGCCCTAGCTCTTTCCCAAAAAGCAAATTTCTCTTTTATAAACTTATTTTGTAACAATCTAAGTTCAATCACCTGTTAATAGTGCTCTCATATTTGGAATGATGTAGCTGATCTCATATCATTTCATGGTCAATCTTACTTAACGTTTTCTGCGGATCATTTTTCTGAACCCATTTCCTGAATTGTTCAAAATAAAGATCAATTTGTTCTTTCTTAATGCCCTTCATTTGACTGTATATTGATCAACTTTATCAAAGTTTTTCTTCTTCTTTCCATATGACTCTATTCAGGAATTGTTTACATAGTACATTATGCTTTCATTTACATAAACATTCAGTTTTTAAAGTTAACTTTGTAGGTTTTACTTTCTAAATAAAGATCTTTCATCTTTTTAACAGATCTGCCAACAAGAACAAAAAAAGACAATAATTTTTTTCCATAAATAATGATTTGTTTTAATTTTTTTTAAATGCTTCAAAATTAGTTGTGATCATCAGTCATAATTAGGCAATGCTAAATTCATATAAGTTGATAAAATATAATATCATTTCCTTTAACTTTCTTCTTCGATCTTAAGCATTTTCATATAATTAAAGCAAATTCATTCAACTGCATAAGTAAATAATGAAAAGTTTTTTTAAAAAAAAACTGTGAAGAAATAGAAGTTTGAAATATATATATGAAGTTAAAAGTCTATATATATATAAAAGTGTATATGAAATCAAAACTACAATATGAGCCATGTATATTTTACTCATTTGAAAAAAGTTAATTGGGTGTGAGGTTGATTTGACTTCTGGATTGATGGATATTTGTGATATAATTGAGTTATGGTGAAAGATGCAATGAGATAGAAATAAAGTATAAATATATATATATATTTGCTAGTTAAAAAAAGAAAATGGAATTCTATGTATATACTGAAATGAATAAAAATATCAGGTTTATATGTTTAAACATCACGATATCAACAATTCATTGCTTTAGGTCAAGAAAATGTTACATATTTTAAATTAATAGTTCTGTTTAAGTAAAGCAACTATCTGCCCGCATTAGTACTGTTTTAAGTCCCAAGCAATGGAAAACTTTTTACGCAAGAGTATTATTTACAATCTTTCCGGAGCTTCAACATTTGGATCCAGAGACTTAAGATAGTCAGACAATTATCATAGTATATATGGCTACATTCAAAAATAAAATAACTTGTTTATTTTTAACATTTATATTATATATTTGATTATATAATGTTACAATATATGTTTAATTCTTATAACAGAAAAAAATAAAAACAATATTAAGACTTCAAAAAGTAAAATTATTCAATTTTTTACAAAAAACTTATGTCGACACATCTCAGATGCAAGCATGGTTGAAATTGATAAGTCTAAACTAATTAAATTATAATATTTTAAAAAGTAGATAAATATAAAACACTTATATTTTTTGCAATTTATTTTATTTTTGAAAAGAGTGACATAATTGATTTATTATTTTGTGGGATTTATTTTAACAACAGGTACAGAAAACTTTAAAAAATTTAACATGGCCATACATACCTGCTGAATACCACCCAAGTGTATGCAATAATACTGAAGATTAAATTGAAATTTAATTCCAAAACAAATCCTACTAGAAAGCCTAATATCTATATTGCCTAAATAAACTCAGTTATTATGTTTTACTTTTATTAATAAATATTATAACAAATCAATTGGTTCCTAAGTTTAAATGGTATGTAATGAAACAAGAGTGATTAACTCTCTACTGCCCTCTATAGCAAGCTTGACTAATCACTGATTAATCAATCTTACTGTAGATGGTCGAAGAATAGTTATTCTTACAATTTATTTTATTTTAAACATCTTATTTATTAACAACAGGTTTTGAGTAGTCTCTGGATTTTTTAAAAAAAAATTATTTATATCAATTATCTCATACCTATATGGAAAAATGTTTGATAAATGCCCTCAAACTTAGATAATTTAAAAGAAATACAGTCCTCCCAACAATTCAATGCTTGCCCATCACCATCCTCTTATTTAATTTTGTTGCAATGGACAAATATGCACATTCATACATCTCAACAATGAATAGTGCTTTTCAGATCATATAACATATATTTATACATCAACGATATATAAATATGTTTTAAATTTAAAAAAAATAAAAGCACCTGGTTAAAATTAGTTAATATATATGTATATTTAAAACTGTTAACATTTATTATATTCAAAAAAGTCTAATAACATGATCAAACTGAAGGTAAGTCATATAAATTATTTAAAATTTTTTTTTTTTAAAAATATCTACTCTTTCTTATTGCATTGCCAAATGTATACCATATAATACTAAATTGCCCAAGCACTTTACTACTGTTACACAATGCTTTATTTACCACCCTTTCTTACAGTTTACAGTTTCGATTGCCCCAGCAATCTTCTTCAGAACTACAACATAATACAAACATATGTAACGGAATATGTGCCCATACATATGAATATAAATATACATGAACATATAATTTACATTCTATATATATATCTTATATCTTTTTATTTTATATTATTATTATTCATTTCTTACCCTTTTTAACATTCTATATTTATTAATCAAAATATTTCCTATATATATGTATTCTATTTTTATTCTTTACTTTATTCTTATAATATTTGACTCCAAGTTAATATCTTTCATATTTTATATTATTATTATTATTCATTTTACTAACAATAATTGTTAAATAATAATGTAAAATATGAAAGATATTAACTTAGAGTCAAATATTATAAGAATAAAGTAAAAAATAAAAATAAATACATATATATAGGAAATATTTTGATTAATAAATACAGAATGTTAAAAAAGGTAAGAATTGAATAATAATAATTTAAAATAAAAAGATATTATAAGATGTATATATAGAATGTAAATTATATGTTCATGTATATTTATATTATGTTGTAGTTCTGAAGAAGATTGCTGGGGCAATCGAAATTGTAAACTGTAAGAAAGGGTGGTAAATAAAGCATTGTGTAACAGTAGTAAAGTGCTTGGACAATTTAGTATTATATGGTAATTTAAAATATCATGTACACATTTTGTCTTTTCAAAATAGTTCATAATTTTCCATATATGTCAGGGAATACATCAAACTTCTTTTTAAAACTTGCTTTTATATGACTATAATAAAAATAAAATACATCCAATGTTTCGATTATTTTATATAGTCTTTTTCAAGGAACACTAAAAAATAAAAAATATATAATAATAAATATCACATATTCCAAACAAATGCAGAAATATTAAAAAAATACTAAAAATTCTCTTTACCTCAACACCTTTTCTATTACAAACAATTTCAACGTAATCAAATTTTTTACATTTATATACCCATCCAAAAAATACATTAAAAACATTTAATCAACAAACCTATTATTTTCTTTTTCTTTTCTATTAACATCCTATTTAATTCAGGTTTAATTTCACTAATGTAAATCCCTTTCTTTATCATTCTTTCGTAGTATGACTTTATACATTCTAAAAGTTTTATTTCAAAATCTTTATGTTTAAATTTATTTATATGATTGTAAATAGCAAAATTTTTATCACTTAAAAGCTGCTTTAATCTGGTTTCCAATTTATTTTTTGTAGTCCCGACATATGCCTCTATATTCTTTTTAAAACAATTCAAACATTTTATTATGTAAACTGAATTCATAATCTCTAAATTATTACATTTCCTATTATTATTAATTAAAAAATTTAAACTTTTTTTCTTTTTATAAAATGGATAAATGAAAACATTATATTTCTTATTAATCATTCTTAACAAACAAATCTTCGGATAAATTGAAACCAGTATGAATTACCATTTTTTTTTTATTCTTATTTGAAAAAAAAAAAAGGTTTGTTATTTAAATGTTTTTAAGGTATTTTTTGGGATGGGTATATAAATGTAAAAAAAATTGATTAAAACAGGAAAAACTCTCCATTGAGTGGCACTACTGTATGAAGAGTTTTGCCTGTTTTAATATATTTCATTTACTGTATAATATATATATAATGCGGCCATTAACATTCATATATATATATATTTATGCGGAATATTACAGACAGCTTTTTTGTATTAATATAGTTGTTGCTATAAAATCTATTTATATGTTATTTATTTAGATCATATTAATAATTTTTTCCTTCTGGGAATTCATTGACATTTATATATTTAGGTAAAAAAGATCATTGGGAAGCTATTGTGGCAATATAATAATATCCAAATGACACATTCAGTAAAGAGGAGTTACATTTAAATTACTAAATAGAGTTTTTTTTTTTTTAAATTTTAAGTAGCTGAGAATCATCTAGGAATCTTTAGCTAGAGTCCACGGCTCTAATCATTGTGCAAAATCTTCACACAACAATCTCAATCAATATTGTTGCAATGATTATATTTTATGAAGAAAAATATCCATTCCCCAAAAAATTAAGATGCCTAGAAATTCAAATTTATTAATATTTCACATATACTTAAAATATGAATGAATACCTTATCATAAAACCCTTCACTCAAAAGACATATTTTCAATGTTTATTTTTATATATTAGTTTATTCATATAACATTCTTTTCAAAAGTTTGATAACTTACAATACAAATAAAATAGATATAAAGAAAAAAAATCAAATCAATAAATTTATAAATTTCATTTTATAAATTGAGGGTGAATTCACACTTGAGGATTATCAGTAATGACTTGCAATTGCTTTCTACTGATTTTATAACAACATGCATACAGATTGGGAGGGGGTGGGGAAAACATAACTTTTTTTTTTTTTTTAAAATTATATATATAAAATAAATATAAGAAAGATGATAAAAAAGAATTCTTAAGAAATCTTTCTTAGTTCCTCCCTTTAATAATCACTCTCACATTCTTTCAAAAAGATAGTTAAAAGGGATAGGGTTCAAAATTAATCTAAAGTTTTTAATATGTACCTTATTTTTTTAAAAACTTTCCTAAAAAATAAAGAAATGAAGATAAAGACATATGTACGTGTGTATATACACAAGTATTTTAATTATCATGACAAATTATAACTTCTTTATATGTTTTCAAATAATTTAAAACAGATGAACACATACAAATATATGTTCTTTCATCAATCATGATAAAACAAAAAAAAACCTGTAACTTTTTTTTTCTAAAATAACAAAATTTTTATCTCCAGGATTCACAATTATGTAGTTTTGTTCCCAAAATTTCCAAAACAATATATATATAAAATGAACAAAAATAATCTACAAAACAAATTTGAGATTTGATAGATTGCAGAAAATAATTTAAAAACAAGATTACCATATTGCCACATTGTGATAAAAAATAGTAATAATTTTCTTAATTTTTGTATTAAATGATGTAATAAATGCTGTTTTCCCATAGAATTATGGAATCAAATGTTATCTACTTAAAAAATAATCACATAAAAATGGGGTTATAAAGAGAAAGAATGTATTAATGAAAGAGTTTAAAAATTTGCTAGTGCTGTATTACAGGGAGTTGCCCTCTTAGGCAGAGAATCTCTGTTGACTGCACGCATGAAAGGGATTAATCAGGTGGAAGTAACTCGTGAATTCGGAACTTTGCCCGAATCTGCGGCCGAACATCTCCATTCTACATTGATTAAAAAAAAATAATTTTAAGTTTAAATTGTGATGTTCATATTAAATTATACAATATATAAATATTCAGATGAAAATACTTAAAAAAATTAAAATACATTCATCAATTCATGTATACATTAAGCATAATTACTTGTAAGATAAAAATACTTAAATAATTGCAACAGTTTGAAAAACATATATTTAAAAAAGAAGTCTATTAATTATAAAAAGATCTAGTAAATTGTTACAAATGTAACTTTTTCCTAATCAATGCAAAATTAATTTATTTATGCACCATGTAAATATAATTAAATATTTATTCATTTTAATTGTTTTTTTCATTAAAAGGGGGAAAAAAGCTCTAAATCCTGATTTATATTATTCAATTATCATATATTTAATTAATGTAGTTTTAATAAATATGAGTGGTAAATAACTTAAATATGACTATTGTTTGTGACAATTCAGTTGTTGAAGAATACATTTACATATTCAATGAATTTTTGTTCTACCATTTTTTAAGAGTTCAAAAAAAATAAAAAAATAAATGATAGATATGTAAATACGATTGCAAGAAAGTCTTTTAAAAGTTATAAAAAAAATATTTAAAGAGTATTCACTAAACTATGTATATGTAAAATATAACCTAACCATTGGCTTTAAATGATGCTCAGATATTATAAATCAACACATTACACACTTATTCATAAAATGTGTGCATATATCGCAGTAACCGTACATAATTAAAAAAATTGGAGTTAATACTAATTATAATGATTAGATAAGATTACCATTTTTTAAATAAATATCTTCTTTAACAATTTATTTAATTATTTTGATTTTATAATTTTTTTTTTTTTAAAAAAAAGCTATTTACTTATTTTGAATATATTTTATGTTTTCAATTGATTTCAGAAAATGTTAAGATTTTGTAAAAAGTCTTACTTTTAATATAAAGACACAATTTGCAGACACGTCAAACAAAAATATCTCTTCTTAAACAAATAATAAAAGATAAAATGTGAGACTACTATGTTTGACAATTATAAGATTTAAAAAAGATAGAGATCATAGGATACTTTTTAAAGAAAAATGTCATTTTAAATTAAAAAAGCTATCCATGCAGAAAAGTATTGCATTGGGACTATGATTTGTCAACAATAGGAACTAAAAAAAAAGGCCCAACAACACTTCAAAAATCAATAGATCCATAAAATAATAATACATTTTTTTACGGCATTGACGTCAGGATCAAAGAAGTAAATAATAGATGTGGAAAAACGATTTCCGATACGTGAATGGCTTTATTGTTCAGGAGTTTATAAAAAGTTTGAGTACAGAAAGTGCCAGAACAGGAATTGATCTGAGGACATTATCCTCCACCCTCTGACACTCTATGCTTGCCCTAAATTATATACTGGGCATTTGAAACATTTATCACATATGGCAATTTTTTTTTACTTCTTAACACTACTTGCTATAAAATTGGAATTACTTTGTGAAAAATATATGTTAGGCATAATTATCAATTATAAAAATAATTGTGCTTTGTCATCATATGTAAAATTTCAGAAAATTAAATTAACTAATATGGCTAAAACCTACCAACTGAATGAGATTCTCTAAAAATGGCAGCAGCTTTAAGAGTTCAGTGTCTTCCTTATCCACAAACCAGCTTTCAATAGGGATTCCATTTTCCAACTAAAATTAAAAAAAAAAAAAAAAGAAATATGATAGCGATCAAAACAACTAATTAAAAAAATTACTTTAAAGGTCTCTTTATTCATTTATTTATATCTATATAAAATTCAATAATAATACTAAAGCACTTCATAAAAGTATATTTCACAAGAATAGATAAATATTTAATAATTTTCCAAAGACCTCTACAATGAAAATCCAGCTAAGCAGCATTAAATATTAATACCATAAAAATGGTCAAAGTGTCTGAACACTCATGTGGAAAATGATTTTATATAAAATTTAAATAACAAATATATAAAGTACTAATCACAACATGTATATGTTTATTACACTAAGAATATGTACAATTCATTACACAATTTCTTTTAATATACTTCATATACTTCCGTGGAAAATTACAAGCTCATACCATGTACGGCTAAAGAGTAATAATACTAAAACTACATGCACTTAAAAAAATAATGCAATCTTTTAAATTAAATTCCTTAATTAAATTTTTTTAAATATATTAGCATGTTAAATTTACAAACCAACAAATATAACATTATTATGTTATTATTGTTATGGAAAATATTAAATGCTACACATAATCTAATAGAAAGTTATATTTCTGTATTAATAGTCGTGGCTGAATGGCTGCAAGTTGTACACTATTTTTTGTTAGAATAAATTATAGAGAATGCATTTATGGATAGTTAAAAAAAAACAACTGATACATACTTTTGGGATAAGTTTTATTTTCTGAAATTTTTTAAAAAAGCTTTTTTTTTGGACAAGTCACAAAGAATTAATAGATACATTCAGGTAAATATTGTTTTTTATTCAAATTTATATTCAGTAATTCTAAATATTTAATTTCCTTTTCTTTAATTAATGTAGTTCTTATAAACTCGTAATGAAATATTACAAAAAGGTAAAAGTTGAAATTCTAATGTGAGAATGATTTGTGCCAAAAGATATAATAGAAAAATACAATATAAGGAGGCTTGGCAATTGCAAAGGATCCAAATGCAATCAACAGAAAGGATTCATGCGTTCTATTGTCAAAAAAAATGGAACATTTAAATGTGACATTTACATAATAAATTACATCCATATACAGGCATAATTTTCAACTGCTAAATTAATATGGCACTGAAATTCTGGCAGTGGTCTGACAAAAGCATGCTGAATGCATTACAAAAGTTTTAAATTTCAACTTTTGCCTTTTCGAATACTCTATTACGAGTTTATAAGAATTACATAAATTTATATTATAATATTCATTGTCTGGAAAAATTATTTCAATTTGTTTTTTTAAAAAGTAAAATTATTTATAGTACCATATTTAAAAAAAAAAAAGTGAATTTTGACAGCAATTGTATAAATTGTTCAAATGTTTTTTTGCAATTCCAAATAATAATTTTATATCTTATTAAATAATCACAGTCTTCTTACACCTTTAAGCAAATAATTTTTATTAATATAATAACAGTTTCGACTGTTAATAATAATTTTGTTAGAAAACAAATAAACCATCACACACCCATATCTAAATAAGAGTCCTGCATTACAAAATAAAATGCAAACACTTTTTGAAAAGTAGCTGAATGAAATATGAAAAGTGTTTATATGTATCATTTTAATTATAATTTTAAAGGAATAAGATAAAATGTATTATTAACATGCATTTATTTAACAAAATTCACAATTTAAAATAACTTTAAAAATGTTTAAAATCTTGATCAACTAAAAGCTTAAAAAAACAATATGGCTCCTATGGGAGTTTTGATTGTTTAACAATCTTCTTCAAAACTGTAAATAAACAGAACATATTAAATATCAATGTTTGCTAATAGTGCTATATACATCATGTAAATTGTCTATACTTATTTTAATATACATAACATTCATTATATACAAATATGAATTAACTTAAAACATGATTTTCATACGAATTTTATTATTATTAAATTATGCACTAAAATCTAATTTAGATTATATATATATATTATTTCTTCTGGGATCCTTAACAGTTAAAGTATACCTTGAAATATGTCCAAGTGATAGCTATATTGTGGAATGTTTATATCACCTTCTCCAACAACATATATCACTTAAATTATATTGGTGCATTTAAATATAAGTTATTTGCATGCAGAAAATTCTACAAACAGAAACTTAACGAATAAATTTCATTGTCTAAAACCTTAGCTGTTTAAGAGCTAAAAGTAACTCACTGTGATACAAGTAAGCCTTATCTTTGAACTGCCAAATGCTGGTCCATATTTCGGATTGGACTACTGATTCTTCCTAATCTATTTTATTCTTAAGCCCTATAAAGAGTCCACTCTTCAAGACCATAGTTAATAATACCAACATCTAATACTATAATATTTCTAAAATGAGATGAAAAAATTTGAACTCTATGCTATTAGACAAAAATGATCTTCCATGTTAAGGCCTTAAATAAATTAGTATAGATCAAATTCATGAAAAGTAATTTTTTCTAATTAAATAGAAGCAATAATAATAAAATCAATTTTATATCTACATTATTAATACCATTTTTTATGATCAGTTTTCTCCCTAATAGCCTTCCTCCTCCAAAATTACAACTGTAATTTCTTTTTTTTATATTATTAATTACTCTTTTTTTAATTCTAGTTATATGTTACTAACAAATTATATATACACCTCCTTAAATATATTCTGGATATGCAAAGAAAAAAAAATACAACGTAGAACAAAAACATGCTTGATATTTTTCATAAATTATAGTTTAAGAAATGTAAAAAAAAAATACACCCTATTTTAAATGTACTACTACGCATAAATATTTCATTACAAATCTTTGTTAATAAACACATTTAGTTCTATTTAGGTGAATTCTGTTTTCTTAGTATAAAACGGATTATAGAATAAAAAAAAAAAACTCACCTGGTATCCAAAGGCTTGCGGAGAGTTGTCTACTATTATTGTCTTCGACAAATCCCTGCCCAGGATACCGAGATCTTTAATATAATTTCCATTAACACAAACACAATGTTCTCGAAAAAGACGATGCCTAAATTAGGAGTAAAAAAAAAAGAAAAAGACAAGACATATAACTATCAACTATATATAAAGACAATACATTTATTTATACAATTTACATTTACTTAAAAATTAAAGAATCTGATTAACATTTTATTCCAAAAGCATAATCAAAACAAAATTACAAACAACTGACAATGTATAAAATAAAGAATTTGTTCAAAAATGAGCTAAGAGAATAAAAATAATTAATGTATCATAAAAAAAAGGTAAAAAAAAAGTTCACCTTTGATAGAAAACCACTACAAAAATTTTTATTTATTTTTTAACTCAATGAAAAATGTTTTTATATGGATTAAATATCAAAACTTCGAAAATATTTTTCACATGAATCTAAAACTGCACAAGAGGATATCAACAAGTTCAAAGATAGCAGGCATTTTTTTCTTTCAATAATTATGACTGAACATATACATTATTTTCATAGAAATTGTCTCCAACTACATACAAACAGAAGAAAATAATGTATCATTTAATTTCCAAAGCAATATGTGACACATTTGAGCACCATGAGAAAGAAGTGCAACCATTCAAAATTTATTTGATCCCACAAATGTATAATAAACAAGACTGCAAGATGAAGCTAATTAAATTTGAAGACTTCGCTGAAAATATCAGCCTATTGCCATGCACAAATCTTGTAGAGAGAAATAGCAAAAATATTGCTCATAAAAGAATGTGGAAACCAAAAAAATTCATTCACGTACTGATGAACCATCAATACATTTGTTGTGTGTTCTAGAGGTGATAAAATATTTTAACTTATAGCCTGATAGAATATACTGTCCCTAACTGTGAATACTTAAATAAAATTGGTAATTCTTCATTGCCACTTCTGTTTACAACTTTGCTGTGCTCTGAATTTGTTAATTTCTTGTTATCAATAGGAAGTGATACAAAAATATACAGAAACTAACACCTAAATCTGACCAACTGGTTCTCAACTTGAGAAGAAATTAACAGTTATCATTAATATCAACTACTGAATATTCCTCAGATTTTAAATCTCAGATCTATCCGAGTGTTGCCTGCCTCATATGCCACTTCTTGTAAGAACACTATTATTGAGCTCTGCAAACACTATCACCAGGCACATCAGTTTGAAATGAAAATAAATACAATAAGGTGACATTGATAAAATACTAAGGGTGGTAATTAAGCAGGAATTTAGATCAATTTATTATAAAAGTATGTTGCTTAATTGATGACAACAGAAAGAAAAATATTACAGAGTAATAATTACAATGTCTAAACAAGTTTATTAACTATTTTCATTGGTGTAGCTTACATGAAGCAGAGAAATGGACTGTAAGGAAAAGAAAGAAAGAAAGATGGAAGATAAATTGCAAAAATGAGGTCAATATTGTAGATATTTTGAAAATAATAAATAGAACGATATTATTTACTAAATATATTAAGAAATGAAAGAGAGTATGAAGAGTTAGAGTAAAAGTTGAAAAAAATTGGCACAATCTATCTTTTAATTGTCAGCATTCCTCTAAATACACACAATCGGTGTATAGTCAACATATTTTTCTTGTATAAAACAAGTGCCCAATCTGTGGCCAAATGTCACCTGGAATGGCTATGAATGCAGTCCAACACAAAATTATTGTTATTTAAAACATACTTTTTTTTGTGATTACATGTTTCAATATGACTAAAATAAATGAACATATGTTCTCAAATACAATGTCTAATATCCCATTAGTTTTATACTGCCTTCTTTTTTCTTTACTTTTATAATAAAAAAATATATAAAAAAACATTTATGACATTTTATTACTTAGATATATACATTGTCTATAATAGTAATCACAAACTTGGAATCTGCTCGATCATCTCCGAATGGAGCTACTGCATAATTAGGATTATCATGTGAGGGCTTTTTTCCTTATTTATGATGGCGGATAACATGAAAATTATGCGCAGATCTTTTGCTTTTTTTAGATAATGTTTGTGCATTTAATGTGTGGCCCAATACAACTCTTCTTTTCCCAATATGATTCAAAGACATCCTATTCTACAAATTAAAACTAAAACAAATTTATTTTTGAAATATATATACTGCAAATAAATCAATTGCTTATAACAATTGTCCAATATCTAATCCAAATAAAGAATCTCTATTACAATCTAATAAGATATATTGCATTTCCAAAGATTATTATAGATATTGCATTACAAATGAAAATAAATTCCGAAGTAAAATTGCATGCTGAATGGAATTAAAGATACTCTTTTAACAATATCTAAAAGTCTATAAATTACAAATTCAAGTGTTTCTCTTTATGTTTAAAAAACAATATTACACCAGCACAAGCAAAAACATAGACCTAATTTTTTAAAGAAAATAAATAATTCCTATTATTTTCTAAAAATAAACTAGAAATACTACCTTATAAGTTTCTTGTCTGGGTCCAGCAGATTTAGTAACTTATCTGCATAAACTTTCTTAGAAGCTGTAAATAAAATAACTTCATAAAGTTGAGACACACGCTCTAAAAATTCACGAAAATAAGGCCTTGTTCGAACATACACCTAAATTAGTAAAAAAAAAAAGTACATACATATAAATAACATAAAAATTCCTTTTTACAATTTTACTCTTTATTTATTGGGAAAAAAAAATTTAAAGATTTCATATAAATATTTTTTAACAGAAAATATTTGTATAATTATCAACACGTATTTATAATAAATTAAAACTAAAACAAATTAAAGGGAAATAATTATCTATCACAATTAACAGATTAAAACTTCAGAATAAATATCAAATTAATATATAATTTTAAACAAATATAACAATCACTAACATTTGCCCTTAATTCAAAAGTCTATGCTAATTATTGCAATGTTATGAAAAATCTTAAGACAGTGAATCATTAGACCTAAAAATAAGAAAATAGAACTAAATGAATGAACAATATGGAGGCACATTAGACTGATATCATGTACTTGTCCATAGAGTTCACAAACACCATTCTTCATAGAATATGCACAATTATTATAATGATTACCAATATAACAAGATCGTATCTAAAATAATCTAATGCTAATAACTGATGGCAGACATTTTAATCTTTATAATAAGTCCTCTATCAGAAACTAGTAGAAGATTAGAATCTTAGTGTAGAATCAGTTTAAATATACCATCATATAGCATGCTAGATTCAATCCAACTATTTCAGCAAGGTTCAAGATGTCAATCCTTATTTATTTACGGATAATAATATCATTTGAGTTGATCTGTTAAATGTAGAAATAATTCTTTAAAAAGTTTATTTATTATATTTAAATCAAACATGAATCCTGGTCAAAACAAATTTATGTTATTACATTTATTTGACGGATCTCTCAGATGCATATTGCTATTTATGCAATTTTATTGACTAGTGCACCAGATTGAATGTAATTCAAACTGCAGGGATTTACACACTAAGCTCATGAGCTGTAGTGTTATTATAATAGCTCAACGATATCTTGTTGTGTACTGAGGATATTCTCAAACTAAAGTATATGGTAGCGACTTTTGAAAAGATAAAGAGCTGCAGTCTTATTTTTTGAATCTAAATTCAGTTATATAGGCCAATCTAAAGCTTCTTAGTTTGAGAGCATGAAAGATGTTTCTTTATTCACTTTATATCCATTAATTTCTTTCTATATATTAACATTCGTGAAATTTTTCAATTTATTATTCATATTACAAACTATTTACTAGCGCAGAGGTTGCATGAAAATAAAATTGAATATTGCATAGTTTCTAATAGTTCATAATATTAATGTGTAGTAAATTGAAAAATTTCATGAATGTTAATATATAGAAAGAAATTAATGATGTGAAATGAATAAAGAAATATCTTCACACGTTCAAACTAAGACACTTTAGATTGGCCTATAACTTAATTTAGGCTCAAAAGATAAGACAGCCGCTCTTATCTTTTCAAAAATCTCTAACTTGTGCTTTAGTTTGAGAATACTTTCAGTACTCAACAAGACAGTGCATGAGCTTAGGGTGTAAATCCATGCAGTGTAAATTAAATCAAATAATAATTATAACTGAACTTTCTTTTTATTAATTAATTAGTTTCTATTACAATAGAGAGAGCCATCATAATAACAGAACACATACACGACTTCATGTGTGTAAAATTGGGACAAATGTCCCAATCTTTCAACATATTAAAAATTATTTTGCAATCAAAGACTTAATCCAAAAAAAGTTTTTGTAACATTTACAATTATATACAACAAATTACAAAATTTGTCATTCTTATAGGATTTTATTTTAATACCTTGCAATTAAATTTAGAATTCAATATATAAATATCACAAAAATCTTTTCACCAATATTTATAAATATTAAAATCAAATGAAAACAATTACAGGTATAGATAGTTTTTAAATTTGATAATATTTTTTTTGACAAAAATTCTAGTATGATTAGTTGTAGCTGAAAATAAAATTAAGGTTTAAATAAAACTCAATTCTGATAAAAAATAATTGAAGTATCACAAATATTGCCTATCAAATTATACAGCTATCTGATATTTTGAAATAATAACATTTGAAGTTCAAATAGTTTATATTTGAAATCTATAACTGAAAGTATTTAAAGACTTGTGATTTTTGTTCATATCGACTCATTCGAGGAAAAATGTGAAGATTTGATCAAATTCTAATAGAAATAATGTTAATACTTCTCTGATACCATACAACTATAAAACTGCTGTATTTATTTTTATATTATGCCAATATTCATTCATAATTAATGTACGAAAATTAATATTTTACTAAACTGATCGTTCCGAGTATAGGAATCATTCTAGATAGAGATTTTAAATACTTTCTCTTCGGCACTTATTAATAAAAACTTGTTAGAGCTATTGGTACGCTCCCTATATTTCATATCTGTAATACAAGCTTAAAAAGCAAAGTCATGCGAGACATGACTTGCTTTATTGATTATTAATAATAAATTGAAAGGTTGCTAGTCTTTCACATGCGCTTACTGTTGTTTCTCAAACAGCCAATCAGGTCTTAAACACCGCTGTTTAACACCTGATTGGCTGTCTGAGAAACAACAATAAGCACATGTGAAAGACTAGCAACCTTTCAATTTGTTACTAATTCAATAACAACATGCGATTTAGACAAATATTATTTATTGATTATTATAATTTTGCCTTTGAGGCTTTGGCAAGGTTATATTGCTAAGACTATTTATGGTAGATCTGGATTTGATTCAGTCCCATATAGCTATTTAAATTAGATAGCTGGATTTAAAAACATTTAGGTGTCTAAAAATTTCAGATTTTCTATTTAATAGTTACATATTAGATAAGTGCTGGCTTTTGAGTTGGTATTTTAAATCTAGTGTCTGAATGTTCTAGTTCCTCACTGAAGTGAGCCAAAAGCTCGATACTGATATGATCTGAGTATAGGAATAATTCTAGATAAGAGATTTTAAATGCTTTCTCTTCAGCACTTATTAATAAAAGCTTGTTAGAGCTATTGGTATGCTCCCTATATTACGTATCTGCAGTACAAGCTTAAAAAGTAAAGTCACGCGATATATGACTTGCTTTACTGATTATTTAAAAACATCGATATGAACTAAATAAGCACAAAAATTTTAATTTACGTGGGGGGATGACGACCAAAAACAAGTCATAAATTAAAAAAGTACAAAGTCAATGTTTATTTTCATCTTTGCATTAACTTAAAAAGATACAAAATTAAATATTGCCCTGTCCTCTTCCCCCCCAAACCCAAATTAGCAAATTAACCTTCAAATCTAAAAACACTTTCACCTATCTTTAGCAAAAAGAAGGAAGTATTTTTTTTTTTTTATTATTAATTTTCAAATAATTGCTATTAAAAATTTGCTAATATTTTTCAAGGTTTCCACATTAATAAATTAAAAACATTCAATTTTTTTTATTATCATCACTATTGAATGTAAGTTATGTAATTTTTTAATTAATGTTTTAAACCTGGAAGAAAGTTTTTGTTTTGCAATCGATACTAAAAATTTTGCTTAGAATATAATATCCTCAGCAACCAGAAGTTTACCTCAATTTGCATTAAATTTTTCTTTATACAAGATTTTTTTTACTTGGATTTTGCCCAATTTTAAATGTAACCTTCATTAAGTTTAAATTGGCAGCCTTAAGTATGATAATATTTTGAAAAGGTAGATAATATACTTTGATAAATTTACTTTTCCATTTAAATTGGAAACACAGTATTTTTTTTTTTTTAAATTTAAGAAAATATTGATGTCATAATGTAATTACAGATAAATTTACTGAACACTTAATAAAATAATACTGAAATTGGCCATTGTATTTCTAAACATTTAATCATTTTTTTCCATATTAAGTTTAAACATTATATAAAGACTTTATTTGTAAGTTTTTGAATCTTTTTATCATGCTAATGTAAATTATTTAGGCATGATAAAATTCAACACAAACCACAAAAATGAGAATCCGCTGTATGCAACTGAAACATACCCTACTTTACCAAAAGTTGCTTACAAAAAAAAAAAAGAAATCTATCTTGCTTTGTGCTGACAAACTTATCAGAATCAGTTATCTAGTTATGGACAGTAATAATGTTTCGAGCATTTATAGCGGCAACATAGCGCCGCAGTGGCGGTTCATTGAAATTTTGTGTTCTTTTTAAAATTACGTGAAAACTACAAGCATAACGTCAATAGAAATCCCAGCATTCGTTGCATTTTTCAATTTTGTTTCTAATGATGTCCATTACATTAAAATCTAAAAAAAAATTGGATTTTTTATGAATAGGTTCATTTAATTTTTTTTTTCTTCAATTTACTAATTTTCATGGAGAAGATAAAGGCAGAAATTTTTAAACGGCTAGAGAGTGTACTATAATGGATTAAAAATACGGCGATAATTCACATTTTAAGGACTTCAAAATGTAATTAGAATATCAGGTTGTAAGTATTAAAAATTTTTATTTTTTAATTATATGAATAGTAAATTTTTAAAAATTATTTGATAAATGGTATGTTTGCATTTGTATTGGTGTTTGTGTAGTATATAAATTATATATCATTTATGCCCTTTATTATGTGTATATAAATTTAAACATTTGTATTCAAATACAACAAAAGTAGTTTATATAATTTTGGGGCTCTGATCTACATTATTTTCTAGACATAATGATTCTCAAAAGATTTAATAATTTATACTATGTTTATATATTACTGTCTTTAGGTTTGCAATTGCAGGTTTGTGTTTATATAACAAGCAATGTCTATATATATATATAAAATTAAGGTATTATAGAGCAATACATTGCAAATTTTACGATTGATTATCAAATATACAGAAATTTTGCAGTTGACAAAGGAATCACAAAATTTACTGGGCATAGTACCATGTGAAAACTAACAAAAAGATTTCAAATGTTGTGTGTGTGGAGATAACCACAATAGTTATGTATATACCACATGAAATTATATGCAGGCATAGAATCAAATTCTGATTCTTGCCTATATCTTGATATTCATGCTGTGGAGTCAATAGTTTTGCCACATCTTGCACATTATTTTCAAGTCTATAGCTAGCAAATGAGGTATATGCAAATAAATTATATCTCTATGGGACAATAAATATAACAAGATGGCATCACTGGTGTGCATAAAGAATATAAACATCACTGATGTACACAAAAACAGACAGTAACCTACAATTTCTAGTTTTAAATAGACAAGAAGCCAATTGCTATGATGACAAAATGCATATCCATCTTCTGGAAATGATTTGTTTTGTATCTTTTATTAGGATGAATCTTTTTCTTATAGATGCCTTTGAGATTTGTCATCTTTGGGGTACAAAATAAAAATGAAAAATTCTTATGCGAATACTTCTGAAGATTCTGAAGCTATGGATTATCTCAGGTAAAAAGTATTATATATGGTTTGAAAAATAATTTTGTAAGGAATACAAAGAAATTATCAATAAAGATGTAATTTAAACTTAGTTAATGATAAATTAGAAATTATGAACAAACAATAAAGTAATAATTATGTCGAATGTTGAAATTTCTTTTTTTCCTTATTTTTTAAATGGTTATCATTATTTATCTTAGCCTTATTGTTTTCCTTAGTTTTTCTAGTTTCTATCAATGTAAAGCTTTTCCCTCTAACATTATTAAAGCTGAAGTTATTGTGAAAATTGTGTCTCAAGCCAGGTTTTTAAAAATTCAGTAGGTGACCTGGATATTAAACAAGTTAAATCAAAACTGGAAAACTAATGAACATTTGAATCAATAAATGTTTTCATTATTTTGTATTCTCTTTAAAATTTTGAAAAAAAAAAAAAAACCCATCAGATCAAAACTTTATTTTACAAATATTAAGTACCATAATTTCATTTTAATGTAAAAAGTTCATTAAAATTTATGAAATAGCTCTCGTGTTGTGATTCAAAATATAGTGTTAAGATGTGGCAAGCAATAGCAAACTATTAATCATCAATGATTAAAAGCAGTTGCTTATTTGTAGCACTCTTTTGCCATCAAAGGTAAAGATCTTAACTTACATACACTAATTTTTAGGAATAATTAATGTACGTAAATTAAAATCTGTGGAGAATAGATTAAAATTTGTTGAAATCAAAAAATAGCTCAAACATTAATAAAGGCTGAACACAACTGATTTATTATTAATTGCAAATGCAGACTGTGCAACTAGTAAATCTGCAAATGATGCACCAACTCCACTCCTCCAGTTAAGCAAATATACTTCAGATATAGACTACGTTTCGATTAGTCATCCACATAGTTTACACATTTTATCTTGGAAGAATTGAAGGACATTATTAAGCCACATCATTATAAATATTTTCAATAGAAGCTTGACTAACCAACTTCTGACTGATGGGTAGTAAACATTATATTTAGGTCTGTCCAAAATTTAAGTTGGCAATATTTCATAATAGCTGATCATATATTTCGCACTACCTGTAATAAAGGTAAGTTTTTGTCTGTACAAATCTATGCAAATCTCAAATAAGATATTGCTGTGGTAAAATGTTAGTGGAAAAACTAATCAATAAATCCTGATTTTATTACCTTTGATATTCTCTGAATAAGTGGAAACAAAAAACGATAATTCAAACTACATAACAAATTTCCTTAATGTTTTTTTGCCAAGGTAAGGTAATGTAGTACATCACAATCGATAAAAATTAACAAAAAAATAAATAAATAAAACTTACTATGAATTTTTATACTATTCAATTTGTTAGTCTGATAATTTGAACTTAGTAAAAATAATAATAAAAACTACAGTCCTGTGTTTGTAGAAAATAATAATATTTTGCCATAAGTGATACAAGCAATTACATTAATAATCTTAAATCTCTAACAAAGTTTTATGTGGTTTAAAAATATTGCAAACCCATGTCTTTTATTTAATGCAAGAATAATAATATTTATCAAAAATAATCTTTCTCCTCAATCCATCCTAGGATCCTCGTTAAAAGTACAATGTGATTAATCATGAGACAGCAAAGCATCACTTTTTTTTCCAATGATTGTTTATGCTTATGGAGAAGACTGTCAAAATAAAATCATTATTATTTTAAAATAAAGACTAAATATAAGTAACAGGCATGTGATATTTTGTTTACTCCAAATCAGAAATATGTAACCCTGATGTTGAAGGAAAGCACAGAAAATCATGTACGCTTTGGATGATGCTTTATCTTAGTTTAATAATATAAATAAAATGAATTGCTAAATATTATTATCGTAAATTAAAAAAGGATAAATAATTGGTAATTTACCTGATAATTGACATCCTGAAACAATACAGGGAATGTTAAAGTTGCGTCTTCCAGTTCATTAAGACTGCAATGAACCAATGTTTCATCCTTTAAAAAAGAAAAATAAGTTTTATTACTACAAAAACTATTATAACAGCAACAATAGGGAGAAAAAAGAAGGATGATACTAATAATATTAAAAAAATAATTTTAAAACAAAATTAAGAAATAATAACAAGCACTTAATTGGAAAATAAATGACAATAAGGAGTTCAAATCTTTCTTCTTTTCCACTAGCATATTAAAACAAAAAAATTAAAATAAACAAATACTAACAATTAACACATCTTTTAATTGTAGCTTTTTCAAAATTATTATTGGTCATAACTGTCAAGATAATCAAGTTCGGATTATAAATATATATTAAGTATAAATTACTGTTCAAACTTTATATGAACTATGTATCACTCAAGTCTTACATCAACTATATTAAAGTCTTACATCAACTACATTAAATCAAGTTTAATTTAACCTGATAACATTTCACAAATATTCAAACACAAACAACCCTGTATTCTCATACAAATAAACAAAGCAAAGTTTTTTAATTTACATATTTTTTAATGATTATGAATCATTCTACTTATTTTGCTTTCCATTAAATAATAAATATCAAAAAGTATTAAAGAACAAAATTTGGTGCAGCTTTTTATTATATATTTCATCTAATTCGATCCAATTATAACACATTGAACTCGAATTAAAAGATTGTTCCAAAATGCTTATAGACAGTCTTAAAAATAGGCATAAAACTATAGTTGTTAAAATATTCTAACGATTTTAATGGATTACAGCTTAATTAAACAAGTAATGCTGATAATATAAACTTATTCATGGAACAACGAAATTCGAAAATGGTACTATGATAATTTAGGAATCTGATTTGTGAATTATCATAGTAATATTTTCGAATTTGGTTATTCCATGAATAGATTTTCGTTAAAAT
Organism: Epiperipatus broadwayi; assembly: GCA_028023455.1. Lineage (NCBI taxonomy): Eukaryota > Metazoa > Onychophora > Udeonychophora > Euonychophora > Peripatidae > Epiperipatus > Epiperipatus broadwayi. Next base: position 770,083 of record JAQFVV010000051.1, read on the forward strand.
ATCAAACTAATTCACTTAATAATTACTAAATTTCATTAATCATCATAGTAAAATGATTCTTTAGGAATCTGATTTGTGAATTATCATAGTAATATTTTCGAATTTGGTTATTCCATGAATAGATTTTCGTTAAAATATCAAACTAATTCACTTAATAATTACTAAATTTCATTAATCATCATAGTAAAATGATTCTTTAGGAATCTGATTTGTGAATTATCATAGTAATATTTTCGAATTTGGTTATTCCATGAATAGATTTTCGTTAAAATATCAAACTAATTCACTTAATAATTACTAAATTTCATTAATCATCATAGTAAAATGATTCTTTAGGAATCTGATTTGTGAATTATCATAGTAATATTTTCGAATTTGGTTATTCCATGAATAGATTTTCGTTAAAATATCAAACTAATTCACTTAATAATTACTAAATTTCATTAATCATCATAGTAAAATGATTCTTTAGGAATCTGATTTGTGAATTATCATAGTAATATTTTCGAATTTGGTTATTCCATGAATAGATTTTCGTTAAAATATCAAACTAATTCACTTAATAATTACTAAATTTCATTAATCATCATAGTAAAATGATTCTTTAGGAATCTGATTTGTGAATTATCAAAGTAATATTTTCGAATTTGGTTATTCCATGAATAGATTTTCGTTAAAATATCAAACTAATTCACTTAATAATTACTAAATTTCATTAATCATCATAGTAAAATGATTCTTTAGGAATCTGATTTGTGAATTATCATAGTAATATTTTCGAATTTGGTTATTCCATGAATAGATCTTCGTTAAAATATCAAACTAATTCACTTAATAATTACTAAATTTCATTAATCATCCGGCTAGTATCAAAATATAACATATGATTATATTTTATCAGCAAAATTTGTGGTTAGCTAATACCATTAAAATAGTACCCAGTTATACAAGAACTTAAAATCAACATAGTGAACAGTGCCCGGAAACAGTTATTAAATTATTGTCTCTTCTTGCAAAGAGCCATTAAGGTGATCATTATAATTAGGGGACCAATTCAGCACCAGTGATAATCGCTCTCTTCCAAAAATAAAATGGAATAACTAGATGTAACATTAACCCATATCTGTTCAGTTCCCAAATAAAAAGGCAACAAGAAGTATAATCTTTCTACAGATTATTAATCAAATAACTACTTTCAATTTTATGGTCAAATCTTATTTCATAATGCCTGATAAATTTCCTCGTGCCAAATTTAAAAAAAAAAAAAAAACTATTTTCTCAATTTCTCAAATAATAATTATGGACTTCCCCTATCCGTAAGTCTCAAAGAAAATTCTTGAAATCAAATCTGCTCTAAATACTATTCATTATAACACTCACAAATTTATGTACAATTATAAAATTTAGACTACTATTGAAAACAATCCCCTTTTTAAATTTAATATTAATAATCTCCCCTTTCCCTTTCTTTGCTAGCAAAGAAATAAACAATTAAGCATGCTTTACATAGCCTTGTGTCTTCATCATGAAAATAGCAGCCCATGATCACATGAAATCAGATTAATATTGACAACTATGCATTTTTTACTACCAAACATCCAACGAGTTGCTACACAGTGAACCATTTTCCATCCTATGCCACTGGAAGAACAAAATAAAAAGTAAAAAAAAGTCAACAAACTTTTTATACAGATGTAGATTGACCCAAACTTTTTTGGTTTAAATTATAATAATATTTTAGTTACTACCTCCACCATAATTATAGGTCTTATTTATTATTCAATCAGTTTTATAAATCCATTTATATATATATTAATAAGAAAATTATTTCTAGTATTTCAAATAAATAAATATTTTCTTTTAAAACAAGATTTTCAAAAGAAATGCGAGGGAGGAAAAAAAACCACCAAAACTTTAAACAAATGTGTTTGTATAACTTAAAAAATTAAAATCAATATCCAATATTATCCCTCTATCATACCATATGATTCCAAACTTCCTGGATATACCACACACACACATACAGTGGTATCATTATGTATACAGATTCAATTAACTACTTTTTAAAAATATATATAATTAATAAGAAATTAGTAAAAAAAAAAAAGATCCTTTATTGTACTATTAATATATTATTTTTATCTTCACAATAAGGATTCGTAATGACTAGATGTGACTTAGTACAGAAAACAATCCTTTAAATAGAACTGCTATGATTTGAAGTTTTTATTACATTGTCAGAATATAAAGCAAATGATGATTTTTATTTTTATTCTTGAGAATATAAAAATCTTTGATCAGTAAACAACTACTGGTTTGATCATATAATCTGTATCATTGGCACTAAGGATCGTAGTTAATCTTCTATGCTTTAGTTACTATTTTATGAATATATATTAAGATTCTGTATTCTATTCTAAAACAATCTACTTTCACTACATTAAATACTTAATCTAGCAAGATTTTTGTTCAATTACTTTCCCCCCCCAATTCTTCGGAAAATTTGGTGGCAGCCTCGTTACTGGCAGTTACTGTTTCTTCTGCAGCTTAGAGTTTTTTAAGTTCATAGTGATTTTTGAACTTATGCAAAGCCTTCATACATATATGGACTGTCTATATACACACATATGTATGTTATAAAAATAAAGTTTATTATTATTGAAATTTATAAAATACATGCAGACAGTATATTGTTATTGTTTTACCCGCAAACTACAGCACTCTAGAAAATTAGTCTATCAAAAGAAAATGAATAGTAAATTATGCTAATTAGCAAAACTATGAACTGAGTCAATTGCAAATGAGCATGTGAGTTGAAAAGAACTATCAAGTTGAAAGTAATGAAGTTTTCTTGAAAGGTGGAGAAAAAGGTAGAGCTAAATTAAAGTGATATTTTCATTTCTAAATACAATGAAAGTAATAACTATCAGTTAAGCAATATGATAAAACTGAAGTGAAACAAAACATCATCTGTTGTCTTTAATGGAAAATATCTACAAGTCAAGAGACTTAAATGTACAAAAGCTAAGAAAATTCTAATTAATGGACTATAATATATACAAGAGGTACCCAAAAGTAACCAGAATTTTATAATAAAAAATTATTTATCTTTAAGTGTTATAAATTTAATCTCCTTCAAAGCACTGTTTATTTAATACAATACACCAATCTAAACGTGTTTTTCACTTTTCGAAGTAATCCAGAAACACAAAATGAAACCTTTTAAAGCCTGTGTTGTTTTTTCCTTCACTATTTCTAAGTCCGTAAAAAAAAAAAAATTTGAGGTATTTTTTCATTTGACAAAACAAAAAGAACTCACATGGTTAGAGAATGAACAAGTATGATTAATAAACAAACTGGGTCATGCTGAATTTAATTTTAAAATGTTTCAAACTCAAGACATTGTGTGCACGGGCACTGCTATGGTGAAATTAGCACTCCTCACTTTGCCACAAAACAGATGATTACATTTCACCACATCACACAAATGTTTCAGAACTTGTAGATAAAACATCTGACTGTTACAAACTAATTCCAAGAGACAAATGCTGTTTGCATAAAAAACAAAAGAACGCATTGTCTTGATATTGGATTTCACTCGCCACAATTTTTTGAAATGTGGTAAATTTGATACTTTCATTAAACCATTCATAAACTTGTGTTTTTCCCATAACAGTCTTTTTGTAATCTGTTCCAATCATTACAACTATTTACCCTAGAAGAAAACAGAATTTCATATTATTTCAACTTTTCAGTCTTTACAAAAATCAACAAATATAAATATGTAAGCACATTTTACAAAAAAATTGAGCTACGTGGTACCACGATTTCACAGCAATGTCATTTGGCAGACAGATGCAGAAGAGCCCCCACAAGATATATATAGCAGCAGAAGCATGTACGACAATAGAGGCACTTACCATAGAATGATTGCAGTTATTTTTGGGTTCCCCTTTATATTTGCAGTATGTGAGAATAAAGTATTTCCACACATAAATTTGGCAGTAATTCTTGTCCCAAAGTTAAGGGATAACTGTTATTATTTCAATCTATTATTTTATTTATCATTTACATTATTATTAATATTAACACTCATCAGCATGAATAAATACATTTCCTAAATTATAAAAGTAGTTTTGTGTTATTTCATTTTGATGCTGACATGGCCGGTAATATTAAAAATACCCCCGTGGACACAGCAATATGTAATTGTTTTACCAGAATCTTTTCATTTGTTTGTTTATATCCTCACTTGAAAATTCAATGCCTTTTCAGACTTTGTTAAAAAAAAAATTTCACACACTGTTTCAATTTTAGGAATTTTGGAAGTGCAATATTAATACAATTTTTTTCTCTCCCTTTATAATTTTGTGCACTATTAATTATTAATTACCAGTCACTTCTGCATTCTTTTATTTTTCACAATAAAATTGTTAATTTTCACTTTATTATAAAGAAAAAGCATTCCGTGGTTTATTATAGGCTTAGTAGAATCGCTACCACTAGTTTTTGCACTTTGAGATTAATCCAAATGAAATTTATATATTTTAATCCAAACAAAAAATTAATAGGTGCAATTTTTCCTAGAGATAGAAAGAATGTGGATGATTGAAGTCACAAAATGAAGTACAGTCAGAGAGATTAAACTGTGAGGTAAGAAAATAATTTTAAGAAATATGTCAAATTACAATTTCTGATTAATTTAAAAACTTTTCATTTTTTTAATTTAAATTTTTCCCCTGAACTGCAAATAAATGAATCCGTGGGTTTAAAAAGCCCAGTTATATTGGAAGTATTGCATTCATCAATGATTAATTGATTTATTTTTCATGAAAACTAAAGCAAATTATTTAATCGAAGCATTCTTTATAACTAAAGTAATCTTGAGATTTTGACATTCGTAACAATTATTAAAAGTTATTACTTTTATCTATTATCAGATGAAGCTTTATAACTGCAATCTATATTTAAACTTCACTGCTTCAAGATGAACCTTCAAAATTATAATCAGCTGGCTGTACAACACACAAACATGTATTTAAAATATTTTTCATTTATTTATTTAACATATGGATTTTTTTTAGCAGCTTAACTCTTAACAAAATATTATTAAGGAACCTATAGAGATTCCAATCAGAAGATAGAATCACCAGTGACTACTTTAGTAAGTTCTTCAATTCTACCACTGCAGCAATAGATTTGGCAGGCATTGATTTATGTGAGTCATATTATTTTTTCACATTTACATAAATTAATGACTGATAAATTCCATTTATAAAGCAGATTAGCACAACGATCACGAGTTGTTCTAAATCTGATGAGATTTTAGTTGTGACTAGGAAGATTGAATCCAGTTGGCTTTATTGCTGGATCTGAGCAAAAAAAAATTTGTTTGAAAACAAAAGGAAATCTTAATCTGAGTCAAGTCTTAAGGGTTAAAACTATATCTTCATTTATTGGCAAATCTAATCTTTTTAATAGTTATTTTTTTTGTGTGTGCAAGCAACTTCTAATCTAATATCTAGTGGAGGAATAAGTGAACGAACAGGAAGTCGCTGTGAAGAAAAACTTGAACATACCAGTAATATTTCTCATAGTAATATTTAATTGAGTATCCAAAATTTAATATGAAAACATTTCCTCCAAATAGGGGCATAAGAATAAGATAGTGCTAAACAAAATTATTATTAATTAAATGATTTGCATCTATCTTTCCAAGAAAGTTATTCTTAGAAATTAATTTTGAATGGTAGGAAATAAGTTAGATTACAATCCAAAGTTACTTTTATTTTAACTATCTTTATAAACTATGGTAGGATGTGATATCTATAAACTTTTATTTGTAAACATCCTTAATGCACAAGCTCGATGGATTTCTAATTACAGACAACTTCTGACATTTGCCAATTTGCATTTAAAAAAATATTCAGCGTACACAAATCTTACAAAAAATGTGCCAACATGTTTTATTATTCAGTGCGATAATACTATTAATGAAATTAGATTTAATAATTGTAAGTAAATTAGTTAAAATTTTAAACCTGACTTTTAACTCTATAAGTGCCTTGGAACAAACTCTTAATTTGAATTTAAGATGTTAAATTTAGTAGCAAACTCTCCATACAATATGTTAAATTTAGATTGAATCAGATGAAATATTAAAAAAAAAAACAACAACTGTATAATGAGACTGTTGCATCCATGGCATTTAATTCCAAGGCCTCATAGATGATGATGATAGATTTATCAACCACTAAAAGATTGTTAACTCAGCTACGAATTAGCTACCTAAAATAAAAATCTGAAGCCTACTGCCTATCCAAAAATATATTTGCATGACTTATTCATTAATTATTTGATAAAAGTCAAAATGTAATGCATTTACTGACCAGATCAAGGACAAGGCAGAATTCTGGAGTACTCCGTGTCTTCAGAGGAAGAGCAGGGCAACGGGCCCTCATTTCATCGGTTAATGGTGGGAGATGTTTGATGAAGTAGTATCTAAAAAAAAATTACACAAAAAATATATTATATGGTAGACATTTAGAATGCATATCATATCAGTAGAAAACAAAACAATAATGACAGAATTAACAAAAACGATTAAACAGTAAATATTATAAACAAATTCAGTATTATGTTTCAGAAATTCATTGTTATTAGGTTTTTTGTGAGAAGAGATCCCAAGCAAATGGTTTTAAAAAATATTTTGATATACAATAAAATAACAAACTATTTATTTCATGACTGATATCATGTAACTGATCTTAAGGTTGGTACACTATATATTCAAAATATTTATTTCTAGACAAATTTAAAGGTTCAATTTCTTAAAATACCATGAATATAATTTCATTAGCTACTTTCCAGGGTCAAATAATGGCAATATGTTAAAAAAGAGTAAAGAAAAGGAGAAAAAAGCAAATTATAACAATTTTAAAGCATGAGAATATAATGACACAAAGTTAATAAAATGAGACAAAATTAAAACTGAGTTTAGAAAAATCACAAATAAGATGTGAAAAAAATTCTAACATTAGAATATTTGTATCTTTGATCACATTTTTGCTAACAGTATTTGTTCATACACAATATTAACACGTAGATGCATAACAGAGAAAATTAATAATTACTATTAAAATAAATACAATCTTAATTAATTAACAAATATTGTCCATTCGGCTTCTTCTTGATTCATCCATTGATAAACAATATATAAACAAAATACAAATTTTTAATAAAATGTTTCTTTTATATGATAATCATTAATTACTATTAAATATTTCTATAGTGATTATGTCATATCTTACTTTTACATTTAATTTTACAGCCATTATAGTTTTCCTTTTAAACAATCCTCATTTCTTCCAGGTCTGGATGCTAGTAAAGCTTCAAAACAAATAATTCAAAAACTGTTTTAAAAATTTGGGTTTTCAATCTTTCTCCATGCTTTGACCTTTCTAATTAATGAAATTCTTTCCCTGACAGAAATTATATTCATGTTTAACCTATTCTCAGAAAGACCGATAAATTAGATTCTATTAACTACCATCCTATGATATTAAATTAGTTTCTATTAATTATCATCTTATCACACTAATTTAGTTTCTATTAACTATCTATTTCATTAAATTAGTTTCTATTAACTACCACCCTATTGCATTAAATTAGCTTCTATTAACTACCATCCAATGGCATTAAATTAATATCTATTGATTATAATCCTATGGAATGACATTAGCTTAATTTCTGTTTACTATCATTCTTTGCCATTAAATTAGCTTCTATTAATTATTTTCATGTGGTGTTAAATTAGTTTCCATTAATTACCATTCTATAGCATTAAATTAGTTCTATTTCTATTGATTATAACTGTATGGCATTAGCTTAGTTTTTATTATCTATCATTTTATGGCATTAAATAAGACTCTATTAATACGATCCTATGGCACTTAATTAATGTCTATGGATTGTAATCCTATGGCATTAACTTAGTAACTATTAATCACCATCCTAAGGCATTATAGCTTTTCTAAAAGTTATAAAATAACTAACTAATTTCTTTAATATTTTGAAAAATCAGTCTAGTTAAAATAAGAAACTTTTTGAAACAATCCGATGATGCCTAATTTAAATATCGGACATGTATGTAATAATACAACGACATATATAAATGCGGTATTTTAAATTTTACTTTTGATTTTATAAATTCATGTTTTTATATTTTCTTAAATAAAACACAGTAATTTTGTGTTAATTATAATAAAATTAAGCCTAGACAAATATTTATTAACTTTTTTTTTTCTTTGACTATTTATTTTTGTAAACTTGCTTTTATAAATAGAGTAGATTTTAATAATATATTTACCTTTATTCATAATTATTATATGTCTAATTGCAGGTGGTTAAAAATGAGACTCAGTCTTTCTCCTGTAATAGGTTAACTAAATTTCTATAATTCAATTATTGATTATAACATCAGGCATAGAAAAGACTCAAGCCCTGATATAAGCACAGTCAGTAAGTGTGGTAAATATATGAATACTCCAAGCTTAAATGATTCAATTAAGCTTTTAAAACTATTACTGGCGGGTAAGTGCACGTAGGATCGGAGATTGATTTCCTTCTGCACAATGACTAATTATCATAATTAATCTCTATATTGTAAAATTTAATCCAATATTTTATACACCCTTATACAAAAAGAAAACATTTGATTGTTTTCTTATTTTCCACATGTAACTAAATTTAAGTTTCTTGTCAGTTTTAAGTTTTGTAGTTTAGTAGGAGAGCAGAGAATTTTAATCTATACACATAATAAGCTGTGTAGATTAGTTCTAAGTATTAATGCTATAGGCAAATGCTACTATTACAAGTATGTGAATTTTAAAATGATAGATCAATACATGCATATTACTTTATCCAGACTGCATTACTTCATCACTTGAATTATTCATTTCTAAATTATTTTGAAGTGAAAGCTTAAATAAATTTATATAAAAGATTAGGTAACTAAGAACTTGCTATTACATTTGGAATTATCTATGATCATGAACAATATTCATTATTAGCTGTATACCAACAAACATATTTGTTAAACTAAAAATAATATAAATTAACATACTGCTAAATGAAGATTAAAAATATTTCCATACCATTATCTCTTTTATAAATATTTTGATCCTCCATATTAATAATTTTTCTTTATTAAAAATCTTGGTAAATTACGAAACTGTCAACAATATAAATTGTCTTATGCTGTGGTAAAAAATATTTATATGCAATCTCTGCTTTACTTAAATTTAACAATTTTAATTGTCTTGAGTAATGTAAAAATCCAGCTAATATTTTTAGTTAATTGTTGGATCATGGTTTGTTCTTGTAAAAATTTTCTTATAATAACACTCATTCTTATTTTAAATATATATATAATTTCTCTATTTGTATTCTTAAATAGTTTATTAGCTAATTGATTATATATTATTTTGTTAACTTTTCTTTATTCTTAGCAGCATAAAATCTTGTTTATATCAATGATCACTGTAACCTCGGGCATTAATGCTAAGCTTAATTAGTCAATCGGAATTAGTAATATAAGGGGGCATTTTTAGTTGTTTTGTCAGGTGCTAACTAATCAATTTTACATACGTAGCGCACAAAAAGACAAATATTATTTCTATAAAATATAAAATAAAATTGGTAATACTAATTATAAAAGATAGCCAAGTATTAGAACTATTATACTAGGAAATATAAAACCACTTGGCAGTCATATATTTTCTAGTGCAAAAATTGACTTCTCAGTGTGGAGACTTAATTTAGCTTTTGCCTGATTCACCACATACATTACCATAACAATATATATCATTTATAAAACTTATCTAATAAAAATATGCTAATTTATTAAGATATAAATTTACAAAAGAAATATTGCACATGGTTTTTTTTTTTAATTATAAAGTAGAATAGCTAAAAAATTTTTTTAACACTAATTCAGAATGCAGACTCTTTTCTTCTTACTGTGAATAATTTTAGCATTTTACACTGACTTTTTTTTTTTTAAAAGTTGCTTTCTGTTTTGATTAATTAAAGGGCCAATTTAACTAAAAATTGACCACCAGGGGAAAAAAGTTCAATGTAGCTATAATTTAATTTTTTCTCTAAAAAACTTAGTTCAATTAATTTCATTACACTGATGTTCATTGTAATCTCAAAAAGAATCAAATTATTTATATAGGGTATTACTTTTTCCAATAATCTCTTGCGGCATACATATACTCTTCTATTGTCCAAGTGGTTGCCCAGAAATTTGAAAGCTTCTCACATTATATATAACCGAAATATGACCTTTTATTATTTATTGTTCGCATATTTAGGGTGGAACATCTTAGTACAATCTTCATTTGTTGACACATTCAGCATAGGTTATGATCTCCTCTTCAAACTTTCTTGCATCATCATTCTGTTTCTCACTTTCTCCTCTTCTATACATTATTATGATAAAACTACTTGACTGTTCCCCTGCTCCTAACCGTAAAACAGTTTGTCTTTTTTAAATATCTTTGTATTTATTATTCATAAAATATTTTTCAATTTATTCAACCACATAGTAAATCAAATTCTTTACCAAGTAAACCCCCCTCCCCCCACAAATATAATATTCAATCTTTCACAGTAATGTTAATCAATATTTTTCTTTACTTAAGTAAATCAATTCTACTTGTATTCTATTTTGGTTCTCTCTCTTTTTTTTATTTCTTTATATTCACAATTCCTCAAAGTTACATTTGACTTTTTCCTAATTGCTTTCAATAAAAAAAAGTATAACAAGCTAAAATATTGACTAACAAAATAAAATTTCCTTATAATAATACTGGCATAGTTTAGTCTAGTGATAGAATGACAGACTCTGACAACTCACGGTTCATGTATCATGGCTCCAGTTGTCATTTCTGATGCTTGAATTTCTTACAAACCCCCAAGCAATAACCCAATTCATTATTATTATTACTTTGCCCTTTTTGGTTTAGTACAGTTGTAAATAAGGTGAACTCTGCACTTCGAGGTTCATCACTCCAGTTTTATCATGCCCAATACTCAAATTTTCATGAACTTCTGAGCATTAAACCATTTAATTATTTTATTTATTTTTATTAATAATAACTATCTTTTACAACTATCCAATAGTAAGAATACAGCCATTTTCAGAGTCTTGTCTTAATAACAGCCAAAATGAAAAGCAGCTTTCAATATTTAAACACTCTGAAAATCACTTCTGTAATATAAATGATGAGCTTCAAAATTATTTTGAAAAGATGTCTCTGAACAATTTTTGCACAGCCCTTTTTTCAAATAAAGTAACATAGTTGCCAAGATGATTCTAAATACTCCAGGACCATTAAATACTTAAATGAATTAATTAATAAAATTAAAAGTGCGGGTTCAAATGCTACCCGAAACAACCAATTCAGAACACTGTTGTAATAAACATGTGAAACATAAACTAAGTCATTCGTTCTTACTTATTTTTATTAGCAATTTTAAATTGCTAATTTATGAAAAAATAAAACTGCATTTCCATTTCATTCATCCACAAATTAGCCAAACACTGAATAATTACGTAAAAACTAAACTGCCTTCAGAGGGTTTCATTGTATTAAACAGCTGATAATGAATACAAGAAAAATTTTTACACTGTCACTAAACTAAAGCCTCATTTATGTCAAATGGAGAAATCAGATGCAGCATCTCTTTTACTTTACTATCTGCTTACTTTAAATAGAAAAAAAATAATCACTCCATTCCTTATTATACGAATTAATCATTGTTTGCCCCCCCCCCCCCTAAATCCCTCTTACAAACAGAACAGCAACATTTGTGCTAATAATTCAACAGCACTTGAATCAAAGAATTGCTTCACATCAGAAGTTTGAGTCAGATAAAAAATAAATGATTAAAAAATTTGAACATAACAATGACAACTGTTTTATAAAATATTCAGCTCTGAAATTTCCAATACTGAAATACTCACTACACTGTAGATTAAATGAAAATAAATTTACTTTTTTTTAAACAAAAGCTCAAACTAAATTAAAATTTCAATTTCAACCAGAGATCAATATAATAAATATACAAACTATAAAATCTGAAAATGTAGGTATCAGTTTACAGTTAAAATAAAAACTCTGTATATTAGTGCTAGAGTAAATAATAATAGCAGAAATTAATAAACCCATTTCAATAGACTATATATGCAAATCTAAAAGTGCACAAAATACTCACGGATCAAATGTGTCCCATTCTTCTTCCATGTTTGCCGCAGAGACTTCCTCTTCCTCCGGAGTAGGATAAGGTGCGTTTTGTAATTGAATTTGTCCATCTGGAGCATGGCTGTTATTATTATTGTTGTTATTTGTATTATAAAAAGCTACAATAGCATTATTTTCTTTATCCTGATCTTTATCAGGTTCCACTTCTAGAATAAATAAAAAGAAGTGTGTCAAATATTATAGAAATAAAAGTGCATGTACATACAGTTTAGATGTGCACGTTTAAATAGTATATATGATACGTATGAATAAATAAATAAAAAAAAACCTTTAATAAAAAATGTTAGAGCAAACAAAAATCAAAAAGAGAGTAGGCTTAATAAATACGTCAGTTTAAGTAATATCATATTTCTAAAGATAAAGTCTACATAAAAAAAAAAAATTATATTACACAATAAGGCTCGAATATATGTGATGTATATACTCTGCTACTTTCTAACAGCTTCTTCAGTATAAAGTTGTATAAAAAAAATAGTATTATAAAACTTGTTTGTATTCTATGGCTGGTGGATTAAAACAATTCAACCATGATATATGTGTTGCTCTTTTTAAATGCTTTTATTTAACTTAGAACCTCTGTATGTTTGTTTAATTCAATCAAAGGCATTTACTGATGTTAGAATAAAATTTTAAAATCAAGATTTAATATATTTAAATTCAATATAATTTGTTGCAATTCTATACATTCCTTATAAATCACTAACAATGTGATTTGGCACTATAATATTTCAGGCAGGAAACCTAGCTTCTTAGATCTAGACCAATGGGTGGAGGAAATTTTGCTATCAAATTTAAAAGTCATTCTTAAAACTTCAATGTGCTTTAAATAAGTTTGGGAGATTTTTTTTTTTGATTTCAAGTGACAACTTGAATAAAATTATAATAGTAATTTAAAATGGAAGTTTAATAGATTTAAATTCAATATAAATGGTTGAAATTTGGTGTATTAGAGAGAAAGTACTGGCTATGCAATTTAAAATTTAAATATTTTAATTAGATGACCTAGTTTCTTAAGTTTGGACTACTGGCTAGAGAAAATTTCGAATATTTTGATATCAAATTTAAACGACATAAGAAGCATCAAGTGAAAGCTTGATTTAAGTTAGAATAAAATAAAGTTAGTTTACAATATAGTTTAGTTAAGCATTTTTTAAAAAAAATCAACTTTCCAAATGAAAAGAAAAAAATGGGAAATACTTTTCAACAGAAAAGCTGTCTTCATATTTTAAGCTACTCAGTGATTTATTAAACATACATATAATAATGTACACATACTAAATCTAATATATGCATGAGAAGTATATATATATATATATACCAACTTATTACAAAAATATCAAGTGATATAGATATTAACTATGGGTCAAACTGATTTAAAGTAAAACCATATGTATTAAATAGAATTTGTTTTCAATATAACTTTGGTAAGCATTTTTTTTTTCTTAGAAAAAAAAATCTAATAAAAAGCAAAAATGTCACACTTTTCACCAGAAAGAATATCTTCATATTTTAAGTTACTTTATGATTTATTATACACATATATAATTATGGATACATACTAAATATGACATTGCAGAAAAATCTAATTATATATATATATAAACTATTAGTGTCAAATTGATTTAAAATACCATATAGTTTGATATTTTTATTTACTGTGCCACTAGAAAAAAGTTAAAATTAAATAGAAATAATTTTTCAAAAATAATAAATGCTTTATTCCGTGCACTAAAAAACAAAGAAAATAATTGATTCTTCAACTATAATTGGGATTTTCAGATTTACTTGAAATATTCAGAAATTAATTAAATCAATTCCTATTTTTCATAACAAGGGATTGACTTAATTAATTTCTAGAGTACCCAAGCTTTTATTTCAAGTTAAATCTAAAAACCCCAATTGTGGTTGAAGAACCAATTTTTTTTTTTTTTTGCTTTTTAGTGCACAGTAAATAAGTGTTTATTATAAGAAAAAATTTAATTTCTATTTATATATTTTACAACTAGATTAAAATAATATATAACATTATATTATTTAGTGATAATAATGAATTGTAGAGTGATACTTGTAGTTTGATATTGTTTTAAATCAAGTTTTTTTTTTTTTTTTAAATCTACAATAATACAATTAAATAATTATAATTTAAAAGTTAAAGCATAGAAAAACAAGCTTTTATTTTTGAGGGATTTAACAAGTTTTGACATTTATCACGAAGTTTAGCATATAATACAATATTTGTGCAATTGAACCTGGAAGAAATATTGACCTGGAGCCTTTTCAATAATTTACTGCTCTATATGGTTTGATTCAATTGTAAAATAGCAGACTGTGGAGATTAGAGTGCATGTGTCATGATCCAGCTCTGTTTCCTACAGAGTTTGAACTTGTTATGAACCTTAAGCAATAAACAATTTGAAGATTATTATTATAATAAAATTTTAACTTCATTCACAAAATATTGTCATATCAGAAACAGCAAATATATAATATCATTTCATATCAAATAAGCTTCGGCTCATTATATTCAATCATATTAAATCATTTACTGATAAAAATTTTTCTTCCTTATTTAAATATGCACCATGAAGTCAATTTCAAAAGTATCTATACTAATAATAATTTTACAGACTACATTTTATCCTCTGCAAAATAAAACCATTCTTAACATTGTTAAAATAATTATGTAGATTATTCTAGCACGTGTGCGGCACAACTGTTCCCAAAAGCTATAAAGTGTTATTACAAAATAGATAAATAAAAACAAACGAGCTGAGCGCTTTCAAAGGATCTTGCCTTCACAATCATAGCTTGCTAAAACATTTAATGCTATGTAAATATGCTAATTCCATTTCTTCGATAAAACATAGCACGTGCCCTTCCTGTTTATGGCATCTGTCTCGTGAGATGAAGAAGGCCTCTTTGATTTTTCTTTTAAGGTCATGTCTCTCTCTACCCATGATTGTGGTTTATCTATCAACATACCAGCTTTAATATTTCAAATCACCCACTGCTGTTATTAAGAAGAGTATTTCATTCTCCAGACAACCTCCTCTTTAGAAAATTAAAAAATGAATTGAGATTTAATACTTGTTTAAATATTTTCTTTGTCAATGTACGTATTTTCCCTAAATGGATGGGTAATTGTTTATTCAAAAATTCCTTGTTTTAGAAAAATTTATTCAGGAATATTTATGCATTAAACGTGCAGCAACATGCTTTCAGTAACCATTAATCTTGATGGCACACAGGGTGGAAACACTAAGTTCCATCAAACACCCACAATCAATGATGCCATACTTGGTCATTATAATCACAACATATAATAGAACACTTACTCTAAACTTTTCACTCTGTCTAGTAGTTAACAAGTTCTAAATCTTGTATATCAATTCAATAATGAAACAACAAACACAGCCCGATTAATTCAATTCAAATCCCAATTTGAACAATGGCACAAACTAAAAATTTCCTATTTTATTAGATTCTGGGTTAACACACACTAAATTATATAAAAACAAAAGTACTTACATTATTGTATTGAGAATTATATTTATCAAATATTTGAAATGCTCGGCTTTAATAAAAATATCGTCTTGCTACGACATTTCTTGACTAATCATATACTGATTGTTCCATCAATTTTGATGGCTGATACATTAATCAGTATAAAGAAACATCTCCGGATCTCACATTAAATTCACAATTTTATCCCTTTTCATAGAAGTCATATTTATAAAACAAATGATATTTGTTCAGTTCATCTTAATGTGCTTTTCAATCCCAATCAAAATTATATAATAGTTAGTTAAAACTTCCAAATTTGTTTCAAAAATATTTTTGCTTTATGGAAAAAATAATAAATTTAAAAGTAATTTTAACAAAGAAAATCAACCGATGAACTGAACTGATTAACTTTTTGAAAGAACAGCTATATAAATTTCATAAAACATTAAAGCGGAAAAAAAAACCTTACACTAACTCTTAAAAATATAAATGATTAAAATCATTCTGATCAATAGCAAACAACATCTACAAAATGATTTTGAATGACAACATTTTCATTGAAATTTTACAAGGCAAATACATTTGGGTAATCTGATGTTTTGCAAAAGTTAGACTTTAGTGGTTCAAGATTATTGTTTTTTTAATATAATACATAAAGTATCAAAACAAATATTACATATATATTGTACCAATATCGTATTGGTACATATAGTAATTTTGTCTAAAAATTATTGAAATAAAAATCTTTCGTTAAAAAAAAATAATATGTAAAAGTTTAAGAGCTTTTTTATTGAAGTTTATTTTCTAAACGTAAAATTAAAAGTCAAAGAGTTTTTTGAAATAAAAGTTACAATTAATTAATTAAAAGGGGGAGGGGGTTTGCTTTAGAAACATCAAGTTAAAAGTTTATAAAAGAAGTTTAAAGAGTTTTTTTTGCTAAAAACAATTAATTCATAGTTATGGGAAAATTAAGAGAAGTTGATTTTCAAATAAGTAAAAAATATCTCTTTTGAGTTAAAGAAAGAAAAAGTAATCTTAAAACTAATATTGAGTTTATTAGAATAAAATATACATGTGCGTAAATGACGAATTAATGTGAGCTTGTTAGTAAAATATATATGTGCGATTGTAAACATAGCATAAATACATGCATGTTAAAATAGAATAAATGAAAGTTAAAAAATTAAAAAGACAACAAGTTTTGCGATGGCTATGAATTAAACAAAAATCAACAACAATAAGTTCATGATGGCTACTAAATGAAAACACCTAATTAAAAGCTTATCAGAGGCATGCAATTAAAAACAAGGAAGGAATTTCAACAACAGTTATTGCTGGCGGACATCAAAACGACAACAGATCTTATGGATAAATAGTCCAGTTTTTCATTGGACAAACATATGAGAAAGAGTGCAGTTCAGTTCATTGAAATCATATCAGATTACATCAGTCAATCGATCAGTTGACAATGCAGTGCTAGAAACCTCGGAAACATAAATTTTTTTTTCTCTAGCCCGATTCCAGTGAAACAGCAAATCAGCCCGGAAAAGGATAATGATTGCCTAACAACTTGCAGAATCACCAGGAATATTTAGCTGTCTCCAAGAATAGTGCTACTGAATAATAAACTCAAGAAAACGTTGAATCCAGCCGGCTGGAAATATTCTCACTTGAAGCAGCCACCTATTAAAATAAAGTTCACAGCAAACAGAAAGAAGAAGTCCACGTTCTAAAATCCTAGGTAATAACATTTTTTTTTTTTTATAAAATAAAATTTATTAGCTAAAAAGATACATGAATAAAAGCGTCTATATAAACTTGAGTTTTAACTTAAATATTGATGCTAGACATTATTATCTCTTTAGACAAGTGAAGCTGAGGGGTATTTCATTTTCTTAGGACAGGTTGACACCAGCCCAGGATTCAGTGTGTAATCTATTGGGTGCCAGAAGTCGATCTCTGTCACGAAAGTTTGTCAAAATTTTGATATAGGTGCCTTTAACATTATTATTTGAGCACCGGAAGATGTGTTCACACCTGGTGAGCCAGAGCGCAAACGTAAGGAATATGGACTTTCTGATGGTGGAAAAAACTCCTGCCTTGATAGCATTTTCGATGCAGAGGGAGTATCTGTGGTCAAAGGACACCTGTTGACAGATGTAGGATCTAAGTGGCTTAAATAAGGACAGAAATACAAAAGATGAGTAATAGTTTTGTCTGCAGTTGAGCACAGCTGACATAGCGTATTGAGCTTGGAGAATCCTCTTCTTGTGACCAAGAAGTGATTTGTAGGTAGGGAGTCTAGATTTAATTTTATCAGAAAATCTATGTATTTGGACTCGATGTACCAGTTCTTTGATTTACATATCAGTGACTTGTTATTTAGCCCTAGTGATTGTTGAGAGGCAGTGAGGTTTGGGTATCTTAATTTATATATCTGCCAATATGTTTTCGTTCCATCTAAAATAGGTTTTGTTAATGTTATCATATTAGTGATGTGTTTCCATAGCTCTGTCAGCCACTTGCTATAAAATGGTGGTGGGGTATCTGTTGGATTTACTGGAATAAATGGTTCTTGTTCCGTATTTTATTCTAAATTTCTAAAGTAGCCATCGCATTAGTTTGAAGCCTCCCAGAGTCAAGTAATAATGAACTCTATAGCATACATAAACGAACTATTGATGTGTGTGTTTTAAAATGTCAAATATTATTTAATGCTTTGTTATATTATACTGCTATTATATATGTGCGAGCAAGTTATGATAAGCCCTCGTTCATTTAAAGAAGTTCTCGTAAGTAAATTAAAAGTAGAATAACAAATGTTTAGTAAAATAAATTATCTTGAAATCTAAAGTTTAATTTTGTTGGTCAATTCTTTTTTTTTTACCACTAATTGAAATAATTTGTTATTGAATTAAAAATAGACTGAGCTAGTTAAGGGATTTTTTGAGCGCTGGATTATGGGCCTACTATCCAAACTCATTAGTTCTAGAAACTAGCTGGCACCCAGGGTTTACTCTGAAACAAATAAAATGCTTGGATAGTAGGGGTTTAAATCTAGCAGTCGAGGTGGGCCATGATCTGGAAATGTGACCGTGTTATGCGTTGCATAGCTGTCTGATCGTGGGTATTGTTGATAGCTCTGCTATCAATAATATTTTCCACTCTGCTCGGATGGGCTGGTTCATTCATGTAATATTTATAATATAAGATTATAAATTTACAATAAATAAGAATAAACCCAGCTAAACCTAGCGAGTAGAGTATGTTGGATCGTCCACGGATCAAACCCGGTACAATATATATATATATATAAGAAATAAAAAATATCATATTTGAATTCTTCGCTTTACTAATGTATTATTGAAAAATTGTTTAATTAATATTCATTCATTATAAAATTTATAAATTTTCATCATTAGTAATAAACATTTCTTTGTAAATAACTAATTTTGGCAATATTAATTACTTATTAATTGATTTTATATTTAAATTATTATGTCTTCAATAATAATTTTTGATCATAATTTTCAATATTTCTAACAGATTTGTTGTAATGAGTTTATAGCTAACTCTAGTGCCATTAATAATTTCAAAGTTAGTAAATAAGTAACAATCCACAAGAGATTAAAAACTTCAAATGGTTCTTCATTTTTAACATGATCAGGAAGATGTACTACTACAACTTTCTAAATCTTAATGATTTCGTTAAAAAAATATTTTATTCTAATATGCTTAATAATTTTTTGAAAATATGATGGTATGATTGCAATATCAATCATGTTCTTCATCTTGGTATTATATCTACTATGTAAAAATCAACATATGAAGCAAATAACGAGAAACAGACTTTCCAAAAAATTATTCTATCTATAAATTTGGTTTATATGGAAAAGACAGAACATGCTTATATTATAAAGATCACCCAAAGATGTTTCAAAAAGGTACTGATTGCGGTCATTAAGAGGATAAGGTTCAGAGAATATACAAAGGAGAGCTACAATTAGCAAGTGTTGAAATCTTTTAGAAAGAAAAAAGTATGCTGCAAAAAAAGTTCGCAAACAGTATTGCACGATATCAAATAAAAAGACTTAAATAGTTCACAGATTAATGTGTATAATCATTGCAAAGCTGACAATAATCATTGATGAAAGGTAATTGAGGATGAATGTTCACAATTCTTCTAATCATATATTTTTAGAAAGTTTTCAATTTTTGTTGCAACAAATATTTAGATATGTAACTGATTTTAATAATGATAAAAAGTTATTATTTTTTTGCAGACTATAGAATAAAATAAAAAAAAATAATCAAATGGTTTTATTGCTTGGGAATTCATAAGAAATTTAAGAATCAGAAGTGACATCTTATAGTCCACAGGTCTTGAACTCCACTCTATCATGGCATAATTGGGATGAATAGTCGGTCCAGTATTTACAATAATTTAAGGAATAAAGTTCTTGATTTAACTCCTGGCTAAAATAAAAGCTTACAGCAAAGATAAATAATTTCTATTTCATAGATATATTAATTTGGAAAAGCAATGTACCAAAGTTTAATATTTTGGTTAATATGGAATACTTTGACAAACATTAATTATGCAAAAATATTCCTGTTGATATCACCCAATCCCACATTTAATATAGTAAAATTTTAACCTTTTTAAAAATTTGCTTTAGGGTTGAAAACTTACCATTGGGAGGATGGTCATCAGTAACATTACTGCTAACTAATTCTTCCGCTACACCTTCAAAGTCTAATTTAACATTTATTTCTGTAACACCATCAGGTGTCTCTGCAGTTCCTATAATTATAAAATAATACACTAAATAACGTAATCTAATAAATCATATTGTAATTCAAATCTAAATTGAAAACTTTGTGTGCGAAAATATATTTGTAAAATAATATAGCCGCTATTGCACCTGACCACAAAGCTACTTTTTACTTAAAAACAAAATAAAATCTATTATTCTTTAACAACATGAAAGATAAACTAACATTGGCTCAAACACCTCAAGCCGTTTATAATATTGCATGTACTCATGCAAATTGTAGAGCCTCATATTATGGGGAAACCAAGGCAGCAATAGAAACCAGATTAATACAACACAAATATGCATACATCAAAGCTCAATCAGATCCATCACGTTATTCCATTTTTGCACTTTATCAGACACTAACAAGACACCGGTGTGAACCACAAGATGTCAACCTGGTCTGCAGAGAAAGGCATGATGTAAAAAGAAAAGTTAAGGAGGCCTGCTTCATTGCGATGCCATCAATCGCAAAGACCCATGCTTTGCGATTTCAAAGAAATGGAGTAATTAACCTTTGAACTTTGCATATAATTACTTCACTCAGAGCTATGATGATGAGAGCACGTCTCTTGAAAACGCTTGCAGAATAATAGATTTTACTTTGTTTTTAAGTAAAAAGTAACTTTGCGGTCAGGTACAATAGCGCCTATATTATTTTATAAATAAATCATATTGAAGAATCATACATAGTAGAATACTTTTAATCTGAAACTCTTAATTCTTGGGGTTTTGTGGATTTACAAATTTTTTGGGATTTCAACAATACATCTTTTATTTCTTCACTACAAAGTATCTGCTTTTTTAAGCAAGCAAATTCTGCTAAAATTTTTAATTAACGTTATTATCTATAGTTTTGTAATTACTCTTTAATGATTTTTCATTCCATTAAGCAATATGATATGTTAGTTATAGCCCTGAACATGAATTAAATAAGAGCTACAGGACTAAGATAGAGAAAACAAAAATAGCTCACCGCACTTAAGCTTACTAATTTAAGTTTATTTATAAGTATGTGCACATAATAATTTATTTACTGTATAATATTTATTATATTTTCACTGTGTGCGTATTACAAAATTAAAGAGGAATATTACTTAAACAAATTTAGCTTGCTCTAATTTTGTTTTAGTAATAAAAATATTTGCTTTATAGATATCCAGATTAAACATATTCTAGCTATATTAAATATAATATAATGAGCATGCTAATAGCTCTAAACAAGCTTTTCCAATAAAAGCCACAAAGATAAAGCACTTAAAATCTCTTATTTGGAATTATCTCTATCACCAAACTGGTTTCGAGCTAATGGCTCTCATCAGTGAGGCGCTAAGGCATTCAGACACTAGATCTAAAATACCAACTCAAGCCCAGCATTTATCTAATACTTAACTATTAAGTAGATAATCTGAAATTTCAGACATCTATATGTCTTCAAATCCAGCTATGTAACTTAAATAGCTATTGGGTCTGAACAAACTTCAGCTACACCATAGATTAATAGACTTAGCAATATAACCTTGCCAAAGCCTCAAAAACCAAACCATAATAATAGTAAGGAAATGAAGTCATACACCACATGACGTAATTTAATCAGCTTAATGTAATATAATAAGCGTACTAATAGCTCTAAACAAGTTTTTCCAATAAATGCAACAAGAGAAAATATTTAAAATCTCTATCTAGAATTATCTCTATCCCCAAACGAGTTGTCTAGCAGCATTTATCAGAAAAGCTTGTTTAGAACTATTAGCACACTCATTATATTACATTTGTAATACAAGCTTATTAAATTAAGTAATATATGACTTGATTTTCTTACTATTATAGTTTGGCTTTTGAGGCTTTGGCGATGTTATATTGCTAAGGTTATTAATACATGGTATAGCTAAAGTTTGTTCAGACCCATATAGATATCTGAAAATTTTAGATTTTCTACTTGATAGTTAAGTATTAGATAAATGCTGGGTTTGGATTAATATTTTAGATCTAGTATCTGAATGTCCTAGCGTCTCACTGACGAGAGACATTAACTAGACCGGTTTGGGGATAGGGATAATTCTAGATAGAGATTTTAAATGCTTTCTCTTGTGGCATTTATCGGAAAATCTTGTTTAGAACTATTACCACGCTCATTATATTATACTTGTAATACAAGTG
Organism: Epiperipatus broadwayi; assembly: GCA_028023455.1. Classification (NCBI taxonomy): domain Eukaryota; kingdom Metazoa; phylum Onychophora; class Udeonychophora; order Euonychophora; family Peripatidae; genus Epiperipatus; species Epiperipatus broadwayi. Next base: position 792,893 of record JAQFVV010000051.1, read on the forward strand.
CATTAAGTCACGTGATGTGACTTAATTTCCTTACTATTATATTAAATATATATAATCAATTGAAAAAATGCATTTACTATTTTAAATATATTTGGTTAAAGATTATCTTTTCTTTAGAATTTTTTTATTTCCTGATAAATCTTTTTCAATAGTTTTCTAAATATATGATGATAATAAAATTGTAAATTATCCAATTGCCATAACATATCTAGTACATTCTTTTTGAACCTATGTATAATCACATATCAACTGCTTTTTATTAGACTCTTTTCAAAACAAACTTTGATCTTAATTCTTGACTAAATTCTAATAATATAATCTTTCCCAACTTATCTATTTTAATTTTCAAATAATACAATTAATTTTAAAATCCTAAATCACTGTGATAGCAATACTGACACACATACACACAGATAGAAATTTTCTTCACATGAGACATAATAAAAAATATTTAACATATATAGAGTCAGGAAAAGATGTGAACCATCTAAATTCTCCCTCATGCCTATAAAAAACATAGCTGCCAGGCTTAAATCTTTATAACAACTTGCGTTAGAACTAAAAAAGAATCTCCTTGTATTACTAATTAATCTCAGAACAAAAGAGCTATTATGAGTTACTAGAAAAAATTTGTTTAGTCTCAGAACTGTCAATTAGTAATTAATGGTTTCTTAGCAACATCAAAGATAAAATTCTCTGGTTGTTTACATGGATATAATCCCGTAATTTTTATTTTTTTGCACATATATAATAATTATACACTCCACTGATTTAATAAAGTTTCTTATGGTTATGTTAAATTACATCTATGAATAAGGCATGCACAGGAATAATTCTTTAAATAAGACTGATTTTTTACACTCATCTCAAAAATGACTTATCATATCTTCGTCTCTGATTAAGTACATGCTTTATCAATATTCTTTCACCATTTTTTTTAAAGCCTAGTCATACTATATATGAGCCTGACTCCATCAGGCTTTTTGCACCTACCTTGTACCAATGTTCATCATTTTATTTCTTTCAAGGTTATCTTAATATTTTTTATACAATATTCCTTCATTTATCAGCTTTTTGATAATCATCAATTTGTTTCATATAAATGATCTGTTTGAATATTTTAATATTTTTACACATTACTTATATCTAATATTTATGATAAAAAAAGGAAGTTGTAGACAGTGTGAAGCTTGTAATTATATGTTGAAATATTTCTATCATCTAGAATTAATTATCAAATGTTTTTGGAAAAATTCAAACTTTATTTGAACTTCTCTCTTGTTCAAGTGTTGTTAGCCTGATCAATAACAACGCTAGCATGTCTTTTTTATGTGTGAATACTAAATTTAAGGTGATGATTGAATCAACTAAGCGATTCTGTCAAAGGCAATAATCAATAGAAATTTTATATACACACAGAGGCTAAAATCTTCATACAGTAACACCATTCAGTGCAAGCCAAAGTAATCAATGGATGCAAGAAAGCAAAAAGACTGGTGATCATATGATGAAATTTTATACACTTATCCATAAGGATCCTACTGATTTCTTCATTTTTTTTATTAAAGGCAGTGATTTCCAAACATTATGAATTATTACACTAGGTTGACTAAGGAGTTGTTTGTCATTATCATGTAAGCAGCTTTTTTAACTTTTTTATTTTTTCCTATAAACATTGTGCTATGTATTAACCTGTGTGCTATTAGTAATGTTTAATGTCTTTGAAAAGTTCTAACTAAAGTTTGAATTCTTTAAAAACATTTAACAATTAATTTTAGATGATGAAAATAGTCCAACATATAAGTACAAATAGAATGCTGACATCACAAAATTTGAAAGAAAGGCCGAGCACAATGCTTTGTTGTTTAGTGTCAGAGTTTTGCAAATTACATGGTGCATAGGATATTAAAATTAATCAGTACAAAATTTTATTTGAAACAAATTTACTGATAAAATTGTTATCTCTTTGGTAGTTACAAAATTATTTTTAATTCAATGCACGCATAACTGCTAATGCAAATATTACCACGTTTTTGATATAAAAATATTTTCATAATTGCATTTTACATTAAACATAATTTTCTTTTTTCTTTTCCTATTTATTGATTTCTACTACTTTAACATATCATACCATTTACACCTTTCTTAAACACTTTATCAATACTCTTTATTTATATCAAACTAACAGTTTTGACTGTCCTGCAGTCATCATCAGAGCTACAATATTCAAATATATAATTATATAATTAATACACTTATACACATATTCATATACATTTTAATCTGACCATTATAAATACTCATTTCTCATTTTATTACTTTACATTTAAAACAATTCTATCAATATTTATTTTATATCAATTTATTTTACATCACTTTATTTTATTTTTTAAAAAAATATTATTTATTATAATTATAAACTTTAACATTTATTCTACTATTTAATACATATTATTGTCATTTTAGTTATATTATAAATCAACTTCTAACCTTTTCTTACTTTTATTAAATATTTTATAATTATCAATTAACTTTTCCCACATTAATTGATAATTATAAAATATTTAATAAAAATAAAAAAAGATTAGAAGTTGATTTATAATATAAGTAAAATGAAAATATGTATTAAATAATAAAATAAATGTTAAAGTTTATAATAATAATATTTTTTTTTAAAAAATAAAATAGAAATGATATAAAATAAATATTGATAGAATTGTTTTAAGAGTAAAGTAATAAAATGGAAAATGAGTATTTATAATAGTCAGATTAAAATGTATATTTATTTTTGTTTATATTGTGTATTTAATTATGTATATGAATATGTGTATAAGTGTATTAATTATATAATTATATATTTGAACATTGTAGCTCTGATGATGACTGCAGGACAGTCGAAACTGTTAGTTTGATTTAAATAAAGAGTATTGGCAGCAATAGACTTCTATTATAGATTAATGATTATAACTTTTGGGTTAGTTGATTCACAAAAGTCAATGTTTCTAAGGGCACATGCATTGTATAATCAGTGGAGGTATTCCAGTATATTTTATAATTTATTAAATCTCTTCCTGGTCTGTTGCAAATTAATGCTTCAGAAACACTGCTACCTTGCTTGTTGCAAATGTTTTATTTTAAATAACAAAATGATTAAAGTAATTGGGCAAAAAATGTCTATTATTAGAAGAGCCAGAAATTGGATGTGGATCTTCAAAAAGTTAGAATTAAGTTAACTATAAGAAGAAATTTCTACCAAAAAATTATAAATGCTATTCCTGTGAAGATTAAACAGTTAGGAAGTATGATAGTCTTTTTGGTAAAATACAAAAACTTTTAATGATTTGATAATCAGTAATAATATTCCTTTAAGCCAGGTCATATCCAGAAGTAAGCTTTTTTAAAAAGTTTATTGCAATAGGGGGGGGGGGGGAGATTTCAATGTTATTAGGCAGACAAACAATTGCTTCTTCATACTTTAGGGAGTGGGGAAAAAAGAGGTGGGGTGCTCAATAATATTGTTTGTTTGTTTTTAATTTCTTTTAATTTTGTTTATAATTTTTTAATTAATCATGCTAATAGAATAATATTATGTTAAAGCAATTTATGTATTCTTCAATGAAAAATGGATGGCCATAACCACGTATTGAAAATTAAAAAGTAAACATGCAAATTTTGTAGAACTAGGCTCATCAACAAAAAAAAAGTCAAACTCATTTAGAAATTGATTATTGCTGTATCCTTAGATAATCTTTACATGTATTTTTATTATTATTAAAAAGTACAATAATCTAAATGTCAAATGACACAGAATTGCATAAATCTACACACTGTATGAAATAGAAAAGATCTTATTGAAATGTTTCAAACAATTTCTCAAAAAACTTATAAAAAAGTAGAAAATTTAACTCTTATGTACTAATTTTTTATTCACTAGTATTTATAACATATTCATTTTTAAAATATTTTAATAATAATAATTATAGTGATAATACGCACTTGGAACTGGGAATGGAGTCTAGGCTTTTGTATTGCCATTACTTGTCAATTATATTCATGCTTACCTCATTAATTGATATGTGACCAAATCATTGCACTAAATGTCAGGTAATAGACTGGATAATAATAATACACTTCCTTCAATTATGTTGTCTTATCATGAACAGTATGTTGTAGAATTATAGATCTAATAGACCTATAGCGTTGATTTCGTTTTTTAAAGAGGACAGAAATAAAACTAGATAATTAGAATTCAAAATTAAATCATGAACTTTTCTTGTTAATGAATTGTATATTCTTATTCTTTTCATATTTTATTGTTATAACATTTATTATTTTATAAATACTCGTTTTAAATAAAAAATTTCTTTACTGTTGTTCAGTAAATGAGTTTGTCATCAATCATTTATATCATCAGAAGTTATCAAAATGGTATAAAAGTCACAAAACATATAAAAATTGTAAAAGGTATAAAAATTACAAAAAGATATAAAAGTTACCAAAACTATAAACGCATATGATTTAAATAGATTTAGTTGTATTTCAACTTATCAAGGATATTCATTATTGTTTTACCAACATAGCTTGATAAAAGTACAGAACCTTTATCCGATACTTGGATACAAATAAAACTCCATTAGTATCTAAATCATCACATTACGGATTATTTGATATTCAAATTATGTTTAGAGTTAGAAGATTACAGAGAAACTCAAAGACATTTTACTAAATGACTGTTACCATACAATGAATAATAGAGCACATTTCGCTAGCCAGTAGAACATATATAAATATTTTTTTATATCTAATATCAATTGAATAAAATAAATTTATGGATCTTCAAAATGAAAGATAGGTTATAATATATATGCAAATTAACAGATGGCAGCAAATGTTATGATCACAGAATTGTGGGAAGGTTAGCCTTTCAAAGTATTAGTTGACAAAGACTACGAGGATAATCGAAAGCACTTCTAAGTGGATAAAATTTTTAAAATATATCCAATTATAAATATTCAACTATATAATTACGTATATTGCTTCGAAGAAATACAGACATTGAATTATAATATTATTACATATATGCAAATTTTCGTATTCTTGTGACTTTTTTCTTATAAAATAGCTATATCACTAATTATTTACAAATCAATATAAGTTATTACCACTATTTTGTCCAAAAAATTGGAAAACAGGAGAAAATAAAGTGCCAAGTAGTGTTGACCGCCGAGAATTCACAGTATTTTTTTTCAAGTTAGCTCTTGCATGACCTAAAAAAAAAAAAAATTTTTAAAAGCATTAATTTTATAATGACAGCACAATATGCGATAATAAAAAAAAGCAAATAATAATTTATTTTACTGCTGTGTATAGTGAATGAATAGTTATCAAAATTAACTTGTACTACTTTAACTCCTATCATAAAAAATCTTAGATGCCATTTAGTCTATCGCAAAATTAAAATAAAAAATCAATTGTTGCATAATCAAGTTGCTACAAATTGCCAGAGCAGAATATTCATACAATAAAAAAAAGTCCTATGCCTCTAGGCTTTATTTTAGAGAATGCTATACATGGCCCCACTAATCATTAAGAGATATTAAATTTGTTATTTAGACATAGCTTACATAAAGTTCAATAAAAAAGAAATGGGAACTACAGTAACGAGATTTGCAACTGTTTGTGAATTACAATAACAAAAAGATTACACAAGTGTTTATGAAACATTCATAATACTTTTTTAGTAACAAATTTGATATTTCTGAATTTAAAACCAAAAAATAAAATTCTGGATATACTAATTTATAAAACCACATTATTCAGAATTCTATTCTAAAGATTACTGTTTAAATCATCTACTAAAGTAATAGGATATAAGAATCTAATAAAAAACAATGCACTAAATAAGCAAAGTATTATTAAATAAAATATGATTCAATACTGCAAAAATAAAAGATTTAAATTTTTTGTAATTAAAGAAAATGACAGAATATATAGCAACAAAGTTGCTCCTCTATCTTTATTTAGACAATCGAAACAGTTTTGACTTAGAATTTTTTTTTTTCTGAATACAATTTCACAAATATGTTAAGTTGTACTTTTCTGGAATATTTATTACTTTTTTATATTAAACAAAAAATAATTGGCTTTGTTGCTTGGAAATTCATAAGTTTGAGCACAGAACTAAAATCAATCTAAGGACTTGAAGGAGCTTGACACATGACCATTGCATTAAACCAACTTGACACTTTTTTATTCTAGATTAAAGTATTAAATTATTTACTGGGTAATAATAAATATTATTTCTAATTTGATGACACTCTTAAATGAATAAATTTTTATACAGTCAGTTGTATAAGGTATATTCAAAAACCAACTTATATTCTATCCACAACAGTTTAATTAAAATGATTAAACTGAGATGGACCCCCACCACCCTCTTTTCTCAGGATATCAGTTGTCCAGTAACTTGAACTCTAGAATGGGACATTCTCACCACAAGGCAGTGAAACTCTTAAAAAATAAGTTGAAGTTCAGACATACTATGCTTTTTGCCCCCTCTATAAATAAAACAAATTACATGTAAATACACAGATTAACTTTTCTTCCATAGATGCAAATGCTTAGATTTGAACTTAAATCTTTTTTGATACAAGGTATTCTGGAAGGGGAAAAAAGATTATTTCTGGCTTTGTTTTATTAGGAATTTTATTATGATATTTGTAGTAAAATATATGGTACTTGTGCCTACCTTTTGCTTTGTTAATATTCTATAATTTGTTTAGTTTTCAATAATGTATGAGAGTACAATTTCTTTATACAACCCAACTGCATACTTCGCCATGTCATCCCTGATTTTAGTAAATGTGCTGTTTTTTCTTTACATTACTGAAATAATATTCCAATATTAAAATATAATTTTATATCTTTGATAGTTTTATTCTATTTGATAGCTGTCCCAGCCATTTCATATCATCATAAATTCTTTTCCGTATAAATTTATGCCATTGCATATATTTATATCAAATTCAAATTATTATTATTTTTAAACGTTACCTATAATAATAATATTGAAATTGAAAGTATCACATATTTTAAATAAAAAAGAGAGATATGTAATCAAAATTATGAAGACTGGAAAGATTCAGAAAATAAATCGAATTATTAACAGATACTTTAAATGATATAAGTTAAAACATAGACAAAGCTATCCAATGAATGCTTAAATAACGAGGGCATATCAGATGACTAAAAGAAGTTTTTTATTCATACTTAGAATGTGAAAAAAAAGATATTAGAAATTATAGATTTATTACTTTAAAAAAATATATATACATATAAAATACTTGGTTGTTATTGGTATGATATTCAAGACTGAACACTGATCCAGAAACTTTTAGGTTAGCGTAATGACTCTACCATTGCATTCGACAACACAGGGCAAGTTATCAATTCAATGTAAGATACTTACTAAAATCATAAAAAATCAAGTAAAAGAATTTATGTGTTCAGTCCAATCAAAAGAACAATTGGATTTAAAAGTTGTCATAAAGTACAGGAATGCATCCAAGTATTAAAAGAAGTTGTAGAAAAACCAATGAGTATGCACTGCCATTTTACACTAGGTTTCTGAATTACTACATGCTAGTTTCTATAATTATTTCTTCTGTGGTTAAAGCTTTGTGACACAATACACAGACATAGACTACTGACAAATTCTAAAAAATATATTTATCAAAATGCAGCAGTGGTGATTACAAATGATATTGCTAAATGTTAAGATGAATCCTCTTCAAAACTTTTGATAGTGGTGCTACAAAAAATATTTTGAGGATTAAAAAAATTATGATCAAGATAAAACGGGGGGGGGGGGGCATAACATAAACATTAAAAAGATAAAAAAAAAAACATTTAATAGATGGTCAAGCAAGAAGAAAATAAAAAATGACAGTAAAAAAAAAAAATTAATAACTATAAATATGCTTGATCAAATTATTAATTTAAATAGAAATATAGTGGATGAAATGAATTACAAAATTACACTTGGATGATGTGCTTTTGACATAAATAATTTTTAAAAAAAATAATATAACTATGTGCCTTAAAAAAAAAAGAAAAGTTTATTCTATCAATATATATTTATGAGTTTAAAATTTAAGACATTTAATAGAAAAGTAATACAGAAACAGCATGAACAGATGAATGTTACAATTTATGAGGATTGGAAATGACATACAAGAGTGGCAGAAACACATGTACCCCTGATATAACTGAGAGAATAAAACAGCAAATAGAACTGAGTCAGACACTTTCGAGAAAAAGAATGAAAAGATAACTAAAATCCTAAAACGAATCCCAATATATTGTAAGAGTTCTACATAAATAACACATGTGAAATGGATATAATAAGGAAGTTTGCTAGAAGATGTGAAAAAGGATGTAAAGGATTTTAAACTTTGAGAGATTTTCATTCCATAGAGGAAGGACAATGGTTGAAGATAATAACAAATTTTTATTTATTTATTTTGTAAAGAAGTTCTTTTAAAGATAGTTAAATATATAATTTTTTAAAAGGCCAAAAAGCAATGGTAGGTATGTTTCTGATCAAGTAAATATATAATAGTTAAAATGGCAAAAAAAAAAAAAAATCAAGTCAGATGTCACATGACTTAACTTAATAAGCTTGTATTTACAAATGTTATATATAGAGCTTGCAAAATAAGCTCTTAACAAGCTTTGAGAATATCCTCAATCCCAGACTGGTTTCTGCTTCTGGTGTCGTCAGTAAGATGCCAGGATATTCAAGCATTAGATTAAAAATACCAGGACAAAACCAGCACTTACTTTATTTAATGTATAACTATTGAGTAGAAAATCTGAAATTGTCAGACATCCGTATGTCTTCCAATCCAGCTATCTAACTCAAATAGCCATATGGGAATGAACTACACCATATATTATATTAATAGCTTTAATTATAAATTTATTTAAACGCACATTTATTACGTAAATAATATTCATTAAGGCTGTAGCCTCAAGCACAATCGCCAAAGCTGTAATAAGCAAAAAAAAAAATAAAATGACAAAAAAATCAAGTCAGATGTCATATGACTTAACTTAATAAGCTTTTAACAAGCTTTGAGAATAACCTCAACCAGACCGGTTTCTGCTTCCGGCTTCGTCAGTGAGGTGCCAGGATATTCAAGCATAAAGTTAAAAATACCAGGACAAGCCCAGCATTTTATCTAATGTGTAACTATTGAGTAGAAAATCTGAAATTATCAGACATCCATGTCTTCCAATCCAGTTATCTAACTCAAATAACCATATGGGACTGAACTAAGTTCAGATAAACCATTATTAATAACTTTAGCAATATAAAATCTGACTATCAGATTTTCTACTCAATAGTTATACATTAGATAAAGTGCTGGGCTTGTCCTGGTATTTTTAATCTAATGCTTGAATATCCTGGTACCTCACCGATGACGCCAGAAGCAGAAACCGGTCTGGGGTTGAGGATATTCTCAAAGCTTGTTAAGAGCTTATTTTGCGAGCTCTATATATAACATTTGTAAATGCAAGCTTATCAAGTTAAGTCATGTGACATCTGACTTGGATTATCCGTCATTTTATTTTTTGCTATTTAGGCTTTGGCGATTTTATATTGCTAAGGCTATTAATATATGGTGTATCTGAACTTAAGTTCAGTCCCGTATGGCTATTTGAGTTAGATAGCTGGATTGGAAGACATATGGATGTCTGACAATTTCAGATTTTCTACTCATTGAATAAAATGCTGGGCTTGTCCTGGTATTTTTAATCTAATGCTTGAATATCCTGGCACCTCACTGATAATGCCAGAAGCAGAAACCAGTCTGGGGTTGAGGATATTCCCAAAGCTTGTTAAGAGCATATTTTGCGAGCTCTGTATATAATACAATAGTTAAAGATATTCCCCAAAATTCAGCTACATAAATAAGCTAAGTACTTGGAACAAGTGATGAAATTTGGATGAAATAAAACAATATAATAATCTACCATCTAATTATTTCAGCATACTTATATATAGCAGAAAAATTTTTAATTTGCTCAACCTTTATTCATTTAATATATTCTAAAGACTCCATATTCTTTAAGTGTAAATATTATTATTATTTATCCTATATCCTAATAGTCTGAGATTTTTAATGCAATAAATACTTGTTTTTTAATATTAAATATTAAGTAAATAAGCATTTATTTTTATATGACCAATGTGTACAATTGTATTACATTCAAGGCTGATCTTTGAATGTAATATTAAATATTATAAATAAGGTGACTCACCTTTTCCCTTTCCTTTTTTGGTCAAAGGTGTAGAGCTAATAAGACCATCATCAACTACATTATGATTTTCATTTATGTGAGATGAAGAACGTCTTCTTCTAGATGATGAGTCTTGCGTTTCCTACACGAAATTACAAAAAAAAAAAAAAATAGAAAAATTTAATACATACTTTATAACATTATAAACCTTCTCTGATTTCTTCCTAAGTATATGAAATCATCATTAATATTTACAATTATAGTTAGTGTTTACAAACATATTACATGATTTAAAAAAACAAACAAATACATTATCTATACAGTAACAACAATATGAAATATAAGTAAACCAGGGGTCAGTACCATAAAAATAAGATTGTTTTCATTGATGATAAAAGCTAAATCATAGTACAATTATAATTTACTCTTATCATCAACCCATCAATACTCAACTGACCAACATAATTTAATCTAAGGATGATCATCATCAACCTTATAAGAGTTAAATACCCATTTATTTATTTATTTAATTGGTTGGTTATACATAGGCATGCTAATTAAAAGCAAAATTCCTAAAATCTGATTGTGACATGGAAAAAAATTTCTGTTAACTTAGCCCAAACTTGAATCTCAAGAATAAATAAAGATACAAATTCACCAATTGTTACACTGCTATTATAAAATGTAGAGTAATAAAAATAAATAATTTTCAAAATTTCATAATTAAAAGTTCTACTGTTTATAAAACATATATTAAACCACTAAAACCTCACATGATCTTCTTATGCTTACACAAAGTATTAGAATAGCAATATTCTCCATATGTAGTGCCATCTAGTGTAAGCCATAGTAATCAATGGATGCTAGACGATTTTTTGCATCAAAATCCCTATCTAGTGCCTACTCACCCAATATCTCCAAACTAGTTTCTAGCTTATGGCTTTCATCAATGAGAAGCTTTGAATTAGAGACCATTGCATCTAAATTTTTGGATTTAATGCAAGCTCCCAGCAGCCACCTTTTACCTTTTTGGTTACCTATAAAGTTATAAGCCTTAAGTGGCAGACACTGGAGCTCAAAGTCAATAGATTATGCCCCAATACTCAAACCTATGAATACCCAAGAAATAAATGGTTTGATTATTTATATATTACTTACAATAAATTAATAAAATATACGTCGTATCAATTAATTTAAAAAAAAAAAAAAAAGAAAAAGATTTATGAATTAAATAGTTATCTAATTTAAAATTCAACTATAAATTATTCCCTTCTTTTCTGAGCTAATGTAATAATCAATTGTTAATGAACATGTACACGGAAAAGGTAGATTTTTAATATTCAGCTTTATATTACTGCCAATATATACATCATATTGATAGCTTATAGTATTTCAATTTTAAAATACAAAGAGATTCATAAAGAATTCTAATAGTATTTCCTCTTCTAAATAACTGAGGCAATTACAGTATAAGATTTCTTTAAAGAAAAAAATAATATTCAATAATTTGTCACTAAGAAATTGTCCAAAGTTGTCATTATGTCTTGTTTACTGATATCTAATGATAATATAATGATATTAGAAATGTGAAAGATAGTATTTTAATGATGTACAGTGCTAACTAAAGTTTATAAAATAGTTTTAATATTTTGTTAAAAATTTTTTAAAAAGGCAAACTATTACCAATAATGAATGACTACATATTATTACTTGATGATAGAACCTTGTTATCTAATAACCTCTTCCTTTTATTAGACAGTTAGATAATCTGAGAAATGGAAATATATTCTTTATATCAAAAGATTAATTTATTAAATGGATGGAATTCAAAAAAACTGGTGATACAAATATCCATGATTATCAATCACTTATTCCAAATTCTAATGTTTATTTTTTTGGAATAATATAACGCTAACTGTTTAATAAATTTTTCTTTTGAAGCACCCAGTAAGATAATGATTATCATCACTATCAATCATTTTCCAAGATCTAGAACCATAAATATTTTAGAACACACTATCAAGACTTCTTAATTATTTTTCTCTGATCTTCAAATAAAAACATGGGTTAATCCTTTGCTGAAAATAAATAATCAAAGTCTCAATTCAATATATCCATAATAATTTAATATCCCTTTAAAGGTATATTTAAGCCCATGATGCTTTGATGAATAAATTTTTTTAATCCATCTTTTCAACATTTCTGTTTCTAATCTTCATCTTTAACTTTGTCCTTTTCCTTCTCCAAATCCATATTTTCAGATCCTCATCTTTTTTACCTGCCCAAGTCTCTATAATATAAAGCAATAGTCCAAATAAAATATTTAATCAGTTTCTTTATTAATTAAAATTTATATCTCATTTCACCAAAAGTTACATTTATTTATTAAGATTCTTTATTTTATTTTTTTTCATTATTTCTTCTATTATGAGATAACTCAGTGATTCTTAAATTTTCCAAAATCTCTGAACACTTTTGATTATAAGAAAAATTTGTGAATCTCCAAAACACACTATGGTCATCAAACTAATAACAAAGACATGCACGAATATGTCAATTATTAAAAATTATAGATTACGTAACAGTAAAAAAAAAAGGTACTGTAGTTGCAAAAACTGTAACTAAAATAGCTTTTATAAAAATTAAATTTCTTTAAACTAATTTTAATGCGCTACTTGAGATTATTTTGCTTTTGCAGATTTCAACAATATCATGTCTAATAGATAATATGGCCAACGTCATTTCTTTATCTATTTTTAAAAATTAAGTCTTTCGCATTTTTCAAGTTTTATATTGATTAATACTAAGAAATCAAACTCACAAAAAAATAATGTCGAAAATTATAACAAAATTTTCAGTGTTCTTGTGGAATTGGGTTTTAGAATTATATCAGAGAATTTAGTTTTTAAAATATACTGACAAACTAATCAACCCTTCTAGTAAAAAAAAAAATCCAACACAATGTTTTAATTAAACTAAATGGATTTAAAAAAGAAAGAATCTTGAATTTTTTTTTTCCAATAGTGTTAAATTGTAATGGAAATAATTTTCTCGGTATTTTTATTATGAAATGAAGTAAATATAAATATACTAAGTGACTTATCAGTTGATGTCAAAATATTTTCATTTTTTCCTTGAATATGTGTATTAATGCATTTTAATTAAATATAGTAATAAATTTTCAATTAAATATTCCATTTTAGTACACAAAATATTTTCATGACATTTTACAAAAGCACCTATATTTTCATCTTGGAAAAAGACTAACAATTCATTTTTAACTTCTAAAATTTGGTATAATTCTTTACACTTGGATAACTTATCTTACTTCAGAATGCAAAAATCAAGACTGATATTCACTTTCATAGATATGCAATTTTTTGTTTTAAAAAAGGCATATTTTTAAAGGTCTTGAAGTAATTTATTATATTGACAAATGGGTCTAGTACAGGATTTATAATTTATTTGAATAATTTTTAGATATTTTTCCAAAATAAACCTAAAAACAATAATGGGAACTTCTTTTGAGGCAAACCTACTGTATTGCACATATGCATTAATTAACATTGCTTAAGCTTCAGAGAAGAAATGTTCTACAATTTATCTCTGGTGAAATAATCAGAATAAAAATATGAATAGAGTTTTAGATGACAAAGAGATTAAATGAACAATTTTTTTCAAAATTGTAAAAAAAAAATGATATGAAACTGATTGAAAATAAAAATTATAATTCTTAAACTATGTATTAAAATACTGCACTTCAGTTAAATATGTATTTTAATTTTATTTTCAATACATGAATCATCTGAATAAGAATACTCACTTTCCATTTATATGTGCATGTGTGTATATATACAGTCAAAGTTTCTTCACAATATTTACCTTAAATTAAGTATAAAATTTAGGGATATTTAAAGTATGATTTTATATCTACTATGAATAATAAGGGTACCACCTTCCTTTCTGGACTGCTATGTTATTAGAATTTAATCCAAAAATTCTGACTGTTTGAAACAAATTTGAATATCCCAAGTCAATTAAAAAAGAAGTTTGATAACAGAAATTCACTTTTCTTTCATAAATTTTTAACTAATTATGAAATTTAGTTCATTACACGTGAGGATTTAATTAAACCAGCATATCTTTTTTTTTTTTTTCCAAATAGATCTGCATAAGGACTAAAAGGCACGCCATTAAGTAAAACTGTTGTATGAGTGAACGAAGATGAAGAAGCATAAATTTATTTAAGAATTAAAATCAACAAAATTCACAATGAAAACAGACAAACATATTGTTTAGCCTATGTAAGATTTATTTTATCATGACATGAAGAATTCCCTAATATATTCTGCAAATCATTACAACAAATTAAAAAAATTAATTATATGACAAAAGAATCATGAAAAATATTCTATTTTATGCTGCCAATGACGCCCTGTTCTGATTAATATAAAAAAAATTTAGTTGCCAATAATATTTCTCTGTTTTAAATGAAAAGTAAAATTCAATAATAAAATCTAACGATACTCTAAAAACCAGTTTTGCGGGGATAAAAATGCAAACTGTATAAAGTTATTGCTTGACTGCAAATGTAAGACTGCTGTCAAAGAACAAATGCCTGAAAAGATAGCAACATTTTAATACTCAAACTCGAATGATTTAATTAAGTTAAAGATAACGCTTTTTTAATTTATTTGGAAGACATTTTTGGAAAACTTAGTATTTTATATCAAATAAATAATTTTGAAAAGAGAATATAAATTTCTACATAAATTGTGAAAAATTGTGGTGCAGAATAGTATTATGGAAACCATCAAAGCGTGCTTGCAATTAGGAAAATCAGTGAACAATGATGTCAGGACATAGTTGGCAGCTTCAATCAAATGATTAAAATTTGCGTAGCAAAATCAATTTCAAATATGTAAATGTTTTTACATTTGTTTACTTTTCAAAGAAAGATGTCAAAAGAATATTTCTTCAAAAATAAATTATCCAGTCGATTGACTGTGTCCTAATTGATGATCTTGAACTTGTTATGGGGGAAAAAATAATGGACTATGATTTTAATGACAAATTTTCAATCTAAAAGAAATGACAGGGTATAAAACAAAAAGATCTCATTAGACTGAGAATCAAGGTGGATGCAATGTGGGAAAAAAGAATGAAAACTGAGGTAAATAACATATTCTGAAAGTAGAAGACAATAGTAAAAATAGCGTTTTAAGCCCAACAAAAAAAGTTTTATATGAGAAATCCCTTAAATGTTAGATTGTTGGTGATTAAAGTGAAAGCATATCCAAAAGATGAAATAATTACCAAGTCTTGTAAGTTAATCAATAAATATGAATATGATAATAATAAAGCAGAACAGTGAAACACAATATTAAACTGTATAATGATTACAAACAATTAAAATGTCACGATACGATATTAGAGATTAGGGATGAGTCATCTGTTTTCATGCAGAAAATAGTATTATAATAATGAATAAATAAATTGATTAAAAAATCACAAGAGAAACATTTATCTTTATGCTTTAAGTGATAGCTTATATTTTGATTTAATAGGTTAAAACCAATAATAAACATGTATGTACATACATTGGAATTAAGACTCAAACCACAATTCAATAGTGATAAAATTAGATGTTTTTTTAAAAAAAAACTTAGAACCGAGACAAGAAATAAATGAATAATTGCTAAATAAATAAATAAATAATTGAAAGGCTTTATTGTTCAAAAGTTCATAAGAAGTTCGAAAACTGGAAGTGCCAATTCAGAATTGATCTGAGAACTTTACATTCCAGAATCTGACACTCTACCGTTGCATTAAAACATGCAGGCCATTGCTAAATTAAGTGTAAATTAGAAAAAAAATATTTCACATTTATTAGATAAAAAGAAATGTGCAAATACAAATAAGCTAATAGATAAAATAAATTCAATAATAAAAAATGCTATAGTAAAATCAGTAGCTTATGTTAAAAAAAGAAAAAAGTAAAAAAAAACAAACAAACAAAAACTGAGTTAGTACTAAAATGAACAAAATAACAGAAAGGTGATAAATATAAACTCTGTAAAGGAAAGAATTCTATATTCAAAATGTAATAATAAATTAAAACATGAAACAAGTAAAAAAAAAAGTGTTAGAAAAGAAAAGCAGAGATAGGCAGAAAAAGTTTGATCTAACATATAGAATGAAACAAACTGAATGAGAAAAACATAGTTACAAGAATAAAATAGTAACTGAAGAAGGAAATGATTAAATTATTAATAAAGCAGCATTAAAAAGATAAGATATACAAATATGATAGAAACAAAAAAATCTGTATTAATTTTTCTTTTAAAAAAGGAAATTTGGGTAAATAGGAGTGAACTCCCGAGCAATAAAGTTATTTGATTAATTAATTCATTATCCCATAAGAAAATAATAACTATAATAGATAGTGTGCTACTATATTTTGGCACTGTCTGCAATTTTTCCAAATATTACAAAATACGGTGGCCGTATGAGGGTGCCACTAGGCATATAGCCTAGCACCAGATTGCAGAGAATGTTCAACAATCAGTGATTGTTTATTTACGTACAGCAATCACAAATAGATTTTAGGATATAATCTTTCTCGGACTTTATTTAATCCAAACGTGTACTTAATTAGTAAACTAATAAACTAAATTAAAACAAAGATAGTCAAGTGCGGCTATAAACTTTTATTATATTAATTTTTCACTCTTACTACTTTTCCAACCCCTTTGTTTAAATATTCAAGGCTGACTCGAATCTTTTGATAAAAGACAAATACAAACTTAATTTTATTTCCAATCCTTTTTCATTTTAAATTCTACTCATTATTAATGTTTTATAGCTTTCCTGAGGTAACACGCAATGCACAACTCCTATGAATGACAGGACCCAGGTTTATTCTGGAGACTAGTCCAAATAGGTATGCCTTAGTCAATTTACAGTTAATACTGGGCTTTTATTAAACACCAATTTAAACCCTCAACTCTCTTATATAATTAAATTCTAACCTTAAGTGATAATACAAGTATCTGTTGTTTGCTTACAACCATCGGGGCATCCTTTTTACATACCCCAGATTTTGACATAAGGTTCCCGTGTTTGCTTATCGTCAGAACATTTAATTGAACTGAACCCTCCTACCCCCTCCCCTTCCCATTTGTCCTTTAAGATTGAGCAGAACATTTTGGAAACTAATCTCATATATTTTCATTTTAATACAACAACAAAAAAAAATACGTAAAAAAATATTCACAAATAATAATAATAAATACATTTAAAAAAATCTATCATCCATACCCCCCTGTTTCAATTAAAATAAACAAAAATTCCGATTAATAGTTCAACACTCTCTACTGTTGAAACATTTTAACAGTTAATGAAGTCTAGATCTATTATGCCAACATTTAAAGAAAAGTTCGTAATTACCTTGATCGATCAGTAGTACAACTTTCTCCAGACGGTTAGTTCTCAAATGACTTTTCTTGAGATGACTGGCAAGAATCCTCCGATTGTTCCATTGGTTTTTTTTTTTATTTCCTTGGCTAGCTCTACACATCCTTATTTCTCTTGCTTGATGTTCGTACAGGTAGCTTCAGGTGGTGATAGGAAACTAATATCCCGAGGGGAAATCTCTGAGGCCCCTTATCCGGAAAACATTTTCTTGGCGCTGTTACTTTATATTTTAATTTCTCTTTACTGTGCTTTATAGATATATAAATAATGTCAAAAGAAACTCTGTAATTTATACATTTTGTTTTCTTTTATGAACCAAATTCATACCTGTTATTTTATTTTTAGACATTTTTAGCAATCCAATTTTTGTCCTTTTATAGTCATCTTTTTTAATTTCAATTAATGAAAAATTCTAGACTAATTAGCAATAGATTATCAAATACTTTCAATATCTGAAGTTTCAACAATAGAGCTAATTACCAACAAAATCTAACCTTTTTTCTTTCCCCCAACTCTTATCTTTCTAAGAATTATAATTAAGAAAAAAAATCCTTTTACTAAAAAAAACCCTCAAGATCTGAAGGAATGCTGATTCCTTCAAAATAAATAAAAAAACTTAAAATAATATTTCAAAAAATTGTTATTTTAAACTATTTAATAAAATAAAAATGTGTGGGTACATAACTATGAGCTGGCAGAAAATACCAACTCAATAGCACAATGACTATTATGATCAAGAGTGGTCAATGAATAATGCTAGTTAAAACTTAACATCAATAAAAGAAATGGATACTGAAAAAAATATCTTGAATAATTACATATAAAAAATAATGGAGAAAACGTTATATAATATTGTGAGTAAAATATCAGTTTAAACTTCTAAAATATTATCAATTTATATAGTAATCAATCTTCAATGACATAAAAATCTAATAAAATTTCCCTTCCCTTCTGCCATTTTATTTGCCTTGTTTATAAACAATTATGTGCTAGTATGAGATGGTGATCATGTGATGCTTAATGGTTTAACACCAATCCTGCCTAATAGGAAAGTGGTGGCTATGGTTGATAAAGAGCCAAAGACACCAAAATGTATGGGTGCTGAACTGAGTTCAAACCCATATGACTATATAAGCTATTGAGCTTAGATTGAAAATATTTTTGTGTTTTCAATTTCATTATCATAGTTTTATAGTTAAGTAGAGATAAAAGGTGGTTGCTGGAGGGTTGCATTAGATCCTAAGATCTAGGTGCAGTGTTCTCGGATCCAAAGCTACTCACTCACAAAGGCCCCAAGCCAGAAACTATTCTGGAGATATTGGATGAGTAGGCATTAGATAGGGATTTTATGCACAAGCCTTCTGGCATCCATTGATTATTCTGGTTGGCATAGGGTGGCACTACTGTATGGAGAGAATTTTGCCTTGTCAATAATGCTAGTTAAAACTTAACATCAATAAAAGAAACGGATATTGAAATAAATATCTTAAATAATTACATAAAAAAATAATGGAGAAAACGTTATACAATATTGTGAGTAAAATATCAGTTTAAACTTCTAAAATATTATCAGTTTATATAGTAATCAATCTTCAATGACATAAAAATCTAATAAAATTTCCCTTCCCTTCTGCCATTTTTTTTTCTACTTAAGAAATTATTTATAGATATTTATAATCTGTCTAAAACTCTGCTTCATTTTAAATTTAAAACACATAAAATAATATTTGAAAGTGATCAGATATTGATAGTTAATACGAGAAATGTTTTTATTTATGTAATTTCCATTTAATTACTGTCTTTGCTCTTGTAATTTGTAGACTATTGTTATAAGCTTTATTGAAACTTTTTACTATTATCATTTGTTTAAAGAATATACTTTCTTTCCCTCACAGAGACAAACAATATTTTCATATTACAGTTTTAAGTCAAATCTTTATCAGGTTCCCTATTTTTTTTATATAGTTTCGCCTAATTACTATTTGTTAGGATTTTTTAAACTTAAGTATAGTTATGATTCATTCAGTGAATTATTTCAATTTCTAATACAAACTGTTTTAAAAGTTCTAGGTTTTAGATATTATCAATATTTAAACAGGAAATTGTTTTCACCTAACTTCCTGCAAAATACAATTTCTCCAAAACTATTTTGAGCTTTAGCTTTATTTATTTGTAAGATAATCACTTTAGAACAAATTCTCTGCAGTTACTATTTTAAACACTGATTAACATTGCTAACATTTTTTTAAATTTCTTATGAGATGAATTTTTAGCTTTTTAAAATGTTAATAAATTAGCATTTTTTACATTGTAATAATCTTTATAATAGTACTTTATATTTGCTCACATTAAAAAAAATAAGATTAGCTATTTAAAATATATACAATTTTATCTTTGCTCTTATGCAGAGACAATGTTTTAATTTAATCATATTTAATCCATCATCCATGTTTGATATAGATAAAAAAAAATTGTGAAAATGAAATGAAAACTTAGCTGACAAACAGAACATTATAAGATTAAGCATTGGATAGAAGAGTAAGAAAAAAAAATTGTGAAAATGAAATGAAAACTTAGCTGACAAACAGAACATTATAAGATTAATCATTGGATAGAAGAGTAAGAATACAAAAGCAGACTATCTTGTATAATCAAGAGGATTAGCAAAGCAGTCAGACTCTTCAACCTCTAATAGCATCATTAAATGTGTGATAACTTTATTTATCAGGTTCCATTATTCCACATTGCTGTGAAAATGACTGCAAATAATGAACCATGAACAACCCACAAACTAAAAAGCCATATACTGAAATAACTAAGAGCATCTGGATACTTATTATTCGTTAAGAGATGCTACAATTAAATAGATGTTATCCTGTCAGAAAATCATCGCACTAATCAGAAAAGGAGACAATGATTATAAAACTTTGGCAATATATCTCTGAACAATCAACATATTAATATTTGTCAAAAATAAATAGCTTTCATAACTAATGGCCCTTCATAATAAAAAAAAGAAAACACAGATAAATCATTGGGATAATCGTCATTAAACATGACCATATCTACTGAAAAAAAATGGGTCATACTTTGCAGTGAATGAGAGTGGTTGCAAAGATGACTCAAGATGGTATTTTATAGCTCTGACATTATCTTACGATGAGTTTTGCTGGTCTCTTCTAGCTGATATCTATTTGAACACATCAAGTTTCTCTACTTACTTTTCCTACAATCGTTATCATCAAACTGTTTTCAATCTCAATGTACATAAAATTTGATTTAATGCATTGTTCACCCAGAAATATAAACATGTTCTTTTCTGAAACACATTGATTGCCAGTAGATTTGGCACAAAAGTTTTCCTTGACATTTTCAATTTTTGGATATTAGACTAAATTTTCTATAGTGTTGTTTAACACAAAGCATAATCATTAATGACTTTCTGTCTGTCTTTATTTCTCCACATTAAGCACAAGATTAAATGCAAATTTGATAATTTATTTATCTTAATAATAGCGGATATGCTTTACATTATGTCATTCTTCTAATTGGGACAATTTTCCATATCAACTATTAAAACTATTCATATCCAAAAATATAGAGTTCTACTAGATGTTAGATTTAATAACATCACAAAATTGAGACCCTAATTTGAAAATTATTGCAGCTCTTAGTTGTTAGTAATTTCTGAAAGCCTTGCACTCTAGAGGATTTTATAAACCAAGTATATGTACTTACGATTTCTTTCTGAAAATAGATGTGGTAATTTAACAATAACTATCACAAAGTGATAACGCTTTATTATCATAGTTATTTTGTCACTCTCTTATAATTTAGAGGCATATAAATTTTAATAAAAAAATCTGACAGACGTTAAAGTCTTTTAATTTGATATACATGGTTAATGCTAATTCTTTGAGCATTTATTATTCTACATTTTATAAGTTCAATTGAATATTTGTTCATATAAAACAAATTAACTGTTTTCTTATATACAAGAGCTTTAGTCAAATTATTGCTAAAATTCACATTCAAACTTTAATATCAACTTGAGCGCTGCGAGTCTATTTAAATAGACATCAGGCTTGATTAACAGAAACACATGTCATGAAGAGTTTAGCTGATTTTACATCGAACACGGCTATATATACCGTAACTTTCTATAAATTTCTGTATGGTGCAAATAAATAACATGAATAAATTACATATTTATGTGGTATTTAATTAATTACTATTTATATATTATGAAATATGGCAATCACAGAAATTTTCCATTTTTTTAGGAAGTACTTATAAAATCCTTTCTTAACAAAAATAAAAAATAAACTAATAATTAGTTCAGTACATTTTATCTGTTAATAATGGTTACTAAGTGAAGTTTTTACAAATTTTTTTTTTTTTTAAAAAAAGATGCTTTAAGATGATATTGGTAATAACATTAATTATTCTGTTAATGCTTCAACTAAAGCAACACTGAAAATTATAAAAAACAACAATGAACAAAAAAAAAAAAATCCATCATTAATGGACAGCATCCATCATATATGGTCATTAATGACTTGAATGATGCTGTCTAAATCCATTCTAGAGATCTAAAAATGAAAATTACAAAACTAAGGAAAACGTTATTGACTTTCATAGTTCAATATAAAAACAAACATACATATAATATCCAAAATAATTATAGTATTCAATCTAAAACAACTGACGTATATAATTAAATTATGTAAAATTCATACTAAACAGAAACTGTGCATAATGTGACTAATTTCTGATAAAGATTGCCATAGTGTTAATAAACTATTAAATTAAGATAAATTCTACAGCTATTGGACATTACTTTTTACTTCTGCTGATTGATACGAAATAACATGACTAAGACGTGTTGTTAAACCAATTTAAATTTTGGAAAAAAATCAAAAGTTATCGTCGTTTCTCATTCATATTTAAAATTATAGCAGATATAGATAGTCAATACATCCTATCTATTCTTTGAAAGTTATAATTGGTAACTAGTTAAAAGATTAGATTTATTAAATCTTATACATACAGTCCAGATTACAGTGATATTTACCATCAATGTGTTTGTACATTATTCCATGAAAATGAAAAATAATATGAAAAAACAGTAACTTGTGACAAAAATTGTAAAAAGATATCTCTAAATTATCAAAATGTTTAACAATATTTCAATTTAACTCGCATAATCTGACCCATGGTTTAGCAAAACTAGATTTGGTTACTTTGCTGTGACAGCACATCTAATAGCAATAACATAGACAAAATTCAGAAGCTGTTTTATAAAAATAAATGGAAGTAATGTCTTTGGACTGTTAAATATTACTACCAATCGTTTTTACATCCATCATGACCAGAACTGCTTATAAAAAAAACTGGATTTTTATAAAATGCCATGACCAAATTGCAAAAGATCAATCGATTTTATCTAAAAGGACCTGCATGTAATCGTAGTAAAAATGCAAAAGCAATAATATTATTAAAGTACAAACCAAAATGCTTAGTATCTTTACCAAATAGCATCAATTGTTTATTAGAAAAATACATGCGCAAAAAATCTGCCAAACTTTAAGCATATTTAAGTACATGCATATATTAAAGTTCCATTTTTCACTGAAAGTTTTGTCAACATCTCTTTCCAATTCAGATTTTCATGTATTCTTAAATTTATTCACTCTATTATTTCTTGCGAGGAATAAAATATCAATTCAGAAATAACCAATTCTTAAATTACCGAAAGGGACATTCAAAGCTTTCAGTTTTGGGCTAAACATTTTCCCAGTTTGTTTTAATCGGTAGTTGGATTATAGTCCACAACTCTGCATGGTTTGATGCATTGGTAAAATGACAGGTGGGAGCTCAAAGGGCATGGACCACTACCCAGTCCTATCACTTCCAATGTTTAAACTTGTTATGAACTTCCAAACATTTGACCATTTTTTTACTGTAACTAATTACAAATATAACTTATCACATAGAACTAAAAAAAAAAAACAATTCCAAAATAGTTTATGTAATTTAAAGTTTTATAATTTATCAGTTTCTTACAATTTATAGTGATAATATTGACAAAATTAATCCCTCTTTGTAAATAAACTCATATTAATAGTTGTATATAATAAAAAAAAAAGTTTTTATTACTAAAATTATATATATAACTTTTACTTCCTTTTCCTTTATATAAAATTTTTTAGATTTATTTATATTCTCAATATTAGGTATTTTAGCATTCATTTCTCTACATATTAAGTTTGAATAAAAAAATATTAATTAACTTATCTATATCCTTTTCTATTTTCTTATATTATATATATTCTTGATTTTTTTTTACAGATTTTTTCTTTTTTTTGCATTTCGATTATTGACTTATTGACTTTCCGGTTACTTCAAATGTTTATTTCTTCTTCCTTTAACTCTAATAAACATTAGATTAAAAAAAATAAAATAAGAGAAACTAGGAAAATATATATAAATAATTATAGCAAACTGCAAAAATAAATTTGAATCAATTAGAAAAAGTTATTAAAAAAAAAAAAGAGTATTTTTTAATATTATTTTTAATAAAAACAACTAAAATGTTATGTGATTTTAAATTACAGTACTTTATAAATACTGTACTTCTAAATCATTTCAACCTTTCTATTAAAAAAATACATTTACAAAAAAAATAATCAATTTTAATTATATCTTTTGATTAAAAAGAAGAAAAAGAAATGCACACTCCAATAAACTAAGATTTTAATGTGAATGCCTATTACCTTAGGGGTAGTCCAAATTAAATTTTTCAGACTGGATAAGAGGCCACTATTTTGACAACTGTCAGTAACAATTTCCTAAAACATAATATAAATAAGATATAATCAGATTTATGTACATAAAAAAAAAAAAAATCTGGCTTATACAAAATAATTGCTTAAGTATAATCTATTAGAGTCATTTTAAAAAACAAACATATTTTTAAACTCTCTAATAAACTTTTAAATATTAATTTGCATAATAAACTTATAAAACAGAAATAAAATTAGACAACAACAGAACCCAAATACATACTTGTTTTATATTGTAATAATGTTTATACACAATAAATTTTTAATTTAATGAGGAATAAACAAACATCCAAATTAAACAGCAACTTAAAACAAAAAAAAAGGCAGAAAATTAATACCATACTAATAATTTAGATCTGTTTTGTTTTTCCTTTATTAAAGCTTTCTCATTACACAATCTTAATAATTATCCATTTTTAAAATTAGTCATAAAATCACCATATACAAATATTGTAATAAACCATTTTTTTTAAAAATTAACAATTTTTTTTATATTAATAAGCAATAGAAAAAAAAAACATTTATATTATTTTAAATGTTTAATTTTACTGATTCATCAATATTTGTTCTGATAACAACTCTTTTCATTGCAAGTTTTATCTTTAAATAAGTTCTGTCTTATTCCCTATCATTCTAAATATTCATAAACATAAAATTTTCCACTTATTTTTTAACTATGGCTGCCAGTAAAAAAAAATATTGCAATATTTCAGTTATGTCATCTTAGGCCAATATTAGAAATTAAAGTAACAATGCCAAAAATTAATTTGTTTAAAGATATATCAAAGATATTTAATTCAATCAACAATATTAAGCAAAGTAAGAATGAATGCAATTTAATAAATGAAGTTAATGTTATCAGATAGTTATAGAAAACACAAAGAAGAAAATGAAATTACACTATTGTATATAACCTGCACAAACACAACTAAAAAGTAATTATTTAAAATAATAATAATAATACAATAAATTGGAAATCTTTGAGATTTTGTCAGGATATCATCAATTACACAAATTTTTATATCTAGGACTTAAAGGACTCAAAATCATTTAGCATTAAATTTACAATCTAAATGATAGGAATATTTTAGAATTTGAATTAATCATCTTTTTAATTCATTCACATTAGTTAAACAACACTTTATAATGGATATAGTATAAATATGCATTGATAAATACTTTAATTGCAACCGATAGATGTAAAATCACATTAAAGTTTATGATAAACCTCTAAATATTAAAATGCTTGAATTGTCTTGATGGAATCACATGTAACAATAGACTATTATAAATAATTATCAAATGTTATTACTTGGTCAACATATCACATTATCTATTTCAATCTGTATAGGAGAACCAATATTGCTGAATCTTAAAAAGTAACAGAAAATAAAATGCCTGGCTATTGATTTTTTTTTTTTTAAAAAAAAAAAAAAAAACAATAAATAAATATTATAATCAATAATAAAACCATTAAACAGAAGAGAAAAAAAAACATTTCCTGAAAGTCTTTGTAGATAAATTATAGGTGAACTGATAATATCATAAGTCACACTTTATTTTCAAATAGCAAAATAATTAAAACAGAAAAAATATTGATATTATATTAATTTTTTATGAGTGAGGTTTCATTCAATAAAATCTCATTTATATATTGATAATATGTGCACAAATTCATTGTCAAAAGCCTAACTTCATAGAAATAGATTAAGGCAGTCCTGATACTTTGCTAAAAACAGTTGGGAATCCAAATATATTTTTCATTTTTGTAAATAAATTGAATACATATGGGTATTTAACCATTATTTTCAACAATAATAATAAACAGCTGCTCTAAATGAGAATGCTAATCTCAACTCCACACACGCACATATTACTCCAGAAACTAATTCTACAATGATTATATAAACCAATCTGTGAAACAGAAATATGTCCGTATATAGAACATGCTCAAATCCACACACACACACATGCACAAATTACTCCAGAAACTAATTCTACAATGATTATATAAACCAATCTGTGAAACAGAAATATGTCCGTATATAGAACATGCTGCTTCATTTTTCAGTTTACTTGATATTTATGAGGTTCTCTTTTAGTTTCATAAACAGAAAAATTTTCTTTCTGAAAAAGTTTTATATCATGTCTAATTGTAGCTCTCCAATGCATTCTATTCTCTGCAATATCTTCCTAATGGAAACAATTGACATTGAACTTCTTTAGAATATCTTTAAAATAATTCTTATAACAAAGATGGATCTACCTCTCCCACGAAATCCATGCTCAATCCAACAAAGGTGCGATTTTACAATAGTGGGCTCAATACTATTCATATTCAGAAAGCTGAAGAATACATTGATTGGTTTTATGAACTTGTCACTTATTTTTAAAATTTTACAAAACATCCTTAAATAAAACATTTCTAATTTCCAATGATATGTGTCCTAGTTTCATCTCCATACAATGAATTAGATAGAATAATAGAGCTACAAACAGTTAACTTAGTGGTAATAGTTGTTTCCCTGTGATGAAATATTGTATCTTTTAACTTGTTAAAAACAGCAGCAGTACATTGGAGTCTGTGTTGGACCTCAATGTCTAAGTCCATCTTTCTACTTATAAAACTATCAAGATAATTAAATTGGTTTACATTTTCAAGTTGAAAAACATCCAAGCTGAAAATGGCTGAGGATTTTTCTTCTATTACTGGCTGCTAAAGAACTTGAATTTTTGGAAAATTAATTAATAAACCAAGGCCTTTAAATTTGCATCCACGAACATTAACAACATTCTGCTGTCTTTTGAATTGGCAAAAATAACACAATCATCAGCATATTATAATCCAGAATCCAAGAAGCTGAAGTTTTTGCTTTTTAAGTGATTCAAATTAAATATTCCATTATCAAATCTATATTGTATCTGTTTGATTAAAACCAATAAACAATTTCAAAAATCACTCGTTGTAAAAATTTGGAAGTAATAGTAGAGTAAGTACACTTAAATGCTAGTTTTCATTCCAAATGTTTCAGATTTTCCATTTGTAGTAATACACTTTCTCTCATTCCATCATGCAGAAGTTCTATAATATGAATAAATTTTAATGGACAATCAACTAATTTCAAACAATGACCCAGAGCTGTCCCAATATATAAATAACTACTTTGTTCCTGACACTTTTTTTGCATTTGCCTGGCAATAAATACCATATCTATAGTACTTCTTGATTCTCTAAACCCATATTGGGTTTCTGGAAACCATTCATCTATAGCTGGAAACAGTCTATTCAATAAAATTATTGAAAGGACCTTTGCTGTAATTGGATAATAAAGATTTTCCAAGATGATTTCTGCAACTTGTGTATTCTCTTTATTTTTAAAAATTGGAACTATAAAAGCATTCTTAAGATTAGGTGGCACAATTTAATGGGTCTAGATATTCCTAAAAAATTCCAGTATTTTTGAAGCTAATATGTACTTTCCAGATATTCATACAGTCTTTCCATTTCTACTACTGCAAAAAACTGTTTAGATTTCATTAAGCTGGATATATCATTAAAAGTCATCATCTCAAAACTTGTATCATTATTTAAAAGATAATCGAAATACTCCTTCCACCTTACTGTCATCATACAAAAAGTACAATTGATGGATTTAATAGAATTGTTATACTGCTTCTCAAATCCATAAATTGCTTTTAATGCTTTAAAAAAGATTTAGAATGACCACTAACAGTGAATGTCTGTATTTTTTCTGAAACTTTAATTCACTGATGATTTTTAAGTCTTCATGTCAATTGTAGAACATGTTTTCAGAAATTTTAACTCTTATTAAGTTCCATATAATCTATCATACTGTTAAGCAGAAGTTCATTGTCAAAAAACCAATTATGATTCTTCTTTTTAGTGAACCCAAGAATAGATTTACTTGTATCCTCAATACACTCTTTAAAATAATTCCATGCTTCAGAAATATCATTCCTGAAAATCCAAATTAGCAATTTTAGTGTTTAACAGATATTGAAATTTAGTATCTATAGTGGATTCTTCTAAAGAACAAACATCAATTTTTTTGTGAATATATTTGAATACTATCTATTTTTTAATGCAAACTATCATTTTAATCTTGGAGCATACTAATTTATAATCTGTTCAATAATCTGAGCTTCTAAGTGCTCACATAATGTGAAATTTTCTTGTATTCTAATTTCTAAATATAATATAAAAAAAATAAATTACTTCCCGTAAAATATAAATAAAAAATATTAACTTAAAAATGAAGTTAAAAAAGAGAAGTTATAAATAAATATAATAAAAAAAAAATACTAGGCTTGCTCAACACATGTACACTTACAAGAGAGCTCAGAAGAACAACAATATATCTTCTGTATTTTTGGAGCATTCCATGAAATCTGGACACAATTTTATTCCTTCCAATCCTGTAATTTTATGCACTGAATCAAATGATCATAAGAGGAAAATAAAAGAAGCATTCTATATTAATGGAAATATTAATGCTATAAATAGAAAAGACACTTGCTTTGATATATCGAAGAAATGGTCCACGTAACATGTGCTAATTTGATATATCTTTGTATATATTTTATTATGTATTTTTATGAAAGCTATGATTATGAGGCATGGATCCTCGAAAACGTTTAGCATATTTTTATTATATTTATTTATAACTTCTCTTTTTTAACTTCATTTTTAAGTTAATATTTTTTAAATATAATATAATTTATTAGATGTCATGATTTTGAGTGAGAATGTATCTATGTTTCTTTATAGTGGGTTTTCTATCTAAACAAATTGTTTGTGATAGTCAATCCATGTGTTATAAATAAATTCAATAATAACAAACCATTTGAATTTATAGCTCAATAGCATTATTTCCAATAACTTTTGGCCAAAGACGATATTTATACTAACTTGCATTAAAATCTAAAGAAGAAAAATATATTTTTATGATACTACTGTAAAAAGGCTATTCAGCAAGGAATAAAAGCTTTTTTTCTGTGCATGCTCTATAAGACTAGAACACATAAACAAAATGAGCACTAGTATCATTATACAAGATGAGTTTTAAAACTATTAACTTTTCATTGATATAATAAGGAATTCTACAAAAGATACTAAATTAGACTTTACAGCAAATCTGAAACTAAGCATCATTCTTTCATTCATTGATCCGTATTTCCAAAAAAACTTGTATCCATCCATCTATTCTATTAAACTTTCCCTAGGAGATGAGTTTCTTTAACAGCAGCTATATTGATCTCAAATTTTGATAGTTCCTTAGCCATAAGTTTAGTTTTCTGTTCTGATCTTGAAAAGTTAATATCAAGTAAAGTTTGAACATTTCATGTACCTATAAAAATATTAGATTTATAATACTGTAACAGTACAAAGTCAGGGGTGAATCTGGGTTGATGGCATTCGTCTTTATCAACTCCCGTTAATGATTCAAATTGAAATATAAAGGTAATGAGCATGAGAGATGATGAAAAATCAACAGTTAACCTTGTGACTGGATTTGAAAATGGTCAACTATAGACCAGGTTAATTAATCAGCCCTTGCCAAACTTGAAGCAGATTATATAAATAATACGTTGGATGTACAAATGTAAATGCTAATCCGTAAGAATATAACAAAAAAATAATGCTGGAATACTATAACGTGCTAAACATCATCAATGTTCCATGGCCTCCATAAATGTACTAGACAACTATAAACTTAATTTCTAATTAAACAAATGAAATGTAGTGCATGAAATTTAAAGGATATACCTCCACATCATTCAGCTTTACAGAGAAGTATTCAAATCATCTGAATGTCAAAACACCAAACATAAACCCCAATTCATATAACTGACTGTTATGCACAAATCCACCTCAAAGAGCAAGAGCTCTATAACTGTTACTATGAGCAAGACATAATATCAACATATAATATTCTAAACCTATTTTAGGATTAAATAAATTCACTGGAATAACTTAATGAAATATTAATTTATTAATTAGAAATAATAACAATAAAATTAAATTAAGGTCTGTGGAGTATGTCATACATATGAGTACATTATTCTGATTTTGATTAAAATAATATAAAAAATATGCAATTATATTTTAATTTACACAATAGGTTTAAGTAAGCATTCAGATGTGCATTATAATTTAAAATTAATATATTTGAATTGTCATAAACCAATAATAAAAAGTCTTTTTTAATAATACGTAATTAATTTTAACATATTTGTGGTTGATGACTGATTTTAACATAAATGAGTACCCATTCAAATGTGTGAACACATTGACATTTATATTCTTATAATATTTCATTAGTTAGTCATATAGTTTTTAATTACGATATTTTCATTAATTTTGCGAACCTTTTTTCTTTACAGCTTTAAAATTCACATATATATTTCCCCCAATATTTTAATTTAAAAAAAAAACCCCAAAAGATGTCAGGATAATCGAATAAGCAGGTCTTCAAAAATTATTAAACTCTACGATGATGGGTGCCTTTTATATATTTGGTGATCTCAAACTTCGTGAGATTTATTTCGAGAAAATATTATGATGGTCTAAAAACTTGATTTTGCGGAAAGCTTGATTATTTTTGTATAGAAATTGTATGATAATTATTGGAAATCAAAAATGTATATTACATATTTATTTTTACAGAAATGTTTTCTTTTTAAATATAAAAGCTTATATTATTCTGAATAATGTCACTATAGTGATTACCACTATGGAAAAGTCAATGGTCTAGAAAATGTCATCCCTTCACAATCTATAATAACACTTAGCGATATCATTAAAATTACTAATAAATTGTAAACATTTAAAGCATAATTTGATTGATTTATTAATTCTTAAAAATAATTTGTTCAGGTTTTAAAAACAAATATCAAAAAATTTGTTCATTTTAATTAAAACAATTTAAATAATTCCGAAAATCAAATGTGATTTTTTAAAATTTATTTAATTTCTAAACAAAAACATCTATCAAATGAGGTCAAATTTATTATATTCTGATAAATAATAATGGTTTAATATTAAAGTGAAAGTTCAAAGCTTAAAGTGAGAATAAAAAAATTTGATTAATAAATAAACCTATTAAATAAAATACTTTTATTACTAACCGTAATTACTTCTAATGACACATTTTAAAAGATTAAAAAAGTTTTCTTTCTTTGAAAAATCCTGCATTAAAGTTTCTTTTCCTTTTTTTTTCAATGTTACTTTTAATTGTAAACATCTTAAAAAAATTGATAGAAAGTTCTTTTGTTTTTCATCTCCAATATAGAAAGTCTCTGAGTTTCTCTTTTAATAAATAAAACTTGAAATGATCATTTATTATTATTTTTCTTTATTTTAGTTTTAGTTGAATAATTTAGTCAAAAATTGACATTTAAAACCAGCCAATATCTGTATATACTTTATATATGTGACACAGTACTTTTATCTGTGCTTCTTTACATATTAATAAAGCAGAAGGTAATCTTTCAGGAAGTCGATAAAATCTCTTGTAAGCTAGTCCATTCTAAAACAGTGGACAGGCTTATTGACAAATTTGGGAAAGGGATAAATCAGGTCATTGTTGGCATTCAGTCATCTCCATTCAGTCTATAATTAGAGATTTCAGGCATCCAGTCTAATATACACACATGTATATAGGGCTATGAACCACAAAAAAGCTGGTTCTTACTTCCATGTGAATGTAAGTAAAATCTATAATCATTGCATTAGCAGCAGTAGATGGATACACTATCTCTTGCCTTCAGTTATAAATTCATAGTAATAGCTATAAAAACTATTTTTTTCTTCCCCTTTTATACTGGCTGGAAGAATTTAAAAAACAGTAAGTAAATTTGTTCTTTATCTTAAAAAAAAAAGTTAATGACACTTTTCAATTCAACTTCATTAAAATTAAATTTTTAACTAAAAGTTTTTTTAATCTTTTAGCTACTTGGTTCAGAACAGTGTGTCAGAAGAACGTCATAGCTGATTGGTTGAAATTTGATTTTTAAATTACGTAAAAACTATAAGCATGACATCAACAGAAATACAGGTATTCAATCCATCATTAAAATATATTTTGAATGCCATCTTTTCGATTGAAATCTGAAAAAATTTGAATATTTTATAAATTTTTTTTAAACAGGCGGATTTAATTTTTTTCTATTTTGGTTTATTTTCTAGCTTACACGAAGCAATAAAGGCAGAAAATTATAAATGGCCTGATTATATAGTGAAAATGGATCGATAATATGCAGGTCATTCACATTCAAGGCCTATAATGGGATGTCAACATAATCACAGAATATATATCGTAAGTAGATTTTTTTAATATTTTAAAATTATTAATATAATTCATTTGTATAATTTATTAATTTGCATTTATACTGGAATGTGTGTGTGTAATATATAAATTATAAATAATATATTAAAATCATTTATGCTCTTTATTATAGGTATAGAAATTATTATTCATATGTACAGTAATTTTATATCTTTGATATTAATACTTTATTATGTTTATATGGTGTTTGTTTACTCTTTCGTGTTGTATAACAAATAATGACTTACATATATAGAGCAGTGCAATGTAAATTTTAAAAACATAATCAAATATACAGAAAGGATGCAGTTGATAAAGCATTCACAAAATTTACTGGGCATAATACTATGTGAAAATAGAAACACTTAAAACCAATAATAGAGATTTCAAATGATGTTTGTGTAGTAGTAGCCACAATGGTTATGCATATATCTCATGGAATTCTATGCAGACAAAGAATCATTCTGATTCTTGCAACTCATTATTAGTGTAATAAAAACCATGAGGATGCCTAAAAATGAAAATATAAGTATTTGTTAAAACATGAGTAATGAGGAATTAATGTTAGTGCCTGAGTATGTATTACTATTATTATTAGAGATTGTCATGTCAACATCAATTCTTGGTGATCAATCCAGAAATTAAAAATGTTTAACACTTTTATGACTATGATCAATCATACCATCATTTTATAATATTGTTGCCAAATATGGATATTTATAACAATGTACTGAGCTGGTATTTTCTGCCAGCTCATATATATATACGCATATATATATATATTATTAAAAGAATGTAAATATTACTTTAAAATAACATTTTTTTGAAATATTATTTTAAAAGTTTTTATTTATTTATCTTGAAGGTATCAGCATTCCTTTAGTTTAATTATTTAGTTAAAATTGAATCTTGAGATTTCTGTCTAATAAATGTTTTTGTTTTAAATTGAAATTCTTAGAAAAGGACAAGAAAGAAAAAAAGCATAATTTTTTTTTTGTAATTAACTCTAATGTTGAAACTTCAGATAGTAAAAGTATTTCGTTATCTATTATGCTAATCGATCCAGAATTTTTCTACTAATTAAAAGAAAAATATAACCAAAAAAGGACAAAAACTAGTGCTAAAATATAGCTAAAAATAATTTGAAAGTGTGAATCCAGTTCTTGAAAGGACACTAAATGCATAAATTGTGGAGTTCTCTATTGTTCGAGCAGTCAGGACCATTTTGCTAAAAAAATATTGTAGATCCAGAACTGTTGCCAGAAAATATTGATAAACAGCGCCAAAAAAATGTTCTCCGGCTAAAGAGAACATTTAAAAAACGCTCCCCTTGGGAAATTCGTCTCCCTGACTCACCTGGAACCACCCAACTGATTGTCAACCATGGACAGGAGGAAGTTTAACCAGTTAGCCGAGGACATAAAGAAACACGCAGGATTCACGCCAGCATATATGAACTTTGCTTACCTGGAGAAAGTTGAATCTCTGATCGATCAGGGTAACTATGAACTATTACTTAGTGAACTTTTATTCCATCTTGCATAATAGATTAACAGAATCCAGTCACTTCATTGTAAAGAAAAAAAAAGTTCCCAACAATAGAGAGGGTTTTTTTTTTTTTTTTACTAAGGGTTATTATTAACTATAAGTTACTAATTTTTATTAAACAAAAATTTTTTGTTTGTTAATATAATCCTCTTGATTATTATATTTCAAATATGTATATGAGAATGAATATTAACTGCTCGATCTAAAAAAACAAAACAGGAGGGAGGGATAAAAGTTTAGTTAACAAGTCTGTCCATAAGTTAAAAGAAGAACCTTATGGCGGAACCTGGTATTAGAAAGAAATAGATATCCTGACGGAACGTTAGAAAAAGAGGGTTTGAGTGTCACTATTCGGCATACTCTTATTATAAGCCGTCCTAGAGTTTCATTCCTACTTGATTAGAGTTGCCATAATCAACTGGGACTTCTGTCGTACATAGGGTTAAGTAACGGCGCATATTTCTTGAGAAAAGGATACTTGTTAAATAATTTGGATCGCATTTTAAAAAGAGATATAGCTTTGCCTTTAAATTTACATTGGTGTTTTGCTTTTATAATAGATCAAGTCAGTTTGGGTTGGTAAAAGAAAAAAAGAAGGAATTAGAAAAGATTCCCAATAAGAAAAGGAATATAATAAATAATTAAGTGTCTATTTGATAAAAATAAAGTCCGCGTAAAATTACCTTTTAAAAATATATTTGGTGATCGCTGTTTGTAAATAAATAAATAACCATGCTTGTCAAATGCGCAATCTGGTTCTAGGTTACATGATTAATGGCGCCCTCATCTGGCCACCTTATTTTTGTAATCTTCGTAAAGGGGCGGTGTCAAAATGTAGTCGCACAGTATTGAAAAAAAAAAGACTGCATGCTTTAGTGCAGAATAAATTGATAGACACTGGAGCATAAGGTTCTCGTATCAATTCCAGTTATGAACTCACACAATAAAGTCATTTAATTATTATTAAAAAATATAAAACAAATAAAAGAATACAAGACAACATTTTAAAAAAAAGAAAGAAAAATGTAGACATCCTCCTCCTCTCACCACTACTAACACCATGGGAGAGAAAATGAAACTCAAAAATTTCAGCATAAAATGATCATTATAATCAAGATATAAAATACGACAAATGTAGCATTTCCAGTTAGCTAAATCTTTAGTTAGACACAAATGTTTCAACTAAAAAATACACACACACAAATATATTTTTATACTGATTTTGTTTTCCAATAGCAACTCATCTTAAGTAGATAATCACTGAACAATAATTCAAAATTGAAATTATATCCAGACAACTGGTCTTTCAGGGAAATATTTTCAAAAAATATTGGAAAAATAAGTATAGTATATAATTTTCTTTACTAATTTAGTTATTTCACAGAATGCCCATCATGGTTTAATGCATTAGAGTGGCAGAGCTTAGTCTTCTAAATCAGACCTGCGCTGTAATTTTCTGCACTCGAAGTTTTCAACTACTGAGTAGTAACAATTATTTATTTATTTTAATCATTCTAATCTTTTGCAAACAATTGAGCAAGTATATTCCCTAACATAGTCTACTAGAAAAATTTGATCAATATAAAGTATAAATATTTTGATTTCATCTCAATTTAAAATATGACTATTTTGTAAAAAAGATAGAATACTTTCGGCTAGATTAGTAATTCAAAATAAAACAGAAAACAAAATCCAAATGAATGTTAACACAAACAGGACTTGAACACAAAGGTGGTATTTTTATGCAACTGCATATATTAATGAAGTCTATGATGGTATAGAAATGATCTGCGGCTGAGATAAGTCTCTACGGATTTTTTCAGATCAATCCATAACAAATCCTTTCTCTGTTCATAACAAATTTATAATAAAGACATCATAAATTTCAACTTTGTTCAATAATATCATCATTTACAAACCATAATGCATTCACTAGACTTTAGTATTCATTTAAGCGAATAAAAAATTAAAAACATTAAGATTCCATTGAGATTAGAAATAAAATTTTCTAAGTATGTTTTCAAAATAGTCACAACCAACCATCAACATTTCAAAAATATTTAAAAATTTTATACATGTGATTTCAAAATCTAAACTTTTGTACAATTAATCAAATTATATAATATGGCCATATAACTTTCATTAAAAGTTGACCAATCATTTTTATTTCACACATTTGAAAATAATATTTCTATGTTGATTTTGCAAACTGAGGAATTCAAAAGCTTAATTTCAAATAACTACTGTAAACATAAATTTATAAAATATTGGTGGGTAACTGTGACCAGATAAAATGATATATAAATATCGCTATGTAAAGGCAAATAATTAGTCAAAAATTGTACCACTTAATATGGAATGATTTTTTGAAATCTGTAATAGAGATCTTATTTACAATATAACTTTCAGCCACACTATCTTAGATTTATTGCCCGTTTATTTTATATATTACGAAGAGTAATTAGTATAAAATAAAACAAGGAATATTTATTGGTTTGAATTTTTACACAGAAGCTAAAAATTCTAGATAATTCATAATGATTAAAATAAATCAACTATTTTACATAATAATTTCATCAGCATAATATTATATTCTGTAACTTGACATAAAAATACATAAATATCAAAGTTTATTTATTTATTTGTAAAGTTTCAATAAATATAACTATAATTAAGCTAAGAATGTTCATTAATTGCAACACCCAGACTTAATAAAAATAGAAATAATATAAACTAAAAATAATTGTCTTACTTCAATAACTTCTTTGGCTTCAGGTGCAAATTTGCGCTTTCTAATATATGAGCTATGTGTCACATGAGGTCGAACAACACGCCTGCGTAGACGTCTCATACCCATAATCCAATGCAAATTAACTATAAAAAGAAAAATAGTTTCAAAATATTATTTTCAACATTTATATAAAATGAAATAAAAAAGAATTACAATAGTAACTCTTAGATAATTTATCAATAAATCCATTAAATTTGATAACTAAATATAAACAAATGACATATACAATGATTTTCAGAAAACAGGAGATAATGATTATTTATTTTTATATATTTTATTTCTTAATAATAAAACTAAATAAAAATTATGAATATAAAAACATCTTGTTATAAAGCAGTGCAAATTAGTTGCCAATCAATATGTTAATATAAACTCATGCATAATGCAAGTAGTTAAAAGCAAATATATATATACAAAAAATATAGACAATTTTACCTATACTTTTTTTTAAAAAAAAACTAGTCTTTGCTATATAAAAACATTAATTATTTTGTTTTATATTTATTCTTGATCAGGATTAAAAAAACATTCAAGATAATTCTTTTTCTCCCCCCTACTCAATTGAGGATTCAACCAATAATACATGATTAAAAACACTGAAGTCAGGGAGGTCAATGTTTTACAGTCCATGTGCCAATATAAGTTCAGATACGCCATACAATCTCTGTGCTAAAGATAAATAATATTACATTTTTTTCCATAATATAATAATGTCCTATAGAAAAAAAATATTCTAAACTACACTATATTATGAAAAAATATCAAAATTTATATAGTGTTTCTTTTAATGAGACCATTGACTCTATATTTGGTATTAAGAACATTTTCCAAATATGAATTACTCAGAAGTGACTTTGTTTTATTTTTTGATGAAAATAATTTTAATAAAAAACAAAGAGAAAGTCTTATAAAGAACAAAATACTTAGAAAATAAAAATTAAAAAGCAATTATGAACTTGCTTTGGATTAGTCCTCAAAATCAAATTTTGGAGAAAATATTTACTTATAGAATGAATGTGAAATAATTTTTATTTTGATTCACTGAATCTTTGTTATGATGTTTTTTCTGAATATTAGTAAAAAATATTTTCAATTACAGTAATACTTTACAAGGTCTAGACATACCTTTTATCTTTACAATCATGGTTTCAAGACACTAAAATTAATATATTATTAGCACTAAGTTTGGACATGTGTCTAGATTGACCATCTCCTGATTGAAGTATTCTCTAGTAAACTCGTGAAATACGTTATTATGTGACACAGTGAATATAATATCCAATTTCCGGACTTAAATTATAAGCCACATAGGACCAGTTTAAGTTTCAGCTCTTGAATATAATAAATTATATAACAGATTAAAATTCAAGTTTAAAGATTTAGAAAGAGTAATACAAAGTGCTTTTATTATTTTATTTAAAATGTTTAAATGTAAAGAAAAAAAAAACATTGCTTTATTACAGACATCATCATCATCATGATCAATTTTAACATTCATTACAAAGGTATTCTTAAATATTAAAAATTGCCAGTCATTCTTACTAATTCCAAATAATTACTGACTATTTTAAATTTCTTCATATGGTTTACTAAATTTAAAAGCCATTGTGAAAGCTTTTAAATTAAAATAAATGTTTAAAAAAATAATGTAATTTGGAATTGTGGTAATGAGTATAAACATTATTCAAAGATATTCAAACAAATGCAATCTTGATTATTTCATCAAAAAGATATGGCAGAAGATACAACATACTGGAGAACTACAATTAGATATGGTGTTGAAGGTCTTCAGAAGAAAAAATGTGCTGCAAAAGAAGTTAAAAGACAGCATTGCAAAATATCAAATAAACACAAACCTGGACCAGCGTGTTTGATCTGTGAACATATTAGTGAATCATTGATTGGCTTGTACTATTATCACAAAAGTTAGTGCTAATGTATTATTTTTATTTTTTGCCTTATCTTTTGTAATTAAAATAGCCATACTCACGAGAGGCTGTTGCTCACAATGATAGTAAGATCATATTAAAAATGAAAGATATAAGTAGGCACCCATAACTCATTCAATATGTCATTAGCTAAAATGCTCTGATCTTTGATATATTATTTCAACAGTATATATTATATTAACTAAAAATAAACACTAATCAATAGCAAAAAAAAAAAAATAGAAATGACATTTTACAAACCATTTCTTCTTTTCTAATAAAAAGGTAATAAAAGACCCATGGATAGTAAATATAATTTAATCATTACTTTTTTCAATTGACATATATTAAAAAAGTATGTAAGTTTGTCCAATTGAATAGAATTGTTATGCTCAGATCACCATTTTGGCGTTTAAACTTTACATGTTCTACCATATGCCAGACCATGAGAAATAAATTTAAAATAAATGCAAGTATTCCTTTTTTGTTTA
Organism: Epiperipatus broadwayi; assembly: GCA_028023455.1. Lineage (NCBI taxonomy): Eukaryota > Metazoa > Onychophora > Udeonychophora > Euonychophora > Peripatidae > Epiperipatus > Epiperipatus broadwayi. The sequence goes on from JAQFVV010000051.1 coordinate 832,625, forward strand.
AATCAATATTCTTGAGCCACTCACATATAAAAATGAGATAAATTTTATAAAAATCTCAAACTAATGATTATCTCTATTCGATATAATGTTTGAGAGGACAGTTTAATATCAACATTAAATATCATTACAAAAATTAAAAAATAATAATAATAATAATGAAAAGATTTAGTTATATTCAAATAATTTTTTTTTTTTATCTAGGAATAAATAAATCATTTAATTAAAACATTTTTATAAAAATACATGTAAGAATAAACATAAAAACATGCACTCATTTAACCTATTTATTCAGTATACTGAATGTTTACTAAATTAAATAAAGGGATTTGAACTTAGGATTTTCAGTCTATATTCAGCCTCCATTCCACCTTAAACAACAGATACATACGACTACATACATGTGAAAAAGGTAAATGATCCCCAATAAAAATATTTTGTGCTGAACTAGCACTCGTCAGTTAGGCCAGATCATAATCACCCACACATATATACAATCAATGCTCGGTTTATATTAAGATAGATTGAAGCTGTTACTTAAAGTTTAAGGAATTGCTATCTTAATATAAATAGAGCACTGATTATATATATATGTGCGTGGGAGATTATGATCTACTCCAACTGATGAATGTTGTTTCAGCACGAAATACATATATTCAGGATTATTTATCTTTTTCACAAGTGTGTGTAGTGGTTGATTGAGATGGAGTAAAGAATGAATATAGACTGAAAATCCTAAGTTCAAATCCACCTATTTTACTATGGCAGTCATTTGAAAATAATCTCAAACATATTATTTGTATTTAAGATTGATTTTTCCCTTCATCTGTAATTCAAATCTGCCTACATTTGTTTGTCTACATAACAAAGTGGTTTCTTTTTTATAACCTAAAACTGATTGCATTTTCAGTAATAGTTATGATTATGATGAGCTACACTGAAAGTGCATTCAGCTCTAGCTTGTAAAGAGGAAAAAACCATTTTGTTACGTGGACGACGGCAAACATATGTAAATTTGAATATTTAAAAGATATACACTTCACATGATAAATGAAATGAATAGAAATTATAAATGGAACTAAAATCTATATTATTAAGAACTACAAACAAATCTAGTTATTTCTTTTACTTTTCAGGAAAAAAATTAATTATAATCATTTTAATGTAGCAGTGGTATACAGCACTTCATCATTTTACAAAGTGTCTCTAAAATAGCATTGCAATAGTGTACAAGAACGAATCCAAAATAACCAGAATCGTTCACTAATACCCACATCTATGGTAGTATATGCTACTGCTTCTAGATATCTGCCAAATAACATCGTGTGAAATCATGATCATACATAGTACATTTATTTGTAAAACTTGCATTTCACGTATTTGTCAATTTTTGTACAGGCTGAAAAATTGGAAAAACGTAAAATTCTATTTTCTTTTAGGGAAAACAGCAGGTAAAACCACTGCAATGCTTGAAAAAGCTTAAAATCAAGTTGCCCTGGAAAAACACAACTTTATGTGTGGTTTAATAAAAGTGTTTAATTTACCATGACCCCCAAAAGATGTGGCGAGTGAAGTCAAATGTCAAGATAATGTTGATTTGGAAGGGGATGTAAACGATGATTGTTCACTTACATTTCTTTTTAACGATCAGGCATTTAAAATACACAAATTCCGAAACTTTTGTTTGATGCAGTAAAACATAAATATCCCATTTTGTGGCAAAACTGAGCAGTGCATGTTTCATCACGACAATGTGGCTAGCACATAAAGCTTGAGCGTAAAGTTTTTAATTAAAGTCAGCATGACCTAGCTTATCCATTAGCCACCTTCGCTCAATCTCCCTGTGACATCTTTTTAATCTCTTCAATGAAAACATGTCTCAATTTTTTTTTTTTCAGAATTAAAAGTGAAAAATAGGTTTAGATTGATACATTGCATTAAATAAACTATACTTTGAAAGCAATTCAATTTGCAACACCTAAAAATAAATATACAATTTTTTATTACAAAATTCTGGTTATTTTTGAGTCCAATAAATTATAAAAGTGAGAGAGGCAAACAATGTCAAAATTACAACAATGATGATCAAGTATTACTATTTAATCATATTATTATTATTATTATCTAGTTGCTCAAACCTGCCATTGAATAGTCAACTAAGCATATCTAAATATATATATAAAAAAAGGAAAACAAACTATAATAATGGCAAAATAAAGTCATAGATCACATGACCCTATTCTCGTAAGCTTGCAAGTTATAAACAGTGAGGAGTGCCAATTCCTCAACAAGCTTTGTGATAAATGCTTAGCCAAAGCCAGCATTTAAAATATCTCTGTCAGGAACCCCCCCAAACCCCTGACCATGGTTTCATGTATTGGCACTCCTCAGAGAGGTGCCAGGGTAGGTTCAGACACTAGATCTAAAAATACTAACCAAAGCCAAGCACTTATCTAAAAGTTATCTACTGAGTGGAAAATCTGAAATTTTCAGACACCCACGTCTTCAAACCCAGCTATCCAACTCAAATAGCTATATGGGGCTAGCTATCCAACTCAAATAGCTATAGATCTATCAGCCCCATATAGCTATTTGAGTTGGATAGCTGGGCTTGAAGACTGTGGGTGTCTGAAAATTTCAGATTTTCCACTCAATAGATAACTTTTAAATAAGTGCTTGGCTTTGGGTTGGTATTTTTAGATCTAGGGTTTGAACCTACTCTGGCACCTCTCTGAGAAGTGCCAAAGCACGAAACCATGGTTAGGGGTTGGGGAGGGGTTCCCGACAGATATTTTAAATGCTGGCTCTGACTAAGCATTTATCACAAAGCTTGTTGAGGAATTGGCACTACTCATTGTTTATTATAATGTCATCTATCTCATGGGCAGCACTATTAAAAAAAAACCCCAAACTAACAGAAATTAATCAACAAGAAATTAAATATATATGTATACTATTAAATTTATTAAGCAGTAATAAAAAAAGCAATATTTGATAACAACAAATATGTTAAATAAAAGCAATAAAAAGGTAATGCATAAAATTTAATGTCTTTATTTATTATCAAATTTGCTCAGTAGTCTTTTAGTAATAAGCAAATCAATATAAAACATTAATCCATAAAAAAAATTGACAGCAATAAGTCAAAGAGAAATCCATATGTGATTAAATGCACTCTATGAGAGCAAATGCAAAATGAATGTTTTATTCCATAATTTGCCTTATAAATAATTGATTGCAATAGCCATCCTTTTTAAAAGCCTTTTAAGGAGCAATGCTATACATAAAATAATCCATAAAAAAGTAAAATTATTAAACTATATTTATACATAAATAAAGCAATACACAAAAAATTAAATATACACTTCCCCCCTCCCCTAAAAATAATAAAAAAAGGAATCGTTTGAAAGATAATGTAAATCATTAATAATTTCATGTAGGGAAGGGTTTGAATTTCCAACACAAATGATCTGTGATTGGAACAATTCTTGATATAAACTTATTATTTTCTTTAAAATTTTGGACTTATCTTCAAGCCAAAAGTGTCAATAGGCTATTTGTGGGCTTTTGTTATCATGATCACATAACATCCATTGTTAATAATTGAATGACAGAATCCCCTCACACTTTAATCAGCATAAACTAACCATTTATCATTACAGAGACAGGCACGTGTTCCCTTTCCCTAAAGAGAAATAGTGACGTCTTTCGAACCAAACATCTACAGCTTATCGCTTCTTCTATGGTTCTTGTTGATTGTGTGGAGTGATCTGACAAAGGAAACATTATTCAGAATCCTTCCATAAATATACTTCCATTGCCAGCAAACATGGCTTCATCTGAGTTAGCAGTTGTACAGTCCTCACTATCTGACTAGTTGCTTAAGTCAAAGTTATGGCCGAATAAACTTCTTGGCAGATATTAAACTAGTCAATGACAGTATTATGAGACTTTCCTATAAGCTTTATAATCATTCTTGCCACCATATCCAGGATAAAAAAATACTTAAGTTCTAAAATATTGTACAAATTTAGTTTCCAATTTATTTTATTGTACAAATCAGTATGATGGAAAAAGCTATTACAACTCTTAATCAAATCAACTGATATTCTTTGCATTTCCCTTTGAGATTTTTTTTTTTTTTCTCCATGCATGACAGAACCATTTACTGATAGACTAGAAACAATATATTCCTTATACCTGCCTCTTTTCTATTTATAGACAAGTATATATTACTTACAATAACTCTATTGTAAATTTTTTTTAATGATTTCTTTATTTTCCTGACAGTTTCTACTGTCCTGCAGTCGTCAACAGAGGGGTCTTAATCTCCTCTATCTTTTATGAGGGGATTTATTGTAAACAAAATATATGAATATATGAAGAAATGCAAAGAAAGTAAAAAGAGAAAAATAAGAATATAGACAAATATCTTAACACACACACACTAGAAGAAATAAATTTTTATATAAATCAAAAAATTTATTTCTAAATATTTAACTTGATTTTTTTTTTTAATTGACAAATCTAATATCACTTTGAATTTAAATTTTGCAACAATAAATCTATTAAATAAGTAAAGTTAGGATTAATTAATGATATCACTGCTAGTGTAGATAAATGAAAAAAAAAAGTCCTTATAACTAACTGCCATTTTTTATATATTTGTAGAGCAGTGTCTTAAATGTCTAGACTAGAAGGAATGAATTTTAATATCAATCAAAAAAATTATTTCTAAATATTTAACTTGACTAATATTTTTAAATTGACAAATCTGAAATTATTTTCAATTTAAATCTTGTCAACAATAAATACAATACTGCAGCTAAAGGCATTTCCATTATATATACTAGTAATGGTATTGAGTTAATTCTAACCCATTATAAAGAAATTTGACATTGTAATAAATCATATATTATTTATTTTATTAAATAATTTACTGTTGACAAGATTTAAATTGAAAATGATTTCAGATTTGTCAATTAAAATATATCAATCAAGTTGAATATTTAGAAATAAATTTCTTGATTGATATAAATAGTCATTCCTTTCTAGCCTAGACATTTAAGAAATTTACTTCTCTATAAATAAATCTCCCCTCAGACTATGACTAAAAACTCCCTGAGAATCAATAATACAGGGGTGGGAAAATAGCGGCCCGAGGGCCACCTGCAGCCCATTAAGAGTTTTTATGCGGCCCGCCAAGACAATCAGAAAAATCTGCCTTGAACTGAGATTTCCTTCCCATGCGCGACTGAAGATTCATCTCGTATTTTCCACTAGGATGGCACATGCGCAGTGTAGATACGATGTGCAATGCTTTTCCAGTTGATCTGGTTAATTTCAATTTTGTCTTTGCATTAGCAAATATATACATTTCCAACTTTAATGAAACCATGAACCCTCCGAAAAAATGTAAAATTGGTGATGAATGTCGTGTGTTTAATAAAGAATGGACAAACAAATATTTCTTTGGTAATACAGGGAATAAAGCAGTGTGTTTATTGTGTCATGAAAAAAAGGTGCTGCCCTTCGCTTCCATAAAGTGGCCCCCGATGCATCCCTTCACAACCTCTGTGGCCCTTGAATCAAAACAATTTCCCACCCCTGCAATAATAGAATGAATCCAGTGAATCCACTTATTTTTGTTAATTCTGAAGTTATGCTGATAAATATCAGAGCTACCAAGAATAGGTGGATTCATTCTATTCTTGATTTTTTGTCCAACATTTACAATACTTTTTAAGTCATAGCCTAGGGAAGGATGATTTACTCTTTTTTGTTTACTTATACATTGAGCTATGTTTAATTTAATGTTTTCTCTATAAATAAAAAGGCAGGTATAAGGATGGTATTGTTCCTTTTACCAAGAGTTGTCATATACTGTACTTAAAAAGAGAGCCCTTCAATTACCTTAATAATATATTTTTGTATATTTATTTTTTCATAATCAAAATTTTTAAAAATATGCAGTACATATAAGACTTTTAAAATCTTCATCAAAATCGATTATAAATACTTCGTGAAACAAATTTTTTATGTGATTTGGAAATAGATAATTTTCCCTTCCCAAATATTTGTCCAGGAATAAAAAAAAATATACCCATATATTAAATTATTTACTATGCTGTTTTCTGAAAGTGTTATGATGGCATTTTACTTATAATTATAAGTTGGATTATTTCCATCAACTAGAATTGTTAAATATCTTTAGAAAAGTCTAAATTTTATTTAAATTTTTCAGATACATTACATATAGCACACAGATTAGTATATAAAATTAATTTCAAGTTTTATCTTTCTCTTCTTCTGATGTTACTGATCTGACCAGTGGCAATATACCTGGATCTTTAGATTCATAAATACCGAGTTTAAGGTAATGCTATAACCAGCTAGCCTTTGACAGAATAGCCTAACTAATTTGAATATCACTTTGTTTAATATTCACAAATCTAAAGGACCTAGATTTGAATCCCATGCTAGTAGTCACTAGTCAGAGTAACAATGCATGAAGAATAGAAAAATAATCTCTCGAAATTTTGTGTTGTGTCTAATCTATATGTCATTACTAATATTTGAAAATATTTCAATTTTTCTAAAGATATTTAACAATTAATTCCAGTTGAGGAAATAGTCCAATAAAGTTTCTGAGAATACATTCGAGAATAAATAAAATATTATTTTAAGTAAATTGTAGCTCTTTCTAAGATAATAATGATCAAAAAAATTTAAAGGAACCTTTCATACTTTTGGTATTATGGTACAAACTGCCAAATCATAGAAAGCTGACTAATAGTATTATATCTGCTTTAAAAATAAAAAAAATAAGTATTAAAATTTATACTTAACAATAATTTAAGCATTTTCTTTTACATATAAATACATATACATCAACTATTCATATTTTAATACACAACATATAAAAACTATCAGGATATGAATGAGATTTATAATTTGTAATGCATACATAACAAAAAATAAGCAAAAATAAAATAAATCAGATTTCATCAACATTTATGTCAAGACTTTATAAATGAGACTCAATCACTAGCTTATTGCCACCATAGAAAATACAAAAAAATTATCATGCTTCAATTAGTGCACTTAATCAACATTACAATACCATCTTAAGATATTTACTCAAAGTCTTACACTGTTACATAATGCAGTTAGTTTCAATAATATCATAGATCATATTAAAATAAAATTAAATATTCTCATTCCTTTCCCTAAGTTATTTGTACTGACCATATTAATACTAATTTAGGCAAAGCAGAAAATTTAATGAAAAGAATAAAGAATGTTTAAAATTTATTTCGTAACAGATCACAGATATTGGTAGATTGAAATTGAACAAGATTGTTACATTGCTTTTGGATATACAGAAGGATATTTTTTTTTTCAAGTTTTTCTTTTTAAATATTGGAAGAAGGCTTTTGAACAATTGAAACTGTCAACTATTTTCAAAATGTGGTATAATAAAACATATTTGTATTGTATAAACAGCGTAACATTACACATTCATTCAAAATCGTGCAAAACATTTTGCCAGAAGAGAACAGTAGGAAGGATTGAAAACTACCAGTAAAAGCTGTCTCTAATCTAAATAATGAATCCAGCTCCAATATTCTCAATCATTCAGACTCATTAAACAGCTTACAATGTATTGCTATAAGCATTTATATTTTTCATAAGCAAAGACAGAAATCTTTTTATCAGACCATCAAAGTTGGAAAAATAATATTTATATATTTCTGTAGTCAGATTCTTGGGCTAGAAAACTGCACAATTACTGATAATTTACTATAGACTAGGGGTCTGCAAACTACAGCTCGTGAATCAAATGTGGTTCTTTGATCCAAATGTGGTTCTTTGATTGTAAAATCATGGATCTTTTAAACATAATAAATATAAACACAATTTTTATTTCCTCTTATAATTTATAAATAATTATTTTGAAGACTCTGGAAGAGGAAAAATACACATTACAACATTGTTTCTTGAATTCAGCCTTATTAGAGAAAAATAATTATTATATATGATGAATATTTAAATATTAGAAATTTGTGAATAAATCAAATTGTCAAAGTAATTTTTATTTTCCCTAAGATGTTTACAGATTCTATTACTAAATATAAAGGTTAAAATATAACCAAAGCTATCAGAAATCCTATTTTTCAGAGACATTTTTCACCCCTTTCCTTGCAGCTTTTTAATGAGAAGGGAAGAGACCCCAGATGCCTCTCTACTTGTGGTTTTTTAATGGGGGGGGGGGGGAGGAGGAGGGAGATTCAAACAAAATCGGTTATGTGAAAAAGTTTTCCAACTTCTGCTACAGACCATCAAAAACAATACAGCATTATATTATTTTATGGATTCTTGAGCCAGAAATGAAACATATAAACACTTATTAATTCTCTCCCATACAAAATATTAAATAATGATGAAGGAAATCTGTTAATAAAGAATCCACATACAAAAACAATTTTAATCTTTGAAAAATTTATACTTAAATGGTATGTGCTGTAATAGTGTTTGTCTGGAAGATTGTGATGATATTTTACTTATAATTATATATTGGGCTACTTCCATCATATACAATTAATTATTAAATGTCTTTAGGAAAATTCAAACTTTATTTAAACTTTTCAAATACATTCAATTTTTAATAATAACATGGAGATTAGCTCATAACAGAACTTTTCAAGTGATTTTATTCTCTCTTAAGGGATTGCTGACTTGATCAATGCCAGTAGTAGTATCGTGAGAATCGAACCTGGGATGGGTAGATTTGTGAATAGTGAATTTAAGGTGATGCTCTATTCAATTAGGCTAGTCTAGTTGATTAGAGCTTCAATTTAAATTTAGTATTCATCAATCTAAATCCCAAAAATTGAATTCACAAAGTAGCGTAGTTGGTTAAAGGTATTCATGAATTTAAGTTACAGAATCAATTCCCATGCTAATACTATCATTGGTTGACTAAGCGACACCTGAAAAAGATAAGAAAGCAATACTAATTAAAACATTAGTGTAAAATATTAACCTGTGAGACATTATTAACAATTGAATGTACACCTGGGTCTCTTTTTACGCGGATTTATTTAATGCGATTTTGAAGTTACGCGATTCACGTTTCTTCGGAAGTCGAACTCCGATAATGCGCTATTACTTTAAATAATAAATTTCACGCACTTACATCATATTGAAAGTAATAGCACATTATTGGAATTTGACTTTCTTCTTAATAATTTCAATATTTTCAGTGCTTTATAATAGTAATATTTTATGCAATAATGAAATTAAAATCATGATTTCCACATTTTATGTATACACACATTAAATTTTACAAGATTATAATGTAAATTTGTTCAAACATTGTGCGTGTTAATTTTGCATTTTAAATCACATTCTGTTTTTGCTTTTTAAAAAAGAATGTAATCAATTATTAATCATTTAGTATCCGCAAGTTTATTTTTAATTATTTTCTTATTAACCCTTAAACCGCTAATTATATTATTGGTTGTATGAGGTAAAAATCAAATCTTTTAATTGGCCAACTCACAAACTGAAGACAAAGCCTATTGTTAAAACATATTCGCCTATAATATTAAATTCAACTCAGATACGTTTATAAAAAGTATATTACTAATTTTTCAGGTTATGTAAGAGAACGAAAGTTCTTTCAAAAATAAATTGCTATTTATTTATTATAAAATATATTCAATTTCGGCAAATATAAAGCGAATGTCTAAACAAAAAAGTGATGACGCAAACGCTTTTTTTCAATGTTACGTTATTGAAAAGTAAAGATTTCTTTTTGCTAAATCTTAAATATTTTTACTAAAATCTTCAATATTTTTCGCAAATAATTTTGTTTTTTTAGTTTATTTTTTAAAAATTATTTTAATTTCTCAAATTATACTGTTTTAAATACTTAAATCACATTCGAAATGAAAATCTCAGCGTTTTTCTTTATTTTCTTTGATCAGGCGGTTTCTTTGTTCTTTCCAGCCAATCAGAATGTCTTTTTCGGCTGAGAGCTCGCTGACAACCAATGACTGACAATGTTCTTTCTTTGTTTAGGTTTAAATGCGGTTTTTTTTGATTTTTTACTTGTAAAATAATTCGGAAGAGGGCACCATCTTACAGAACTTTTAAAAACCTAATCAATACCTGTCAAACGAATATTTTAGCATAAGAACTGGCAGAGTTAGAGTGACGTCAGATGTCGACGAGAAGCCTCGTAAAAGGCGGTTTATGGGTTAATGACACTAATCATGAACATGCTCTTAAATTCCAACGAGAGCTAAATGGTTGTATGTCTGCATATCGCGAGCTTCATAAACAATTAATAAAATTATCATCTCAAAGATTAATTACTAATTACGTTGTCACCAGAAAACCATTAACACAACATGAGTGAAGTTGGCGCTAGTTGTATTTCCTCTTGTGAAGAATCTGATTTTTTACCAGTTTGCAAACGAACCTATTTATCAGCAAGTAGCGATAATAATTAAAAAGTGTATAAAAAAAATGTCAATTACTGTACTGTAAATTATGCATAAAAATATTTTATTTTGAATAAAATTAAATATTATAGTTAAAAAAAGTTTGTCTTGTATCAATTTTTTTCAAATTTGAAATTTTTTATTAATCATATTTTATTTCCTTATTTTTTTTTTTGCGCAAATTTTAAAGTAATTTTACGTTGGTACTTTGCTTTTACGCGATTTTTGAAAAATCAAAGTTCATATCCCCCCTTTTTCAAGGTAAGTTACGTCTATTTTTGTGCGATTTCGTTTGTGCGCGTTTTCTGAGGAACCTATCTATCGCATAAAACGAGACCCAGGTGTATTTGAAAAGTTAAAATAAAGTTTGAATTTTTGTTGAAGATATCCAACAATTACTTTCAGATGATTACTTTTAATGATATCCTCTATCACTTTAAAAATTTTCAGAAATGTAACTTTTGCCAATCCATTAAAATAATATACTGTACAAGGCAATCATATGAAAACTAGCACTTTCAAAAGAAAATGTTTAATTACAAAACACTCACTTTACTCTCTACAATTATTTTGTATTTTAATTCTCAATGGATATTCTATAATATATAATGTTTAACTATCACAGAATTTATTTTTACTTTTAAATATTTACATCAAATTAAAATTTTATTAAATATTATTGCTGTTGCTAGCAAAATTTAAACAAAATGAAAATATAAAAAAAAGCATGCTTAATTGTGACTATTTTCTCCTTAAAAAATTAGAATAGTTTGTCATAAAACTGTCCATAAATAGCTACTATCAGAAGCACATTTAATCAACTCACTTGTAGCAGCTGTTTTCTTTTCAACAAATGATAACAATACCATTTGTTTCACTTCATTCAAAGCCAAAATCACAAATAATTTTTCTTACAGAAAATAAATATTTTATTTCATTCAGAAATTAATTTCCCAAATAAATGTACAACTAAATACAAATAATTTTCAAAAAATAGGATCACCTACTAAAACCTGTTATATGAATGGTTTACAGTTTTCTGTGTCAATATATTCCAGCTAAATGGGCATAAATAACCTGAACCCATTTAAACTTGAATTCATAATTTCTTACAAACTTAAGAATTTAATATCAATTCCTCAGGTAATTCTTACGATTTTCTTGATTCTATGAGTAAAAATACATTATGCACCTCTCTCTGTATTACATAATGGGGGGGGGGGGGATAGAGAAATGCCAGTATTAGATATTACCTTTATTTATGTTCTTATAGGAATAAAAGTATATTTCATGAAAATTTTTATTTCTGAATACAGTAAGAGATATGAGACAACCTAACTGATTTAAAGTTAGTAAATTTCTAACATGTTTTTATTATTATTTTTTTTCTTTTCATGTGTCAAAGCATCGGCCGGGAAGCGCACCTGCTAACCCGGGACAACTACTTATAAGACAGCTGTGCTGACCACTTGACCACCAATGCTTGACAAATGCTTTTATTATTTAAAGGCTGTTTTAACTGATATCCAAATTTGTGATTATATGAATAGAATGAGAATTACATTGGATAAATATACCCCTCATATTAAAGCCAATACTGAGTTTTACCGTTCATGATTCTTCCCCCCCCCCCCATATAAACAGTTATAATGCAAACAGTATAAGGATTAAGCTAGCTGTATGTTACCACAGTTGTGTCAACTGCAAATTGTGCAGAAAAAAGCAGTATTATCGACTAGACCGAAAAGCAGACTTGACAGCACATAATAATAATAATTAATATTTTACAATAGACTATTAATATTTCATGGGGGTGGATACTATGTTCAGATATAATTAGAAAAACAATATACAATGGTTGTGAAATATATCTATATAATTTAAGAAATGTTTAAAAATAAAGAACTAACTTCTAGAAAAAATAGTATAATATCTAATCATGAAAAGATAAAAGTACATATGCAATTCTGAAAAGCAGCTGGAAAGATATATGATTACATATATATATGTTTATGAAAATGTAACTTAATAATTCAAAATGTAAGGGAGAAGGGGCTAGAACTCTGAAAAATCGATTTCTGATCATTTTCTCCAATATATCTATGATAAAAAGTTTTATAAACTTCTAAATAATATAATTTTGGTTTAAAAAAAAGTTTAGTTATTCTTATCATCTATCTTATCAAACTTATTAATTTATTATTTAATTAATAGATATCAGATTAAAATTATGATTAATATTAAATATTAAGATTATGTCAAGTGCAATAAATTGCATAATTTTTTTTTTTAAAAAAAATTAAAATTGGCTTAAAAAATTATTAGCAATTATTTTTTAAAATTATGCATGTAATTATTGAACACAATTTACACATATTATAGAAAAAAAACTTAGTAGAACAATGGATGAAACTATTTTTTTAAAATTAGTATCATTTATAATAATTATTATTTGAGTAAGTGAATTTAGAAAATATTACTGATAATAATTTTACTGAAAAAATACCTCCTTATTTACAAAGATTATATTTATTTCATATTTTGCAATAAAACATGTATTTTAAAATCAAATAAAGCAATCATACCCACCAAGAAAAAGACATCAGCAATTCTGCTGCAAGAATAAAAGTTGTATACTAACGTAAATCTAAAATCAGATTAAATATTTACACAACAATTTAATCTAATCTCACAATTCATAATATAATTATATAAATATCAGTGGTTCTATAAATATGATAATATATGTATACAAATATTAAAACCTACAATGGGAAAATTTTGAAATTATGGTGCGGAATATTTAATTTCTAACATACTTTTTTCAAGTACTCCAATATACGTTATAGTCTAGGATTGCACTTGGGCTTTTTGAGGTATTATTAGATACTGTTCTTCAACCAAAGTATCTTCAGAGCCATAAGTGGGTATTTAAAATGAATAACCATAATTATAGAGCTGGTTGCAATTATGTAATTTAATAAATTAACTGCATAACTAGTTATTAATTTATAAATTATACATCATAAAGATTATCCATATCTATTTTACAATCATGGATGAATTCCCATCAAATTCTTCAAACCTGATTGCACAAAGTTATAAAATCTCATCCCTTCTATTCATGATGTTAACAAATATATCAATATGAAATTCATACCCTTGCAGCATGTGAGTAGATATTGTTTTATAGATACTCTCTTAAATTTGTTTATTTACATAGATATCTGTACATATTACAGCTTTAATATACTGTTTCCATATAAATGTATTAACTATCTCAAATTTTAGATTAATGGTATACTAAAAGATGTAAATTCAGTAAAAAAAAAAATTAAACCTAATGATAATGCTTCCAGATTAACCAATTGGTAAATAATTTAAATACATCCATTTTTTTAAAAACAAAAATATTGTTATGAATATTAGTTTTATTTTCTATTATTGATAACTCATTATTTTTCATAAATATAGTTTTATTAAAATCATTTAATTTTAAACTTTTTCATATGTAGCTGTATTCCTCTCTCATAAAGTCTATTTTTAATTTGTCTTGTATCATTTTCAACAATCCACAGCAGTAGTATTTCAATGATGAATATAGTTTCTCCGATTCACAGCATCGTTTTCTCCGTATCACTCCAACAAATATCTGTTTATTGCATATGTGATCACTTACAAGGTCTTTTACACTCTTAGGATTCATTTTAATACTTCAACTATCGACTGGCATCTCTTATATCAATATGTCCAATCCAACTTCATTTCAACTTAATAATTCTTTCAATAATGTTAATGAAATCTATTTATTCATTCACCCAAATATTTCTTTTATAACTCCCTTTGCTCCTCCCAACAATTTCTCAATATGAAATTTCCATATTGGAGATCATTACATATGAAATGATAAAACACATTTATTAAAAACTTTTCTTTCCAAACACAGACCTATTTTCCTTTAATAATAAATTATTGCAATCAAAAACATTCCATTCAAATTCAATTCTATGAGTAATTTCATTCATTAGTGTTGTCATACATTAGCCTGAAAATAAAATTTTATTTTTTTTTGCAGTAAAACCGAAAATAGATGACTTTTACCAATTTTATTGTGCTGAATTTAAAAACACATTTTATTTTCTTAAATTACATCTGCTTAATTGGCAATAATGTGAAATGTTATTTTGTCATTACATAAAATTTTTGTTAGCTTAATATTGATTGAATTGAATGTTACACATAAATGCTAATCTGCAACATGCAACCTTATTTTTTCTACAATAAACACAAATAAAAGCTGCTTTTTAAACAATAAAAAGTGGTAAATACATAAATTACTAGCTCTATTTGAAATAGAAATTACCGAATTAACCATACTTAGTAATATTAAGAATTTAATAAAGAATATTCAAGAGAAAAATGAAGCCTTTAGCATATATAAATACATAAGGGAAAGGTACTTTTTAATAAAGTAAAAAATGAATAAATTCAAGAAAAAATACATTACAATTGCCATGACTGTAGTGATCCTTATGGCTGAATATACTTCAAAATGCTGTTTAGAAGGGATATTAGTAAAGTATCTGAGATTTCATAAAAGACTTCTAAAGATATGAGTATGTCTTTTGGCATTTAAAACAAATTTTTTTTTTTTGGAATTTTGCCAATTTCTCACTTGAGTTTCGCTCTATAAGTAGAAAGCTATTCATGCAGAGAAGAGATAATAACACAAGTAAAACAACTTAGTGAACAAAATAAAAAGTATGTGAGTTGAATGCTTCCATATATTACATACAATCCTTGGAAATTATGTTAGAATTCCTAGGTCACTCTTTCCTTAGAATTTGTGTGCTCTTGAAGTTTTTGAATACACTTCACTTACGGTTCCTAAATTAAGAGAGAAGCAATAATGCAAAGAAATGAAGCTTCAGGTCCATGTTATAATCAAAAAGTTTAAACTTGTCCAAAATGTTTCTTACAATTTCTTATAATAAAAATTTTGTGAATAAAGATTATGTTTTTTATATTCACAATAATGGATGCATGGATACAAATAAAAGCAAATGTCACATAGAATGTGAACCTGTTACATTGTGTTTTAAGTATAACTGATAAGTAATCTTGAAAAGGGATATTAGTTCAGCAAAAATAATGAAATAAAATAGGGCTGAAATTTAAAACACTTCTATAACCCATTAAGAAGAAATGTATATCTACTGTTTTGCTAAGAGTTAATAATGGCACAAGTTAATATGACTATGAATTGAAAAGAAAAGTTATACAAGACAATAAGTCTCTAAAGTGCAAAACAACATGTGGATATTGAAAGGAAAGTTATTTCAGAAATAAATAAAAAAGATGAAAAGGTGAGACTTAAAAAAGAAAAACTCCAGAAAATAATGAAATTATTATTAATATTTTAAAAGACGCAAGTGAAAAAAAATAGAAAAATTATTGGCAAAGCTGTATACCCAATATCTAAATAATAAAGATGTACCAGATGATTGGAAGAATGCAGTAGTAATATTGATATTTAAGAAAAGTAATAAAAAAAAAAAATTAGAAATGACAGACTTATTAGTTTTATGAAAAATCTTTATGAAAATAATTACAACTTATCTACAATAAACCTTAGATTCAACAAACAAAAAAACAAGTTGGATTTAAAAGTTTATTTTTTAGCACAAGGGATCATATCAAAATATTGAGAAACGTTATAGAAATAACTAATGGCTATCAATTATTATTACACTTTGAATTTTTAGATTATGAAAAGACATTTATTCTCTAAGCATTTTCACAATGATTAAAATTTTGGATCATCAAAATATAAACTCACAATATTGTTATATTCTGAACAATATCAAAATTCAACAGCAGCGATTAGATTACGTAATGATGTTAAGAAGGCTAACATTAAGACAAATATATAATAGGATGATTCCATATTTGCAAAACATTTTGCAGTATTTTGTGAATTTTATTAAAGATTAAAGGAGGTAAAATAAAGAGATATTATTTAAGTCATCTATATTTTAAAGATATTAGTGTTTTTGCAAATCATGCTTGATTTTAGAAAATATTACAAAAATTATCAGATGAAAAGAACAAAGTAGAACTAAAGATAACTTGTAAAAAGA
This sequence comes from Epiperipatus broadwayi, assembly GCA_028023455.1. Classification (NCBI taxonomy): domain Eukaryota; kingdom Metazoa; phylum Onychophora; class Udeonychophora; order Euonychophora; family Peripatidae; genus Epiperipatus; species Epiperipatus broadwayi. The sequence goes on from JAQFVV010000051.1 coordinate 849,273, forward strand.
TTACAATAATGTTTAATGAAAAAATAGATTTATAATTATAAATTAGAATTTATCAACTACAAATATCTTTATCAGATTATTAATAAAGATAAACATGACAGATGAAATTAATCATAGAAATAAACATGAATAAAGTGGTTTTCATAGAAATAACCTAGTATTAAAAGAAAATATGCCCATGTATTTGAAAAATTTCTTGTAAAATGTGTTTTACCAGTTCTTATTTATGGATCTTAGAAGTGGACATTTAATAGAAGATAAATATACACCACAGAAAAAATATACAAAGATGTACAATACAAGTAACAAGAAGAGCAAGAGAACAAACAGATATCACTGATCTCATTGAAAAAATTATGAGCCCAGATTGTTAGAAGAGATAGATGGACAGATCTCAAGAAAATTGTCAAAGATCTGGGGGAAAAACCATATGTTAAATGAATGAAATAAGACATTGCTGATGTTATATGGAGAAGAAATATTATGGATTGGCGAACCTAGATCAAACTTGGAGAGACTCATCGTACAGTAGATCGATAATGGTTGAAATGATAACACGTTTTTTTTTATATAATATGCAAATATAAATTAAAATTATAGTGTACACAAAATTTTTACAAATACGACTGTAGTAATTAATAACAAATTGAGAGAGCATATCTACATTATGTATTTTCTATATGAGTGTTCACTCATTACCTTTAATTGAAAAATAATAATAATAATAATAATAATAGTAATAATAATAAAAATTTAATGAATCACATCTTTTTTTTAAAAAAAAAAAATGCTTAGGATGATAATCTGTTTCTTCAAAATTTTTTTTTCTCCCAATGAAAGTGTAATAGCAACCATATTATAAGCAGACTATTATTTCTCTAATCATGTTGGTTTATTTAAACTATATAGGCTTCTGAAGGTGTATAGTTACCTCTACTTACTGTAACTCATTTCAGATTCCCGGATAAATTCTTTTCAAAGTTTTCTGTTGTAATAGAATAACATTTTACAGTTACTTTTTTCTGCCACTACTAAATCCATAATTTTTATTTTATTGTTTTGGAAAGATACTTTAGAATTTTCTTAAAATTTCATAAAACTTTTTAATTTGATGTTTGAAAATATTTTAATCCAAGAAATACTATATCACATCAAATTTACAAAGAATAATAAAAAAAAAAAAAGCAAAAAAAAAAAAAATATTAATGAAAAATGGCTTCTAATGCATTGTAAAATTTATTTAATTTACAAATTTTATTATTTATTTACCTTTTTTTTGGATAGCTTATAATTAAAATACTGTATATTGATAGAGCACACATTGTGGTTTTACTGTACATCTATTTATACTTATGATACAATTTAATTTAAAATTATGCATATCAAAAAACAAAATTAATAAAAAATGTAATTATAAAAAAAAACAACAGTAAAATAATAAATCATGAGAACAACCATAACTTACTGGATAAGATGGAGAAAAGCCAAAGATGTTTCATAACACAGCTAGCATAGATGGGCATGTACAAAATATATATGTTCAAATGTATACACTTTTCAGGTTTTAATTTGTTTTTTTTTCAAACAATGATTGATAAGAATGAAATAATATATTTACAGGAAGATTTAGTTTTAATTACTATTGAATAAAAATAAAAATAAATGTAGTTTAAGATTTGTAATTTTAAAAAATTTGTTCCATATACACAAAGAATTTATACCTATCTGCAAATTTTAAATGTTAAAATAAATGCTTATTTAAATTTTCAGCACAATTTGATTGCTGTAAAAAACAAGATGTTTATAATTAAAAAAAAAAAAAGATCTATAATTGCAATTTATTTGTGATATATTGCGATTGTTGGTCCTATTACTGTTGCTGCACTGTCAAATAAAATCATAAAACTTAGAAAATTAATGTTCCTTTTTATATTAATTTCTCAATTTTTGAAATTTTATTTAATGTTTAGTTGAAACACAATTAACTAAAACTGTGACTATAAAAATTGCAAACACTGCAGGTTTAGTGTATCAATAATTTTACTATATTTCAATAATGATACAAAATGCTATATCATAATTTATGTATCTGTCAATATTAAAATTTTAAATAGATTACAAATTTAATATATTACTTGACATAAAAATGGCTTTTGATTGCTATACTGATATATGACAATATATGTTAAAGTTCTTTATTTGAAGGCAAATTAGGGTAATTAGGCAATAGAATAAATACTAGGAGGAAGAGAATTGCTATTTTATGACTAACTAATTATGATTAAAATATTTCTTTCATATAAATGAGATTGTTAAAACAGGCAAAACTCACTATATACATTGCCACACACAGCCGTTTTAACATCAGTTATACACAAGCATAAGAGGTGGTCATGTGATGTTTATAAATGAGATTGATTAAAATTTATTCATGAAATAGATGACTGTTGAAGAAGTTAATTATATTTATAATTAGCATATTCAAAAAATTCCATGATCCAGAATTAGTTATTATAAGCAGTCCCCCCCCCCCCATAATGAAAACAAAAACTCAGTTTATTTGTAATTATATGCTGGATTATTTCAATTCATCTAGAATTAATTATTAAATGTTTTTAGAAAAATTCAAATTTTATTTAAACTTAGCAATGGACTTTTATGCAATGACTCGCTACAGTGATCATCATCAATTTGTACACACTATTTTGATTTGCAATCGATTATTTGCTATGACAATCATTTTGTAAGATTGATGAAGTCATAGAATAGTGACTTCGTTAAAGCAATGTTTTCTGAGATTAACGTGGGACATTCACTCTAAAAATGAATAATAAAGTTTATTCATTACACAGTATACAATACATTTTCATTATAGAATTAACTTGCGATTAGTGTATTTTATTTAATTTTCATCGAGTGTTTTGCAAAACAATCAGTGCTTTCATTTATGATATATGTAAAATAAAAATAAAAATTACTTTTAACAACTACAAAATCAAAAAAAAAAAAAAAACACCACCAGTTTCATTCAGCACAGTAAATAATCAAAAGCATACTATGATAATGTATAACAATAAAATGTATTAATATTTAGTTATAGAATATGCATATTAGCTAAACTATATTCAATCAATTTTATAGATTAAAATTCTTACAAATATTATTTTGCTTGTGGCAAAAATATGACAATCATAATTATAAATTACAGTTGTGAAAATTGTAAATCTACAAATAAGTACTAAATATATATGTAATGATGCAGAAAAAAATTAGTGTTTCTGACATACTGTTCATTAATGTATAAATCTTCGTGCAGTCTCCAGTCAGAAAAAGTTTTAAAAACCCAAGCGAAAATTGTAAATTTTGAGAAAAAAAAAAAATTATGCATTATGCAGCTAATAAACAACTTTATATGATTTATTTTTCCAATTTTGTATCAATAATCTTGCAACTTATTAAAAATAGTCAGTTTTATCATGAACATAGATCGGCAAAAGAAAAAAAAATCATTTACATATATTATTAAAACTATAGCAAAAAAGTGTACATTACATTTCTTTAGCTATATTTTATTTAATTTCACTGCACTTATGTAAAATAAAAAATATATACGATTAAAAAAAAAAATTAATAGTCCTGCAAACAAAATTGAACTGAACGTTTATTACTTAAAATTACAAGAATAAAAAACTTTAATAATTGACAATACATCAAAAATAAATTTTAATGTGTAGATAACATTCTGCGGAAAAATGATGGATCATCAATGGAAATTTTTTTTTTCCTTTTAAAATGTTTTTATATAATATATTTATCCATAAGTTAGTAGGTACTAGAACATATAATATACTCCACTGTTTGATGGCGCTGGTTTTCAGCCAATGCACATCAATACGCTATTTTAGCGGCCTAACTTATGGCTCAGTTTATGGCTTATAGAACAATGATATTCATATTACCCATTGTGGGCGTATATTGTGTTGCCCACTGATGTGCTTCGTGAGAGTATGCAAATGTACACATTTCACAGATCACTACCATATCATGTGAGGCTGTCTGGAATTCAACTGCCCATAACTCTCGTAATGTGTGTTCGAAGTAATGATCATAGACCCTATCTGATGTAGTATTACATACTAATAATTGTAAGCCCATCACCGCACTTCCCTATACAGCTTGGAATGTGAAATAAATTTCAAAAGTGTAGTGACAAGCACAATTTCACAGAATTTACATGAAAAGGCATGTTTGCATTAGAACAGCTACGAGGCAAATTAAATGTCTGAGATGGCACATTGTTTTGGAAATCAGAAGCTTGGTTTGATCACAGTACTGCATCTTTTGAACAATCCTTCGGATCATCAAAAACACCAGTCCCCGGTCCTGCACATTCCAGTGCTACGTGCTGACATTTATAAAGTAATTTAAAAATATAATTATTTGATTTCAGATAAATTTAATTTTTACATTTTATAAAATAATGTTGGTTCATAAATTGTTTACAAATTCTTTGCAGAATGTCACCCATAATGTTTATAATATTGGTTTGATCAGAGTAGCGCATCTTTTGGACGATCCTTTGGGTCATCAAAAACATCAGTCCCCAGCCCCGCACATTCCAGCGCTACGTGCTGAGATTTATAATGTAATTTAAAACTGTAAGTATTATATTTTAGAAAATAATGTTGGTTCGTAAATTGTTTAAAAGTAGTTTGAAAAATGACAACAAGCGATTAAATGTATATAAAAAAAAAAACTAATGTATAGTTAAAAGATCGTATATAAATTAATAAAATTTACCGTATCGTCATCCCATGAACATGTATATTGATGTGCATTGGGCGAAAAATAGCGCCATCAAGCGGTGGAGAGTATTATATGTACTAGTACCCGTTAATATATATATTATATTTTGCATTTTAAGTTATGAACTAATATTTTTCCCACAGGAACTCATTATAATTACTTATTTTTTTATATAAGATTTTATTTTACAAGGCATTTGGGGGGCCTAATTGCCCACGCTAACTGGGGTAAAGGTCTACATTCAACAGTTAGTAGTAACATTATATAAACAACATTTTGAATATTACTCTCTAAAGCTGTTTCAGATGTTGCTGGCCTTTGACAAATAGTTTAACTGGTTAGAGCATCACTTTAAATTCAATATTCATGATTCTAAATGACCCATGTCCAATACCCATACTAGTACTGTTGGTCAGACTAGTAATTCCCGAAGAAGAGAACATATCACTTAAGACATCAGATTATATGCTAATCTGTGTGCTATTAGTAATAAGTAGTTTGAATATTTCTAAGCATTTAACAATTAATTATATATGACAGAAATTATTCAACACTATAATTACAAGTAAAATGCCACCATCATAAACTTTCAGACAAACATTTTCCAGATTTGTCTTTTATATTTATATAAAATTATTTCAAGAATTTTTATCTTATTAAAACCCAGAAACAGTTGCTTATCAGTGATTTGATAGATTCCACCTCCCCTCTAATTAGTATACTAGAACTTTTTAGAGTTGTTTCTATACACATACATACATAAAAAAAAAAAAAATTATTAATAATTAAAATTACCCTGCTCTCAAAACAATTTAATTAGACTTTATTTTAAAAACAGCAAAAATTTATTTAAAAAAAAAAAACAAAACAAGATAATTGTGATAGATCTATTAAATATATCAAGGACACTGATTATCTAATAATATTCATAAATTTTATCTGTGATTTTGAAACTATCGATAATTTAAATCACACCCATACATATATATCAAAAGATTATAAGAAGTACTAATTTCTTTTACAATTCTATACATGTTCATATTCATAAAGTGTTATAAGTTTTCCATTTAGATTTTTAATTCAGCAATGTTTGCCAAACATAACATTTGCAAGAATAAATTACACAGAATGATTTTTTTCACCATGGCTTGGTTATTATTGCAGATAAAAATATATATATATATACACATTTAAGATATCTATTAAAGTTATTTATCAAGAGGATGGTCAACTGTTCTAATTTTGAGGCAAACTACTGATATTCATTTTAATTTACTATAAAATTTATTGAAATCTGAAACAATTTTTTTGTTTAGTCTGGTTTGAAACCCTTTAATTATATATGGAGCATATTAATTTATCTCAATCACAATTTATCAAAATTTCTTCTTCCTTAGTAAGTTTTCAGTAAATTGGAACAAGCTTAGTGGTAAGTCAGAAACTATATATTTTGTTTAGAATTTGAAAACTTTTATAAATTTTCAAAAAAAATAGTGTAAAATAAAAAAAAAAATTTCCTCCTACTTTTTCCAGTTAATTAACTATTATAAAAAATATTATAGTTTATGTGCATCAGTACATATTATCCATTATATAACAAATAAATATTGATTATGATGGCCCATTATAGCCTACAGTTACTTCCTGTGTGATTCCGCTTCTCACGAATCAGATCCACAGAATTGCACCATATAATTTTAGATCACCTTTAGTAACTGATTAATATATAATATTATAAGTCCATGTAATAACAACAGCGCAATAGTTCCTGGCTGTTTTCCAGGGATCCCATACCTATATATATTACTGCTTTCTGGATAATCATCTCTCAGTTTTCGATGCTAATTAATGCATGATTTTTTGTTCTTAAAAACATTCAGATTAGCTTAGTTTCTTTGGTTATGCATTAATTCTTCTATTTCATGATTTATTCCTTCAGAAATCCAATGAATTAATTCTGAAAATAATTTACAATTTTCTTGTATATTTTGCTTTTTGTTGAATGAAAAAATTCTATAATGTATATTTTGGTTAGAGTTTTCCCTGCTTTTCAAACATGGCCACATCGTTAAAAAAAAAAATTTCATTGATATTTTATTTTATAGAATTGTAATTTAGTGTATATGAGAAGTATTTTTTAGGTTTGGTTAAATAATGGATAAAAGTTATATTTGTAATCAAAAATAATTAAAGTTTTTTGTTTTATGTTAAATAAACAAATGTTATTAAGGTTGACAATAATTTACATTCTAGATTTTAAAAAAAATGGTAAAAAATAACAATTATTCGAATTCTCTGACCCTAGAAAAAAATTGCAAGACTAATCCTAATCCACTTCTCATTCTTGTTCTCAAGAGAAATTTATTGGCTTATTATTATGCTAATTCAGAGTATTTCTCTAGAGATCCAATCATGTTTTCACTATCTTCTTATAGATTAACTAACACTCGTAAAAAGCGCATTCACAATAGCTTGGAAAGGCTGATCTTTAATGTATTACAATTTATATGACAGCGCTATAAAAATAAATGCTTATTTACATATGTTTAAGTTTCATTTGAGAGACATCGTAAACCGTAATTTAAAGTTAGTGGTCTATCCTCACGCTTTCATTTCCAGTACTTAAGATTTGCCCATATATAAGCATTTGGGTTGGAAAGAATAAGTAGATTCATTTTATTCTTTCATGAATACTATATTCTTGTGTTGGGAATGGAAGTATTCATTTATTATTAACACTCGTAAAAAGCGCATTCACAATAGCTTGGAAAGGCTGATCTTTAATGTATTACAATTTATATGACAGCGCTATAAAAATAAATGCTTATTACCAAACTTAAATGAACATCTAGAATGCAAATTAACCGACATCTGCTTATAGTATTTTCCTGAAGGTTTGTGATGCTGGTATTTTAGTTGTATTTATATATTGGACTACTTCCATCATCTAATATTAATTAAGTATTGACTTTGTTTAAATTCTCTGCTCTTCTGGCCTGTCCAGTGATGTTTTTTTTTTTGCAGATTTAAAATTGTCCTTCATTATTTAACAAAATATGATAAAATTGCTCATGCTATGTATTCATATACATGTATATGTTATAGTCTCTGAAAAAAGCTACTAAACCAGAGTAATAAATGGATGCCAGAAGGCTTGTGCATAAAATCTCTATCTAGTGCCTACTCAACCAATATCCCCAGACTAGTTTCTGGCTTGTGGCCTTCATCAGTGAGAAGCCTTGGATCTGAGAGCATTGCACCTAGATCTTAGGATCTAAAGCAACCCTCCAGCAGCACCTTTTATCTATACTTCACTACAAAACTATGAGAATGGAATTGAAAACACAATAATATTTTCAATCTAAGCTCAATAGCTCTTTAACAACTATAGCCACCATTATCCTATTAGGCAGGATTGGTGTTAAACCACTAAACATCACATGATCACTATCTCATGCTAGCACAAAACTGTTACTAAACAGGCAAAAACTCTCCATATAGTAGTGTCACCTTGTGCTAACCAGAATAATCAATGGATGCCAGAAGGCTTGTGCATAAAGCCCTATCTAGTGCATACTCACATTCAATATCCCCAGACTAGTTTCTGGCTTGTGGCCTTCATTAGTGAGGAGTCTGGGGATATTGGATGAGTAGGTACTAGATAGGAATTTTATGCCCAAGCCTTTTGGCATCCATTGATTACTCTGGTTAGCACAATGTGGCACTACTATAATGGAGAGTTTTTGCCTGTTTACTAACAGTTATGTGCCAGCATGAGATGGTGATCATGTGATACTTTGTATTAATGTGATTATCAGGTATTTGACTGAAGATGTATTATTTTTTAAATATATCAATAATATGATTTACGGTAGTTGTGACTTAAGTCAAATGTGGCCATTTGATAGCATTTTTTTACAAAAGCACTGAAATATGCCATTTACGTGGCCCAATTTACAGCCTATAGAATAGTTCTTTTCATATTAGCTATTAGCAGGCCTAGATGGCATTGCACAATGTGCTTCGCATCATTATGGAAATAGCGCACACTTCACAGATTGCTACTGTAGGATGTGAGGGTGTATGGAATTCAACTTAAGTTTTCATGTGCGTTGAAGTAATGGTCTTACACCTTACCTGATGTATTATTACATACTAATAATTGTAAGCCTGTCACGCATTTCCCTACATATCTTGGAAGGTGAAAACCAATTGCAAAAGGCTATGTCCCAGAACCATTTCACATAAGTCACACGAAAAGGCACGTTTGCAGGAGAACAGCTACGAGAGTAATAAAATGGTTGTCGTTGTTTTGAAATTCATAATCTTGGTTTGCTCACACTAGTGCGTGTATTGGCCGACATCAAAACCATTGGATCCCCCCCAGCATATTTCAGCGCTATGCGCTGGAAGCTTGGTTTGATCAGATAGTGCATGTATTGGCCAATCCTTTGGATCGGCAAAACTATCGCCCTCCCCCCTGCATGCCAGCACTAGTAGCGCTGAAATGTATAATGTAATTAAAAAATGTAATTTAGAAAATAATGTTGGTTCATAAATTTTTTAAAAATACTTTGAAAAATAGTCAGAGAACAGAAAGCAAAAAATTATCAGCCTGGTAACGTTAATTTCATTATTTTTGCAAGCAACAACGCCATCAAGCGGCACATTGGGCATAAGTCACAACAACCTTATTTACTTAAAAATTATAATCATTAAGACAAAGAAAAATTATAATGTTGGTTCATAAATTTTTTAAAAATACTTTGAAAAATTGTCGGAGAACAGAAAGCAAAAAATTATCAGCCTGGTAACATTAATTTCATTATTTTTGCAAGCAACAACGCCATCAAGCAGCATATTGGGCATAAGTCACAACAACCTGATTTACTTAAAAATTATAATCATTAAGACAAAATAAAAATTATTAACAATAAAATATAATAAAAGTACAGTAATAAATTGAGTAAAGAACACATTTACACATATATAAGACCAAAATTTTGATGAGAGAGTATATAGCTGAATGTATTTGTTCCAATATATTACCTTTTTCGTTCACTATTAAATGACTTTGTTTTTCTTTTCTCTTTAAATCATACATTTATAAAATTAAAATTTATAAATCCTAGTTTACTATATAGTTTGATAATATTTGTGAAATATCCATAAAATTCTTTTACAATCTAATCTATTTCCATATATCAACAACAAAAAAAGTCAATCCTGAATATTTAGTGAATAATTAATAATACTTAATAAAAAAGATCGAGATTTTATTTATTTACAACTTTATTGTTATAAAAAGTTGAATAAATAAACAATGCAACATTAAATCTATAATTTTTCAGTTGCGTAACAGTAAAGTGAAAATTAGAATTATATAAATATGCATGGATATATATGTTTGATGGTATTTCATTTTACCTTTATAATGGTTGGCTTGAACTTTAAGACTAACTTAATTAATCACTTCCAAAATGAATATTCAGTTTCCCACATGAAGAAAGCACTTTATAATTTATTTTAGACCTGCCATGAGACTATTCATGGTTAATATTCATAAAGGTTAATTAATATATACAAAGTTTATGAATTCAAATTTGCAAATTTGTAATTTTTAAAATAGTTTCTTAAACTATGAATAATATAAATCTATGAATATGAGGATGTGACTGCAATATCAAATATCAACAAAACAAAACAAATTACATGCTTCCTCATAAAGAATAACATTGGCCGTATCTTCTTGATAACAAACAACCAAAAAAATTCAGCATAGAGAAGTTCCTCGTTTATCATAATAAATTATGAAAAACAGTACGATTAATGGCATTAATGATAAAAAGAGGTGAAATTTCCAAAAAATTTTGTCAAAATACAATCCAATAAATTAGATATACCTTTATCATATGAGCCTTGAACATTTATAATACTCAAATATTTATTTTTTTTTGACTATAGAGGGACATCTCAAACCTCACCTTTATTAAATATAAGAATGGTCATGTTATCATTAAACCTTAATAAATAATCACAACTTTAAATTATATAGTTAATGCAAGTTTTTTTTTTTTTTTAATGCAGTTGCACATACAGAAAGTTGTCAATATTTTTTTAATAATACTGATTTTGAATTTAAAAAAATATTTTTTGATAAAAATAATAAATTAACATTTATAACTAAAAAACAGTTGATCATTAGAGTGATTTTTTGTTTGAAATGCAAATGACTTTTTAAAATTAAAAATTTATATATATTATGTAGATCTTGTTATTATTGTTTAATTATGGTCTATATCTACATCTTACAATTTTTTTTTCCCTATTATCAATCCACATCCCAAAAATGGATACTGAATTATTTTTTAAAATCATTTTATATAGTTATTCATGAGCTTGCAAAATATTTTAAGTTTTAAAACTATTAAATCACGATCATGCTAATTTGTGATTAATCAATGCCCCCCCTCCCCCACTCCCATATATTATATCACAAAAATGTGATACGTAGTACATTTAATGCTTATGTTATTTAGAAAGACCTTATCAACAAATGTTTATTAATGATTAGAATATAAAAAGGTGGTAATAGTAGATTTGATATGTAGATTGATTGATTAATAGTAAAATTAGATTAAAAAACCCCAAAACTATCTTACTTCAATTTATATAAATGGAAGAATTTTGATAGTGAATAAATGGAATAAAAAGTTTTAAATATCAAAGTCCTATCGGAAAAAAAAGCCATTTTTAATACATATGCAGTTACAAATCATTACGTCATTCATTCAGTACAAATTCATTTGCACCTTTAAGCTTGATTAACTGTGCCATGTCTTCACAGCATACTCTAGATTCTAGAACATGACTGCTCAAAGCTTAACAAAAAGGTGATGTTCAAAAGTGATTTTAAAAATATAGTAACCATTTTTTTTTATCTAGATGTGACAAATTGTTTTATTTAATAATGCTGTTCTATAATAGTGTACTGAGCAATAGAAATAAATGAGCCTTAGTAACAATAACAGGTATATAAAATTTTATTTGATTAAACAAGAAATCATTTAGCAGTGTACTTTAAAATTCCACCAACATATTTATAACAGGAAAAAAAAAATCAAATTTCCATAGTTGCTCATACATTTCTTGTTTATGTTTTTTAAAAAATAAACATCAAAAAAGTTTCTATTTTTATTTTTTAGTTTAAACTTCTCAGTTCTATTCAAGTTAAATCCAGTTTCTCCAATCACATCAACAAACTTTCTTATTTTAGCGGTCTGTCTTACTAGTAGTCTCTTTCTAGATCATTTTATAATTTCTTAGGATCTAGTTTAAGACTTCAACTTTTCATCCATTATTAGCATTCAAACAGGCTAGCTCCATTTCAGTCTTTTAATTCTACCAATAAAGTCAATGATAGTCATTTATTTTCTCATTTTCAATAGCCGCTTCTTATTCCCAATATACATCTCTCTTAATTTCAATAAGTGGTTCTGAAGTCTCTGCATTATTCTTTTGTTGAGTATTCAAAACTCAGATCCATAAACAATAACTACTGAAATGTATCTTTTAAAAATCATTTCAAATACATAGTCATATTTCCTTTTAATACTAAGTAATTTTTACCAAAAGCTTCCTGTATAAATTTAATTCTATTATTATCTCTATCTATTATGTTTTATTAATAATATGAGGCCCAGGGGTATGTAGTTATTAATTTCTAATTTAAGATTATCAATCTTCATTTTCTTTCTCTGATAAAATCCATTAAATATTACTTTAACCCATTTTTAGAATTTATCTTTAGTCCTATTTTCTTAACTTCACCTGACAATAATTTTACGAAAAAACAACAATGGCAAATGCAAGCTTTCTTGGTCCATTTTTCTATATGTTTGTACATTTTTTCCTACTGATATTGAAATTTTTTTCTTTAAAGTTTATAACTACATAAATTTTCAGTGGAGTCAAATCAGCAATTAATACCACTGAACATCACATCCCTTCTTTAATCTATCTATCAAGAAATCATTGCAACCTTCAAGATGTACTAACTTCAACAACAAATACAGCATTTTGTAGACATATATATATATTTCTTATAACACTTCTTTCCTATACACATCAATGCAAAGAAAATGAAAGAGAAGAATAAGAGAATATACTTCTGATAAGAAGAGAATCATTTTGTAGACACTTGCAATAAAGACACTGGTAAAAAATTGATGATGATAACACTGAAGAGCTTTTGCAATCACACGCGAAAGAATTAACTAATGAGGAATTAATGCAAATGGATGAATAAAAAAAAATTAACAAGCCTGTAGAGAAAACCTGGGCGTCAAAAACCTGAAGAAACTAATTTCTTATCACAATGCCATGAAGAGCATTTTCAAAGAATTTGTTGATCAAGATTTAGAATGCTCCATTAAAAGAAATGCTTTAAGTCACCTTGAGTCCAAAGCGCTCCTGTTCAAAAATTTAGAGTTTCAACTGAGTTTGCGTGGAATCGGTAAATCGTACACTTATGGGTCTCAGACTATTTGGTCTGCCATTTTATTATGATTCAGGTGAACTTTTTTTTCTTTCTAAAATACAATTTTTAATTATTATTTTTTCTCATTTTTTTTAGATTTTTTACTGAAAATGTTTTTTTTACGGCTGAATTGCATTCTCTTACCGCTTGATATAGAAATAAAAGTAGTAACATGAATGTGTAAGCCCTTTTGCTAGAAGCCGATTTTCATCATATTTGGAAGCTGTAATGTGGAAAAAAAAAAAAGGATTTGGAAGCTGTAATGTCAAAAAAAAAAAAAAAAAAAGATTGGAGTAACTTTTTATATGCAGGGACAACCGTGGATATCACATCTAATATCTCAGGAAACTTAAATTTGAAACAGACACTAACAAGTCAGGAGTCAGTGAGTATTCAATTATTTTTTATTACTTTTTTTTTTTATATAATGAAATATATATAGAGAAAGAATAAATTTGCTACATAATTTTAGATAATACATGGCAATGATATAAAAAGATATGATTCGATACATATATTTAGTGCTATAGACAAGATATATTATGATTTTATTTCAATATTCAATTAGTTTTGTGACCTATTTTCATTACTTTTTTTTTTTAATATAATGAAATATATATAGAGAAAGAATATATTTGCTATATTAATTTTAGATAATACATGTCAATGATATAAAAACATATGCATTCAGATTCGAATACATACCTTCAGCCATATACTTCATATATCATCTACCAGTGCTCATAATAAATGTTTATTGATTTTACTTATTTTTTATTCATTTTATCTTAGAGAAATTTTTGTTTGATATTTATTTTTGAGTACACTTTATTTATTTAAAAAGAATACATATTTTAAGTGGCTCCCCTTTCCTAATAATTAATTATATTTTTAAATATATTACAATTTACTAAAGTTGTCTTTGCATAATATTTCATAAGCGGTTCTTACTGTTTGATATTTATTTGAGTACACTTTATTTGAAAAGAATACACATTTTACGTCACACCCCATTTTTCACTAATATAATATAATAATTAATATATAATAATACAAAACATTATGATTTACTAAAGTTCTCTTTGCATAATATCTTGTAAACTATTATTGTTATTTTCCCCCCACTAAAAACCAAACATATTTCTAACAGATGCACTGCATGGAAGGGCAACCAAACATTTCTAGCAGATACCCTGATATGGAAGAACAGGATCTGGGTCAGCTAGTAAAAATGGAAGTTATCAGTAGCACTGTTTTTGTAATTTTTTCACGGAAAAATTACTTCAGGTAAGATATATTATACACCTGGGTCTCATTTTATGCAAATTATTTTAATGCGATTTTGAAGTTATGCGATTCATGTTTATTCTTAATATTTTTCATATTTCACTATATTTATTAGATATCAAGAAATTTAAATTATTAATAACTTATTTTGATTTGAAATACTTTTTTTTTTTTTTTTCAAAAATATAATGTTATATTAGCAACTAACGTGAATATGGCCTGAAATTGTATTTAGAATAAATAATCTACTTATACTAATGAGTAAATAATAATAATAGATTTATACTTACATATAAAAATATAACAATAAATATTCAAAAATTTTAAACTTTTAAAACATATTTTGTTAGGTATAACAGAAATAAATAATGTAGATTTTTAAAATAAATAACGAAAATTTTATTGATTTTATAAACTGAAAATAATATTTCTAATGATAATGTATAATCTTTTTGTTTTGATTGCAATTTCATTTTTTAAATATAGAAACAAAATGTGAACATTTAAAATGTATTTCAGTAGTAAAAATCAGTTGTCAACAGAAAACCATTAACACAGCACAAGACTGAAATTGGCACTAGTTGTGTAAATGGGATGGAGCAGAATATGGGAAAACTTAGAGTGGGGAATGGAAAATAAAGTGGCTAACAAGTTTCTCTGGGCATATTTGCTGAGAGATTCTTGACTTAGTTCAAGGAGAAGCTACATCACATTGACGAATCTGACTCTTACCAGTTTATAAATGAACCGCATAGCGATAATGATTAAAATACGCATGAAAAAATGTCAAATTAAAGACTGTAGTTAATAAAAAAAAGTAAAAAAAGTTTATCTTGTACCAATTTTTTTCAAATATTTGATATTTTTTATTAGTCATACTTTCTTTCCTTATTTTTTTAATGCGAATTTTAAAATAATTTTTTCTTGTTGCTTTGCTTTTATGTGAATTCTGAAAATTAGACTCTATCGCTCATTTTTCAAGGTAAGTTAAGTCTATTTTTGTGCGATTTTTTTTAATGGGGTTTTCTGTGGAACCTATCTACCGCATAAAACGAGACCCAGGTGTATATCATTTTTTTCAGTATTTTATGACGAATGTGATAAAGCTATCTATGAAATTGTAATTTTAACATATAAACTCAAAATTTGGAATTTGTGAAGTAATGTAAAAATAATAATGTTTAAAAGTGTTAAAAATCTCTTTTTCTAGGTATGACTATTTTATCAGCTTTATTACATTCTTTCATGATTACTATTTCTAAAAGTGTAATTATATTTATTGTAATAAAATAGAAAATACATATAAAATTATTTTCCTTGTAATTTTTTTTAAAAATTAAAGATGGCGTTATATATAGTACAATAAACAATATGTAATGTAATCAAAGATTAACAACAAACATGAACTATTAAAAGGGATGTGAGAAGAGTTTGAAATAAAATTTAGCAGATATCGTAGCTTCAATGTATTTAAAAATAATCAGTTCCATTACTCTTTAACTGGTTCAGGTTATTAAGCAGATGTCCTGCCCGTCTTATGTGATTGGTCAAAATGTTTTTTTTTTAATGACGTAAAAACTATAAGCATGACATCAACAGAAATACAGGCATTTGATACATCTCTAACGTAGCTTTCTAAAAATGTCTTTAACAAAAAAATCCGATAAAATTTGGATATTTTATCAATTTTTTTCGTAACCGGCACATTTAATTTTTTTTTTTTATTATCAATTTTGCAATTTCTATGAAGCAATAAAGACAGAAAACTTTTATCAACCTAAAAATACACTTTTATCGGATTAAAAATACGCTGATTCACAAACAAGGCCTTCTTCCATGGAGTCTAAATGTAATAGTAAAATATCGAGTTCGTAAGTATACAATTTTAATTTTTTTAATATTTTTTTTTTTTTTTAAATTATTTGAAAAAATGATTTAATTTTTATTAATTTGCGTTTGTAATGGTGTGTGTGTACATAAATTCTATATTTATTTATGCTCATATGAATTCATAAGTACAGTAATTTTGTGTTCTAATCCACTTAGTTTATAAAAATAAACTTATTTTATAAAAATAATGATTCTCAAAAGGTTTAATAATTGATTATTTGAAAAATGATTTATTGGGTTTGTATTGGTGTGTGTGTATATAAATTCTATATTTATTTATGCTCATATGAATTCACAAGTACAAAAATTTTGTGTGTTCTAATCCACTTATTTTATAAAAATAAACTTATTTTATAAAAATAATGATTCTCAAAAGGTTTAATAATTTATTATTTATTATTATGTTTATATGGTGTGTTTGTGTTTACAAGTAATGATTTACAAAACTAATAAACAAATGTACAAAAAGATTGCATATGCAGGCAAAGAATCAAATTCTGATTCTTGTCTATGCCTTGATACTCATCTATCTGTGGAGTCACTAGTTTTGTCATATCTTTCATCACATTATTTTCAAATCTATAGCTAACAAATGGACTATATGCAAATAAATTATATCTATGTGATACAATAAATATAACAAGATAGCATCACTGGTGTGCATAAAGAATATAAACATCACTGATGTACACAAAAAAATATGAAATGAAGAGATGAGACTCATTTTATCAGTGATACAGACAGTAGCCTACAATTTCTAGTTTTTGATAGACAAGAAGCCAATTGCTATGATGACAAATGCACATCTATCTTCTGGAAATGGATTTAGGATGAATCTTTTTTTTTTATAGATGCCTTTGACATTTGGTAATTTTTGGGGTACAAGATAAAAATGAAGAATTCTTATGCGGAAACTTTTGGAGATTCTGAAGCTACGGATTATCTCAGGTAAGACATATTATATATGGTTTGAAAGATAATTTTTTTGCTCTAACATTATTAAAACTGAAGTTATTGTGAAAATTGTGTTTTAGGTCAGTTTTTTAAAAATTCAATACAGCGATCTAGATCAAGGCAGTTAAGGAAAATAATATATATATAAAATTGATACTTTTAAATAAAAATTATCTCTATATAGTAACTTTTTTTTTTTTTAAATTACTTTATATAATGAAACCACAATATATGCTATATCAATACACATTACTTCAATTATATACTACACACATAATATATATATATATAAACAAAATACTTCATAAATTTAATAAATTTTATGATATGGTAAAAACTACTTTTCCATCTTGGAGTATATGATCATATTTATTAATTATGTTTTTTTTGGGGGTTAGTTGAAGGGGTATATATTTTATTCTAGGTTTTGATGTGGTATAGTATAAAATAATAAAATTCATAAAATATCTTTCTTAAATACTAATTACAATTATTGATTTGGAATTAGGAAAGAAATAAGAATTGCAAAAACATTTTTCTATAGCATCAGAAAGGTGAAAGTTTGAAGAGTTTTACAGAGCCAAAAAAAAACTTTAAAACCATCAAAACCACTAGAACAGTTATTGACTGTTGATAATAAGATTGCTACTAACATTTCTTTAGGGAAAAAAAAAATTATTAAAGAAAAAAAATATATTGAGAATATATTTTAATTGTGATGAAACTGATATTTCACTTTTCATTATATTTAAAAAAAAAAAATAGATAGGTTTTTTTTTCTTTGAACTATTTTTTTTTTTTAAATGAAAATGAATGATTGAACAACCAGACTGTAAATATATATGTAAATGTATTCCCTCAATTTATTATCAATAATTGTATTACTATTATATTTTTGTTTATATTATAATCTTAATTTATATATGCAAATTATACATGCAAAATGATGTTTGTGTTATAAATATATACATTCATGATAAAAAATACACAATTCAATAAACAATACATATTCTATACTAATCAAAATTTATCAACAGAAGAACATGAATATACGATGTAAGAATATAAATGAGGGGGCTTGGAAAAAATATGACAGTTATCTTGATTCCACTATACATCACATATAAATAATCATATGTATGTTTAGTTAATTAGTTGAGACAGAAAATTGTATATAATGTTGGAAAGTATATAATTATTTTACAAATCTATATAAATTACATGAAATGACTCATTTTTGTCATTAAAATAATATTTATAACATTAGTTTCATTTTAAGTTTTTAGATCATTTTTGGACTTAAATTTAGTTTAAAGTTTTCAAAAATTATAAACATTTTTTCTTTCTTTCTTTTCTATTTTAAGTAAAATATATAATTTTTTTTCAATAATATATTAAGATTTTTTTTTTTCTTTTATTAATATTGTATATTCTCTTTGTGAACTTAAATTCTGTTTACTATTATTATTTTATATATATATATCTGCATTTTGATTTGTTGGAATATCAGCAATATGATGAATCATATCAATTGCAGAATTCTGAATATTTTTATTGGCAGTAAAAATGATTATCTATCTATCTAACCGTAAAAATAAACTTTTCTTATGAGGCATTTATTTATATAGCACTATGTTTATAAATTGTAATAAACTAAAGATTAGCCTTTCAAGCTAACGTACATGCGCAAAGACTTTATCTTGTGATGGAAATGAAAGTATTCATTTATTATTATTAACATTCGTAAAAAGCGCATATACATTAGCTTGAAAGGCTAGTCTTTAGTTTATTAAAACTTTTCTTATCTGAATATTAATTAGTGAGTTTTTATTATATCAATGTTGTTTAAGCTCTATTTCTATATAATTATTAGTTTCTCCCACGTAGGCATTTAACTTATTATTTCGATAACATTGTTCAATTTTATTTCATAAATATTATTATTTATAATATATCTATTAATTAATATTTCTATTATTTTTTTATCAGTAACTTTTAAATTATTTTTATTTTTGTTAGAAATATTTTATTTATTCTTATATAATTTTTTTTGTTTTATTACTATCTTTATTATTCTCTGTTAAATGTAATTAATTAGTCAACCTTGTTTTCTATTTACAAGTCAATTAATTTATATTATATAGGGTAATCCGTGTGCAATTTAAAAAAAATTATAACTTTATTAGTATTTGTGATAGAAAAAATCTGTAAAAAGTATTAGAAAACTTAATGTACCTAGTTAAGTAAAATTATTTAATAACTATTCAACACAATAATTTAATAATTTTTCAAACTTTAAAAATATTTCTTTTTTCGAATTATGTGATCCATGGCTTCATCTGAACAAATAGTAAACTGTACCCTTTGGTTGGCTGAACTAAAATCTACAGTTGCTGTAACAATAATGTGTTTAGAAGACTTGAAAACTAAAATAACTAATGTGATTTGAGTCATTATTGTAAAATCAATTGGCAAATGTTTTTAGAGAACTACAAAATCATATTATCCTTTATATTACTAATGATGGTGGACATATAAAAACTTAATAAAATACAATAAAACAACAACAACAACAAAAAAAAATAGATTTTCTTAGTCAAAATAAGTCATAGATCACATGACCCTATTCTCTTAATCTTGTAAGTTATAAACAATGAGGATTGCCAATTCCTCAACAAGCTTTATGATAAATGCTTAGCCAGAGCCAGCATTTAAAACATCTCTGTCAGGAACCCAACCCCTGACCATGATTTCATGCTTTGGCACTCCTCAGAGAGGTGCCAGGGTAGGTTCAGACACTAGATCTAAAAATACCAACCCAAAGCCAAGCACTTATCTAAAAGTTATCTATGTAGTGAAAAATCAAATTTTCAGACATCTACATGTCTTCAAACCCAGCTATCCAACTCAAATAGCTATATGGGGCTGATAGATCTTCAGCCATACCATATGTATATATTGCTAACTACTAATATATGGTATGGCTGAAGATCTATCAGCCCCATATAGCTATTTGAGTTGGATAGCTAGGTTTGAAGACATGTAGGTGTCTGAAAATTTCAGATTTTTCACTCAAAAGATAACTTTTAGATAAGTGCTTGGCTTTGGTTTGGTATTTTTTGATCTAGTGTCTGAACACACCCTGGCACCTCTCTGAGGAGTGCCAAAGCATGAAACCATGGTTGGGTTGGGGGGGGGGGGGTTCCTGACAGAGATGTTTTAAATGCTGGCTCTGGCTAAGCATTTATCATAAAGCTTGTTGAGGAATTGGCAATCCTCATTGTTTATAGATTTTCTTATTTCCAATATCTTCTACATAATTTCTCTATCACAAATACTAATCAAGTTATAAATTTTTAAAATTGCACATGGACTTTATTTATGGATATCCTGTATAATTTTAATAATTTATATATTTTTTATCAGAACAATAATTAATCACACTATTGATTTTAAAATTATTAATCTTTTGCATTCTATCCATATTTGAATTCCAATCTTATATTTATTTTAATTATATTCTATATAATGCTGATAATATTTCTCATTTATTAAATATCAATAAATAATTACTTTTTAATTATCATTTATAGAATAGTAGTTTATTAATACAATTTTTTATATTTTTCTCAAATTCATTTATAAAAATGTTATTTAATTAAAGTACTACCTTAATGCTTCATTTATGAATAATCCTTACTTTTGTATATGTATATACAATTTATGATTAAATTGAAAAATCACATTTACAACAACAATTCAGTAAAATCAAGTTAATTGGCATATTTATTTTTTACCTTTATTTTCCATAAAGCTTCTTAAGAATAACTTTAGTTTGTACTTTTTATATCCATTTACTTTCTTATTTATTTCTAATTTTAATTTTTTATTACCATCTATTAAAGATTTTTTATTTTAATCTATCTTTTATACATTTTTTGACAATCATACAATATTGATCTCTATAGAACAGGGATGATCAAATTTTTAGACATTGGGAACAACATTTTGGTGAAAATAGATCTAAGAGTTACTGTTTTTTTCAGGACTTCGAACCGAAAACCAAAAAAAATTTTGCGCCATTTTTGGTCGCATTTTTTCGCTGTTTTATGCATATTTTATCATAAATTCATAGCTTTATTAGTATTTAAATTTTAATTCCAAAAAAATCCACTATTGGCAGTATTTTTCACAAAAAATCAATTTCTGATTACGGTCTATTGTATATAGTCACCTCTTTTCCCTTATAAATGCCGCAAAGCACTGATTGTCAACTTGGGCTAGTGTTCTCCAGGCATTTCTGTCAAAGTCAGAAATTAAACCAAAATGCTTTATGCTTTCATAATAAATTTTGAACATAAATAAATATATTTCTCACAATTTTTTACATTCATAACAAGTGAATAAACATTGACAGCTACTTGCATATCAATGACATTCAGTGATATCTAGCAAAATGCAACTATTTTTCATAAATATTTATGGATTTTATGATTACTTTTTACATTATATTGACTAATAATGTGGCTAGATTTAGATTTTTATTCAAAATATTTAATTTTAGATGAAAAAAAGACAAAAGAAGTGAATAATCAGCTATTGTAATATAAAGCCTGTGGGATGTATTAAGTCATATAATGAAAGGATGATAAAAGAAAGTGTATACATTAATGAAATAAAACCAGAATTAAATAGGATGTTAATAGATAAACAGAAAAGAAAATAATAGGTTTTTAATTAAATGTTTTAAAGGATATATATAGATTTTTTTTTTCTAATAAAAGGAAATTGTTTCTCTTTGAGTTGTGTTTGTTGGTAATAGGAAAGGGGAGTGAGATAAGGTATGTTTTGTAATCTTTTGTTTATTTATTTATTTTTATGGAATATGTGTTATTTGTTATATATATATTTTATTTTAGTGTGCCTTGAAAAAGACTATATAAAATAGTCGAAACGTTGGATTTTTTTTTTTTTTCATGCAATAGTCATATAAAAAACAAGTTTTAAAAAGGAGTTAGTTTGTTTTATTTCTATTGTAATTTCTAAGACATAAGAAATCATCGGTGTTTTCATGTAATGATTGGTTGAAATATAATTCCTTTGTTTTACTACAAACTACTTTTCAGATGTTTTTCTTCAGTTATTAACATTATTTAAAAATTTTCTTTACATTTAACCAATTTGAATGTAAAATAATTCAATTTTTAGAAGCTAAATTAAAACAATTCTTATTATTGTATATTAATATATTTCAGAAAGGAAACTAGCTAGATCCGTATTTAACGAATCAAATCACTCAAATTTTTACTCAGATTGGCCAATAAGAAAATTCATCAGACAAAAGGTTAAATTACCCTGGGTTTCTCTAGTATTATAATTTGTTCATGTCACTTAATAAAACATTTATTAAATTACAATTTTAAATTACCTATAAATATTTATTTTCTAAAGCTGGTCCCGAATTTTAAAAAAAGTTCTAGAAAAAAAAAAGTAAATTGTTTTAGAATTATATTAAAATAAATTAGATGCAAATTTTACAACAACAACAACAAAAAAAGAAATTATGCAGTTGGTTTCCAGAGACTTAAGATTGATTGGTCGACTGCAGTCGACGTCTTGGCCACCCCTGATATAGAATCTCTCTACATATTTTGATTGTATAATACTCAAAAAAAGTAAACAAACAAAAAAGCTACATATGAATCTTGATTTTTAAATTGTTCAATTCTTATTAGATTTAAGTCAAATTTTGACAATTTATCATTCCTTCATCAAATATATATATATATTAGTATTGTCATATCTACTATAAAAGTAATATAATAAATACTAGATATTTCATAATGCCCTATGTCTTTATTAGGATAGTCTAAATGATGGCATGTATTAACATTCTTTAAAATTTTAGAATCCTGAAATAAATTGTTCTCAGATATAAAAATTCTTATTTTATAACAAACTGCATTAAAACCTACAATATTCATATTTGATTTCTGTAGAAAAAAACTTTGCAGACACCGCATGATCAGAAAACTTATTAATCTGTCACCAAATTGAAATATTATCTAACATTTATTTATACAAGGCTATTATTCTCGTTTTATTTAATGTCTTAAAAAAAAAAAATCTTGGCAATCATAGAAAAAAAAAGATCTAAAAATAAATCAGTTAAACAATAATCATTGACTTCATTTGATTATACTACAGAGAAAGCAAAAACAACTTTGGAAGCAAAATTTTGAAATATCAGCTTTAACAAATTAATTGACATTTCTTTATACAAATAAAATGCTGAAACATTATATTTTCTCATGGGCAAGACTTTATGAGTTGTATATATGTATATTCTCTGGCAAACTTTATGAATTAAAAAAGGATTAAATATAAGAAAAAGCTATAATAACAAGCAATTTTCATACTGTAGAGATTGGCTACTTTTTGTATCGTGTCTTAAAGATATATGCCAATTTTTTTGGACAATTCATAAAATTTTCGTAAAACAGGAATTTATTTATCATTTCATTTAAAAAAAATTGTTCACCATAATCGGACTATTTCAAAATTGTGATTTTTCTATAGTGTGATAAATAGCAGTTACATGTTAGGATAGATATTCCATTTATTTATTGTTTTATTTATGAAAAAAAAAAAAAAACATTTTGTTTGCGACCATGGGAAAAAAAAACTCATTTGCCAGTATTCTTGATATTAGGAAATTTTAATCTGCAGTTATTTTTAAAATTCCTATTTAAATATTCATTATCTTATTTGCTTCTATTTGTTAAGTATACATTTACAATATGCAAGAAAAGTGGGTAATAATGAGAATATATATATCATGAAGATGCCCTAAATAAAAACAAATATGGTGACTATACTTCTCATAGAAGAGTCAAAGTGTTGTAAGATGTTATCATGCTGGCAATGACTTATGTCAATCATAAGAATAGCACTTAATTATTCATAAAATTTTCAACATAATCTGCTTTTACCCCTAATAACGAGCACAGGATATTCCCTAAAACTGCTCATAAATCAAAATTTTATATAAAAAGAGGCAATTACAATAATTTCCTATGCAGAAAAATTTAATTCATTACAATAGATTCAAAATATACTATAAACTGAATATTGTATTAAAAAATTGTTCCAAACTGAGAAAGAGTAATAATTAATGTATAAATATTTATCTATAAATAATATATTGAATAGACCCAGTGTATATCACTAAGTGATAATTCAAGTATAAAATGTCAATCACTGTCCCAAAGGTTGTTTTATAAGCAATGTCATTCTTGTGAATAAATAATGTGAATGTCAATATCACGATCAAAAGATAACCTCTTGATGGAAAAACAGCATTTGGGAGGGTGATTGATATTTTATAGTAAATATAATGTATAAATTGTTTATTATTAAATACAATACAGTTGCTCATTGTAATCACAAACATCACAAAAACAGATAAACTCTCCATACAGTAGTGCCAATCAGTGCAAACCAGAGAAGAAATGGTGATCATGTGAAAATTAACAAAAAAAAAAAAAGTTTTTTTTTAGCTAACATAAAGTTCATTTTCCAATTTATTTTGCATTTAATTGCATGATTAAATTATTCTTAATTTTTTATAAGAATCATCTTTTGATTTTATGTATATTGCTTCAAAAAGGACTTTATAATTCTAGTGTAATCATACAGATATTACATAAAAATTAAAAAAAACTTATCTTTTTAATGCAATTTATTATCTGATCAAAGTTTTTTAAAGTTATATAATGAATAAAACGTTCATTCCTTTCTTTCAAGAAATGAATCATTATATTTTATGGAAAATATATTGCTTTAATATGAACTTGGAATTTATGGAATGACCATTTTTGAAAGATTACTATAATTAATAAATAGACATGTTTTTTGAAATAGTAGGTAAATATTATGAAATCACTATGGTGAATTATCATATAAGAAGATAAGAATGTAGATGTGAAAAATTTATGATTTCTTTCTCCTACACTATTAACAGTCTAAATAAAACCTATTTTAATATTTTGAGATCCAGGGCCTAAGCTAGGATGTCTAACTCCTGCCTACACATATAAAAGGAAGTGTTCCCTTTTTCTTTCTGGTATAAAAGATAAATAATCAAATAAACTTAAAACTGACTAGAATCTTTATTTAGTATAATAATAAGAACAATATTTTTATTTTAAAAATATACTTAGTTAAAAACTAAAAAAAAATAATATCCACAAAAAACATTAAACCAATTATAATAATTTCATTACAAAAGAATCAAGAAAAAAAAAGTTTTCCCTACAGGGTACCTTTCAGTTTCAGTACCCTTTTTTTGGAACCCCCTGCTGAGATCAATAAGACAGTAACAAAAAATATCAGAAATTAAAACAACATAAAAAACTTTATTTTACTTAGAACCTATTAAAAAAATATATATATAATAAGGCAAAAAATTAAATATAGACAAATATTTCATTCATATTGTATCACAATTCTTGATAATCTATTTTTTTCAATAAAAATGCTGATAATTTAATCTAGCAATTAATAATAATAAAACTTCCATAAAAGGTTTATCCCTATATAAACACACTTCTATAAAAGATCAAAAAAACCTCATTCAATTTTCCATCATAGATGCTTATATATTAATAACAATTTAAAACAATGTAAAAACAATTAAAATCTTTGGATAATAAAAATATCTAAGACTAAATACAGTATCACTACTTTTACAAAAAAAAAAAAACCACAGCTGTTTGCCAATAAAGACACCATGCTAAGTCACTTTCAATGCAGCCTAAGGCCTCCTTTTTTTCCCCTTCAACAACCTTTTATAATGACCTAATATACAAAGAGAATTTCATAGAATTTTATTCTCACTTAAAAGTCAAGTTTCTGGAATAAACACTCTATGGTGCACCCCAAAAGAGAAATTTTCATTGAAGGCATAAAAAAAAAAAAATTACTCTTCTTTAAGCAATTAAATTTATCAATAATAATATTCTTATTTAATATTGATTTAAATGTTGTAATTAAAAAAAAAAAACAGCAATCAATAACAGATTACAGTTACAAACAAAAGGCACCCACCCAAACACACTCAAAATAGTAGTAGTCGTTTTGAGAGTACAGTAAATCAGAAAAGAATTAAATACCATTCTAAAAACTTTATATTACTGAAAAATCAAATCTTGTTGCATCATAAAAAATATATATAAATTTCCAAACCACATTACAATGACTTACAATAAATTTACAACAAAATTATTATACAGCAAGGCAAAGAAAATAAAGCAAACAATAATATAATTTTAAATCTGTACTTTTCAACTTATTAAAGTGTGACTAAAAGTTATTATTACTATTGAAAATTACATATTAGCAAAGTAAATACAAATATGATGCCTTAAGGGGAATTATTAGATAAAAACAAATAAATATAACTAAAAAGACTGAAGTAAACTTCAATAGATTTTTTCAAAACAAAATAAAGATTGATAATAATGAATTATAAAAATTTACCAATTACAAATACTTTGGTCAGATTATTAATAAAGATGAAAATATAATGGATGAAAATAATCATAGAATTAGACTTGGATGGAGAGCATATGATAGAAATAATATTAAAAAAAAAATGCCAATGTGTTTAAAAAGCAAGGTTTTTAATAAATGTTTTACCAGTTCTTACTTGTGAATCTGAAATGAGGACACTTAACAGAAGAACAATACAGAGATATCAGACCATTCAAAGAAATATGAAAAGATATTTATTAGGAATAACAAGAAATTGAAACAAAATATATGAACGAGAACAAATAGGTATCACTGATGCCATTGACAGAATTAAGAGACTGAAACAGTCTGTCTGAATATAATGCTAGATGAGATAATAGTAGATGGGCAATTGAAATCTTAAACGGGTTTCCATGAGATTATAAAAGACCTAGAAAAAGACCACATGAGATGGATGAATGAAATAAGGCAATGTTCTGGAGGACAAGAAAAGATTAGAGATGGAGAAACTGGATTAAATTTGGAAAGGTCTTTATCCTGCACTGAATCGGTAATGATTGAAAATAATGATGATGAGTTGCATCTTACCATCAGATTATGGATGGTACATGATTAATAAAGTACAAGAAGAATTCTTAACCAAAACAAGAATATTAAAACTTTAAAAAGATCATCTTAAAATTCATTTAATCCCTGAGAAAATTAATACATAAAGATCAATTAATAAAAGTGTCTTGTGCAATGGTAGTCTTGAAATTGTAAGCTTTTTGAGATGCAACGTTTGAAACAATACAGATTAAAATGAAAAATATTGAGATATTAATATGAATGATGGAGAGGATGAGGAAGGAATTATTGAAGAAATAATGAAAATATTTTAAAAACTCAATTAATAAGATGATAATGAGCTAGAATGATTACATGCAGTCTGTCAATACACTGAGAATGAAAATTATTATTACAGGTCAATCACATATTAAAATAATAGCAATGCATCATCTAGCCTCCTAATTATATACCTCTCACATTTTTAAAGAACTATAAATATAAAAATAATTCTATGCAGACATTATGTGGCAAGTATACTTATTATAACTTGCTTGCAAGTCAAATTAACACACGAACTTCCACTATGTACAAACTATGAACTATCATTTTGGTTTCATGTAGCATTGTTTATTCATTTCTTTAAAAAAGGCTTCGCTGGAAATAACTAAAAATATAGTAGCCTAGCAAGGAGCGAATTATGCTTTAACCTAACAACCTCAATAAGAAAGAGGTGATTTGCAAAAAAAAATATACAAACAAAATAATTTTTAATAATAAATACATCATGATTTACTCTAACCAGTACAGTTTTGCTAAAAGATAAATTGAATATACTTCTATTAATGACAAACATAACTGGGAATATTTAAAATTGATACATCAGATAAGAAACTTTTCTATTAAGCAGTGCCATGTCATCAAATAGCCAAAAAAAAATTGTGCTGCTTGTTATCGAAATCCTTACTAATAATGCATATACAATTTTTTACAAAGTAACTGTCTCTACAAATAAATTTTATTTTTCAAAAAACTATTATAGAAATTTTGACTAACAATAAAAATGTTATCAGTATTAACAAATATTATACTTTTATTTAACATGAGAGGTAATGCACTAAAAACCAAGTTTTTTCTTCAACCACAATTTGGATTGGTATATTTAACTTACCCCCCCCCCCCCCCACAGATTTAGAAAAAATTACTTTTTTTGTTTTTAATGTTTACTTCTTAAATTAAATAAAAAGTTTTTTTATATATATTTTTAGTTATTAGATATTTTGTCAGAAACTTTTTATTTAAGTATCCATATTCAAATTTACAAACTAAAACTGTAAATCTAGTTTTTGAAATGATAAGAGCTTTTTGGTTTATGAAGGTAATGTTTTTAAAAAAGCAAGCTTTAATTAAAAAATCAAGAGAAATTAAGATTTTCTGCTTCATTTGCTTTTCCTTCTATTTTAATTAATTGTAAACAGTTTTTAGTGAATATTCAATAAAAACATCCTTAAAAAAATTACTGCCATCTCCTGCACAATTGAAAACTTCCTGAACCAATACCATGGATTTTGAAATGGGGACTACCAACACTGATAGACTAGACAACTGATCATAGCAGTCTGAAATACTGCATTGTTATCAATCCCTGTACAAAATATGAAAAAAATCCATTCAATAGAAGTATGTCAAAAATCAGTAACAAGATTTGACTGAGACAAACATGCTTTCTAAAATAAATGCATTAAAAAAAAAAAAAATTCATCATTTAGAATTTAAAGCCTTTTATTAAACAAAAAAATCTATCAAGAGTTGTAGACAGTGTGAGATTAGTGAATATATGTATAAATACTACAATAGGCAGACTTAAAACATCTAGTGCTTCAAAAACTCATTAATAATTTATGTGATGTGACTTCTCCTTATATGGAGTCAGGAATCTCTCAGCAACTATGCCCAGAGAAACCTGTTAGCCACTTTACCTTCCCTTTCCATTCCCCACTTTAAGTTTTCCCATAATCTGCTCCATCCCATTTCCACAACATAATCTTTGTCAACCCCATGGCCTTCATATCTACCCCCCCCCCTATCTTTGCCCAAAACCAGCATAATTACTTTGTTCATATTTATTCTTCCATAACTTCATTATTTGTATCCTTTCTGCTTCCAAGCATTTACATTGAATTAACAGATGACTAATATTTTCTATGCCTTCCTTACACAACTTGCAGACTAAATCACCCATATTTATATAGAAAAATATATACTAGGAGCCCCCCTGTTCCTATACATCATTTTTAACAGTCAAAGGTTTACAAGTATATAAATTTCTTTATTTAACTTAAATTTATGAAACACTGTTCATGATTCTTAATACTCAAAGAAACATGACTTCTTATTTCTTAAAAAAAAAAATCTAACATTTTATATGCACTTATTAAATAGCAAGAGCTTGTTCACTAGATTACATGTGTAGATAGATATACATAAAAAAATATACAGTTAGCTGGTTATTATAACCACCTTTATAGCATCTTTTTTTAAATAATGAAACAAAAGAAGGTTAATAGTTTGTATTTTAACTAAAAACTTTTTTTTTTAAATCAATCATGTTAAATGGGGCTCTTTTATCAAATGAAATAACTGTTTTTATACTGTTTTGTTTTAATCAGTAGATAGTAATACCAATGTTTTTTTTGTTTTAAAGCTAAACTAAATATAAATTTTTTTTGAAAAAGGACTTTAGATTAGCCTATTTATAAATCCTTATTGAATTGCAAAGTTTATACATGCTTTTATAATGTTATATACAGTATTTATACATGTAGTATTGTGTAAATTTTTATTTTTCCATGATGTAGCTGTATTAATAAAAACAGCTTCAAATATATTGTGAAAATGCTGTAAATTAGAAAATAACATTTTAATTCAGTAGACTGCAAATGTGTATATACCTAAAAATCTACTGCTATTGACAGACTAGGATATATATTCTACTGTCTTTATTAATTGAACGGTTTTATTTAATGTACTATACAAAAATGTTTTGCCAATTTAGTATTTTTGACATAGAAAATAATTCCTTATAGAACTTAACCCAGGGGTGGGCAAATAGCAGCCTGGGAGCCACATGGAGCCTGCTAAGAGTTTTTATGCGGCCCTCCAAGACAATCAAAAAAATACGCCTTGAACTGAGATTTCCTTCCCATGCACAACCAAAGATTCATCTCTTATTTTCCATTAGGATGACCACGTCAATATACATGCACAGTGTAGATATGATGTGCATTGCTTTTCCAGTTGATCTGGTTAATTTCAATTTTGTCTTTGCATTAGCAAATATATACATTTATAACTTTAGTGAAACCATAAACCCTCCAAAAAAATGTAAAATTGGTGATGAATGTTGTGTGTTTAATGAAGAATGGACAAACAAATATTTCTTTGGTAATACAGGGAATAAAGCAGTATGCTTATTGTGTCATGAAAAAAAGATGAGGCCCTCCGCTAACCTTCGCTTCCACAAAGTGGCCCCCCGATGCAGCCCTCCACCAACCTCTGCAGCCCATGAGTCAAAACAGTTGCCAAATAATTCTCAGATTGTAGTTGAAAATTCATCATGATTCATTAAAGTGAATAAATTAGCAAAGTTCTCAAATAATTGAATGGCTGTATTGCTCGGGAGTTCATAAAAGCTCAAGAGGTGAGAGTATCAGAAATGCAATCGATGTGAAGACTCATTGCACTAAACTATACAGGGCACTATGGTTTATAAAATATATTACATAAGTTGAATTATGGATAATCATATATAAAAAACTGTGGCCCCATAATGACTAATGCCCCCTTCTACCATTCCTTTAGAGCAGTGATCTTCAACCCTTGGTCCTGCTGGTCCGCGCTAGACTGGCAGGAAAGTTTGTAAAAACAAAATAATGAGTTTAAACTTTTAATTAATATAAACAATTTTTATTTATCTCATTTTTACCCAATTAAAAAAAAAGAAACAGAATGAAAACAAAATCTAATCAATCATACATAAATTAATTTGTTTTTCTAGTTATCATAGATGTTTATGGGGGGGGGGGGTTAGAATTAATTTTTTTATTATTTTTCTAAAAAAATTCAAAATTAAAAAAAAAGTTTTTTATTATACAAACTCCATATATATATATAACTTCATCTTGTATATTTAACATTAAATACAGATATTACATTTATATTGTTATGTAATTACACTAGCTGTGATATTTCCCAACATTCAGGTGAATAACAATTTATTTTTGCATGTTTTAACAATGAAATAATAAACGTAGCAATGCAGGTACATTAATGAGAATGTACTGTTTTCTGTAGCAGTATGACTGTGCAACTCGAGAAAGAGTGTTCAGCATGTGAAGGTAAGCAAGACCATTATTATATATAATAATAGTGTGTTGTTTTGGTCAGTTATAACAATTATGCTCATCTAAGGCTAAGCAGTTTACATCTTTAAGAAAATTTATCTATAGACTTCTGCCGGTCCGTGAAACCTTATTCTTATTTTTTGCCGGTCTGCGAAACCTTATCCTTATTTTTGCCAGTCCACAGGTGTGAAAAGGTTGAAGCCCATTGCTTTAGAGTGTAATGAATTTGCAATGCTTCAAAAAGTGCTTCAAGGGCTGATAGTGCCCATGCTGAAAATCAGTTCTAATGGACAGATCGCTTTTAAATTATTATTTGACATTATAAGATTTATTTCTGTTATGCTGTATTCTAAAACATGATGATTATATTCATCAACACCATTTAACATGTTAATAGTTATTTTATTCATAGTAATGCAGCTCAAATGGTAACAAGGTATTATCAGTATTGTTTATTTTTAAGCCATCTTCAAGTAAAAAAATCACTTTGATTTCCATCACATGACCTTAGCTTACATATTGCTGTTATAGCAGCATCATTTGCCACAGGAAAGGGTTGTCCATAGTTATAAAAAAACTGGGGACACTAATATATGGAAACTGAACTGATTTCAGATCTATATAACTATGTAAGCAAGTTGACGCAAATTGAAAACATTGATGTTTTTTAGTTTGGGCTAACAACTTGATAATATAACAAAAAAGGTAAATGACAGCTGCTGAAAGGAGGGATGCATTAGATCATAAAGATTCAGGTGAACTGGCCCAAGACCCTAAGCTCTTCACTGATCAAAGCCATAAGCTTGAAACTAGTCTGAAAATATTGAATAGCATATGATCAGGATTAATAAGAATTATCAACTCGCATCTATTATTATTTACTAAAGTTTATAATAAATGGCATAGAACTGGTGAAAAATGATACTATCTTCTAAAAAGCATAAAATACATTGAACAAACAGTTAAAAGATGGATATTAAATTAAAACTTTTAAGAGAAATCAATTATTTGGGATATTAATAAAATCACTGATGTGACAGATTTGAATAAACTGAAGTATAGAATCCCAATTTAGTAAAAATCAAAAAATGAAATAAAATTATAAAGATTAAAAAAAACAACTAAAACTCAAGTCATGTAACATATACGCTAGTCATAAAATAAAATCCCATCAATTATTTGTATTATGAAGCATAAAATAAATAATTAAAAAATAGATAAAACATAAAATATATTGTAATACATAATAAAATAAAAGAACAATATGTCCAAAATCATGGAAGAAATATCCAGATATATGCATTTTAAAATAGCAAGACTAGAATAAAAATAAATTAAAAAAATATAATACTAAATCATCTATGCACTTTATTACTATTTCACAATGCTTTAATTATAACCCTCTTTGACAATTTCGATCGCCCCAGCAATCTTCTTCAGAACTTTCATTTATATCCCCAAACCCCAACTACCTTTCCAGTATTCCTTTATCTTCTTTAAGAAGTATAATAACTAATCTTTTTTAATGCATTGCCAAATGTATATAATATAATATTAAATCGTCTATGCGCTTTATTACTGTTTCACGCTGCTTTAATTACTACCCTCTTTGACAGTTACAACTGCCCCAGCAATCTTCTTCAGAACTTTCATTTACATCTCCAAACCTCAACTGAAGAAGATTGCTGGGGCAAAAGAAACTGTCAAAGGGGGTGGTAATTAAAGCATTGTGAAACAGCAATAAAGTGCATAGATAATTTAGTATTATATTATATACATTTGGCAATGCATTAAGAAAGATTTGTTATTATACTTCTTAATGAAGATGAAAGAATACTGGAAAGCAGTTAAGATTTGGAGATATAAATGAAAGTTCTGAAGAAGATTGCTGGGGCAATTGAAGCTGTCAAAGAGGGTGGTAATTAAAGCAGTGTGAAACAGTAATAAATAAAGTGCGTAGATGATTTAGTATTATATTATATACATTTGGCAATGTATTAAGCAAGATTAGTTATTATACTTCTTGAAGAATTAAAAAAAAATGAATCAGAAAACTATCTAAATATCATTTACATGACTAAATTGCTTTAGATTTCACATCATTACTTCAATTAATGACTAACTAAATACATTAACTTTTGACTTCTTGACATTCATTAATTTCTTTGCAAGAACATTTAATAACACTTTAGCAACAATTATATAATCACAGACGAAACAAATTACTGAATTTATATATATATTTATGTGATTAGTTATATAATTAGATGAAAATATTTTGGTTTCTTAAAAAATTTAAAATTTATTCTATGCTAAGTTATAGAAAGAAAAAAAAACAACAACACAAGTCGTAGACTCACATAGTTTATGCTGAATTTTATTCATGAAAATTATGTTAAGTGCCTATTATTTGATTTTAATTGAGAATTAAGTTTAACTAAAAAAGAAGATACTTACATAAATAAATATAAATCTTGGAGCACATTTGAAAAGACTCCCCAAAGTGGTTTCTTTAAACTTTGTTCTTTTTGCTGTTGTTTGATGTGATTGACTGAATAAAATATGCTTAAAGATTACTGATTTCAGATCAGTTTTAATACACCTTTACCTTTGCGTGAGCAAATGGTTTCCCAAAAAACTCGTCTTTAAACAAAAATATCTTATAAAAATCAAGTAGTTATAATGGTTTCCTATGAGAAAAACATTGGCTGGTTACTCCAGCTAAAAATTACATTAAAAGCTGTGAACAACTTAATCTAGTATATATAGTGATTTAAAAAAACCCTATATGCTTGCATAAACTGTGCTATGTATATTATGCAAATGTACACTTAAAATAAGTATGTATGTATGATAATGCAACTAAAACCTATGTAAAAAAACTTAGCTTAACGTTGTTTATCAATCATAATTATTCAGCTTTCTGAGTCATCAATTGCTCATTCTAAAGTCCATCATTGTCTTCTAAATCCTTTGATGACTGAGGATCTCTGAAGAAAAAGTTTAGAATGGTTGAAGTGCTTCTTGAATTTTCTTTTCATATAGGATAAGATGACTTCATGTTTTTTGGTAGTTCGGATACACCCATGATGGTTTGAGCACTTTGTTCTATTTTGTCTTATGTTTTTAAAAGTGGTGGCAACAGTAAATGTGAATAAACCCATAGAAAAACAGATGTCACGATTTCCGTCTCTTCTTTCCAGTTGACATAAGATATTCCATTTCTGTTTCCAAATTCAGAGATTTTCTTGATT
Organism: Epiperipatus broadwayi; assembly: GCA_028023455.1. Classification (NCBI taxonomy): domain Eukaryota; kingdom Metazoa; phylum Onychophora; class Udeonychophora; order Euonychophora; family Peripatidae; genus Epiperipatus; species Epiperipatus broadwayi. The sequence goes on from JAQFVV010000051.1 coordinate 884,486, forward strand.
TTTTTGTGGACATATTAGTTGCTGCCATGATTTTAGTTGATATATGTAGCTATAAAATTTTAAATAGAATTGCTAGGAAAAAAAAAAAAAGCATCTTTTAATTGCCCAATGGATGAGAAAAAGAAAGTAAACTAGGAGTTAATAATTTTTTGTGTTCTGCGTAATTATTTTTCATTGCACTGGGAAAAAACCTGTACTGATGTTTTATTTTTTTTTTTAAATTTGTACAATATTATATTCCTTTCATGAAATTATTTAGAATTTAAAAGAAAATGGTTAATAACAACTTATTTAATTTATCATAAAGACTTATTATTTATCATTGGTATAAGAATAGCAAACTGTATATTATCAAACCTTAATAGCAGTTAATGTCTAAAAAGAATATTCTGACATATTAAAAAAAAGTATCTAATGCAATCTGTGTTTGCATATTGTAATCAATATTTAAGCTTTTTTTTAAACAATATGTACTAAGCAGATCTAAATAAACAACGCTTCATTTACAAATATGCTAGCTATGAAAATTTATTTTTGCCATGAGATGTCACATTTTATTAAGGGTGGTAGCTATTTTCAGGGAAATTACTTATATGAATCTTTTTCAGTTTATTTTTATTGCATTTTTATTATACAAAATTTATTATTAACTGCACAATATATGCAATTTTGCTCATATTTTACAAATACATTGTTATTTTTAATTTAGATTTAGTAATTTTTGATCATACAAAGTTCAATATTATGCAATCTTTTTTTTCCTTTCAAAATAACAATTACGATAATTAAATTACTATACACCTGGGTCTCTTTTTACGCGGACTTATTTATCACAATTTTGAAGTTACGCGACTCGTGTTTCACCGGAAGTCGACCTCCGATAATGTGCTATTACTTTAAATAATAAATTTCGCACACTTACATTATATTGAAAGTAATAGCACATTATTGGAATTCTACTTTCATCTTAGTAATTTCAATATTTTCAGTGCTTTATAATAGTAAGATTTTATGCAATAATGAAATTAAAATCATGATTTCCACATTTTATGTATACACACATTAAATTTTACAAGATTATAATGTAAATTTGTTCAAACATTGTGCGTGTTAATTTTGCATTTTAAATCACATTCTGTTTTTGCTTTTTAAAAAAGAACGTAATCAATTATTAATCATTTAGTGTCCACAAGTTTATTTTTAAAAGGTCAGTAATAGCAGTGGGTACAATTAAAATCTGATTTTTAATTGTAATTAACAATTTAAAAATTACTTACGGGCGACATGAAATTAATGTGATGTAAAACGAAATTTGATTTTTAAACGGAATTGAAAATTAAAGACAAAAATAAGAATTTAATTTTTAGTTGTTAGTTTTAATTAAATTTTTCCCAGCAGTGGTGAATAAATGTCTTTTTATTATCATAAGTATAAGTTCATAAACAATTAATAAAATCATCGTCGTCGTCAACAGAAAACCGTTAACACAACATGAGTGAACTTGGCGCTAGTTGTATTTCCTCTTGTGAGAATAATTGCCGAGATATTCTTGACTTCGTTTAAGGAGAAGCCAAATAAATCACATCACATGAGAATCTGATTTTTTACTAGTTTGCATACGAACGTGTTTTGGGGCAAATAGCGATAATAATTAAAACGTGTATAAAAAAATGTAAATTACTGTACTGCAAATTATGCATAAAAATATATTATTTTGAATAAAATTAAATATTATAGTTAAAAAAAGTTTGTCTTGTATCAATTTTTTTCAAATTTGAAATTTTTTATTAGTCATATTTTATTTCCTTATTTTTTTTTTTTGCGCGAATTTTAAAGTAATTTTACGTTGGTGCTTTGCTTTTACACGAATTTTGAAAAATCACAGACCGCATCCCTCCTTTTTCAATGTAAGTTACGTCTATTTTTGCGTGATTTCGTTTGCGCGTATTTTCTGAGGAACCTATCTATCGCGTAAAACGAGACCCAGGTGTATAATGATCTTATTTTTTGTGACAAGCAAAGTACTAGTGAGTAAATACAATGTACAGTTTTTAAACTAATCCACACATTTTAAAATTTAATACCGTATTAATATATTTGATTGTTTTACATCACTAAATATGATTTTGATTTATTATATTGAATGATTTGGTTTTTTAATCATTAATGACAAAAATCTTTACTATGAATATGTCATTTATGAAGTATTAATTGACTTGCAAGGACACTGGATGAAAATTCAATACTGTACTATACATTCATTAATCATATTTTAAGTTTATAATTAAAATATTGTATACAGCATTAATATTATGTATTGTATTTGTGTATTATGAATAAACTCTGTATTGCTCAATTTCAGCATGAAAATCTCTATTTTGCTTTTGGATGATATAATATTAATAAATATTCTATGATATCATCAGTCTCATAAAATAACCGCCAAAAACTTTTTTTGAATTTTTTTTTTAAGAATGCTGTAGTAAATAATCAACTGTAAATCAAAATGGTGGGTATAAATTGATGATGATCGCTATTGTCAATTCTCGCATGAAAGTCAAGCGCTAAGAGGGATATAGGTGTATTTAAAAAATAATTCTTTTTATTAAGTAAGATATGTAAAACAGGCTTAAAAAAAAGGCTAAATACAATTTTTAAATATCTATCTTACTTGATATCTCATATCACATTTGCTTAATAAACATGTTTTTTTTTTACATTATTTTACTAGTTCAATATATTATTTATTAAAAAAAATTATCAACTAAATCACAAAAAGTAAAAACTGAACAACCTGAAAATACTAACTTTTTATGAAACCTGATTGAATTATTGTTTAAGATATTTTCCCTGATATTCAAATAAGAGTTTTATGGCATCCATATTTTGTTGTAGCACAATTTTTTAAATCAAAATTCTAAATGATAATTAAGTGTATGTGTTAATATTATTGAATAAAAAAAAAAATCCATGAAATGGAAATACATTTTTGGGGAAAGAATTTTATAATGCAGATTTATAAATTTATGAAAAATGAAATTCAAAATAAAGCACACATCTACAATTCAATTAAGGATAACGAAGCATTTACTGTTTAATGAGATGATATTTTATAAGAGCAATTTAACATAAAATTCATGTTCATAGTCTTAAAGTCGGTTGGTTTTTTTCATTCTAAGATTATACTAATTAAAAGCATATTTTAATAATTTGTAATAAAAAAAAAAATACAACACAAATCATTTTGATATATAATTTTTGAAAAATATTATTTGATTAAGATATTTATTATTACTATTTTAATATAATTAACGATACCTACATATAAATCTCAGAGCGCATTTAGAAAGCTTCCCTAAAATGGTTTCTAAGAACTTTATTCTTTTTGCTGCTGTCAGTATATCATGTTACTTGTTAATTTCTGGATAATAAATTAGTGGTCCACATTGGGCATCTAATATTTTGCAACATATAGTTTAATACAGTGATAAAGGATCGGAGAACTAAAGGTTCTTGGATCGAAATCCAATTAGTCATTTTCAATACTCCAATATCACAATCATTTTTTTAAATAAAAAAAAAATACAATAATCACATGGTAATTTGATTGAAAATCAAGTAACATTAGAAGATCAAAATGATAATGTGAATATAGTAGCTAAATTCAATTCGACCATTTGAATGGTTTTTTTTTTTTTTTAATTTCCTTATCAGTTAATAATTAATCAAGAAAGTTTATGCGGCACTGTTAAGGCAAAGTGTAAATCTCCATCATTTTGAAATAAGACTTGATAAGAATTGGCGAACAGGCTGAAAAATGAATAACGTTTCACTGCTTTCTTATCTCCTAAGTTTGTTAGTAACAATTTTGTACACATAAGTAATTCTGAGCTATTATATCTTTTAATTAACAATTCCATACATATTTATAAGGCAAATTATTCAAACAGAATCATTATTATTGGCAAAAATATTTATTAAAAACTAATGACTTACCTCAAATACTTTTTTATAGGAAGAATGAACCCAGAGTTCAGCTCCCTGACAAACATTTTTTTTAATGCTAATTAATATCCAGTAATAATTCTGATAATTCTCAGAACAAAAGAGTTACCCTATTTTTAAAAAAAAATTAGATTTTTTATTCATTTTAAATATTAAAAGAAAAACAAATGTTTAGATGATAATGATCTAAAAGTTAAAAAATATTGAAATATACTAACTTTTTTTTTTATCCTCAGTGTACTATGATTTCATATGCTAAATATCCTATATAAATGCTGAAAAAAAAATTAAAATACAATTTATAAATTATGGAAGTTCTAAAATTTTTAATTATAACTGTTATATTCAAAAATAAACAATTAATAAGGGGGAAAAAAGACTTAAAATATGATTTTCAACACTGCATTAATTTTTAATAATTAACCAAAAATATACCTTATATTATATTTTAAAAGTAATAAGCCATATATCAGGGGTCCCCAACCTTTTTGCACTTAAGAGCACATTCTATAATACCGGCCAGGTGGCGGGCACAATTTATTTTTTTCAACCAGATGGCGGGCACCATTTATTTTTTCAATGTAAATTTATAGTTGGATATTGTTAATAATACACATAATATACAAAAAAATATTTATTTCAAAAATAAAATTTTAACATATAATTAACGTTCATATTTTTACACTGTAAAAGTATAGTATGCCCTACAATTTAATTACAATATAATACAATAATTTATAAGAAATTTTAAAAATTAAATTTATTTGTATCAGATAAATAATTTTTTATTGTGTTCGGATAGCGGCGGGCACACGAAAAATGGTCTGCGGGCGCCATGGGGACCCCTGCCATATATCAATTCAATTAAAAAAATACTTGAAAAAAAAAAAAAAGATTATCTAAAATATCACTTTCAAAAATTAATGAAAATACATATTTTTTTAAAAAATACTTAATTCCCTTTTTTTTTTTTAAAAAAAAAAAAAAAATTTATGAAATCAATAAAATATTACGACTTCAGCTTATTGATTTGATTATTGCTTCAGAATCATATGTGATGATGTGATGACTATGATTTCTTAAATGAAATCAAGAATCTCTCAGCGGCTATGCACAGAGAAACCTGTTAGCCACTTTACCTTCCTTTTCCATTGTCCACCCTAAGTTTTCCCATAATCTGCTCCATCCCATTTCCACAACATAATCTTTGTCAACTCCATGACCTTCATATCTAAATCCCCCTTATCTTTTCCCAAACTTAGCATAAAAACCAATAACTCACTTTATAATCACTTTGTTCATATTTAATCTTCCATAACTTCATTATTTGTACCCTTTCTGCTTCCAAGCATTTACATTGAAGTAACAGATGCCTAATATTTTCTATGCCTTCCTTACACAACTTACAGACTAAAGGACCCATATTTTTCCATTTACGTGTATATTCCCTTGTTGCAAAAGATCCCATTTGAGCTTTAAACAATAAACTACTTTCCTTACTATTATCATAAATTAACTCACACCCAATGTTCTGTTTACTTCTATATATATTTAAACTCGTTTTACTTTCCATACTAGTTCTCCATCTCTCCAACTCCATATTCTTTATTAATGCATCTATTCTTCTATCCCATTCCTTACCACTATAACACTCAACAATCCTCCTAACACAATCATCCCACCATTTGTACAAAGTATACTGACATAACATCTTTATCCAAATCTTCTGCATACCACATTACCTTTCTCACCTATCTTGTTGCCTGCCCTTTACTTCTAACCAAATTTAAATACTATTTTGGCTATACTTTTATTATCCATAAACTGCAATCTACCGAACATTTTCAATTTACTTTTTGCATCCCTCATATTGCCTCCTTTGCTGTCCATACCTCAGCATCTAATGCATGTCTTCCTACTTCCCTTTGTACTTTTTCTAAGCAATCGTATACCCCTTTACTAACACATAACGTATCATTGCCATATGTTAACCCTGCTACTGCCACTCCCTTCCATACAATTCTAGCTATATCATATTTATTATATGAAAACACTGTTAATTTCTTTATCAATCCCTTTCTTTTCTTTGCTTTATTTATCAATTTTTTCTCCCATTCATCCAAGCAATTTTTCTTATTACTCAAGATGATTCCAAAATAACTATCTATTCATCACACTTAACTTTATATCTCCAATAAGAAATCTTTGTCTTCCCTTTCCCAGTATTCACCATCATTATATTTGATTTTTCTTCACTAAATTTAATCCCCATATCTTTACCAACCCTTGCGCAGGTCTTCAGCATAACTTCCATTTCTTCTCTTCTTTCTGCACACAAAAAGACATCATCCACAAAAAAAGACCTAACAATGTATATACTCTCTTGCCACCTACTAATGGTATCTCTATCCCTCTTCCAAGACTTTCTATTGCTCTCTTCATTTCACTCAAATACAACACAAACAAAATAGGTGACATAGGGCATCCTTGCCTTAGTCCCATTCCATTTTTAACTTTAACTGATTCTATATCAAATTATTTTCATATAATTTCTTAATAACACCAACTAAAGCTTGGATCCATACCCAGATTTGCTAAACTTATCCATAATCTACTTCTATTCACACTATCATATGCCTTCTCTATATCTATAAAACTCATATATAACTAGTCTACCTGAATTTCTACTCATATCTATAAATTGTGTAACTACAAATAAACTATCTCCTATACGCCTATCTGACCTAAAATCTCCTTGCACTTCCCCCACTACATTATTTTCTTCCATCCACTTTGCAACTCTTCCAGCCACCATAAATGAAAAAACTATATAAAACTGATGTTACCACTGTTATTTAACTTTCTATGATCCTTACCTTTTCCTTTAAATAATAATCTTACTCTTGTATTACTCCAGCTACCCGGAACACTCTTTTCTGTGCCATCTTATTAAAACATGATAATAACTTTACTTTTGCCCTACGCCCTAAATTCATTACCATCTCTGCTGCCCATCCATCTAACCCTCTTGCCATACCACTTCTTAATTTCTTCCCTGCCTCATTCAGTTCATTTTCTGTAAATCTAATATTCCCATTACTATATGCTTTCATATTTTCTATCCCTCTGTCCTTCACATCTAACATCTTTTCTATATCCATTACAAAACTATTTCAATACTCTCTCTAATTCTTCTCTAGAGCTACCCTCTATTCCCTCCTCATCCAGTAATACTATACCTCTCTCCTCTAAATTTCTCCTTTTAATGTAATTCCAAATTTTTTTACTCCCATCTCTTCCACTTTTATTAATATCATCCAATAATTTACTATTTAGTTTCATTCTCTCTCTATAATTATCTATTTTAGCTAACTTCTTTTCTAAGTACTTTTCAAATTTAGCATTAATATCTTTTTCACTTTCTTTGTTCTTAATAGCACACTTATATTCTCTGCATGCTTTTTCCCTCTCTTTTACACTTTTACTAACTCTCATTTTTCTTTTACTTTTATTCTTTTGAATATTCTCACCTAAAACCCTATTTGCCACTTTTTCTATTTCATCACACCAGTCCTCATACTCATTTCCAACCAACTCTTCCATGGTTTCTTCAACTTGTATTTCATACTCTTCTAACTTATTCTTATCATTCACTCACCATCCACATCTTTCATTATTGTTTCTATTTTCCACCACATGACTAACCATTTCAATCTCAAAGAAATTATGATCACTATTACATACGCTCTCTTCATTATCAAACACCTTAATTTTCCGTACATTCATTCCCTCTTGTGGGGGATATATTATTCCTAGACCATGAGTATTGTCCCTCATAAATATTTGATAAGTTTCCAATGCTCAAATTTACTCTCTGACAAAATTTCTTCAAAAGCTGTCCATTCTTATTGTCTACATCATCAATTTCCTCAATATGCCCATTCATATCTCCTATAACCATTATTCTCTTCCCCTTTTCTTTAAAACTCTGTATATCCTTATCTAGGCACTCATATTTGCTATTGTTCCAGTCCATTATAGTTTGACTATCTCCAGTAGCTATATAAACTATAGCCACCATCCATTCTTGTTTTCCCAACCTTATTTCAAACCACAAATATTCTTGGCATTTAACAGTATTTAAATATTTTTTTGATATAACACCTATACCACCACTTTTTTCCTTTCTCTTTTCTATTTATACCCTGCCATACCAAATCTTCCAAAACAGATTCTTCATCTTCTCTTAGATGTGTTTCCACTACTGCTAATACCTCAAGCCCTTCATTTTCAATTACTTTGTTTAATTCCTGCCACTTTTCTGGTCTCCTACCACCTTGCATATTCAAATACCCAATATTAACAATTTTTTCTACTTTTTTATAAATTTTTTTTTGATTCTTTCTTCTCCATTATGTTTATAAATAACTTGCTTACCATTAATTTTACAGACCCATTCCCTCTCCACATCTACATTTATATCTAAATCAACTGCCCTTTCTTTATTCCTTACATCCCATCCATTCTTCATCTTTTTAATAACACTACAATTTAAAATCCCACCCTCCTTTACAAGTTTCCCGAACTACATTTTTTATAAATCAGACTCCCTAAAATATCACTTCCTTGTTTCCCTAAGCGCAACCCATCTTTACCAAATAACTCCCTCTTCCCAATAAAAAAATCCCACACATCCACAAACGTAACATCATTTCTCTCACACAATTCTTTCAATCTCTCATTTATAGAACATGCCCCATCTAACATATACCTTTTATCAAATCTTGGTAATAATCCAACTATTCCTACTCTTCCTTTAACCATACTCAAATTCCTAATCAATTCTGTGTACTCACCCATTACTCTCTCTGATGCCTCTGATAAATTATTAGTCCCTACCATAACATATTCATCTCTATTCCCTTGTTTCTTTATTTTATCTGTAACATCCCTAATTTTAGCTCCCGGCAAACATAAACTTACATAACTGTTTCTATTTTCCCTTGCAATTATATCTCCACATTCTCTTACTAATGAATCCCCTATCAATACTGTCTCATAGTCTACTTTCTTTGCTTCATTCACAACCTTCTCTACCACCTTCTGGACTTCCTTATCTCCTTCTTCCTTATCATTCCTACTCAATAATTCCCTTATCTGCTCACACTTCATCTCTAACGATTTTAATTTTGCTTCTACATGCTTTACCTCTTCCTCTATCTTACTTATTCTTTGGCCAACCATCTCCAATGCACTACCTATTTTTCCATCCATATCTCTTGTCACTCCACTACAAACACACTCTATCCTGCCTTCCTCAACTACATTTTTCCCCATTTCTCCTGACTTTCTCTTTACGCTATCTACACTTTGAAACCACTTTTTCACCTCTTTTATCACATTCACACACTGTCTACATAACCATAAACATGTTACATCCTTCCTAGTCTTATTTAAGCATTTCAAGTAGAAAACCTCTTCACATATATTCTACCACAGCACGTCTAATTCCTTTCTGACTATATATGCATTGTAAAATACAAATGCAATCCATAAATTACTTATTTTCCAAGCCACCTATTCTATATTTAACTTTATACTTTCTCTCCTACTCTTCAAACCCTTTTGCACCAAAGATAAAAAAATTTTACTTTCAAAAACGATCGATCAATAACCACGTGCACCTTAGGCTTCTAAATGTTATCTTTTACCTCGAAATAACTGTTTTTATGTACAACTTAGTTATAGAAATCTTTACATTAACACACATTCAACAAAAAGATTTTTTTTTTAAACTGCTATATTTTTAAAATGGTGATCGAAAGACTTTTTTCTTTTTATAATAATTTTGATCTTTCCAAATTCAAAAAAATCTATCTCTCTTGATCACAATTTACTCCTCACTTTCACACCACAATTAAAATATTTAAATCGATGATTTCAGATGATTAATCACATAAAAAAGATATAAAACTTAGCTGAAATTGAAGTCAGTGACCAGTACGATTCTCAAACAGCCTCGTACAATATTTTAGTTCATAATTTTTTCTCATACCTTTATGCCACCTACTACAAGCTTTAGTAACTAATAGATGCCAGATGATAGGGATATGAAGTAAAAATTAAGGATGCATGATTGATACAGGCAAGTTGGCTTATGTGGAAAATACATTTTCAATTGCCCTGATAGCTTGATAGTGTAAAAGAGAGAAATGGCAGTTAAAATGAAGATACATTAGATCTTAAAAGTCCAAGTGTACTATTCCAAGATTCAAAGCTACTCACTGATGAAAGCCCAACATGGAAACTAGTCTGGGGATATTAGACAGGACAGCACTAGATAGGATTTTATCAAGCACAATCATCTAGAAGATATTCATTATTAAAGTTTACAATACGTATGCACTGAGGTGTGAAGAAAAAATAAAACCCCTTAAGTATTGGAATAAACTCTGAGAAAGGTTGTAGGACAGTTGAAAATGAGAGATATTTTGAAAATGTCTAATAATATAAAGTATTGCATAAAGTACGAAGAAATGTTATCACTGTTTATTTTTGTTAGTAAAATCTTAAATATTGTGTTATAATTAACTGGTTTCTGAGGCAGGTTAAGGTAACTACACAATTACTACAACAAGAAGTTATAAACATTGGTGTTAGCTTGATTTTGCTCGTCGCCCTCTTAATTTATTCTAATATCTTAATAGCTATTACATTTGATCTTATAAAATTACATAGGTATATAGAAATTAAATGAAAATATTTGATTAAATCTTAACAGCATAAAAATCACAATTATAATATAAATTAATATTTATCAAAAGTTTGTAAATTTTAATACAAATCAAATCTTCATTTTTATTTACAAAAAAAAAAAAAATGTTTAACAAAGCAAAATATTACTATCATGAATAGTAGAAAATTCTTAAGATAAATGATTTTAAATTAGATCATTGTGATTATGATTTACAAAATCCAATAATGTGTGATCTTGGAAAATGATTGATTCATAAAGAGCCATAAATTTAACAATAATAAATCATTAATATTATTCAATTTCAAACGGTAACTGTTTAAATCAACAAAAATGTAATGAAAATGCCACTTTTTGAAAGAATTAATATATCGAATAATGTCAGATAAAATGATAAAAAATACTTCCAATAATCAATCAAAAAAAATCATCAGGCATCTTTGGTGGATATCTTATTGTTTCCAAAGTGTATAGTTATGCAAAAACATTAGGAACTGACAACTTTTTAAAATATGAATTGAAATTTAAATTACATATAGATTAAACAAAATGAAAATATTCTAACTTGTAGTTATAACACAGAAAATGTCTTGTATGGTTTAGTGGAGTGATAACTTGTCAGACTAGAGAACTGAAAATGAATTGCTCAATCTATTGGTCAGATGATTCAATGTTATATGATTTCTTAAGCAATAGCCATTCAATTAATTATATTCCTGTATGACTGAGGTATCAAATATGAAGGAAATTAAAAAAATTAACCAAAAATACGCAATAATATTCTGATATTTTGAGACAAAATATGCTATAATAAACATAAGTTTAAAATATTTAATTACAAGTGGATATGGTACTATATACATAATTAAATAGATGTGATTCAAAATTTCAATTATTTAATTCTTATACATATATGAAGAATTATACTTTGTAAGATATGCACTTTCTAGATAAGTTATATACTATGAAGCAGGGACGAAGCGTCCATGTATTGAACGGAATGAGTGCTTCCATAGAAAAATTCACTAAAACTTCCAAAAGCTTTAATTAAAATTCACTTTCAATTTTTTTTTACCAACAGTCGAATTATTTTTATATATGTAGGAATTGGGAATGAGTTCGACTAACTCATTCTCGCTGATTATAAGAAATTCAAACAATGCTAAGATCTAATTTACAGTTAAAACTTTTAAAAATGTTAAAAGGATTTGGAAGATAAAAATATATTGATAATGTATTATCTATATTTTAACTAATCACAATCTGATTAGAATCAGCAATTAAAATTCATTATTTTTTGAATGGAATTACTGTTGACTCAAATTTTTTTTACCAATAGTCGAATTGTTTTTATATATGTGGGATTGGGAATGAACTCGACTAACTCATTCTCACGTTCTCGTTGATTATAAGAAATTCAAACAATGCTGAGATCTAATTTACAATTAAAACTTTTAAGAATGCTGAAAGGATTTGGAAGATAAAAATATATTGATAATATATTCTCTGATTTACAGATGAGAGAGTTTCAGATTTTTCTAGATATGTGTAATATATATATATATTCAGTGCTATTATGTAAAAAATATTATTGCAAGTGAAATAAAAACGTTAGTAAAAAAACAAGTGTGCTTCTATTCCTAAAAAAGTCATGCTTCGTCACTGGTATGAAGAGATAATAAAATTTGGAAACTTTGGCAGCCAAAACATACACGTTCTGGGAGAATAATTTCAAACTTTTTTCCCCCTATAGCTGTAAAGTTGGTACTTTGACTATATTTGCAATTGTAAACTTGGTCTTTTGACAACATCTGTAGTTGTAAAGTTGGTACTTGACAAAGTAATTATATATATACTATCTGGTGTTTGAAATCCATTCAGAGAATTCATGTGAGAATCACATTACTTCATGACTAACTACAATACGCCTATGGCAGGCAAAAATCATATAACACATTGTGCCAGTAAATGAAATGTTAGATCTTCCAGCTATTTCCATAGAATCTTGACGTTCACGGCAGTTGATGGAGGAACTTCAAACTCCGGAATTGGCAATGAGGTGGATAACAAGGAGACGGCTACTAAAGAACAAGCCCTATGTCAGCATTGCAATGAAGTGTTCACTGGTGAGATATGATGAAGGCACAGATGGTGTTAGATGCCCAATGTAGATGTTATGGGCATAACATAAGCTAAAATGGTAATTTGGTCTCAGCAATGCATTATTTTCATCCTATCTGCAGGAATTTTCATTCAGGACTCTGCAAAAGTGATACCATTTTGTGGAATTTATTATATGTATTGCTGAAAACTATGCATTGTAGTTCAAAATTATTCTGCCAGAGTGCGTATGTTTTTGCCTGCTCAAGATAATGTTTACCTAAAATTTATTTATAATAATATTGAATGAAGCCAGTGATCTTAAAAAAAAACAAAAAACATTTTGGTATAAAAATACGATTAGAACTGGTAAAACATAAGAATTGGAAAGAGTAGGTAGATTCTACCCGAGAAGGTAAAAATTTAAAACATTTTACAAATATTTTGTCTGTTCTCAAATAAGCAAAATAATATGAAAGTTGAGTTGTTGAATTTTATGCATTGCCTTCCGTGGTTTAGTATGGTGGTGAAGTGGCAGATTCTGGAGTTCAGGGTCTATGAATTATAGAAAGTTCTGTCGTTTGAACTACTTATGAATTCCAAACAATAAAGCCATTTGATTATTTCATTTATTTGTTCAGTTTGGGTTCAATATCTTAAAAAGTTCACTTATGATATTCTTATATTGGTTAGTACCCATAAGGCCACTTGTGGAAAATATAATATTGACAGAAATATTTCATAAATAAAATAAGTATTAAAAAATACATAGACATGGCAAATAATACGTGTTTTTTTTTTTGTTGTAAGTACTGGTCAATTTAACAAATCTCTTGAAATTTACATTTCTTTGTAAACTATAAATCCCAAGTTCAATGGTTTAATTTTCTATTCTAGCATGTAAGTGGTGATATTTTAACATCACACTTGTGTAAACTTAATACATATATACAATTTGACCAAGAATAATGAACCTGACTTTATAACATAAGTAAATAGTAAATTAAATTTTAATTAATAAGTTGATACAGTTATCTATAAGCTTTACATATATTTATTTAGTTGAGCAATAAATATCTAGTGATAATATAGTATATATATATACCATTATTTACAATTTGAGTTTACGAGAAAATCAGTGGCTAAGGTATCATATTGGGGAAAAGCATGACATGATACAATTATGATAGTACAAGAGTGATACAGTAATTAAAATAGACATGGCATTTAACACACTATTTATAATTTATTTCTGCCAAAAAATTACAAATAAAACATTTACCATTTCAAAAAGGAATACAAAATTATTTGCAGTTAACTCTGAGACCATAATCTAATCAAATGCCATATTACAAAAAAACTTATTCATATCATTACTATTGCCTGAAGATAAAAATTATGAAAATATTGCAGTTCAAAAAACTAAGTTTCAGAGAGAAGAGATCTTTTAAAGTACAATTCTGCTATATTGATTAGTTTTTTCATAAATTCCAGACCAAAAAAAAAAACCAATTTGTAATTCTTTAATAAAATAAAATAAAAAAGATGTCATTTTCCATTATAAATTACTTCTAAAGCAAATTATTTTTTCTCTTCTTTTTAATTCTAAAAATTATTATTGCATTAATCTGACTAGTATGTATTTTGTATTAGCACTTTTATTGAATTAATATTTTTAAAGTACACAACTTCTACTCTATAACTGATTCCACTGACAGTTATTTTTAGTGTAAATTTTTATAACATTTAATCACACTGCAAAAAAAAAAAAAATTTATGCAAAGGAAATGGATGACTGTGGAATGATACTATTAAATAATTATACAGTAATTGAATATTTTTGACAATTGAGATTCAATAATAAACAAAAAAAATCTTTTTTAATAATCTGCTGCTATCTCAGAAACATATCTATGCTAAAAATCTGTAGTTGAAGTGCAATCAAAATTATAAACAGAAGTTTCCAAAATTCACAATTTCAGCTGTCTGCAATTCAAAAAGCTTATTGTAACAGGAGTACCTATCCGCTAGGCATTAAAATAATGGAAGGTAGGATTCCCCCAACTTATTATACCATTTATGTAATGAGAAATTGGGTCAAACAATTTAAGTGGTCATTCATTGGTAATCAGTCTTTACTTTGGTCATTCATTTATGTACTGGAATTCTCTGGTTAAGAATTTATTAATAGATATAAAAACCCTTAATTCAAATATATAATTAAAAAAATATTAATAATAGTAATTAGAAAAGTGGTGTTTAATATGGCTGATGATGATCAAACAATGTAATCATTCCTTTGAAGTCTTATTAAAGACTTATACCACAGGTATTATCTATAATTTCCGATTATCAATTTACAAACCATTTGACCTCTAAACAGACTAAGGGTCTCTTACATTGGTAGTTTTATTTATGATTGGACATAATGCTCTCAAGAGACATTTCATGAATGAACTATCCATGATGCTGATTACAGTTATCTTAAATTCTAATTATTCTAACTCTTCCATGTTAACGTTTCCAGGAATAGATTAGCTTTGTGCACAGACACTTTAAAATGATATAAATATAAAGAGATCCACTTATAACAAACTGTGCACTTTATAAAGTTGTGTGCATATTCAATTTTAAAGAAGCAAACATATAATTTATCTTATACTTCAAATTTTTATATTTTTTCTTTTAACATTATGAAACAAAACAACCAATCCACTTCTATTCTTAAAACTAATGAATTTAATATTCTCTAATATAATATATAGAGTATATGAGCACAGACTTTCACATGACTCACCACTCTATCTCATAACACTGATACACTTGAACAGACATGTGCTGAAAAGATAATAAATATCAGCCAGAAATTTACACTATACTTTTTTAATTTATCTTTTTTTCTTTCTATTACTTATATAAACATTTAAAATCATAAGGACATTCAAATTTGTATATTTTATTGCCAGTTTTCATTTTCTTGGCTGTTACTTGAATCCAGATCTTGATTTGTGGACTAAATATAAAAATTAGAAATTAATGAAAAAAATTGGTTTTTTCTAAATTTTATGCATTAATTCAACAACTACTAGGCAATACAAATAATAGTAGATGTAATATTTTTTCAGTAAACCTATAATTTTCTATAAAATAAGCTTTATTTATATTAAACATATATACAGTGGAACCACAAATTACACAACTTCAATTATGTATTATCCAAGGAAAAATGTTAACAAATAAAATAAAAAAAACCATTACATTTCATAATATTTATGATATTCAACAGCCTTTTTCCTTCTCCGAGTGTGTTAAAAGCACATACTTTTTATGCTTTCTTTATTATCCTTTTCAAATTTGATGTGCTATATTTTGCATAGTAAAATATTTTCTGAATGTAAAGCTAGAAGTTTTATAAAATTTTAGAATATACTAAAAGTTGATACTCATTTTAAAATGTTAAAATAATTAGATCTTAATTTCTTAATAATAAGATCACTATTATGTTTTTATAAGAGAAAAAAGTTATTGGAAAAAAAAAAATTGTCTATAGCAGGGGTCTCCAACCCTATGCCCGCGGGCACCATGGTGCCCGCAGACCATTTTACATGTGCCCGCCGCTATCTGAACATGATAAAAAATTATTTATCTGATACAAATAAATTTAATTTTTTTAATTTCTTATAAATTATTGTATTATATTGTAATCAAATTGTAGGGCATACTATACTTTTACAGCATAAAAATATAAACGTTAATTATATATTAAAATTTTATTTTTGAAATAAATATTTTTTTGTATATTATGTGTATTATTAACAATTTCCAACTATAAATTTACATTGAAAAAATAAATGGTGCCCGCCACCTGGCTGGTATTAAAGAATGTGCTCTTAAGTGCAAAAAGGTTGGGGATCCCTGGTCTATAGTATATTTAATAGCTACAAATGTAAGACATTTTCCTATTTATATTATTTTAAAAATACCAGTACACCTGGGTCTCATTTTATGCGGATTATTTTAATGAGATTTTGAAGTTATGCGATTCATGTTTCTTCTTAATATCTTTTATATTTCACTATATTTATTAGATATCAAGAAATTTAAATTATTAATAACTTATTTTGACTTGAAATGCTTTTTTTTTTTCAAAAATATAACGTTATATTTATTGATTTTATAAACTGAAAATAATCTTTCTAATGATAATGTATAATCTTTTTGTTTTGATTGCGATCTCATTTTTTTAATATAGAAACAGAAAACCATTAACACAGCATAAGACTGAAAGTGGCGCTAGTTGTCACGAATCTGATTTCTTACTAGTTGTCAAATAGTGGTAAAAATATGTATTAAAAAAAAAGTAAAAAAAGTTTGTCTTGTATTATTAATTTTTTTCAAATATTTGAAATTTTTTATTAGTCATACTTTATTTCCTTATTTTTTTAATGTGAATTTTAAAGTAATTTTTCTCTGTTGCTTTGCTTTTATGCCGATTCTGAAACTTACAGAACCTATCCCCCATTTTTCAAGGTAAGTTAAGTTTATTTTTGTGCGATTTCTTTTGTGCATGTTTTCTGAGGAACCTATTTATGGCATAAAATGAGACCCAGATGTAATTAGTTTTTCTTTATTATCCTTATTGATTCAGTGAATGCATGAGTAAACACACTGTAAAATATAAGTAAATATGTTCCCTAAATTTATTATTATTAACTATATTAATATTATTTTTAAAATGTTTATAGTATAATCTTGATTTATATCCATACTTTACACATAAAGAAGGACCAGCATTATATTTATATGTGCATGTTAAAAAGTACTGCACACTTGCAGTTTAATAAACAATACATTATCAATTCTAATTGATATTTTTTAACAAAACATGAGTTATTGTACACTACATACATTGAATGTAAGCAGAGTTCAGAACAAAATATAGTGGTTCTTTGCCTGACGGTATATACAATTATAACACATTTATAAAATCTGCATTGCATGCAAATACATAAAAAGGATAATATATAAGAAATTTATAGTAAATTATTTGTTGGATTATCTCCATTGTCTAATATTATTTTTCAAATACATTACGAGATTAGTAATAGCTTTGAAAGGTATTATTCTGATTTCTTCAGATGTTGCAGGCCAGAGTGACAATACTAGCATGGGAATTCACTGGAAATAGACATTTTTAAAATGATATAAGAATAGACTTCTTAAGAAAAATATATATTTAATTTGATGACTAATGCACTAAAAAAAAAAAAAAAGTGTTGAAGAAATTTTATGGGTGTCTACAATTATTTAAAATACAAAGAAAAAGAAATGAAAGGTAAAATCTTAATTTCTCTTAAACATCTTAAATCCAAAAATACCAATTTTAAATGGTTTTATATATCTATTTTATGCAGCATTAAAAACTAAAAAATAATATATATAAAAAATATTTTTTTAAAAAGTGTTTTTAATTAATTTGAGAATTAATGCATTAAAATTTAAAGGAAAAAAAATATTTTTTTTTTGAACCACAATTTTGGTTGTTGTATGAAACTTTAAATAAAATCATTGGACATTCATAAATTAATTAATTTATGGATTATGCCCTAAGGTTCTATTAAAGTTCCATATAACAAACAAAATTGTGGTTCAATAAATTTTTTTTTTTTGCTTTTTACTGCATTAATTAGCAAATTACATATATTATTTGCCATTAGAATAGTAATATCTAGTGGTCTTGAGATCTTCATTTCATCAACAGAAAACATTAACAAAAATTCTAGATTCGATATCATAATGAAAATTAGTGGTTTCAGAAGAATCAAATTATCTTTTGATTTTGTCTTTTATAAGAAAGAGAAAAGGAGATAAAATATTTTAGTGTAGTTTTTCATAAGGAACCAATTTTCTCAAAAAAGTTCAATCTTCAGTTTGATTTATCCTATACCATGTTTCTGTAAAAGTATGTATATGGTACCCAATCTAGAACTCACAATATTTTCTGCTCTTCATAATATATATCCATTCTACTACCACATTTCAATTTCCAGTAGAATAGTTTTTCCTAATGGGGTTTCTTAAAAAAATTTAATTTTAATATTATTCTCAGCTACAATATACATAAAATTCTAGTCATTTCTGATGATAAAAATTCATAGCTTCCGAGTTATCCAAGTTATTTTCCCAAGTTTCATAACCATATAAAATAATATATCTGCATGCATTTCTTTTCTTTTTTTTTCCAAATTCTGTTGATCTCCATTTCTACAATAAACTAATGAGTAAATTTCTAGCTTTCAATATAGTTCTTTCATTTAGGAGTAAGGATGCTTTTTAGATAACAGAATCTGTCCATCTTTTTAATTTTTACTGATCAATTTCAGATTGAATGTAGCTATGCATTTGTTTTATGATTAGTTTGCTTTGCCTCCTATCAATTAAACAATTAGTCTTCATTAATTCTGCCCTCAATACTCTCAGTCAGCCATCACAATATATCATATACAAAGTAAAATAACTTAAGATTTTCATAGACCTTTTTTCTTAGTTAGATCTAAAAGTATTATAAATAATAAATTTCCAAAGTTTTTTTTATTTATTAAGACTTGCATGCTTTCATTTAATGCTTGGATATTAAATAATAAATCTAGTTTAAATATTCATTTTTTAAATATCTATTTTAATATTTAGGGCTTAGGCTAAGGTAAGAACGTTTTCAGTACAAAGGCAGATTTTTTAGATCTGTAAGAAAATATTAAGACCAAGTCATACCACTTCATTTTTAAATTTTGCTATTTTGAACACGAACATGCATTTTTTGTTTTATTATAAATTTGAATTGTAAAGATTATTTGCTGAAAATATAATAATTTGAAAGACAATATCATC
The DNA here is from genome assembly GCA_028023455.1 of Epiperipatus broadwayi. Taxonomy (NCBI): domain Eukaryota; kingdom Metazoa; phylum Onychophora; class Udeonychophora; order Euonychophora; family Peripatidae; genus Epiperipatus; species Epiperipatus broadwayi. Next base: position 904,233 of record JAQFVV010000051.1, read on the forward strand.
ATAAAAATACATTTATATTAAAAAAAAAAAACATTCCACCATAAAAATACATTTATATTAAAAAAAAAAACAACATTTCACATATAAAAAAAGTTTTATAAAAATAATATTTTTAAAATTCAGTTCAAATTATCTAATCTTTCTATGAAAACATACCAAGATGCAATTAAGCCTAAATCCTATTGTAAAAATGATAAGATAAAATTATGCAATATTCATAATCTGATAACATAAAAATTCAAGTTTAATAAAATATAAGTTTAATAATAGGTAGAGTATTTAGGTCAAAAAGAAATGAATTTTTTAAAATTACTTTTCAATGTTTCCAAAAGCTATCATGTGGTTGAGTGTTAGTATTCATTCATTTATAGTTAAAATCTTCAAAGCGCATGTGCAACAGCGTAATGCTGTTTTAAATATTAGTTTTCAAACATCGCGCTACATAAAAATGATTTATTTACATACATTCTATACAGAGTAAATACCAAATTAATATCACTGTTTTGGATTTTATAAATATTTAGAAAATGTTAATAAACAATATATTAATAAAATTTCATTAAAAAAAAATATCTAGCACTCAAGGATATATTTTGCAAGTAGTAGTTTGGATTTTTTTTACTTGATTTTGATTTCATGTAGTCTCTTCTTTTAACAATTTTAATACAGGAATGGCGGCCAACTTGGTGCATTATGTTGATAATTTTGATGGAATGAACACCTGATTATAAAATTAAAAAGGCTAGATCTTGTAAAGTAATATAAAAAACAATCTTTATTAACATTCAGAAAAAAATTCACATTCAATGAGTCAAATTAAAAACAAAAAAAATTAAACTGCATTTAATGTAGATGTTTCACACTAATCTAACCTTGAGATGACTAATCAATAAAAACTATATAATTGCTTTAAAGTTTTATTTTATAATTGTTTGTTCTTTGTAAGCTTGGCAGTTCTTTTTATACAAAAATTATTCAAATCAATGAAAGTGATAAAAACAAATGAAATCACATTTGTTCTGTTTAATTCCAACATTAAAAGTCCAATGAAAGCAAACTAGAAGTCTCGTTTAAATAAACGATATTTAATTTCAAAACTTTTTCTGTAGTACATTATTATATTATTAAAAAAAAAGATACATACTATTTATCAATAGAATATGCTTAAGAATTCAAGAAATAGCATATTATCGGAGGTCAACTTCCTCTTAAATAATTACAAAATGTTCATCACTTTATAATAATAGATTTACATTTATAAGTCTTATCATAAGTGGTTAAAAATGATTGTCTTTATCCTGCGATAGGTTAGCTAAATCTGTACAATTAAATATTTGATTATAACATAAGGCATACAATTGACTCAAGCCCTGATATAAACATGGACAGTAAGAGTTGGGGTATATACAAATATGCGGAGATTTATAATATTCAAGAAATAGTGCATTATCAGAGGTTGTTTTTCTCGTTAATAATTAAGAACTCATAGGCAATATGAAAACATTCAATTTTTTTTCAATATTAATTCCTTATTTTTCTAGGAAATCACTTTTAATTTGTCTTCTACAGTTAGTTACTTTTACTTTAACAAAATTCTAAGAAAGCTCTGTGGATTTTTTTCATGGCCTCAGATTTAACATTTACTTAATCAACATTTTTAAAATTTAATCTTCTATGCACAAGCATTAATGATAATAAATGTATACATATTTAAAAATAAAATTAAACAGAAAATATATTTAAAACAAAATCAATGAGTTTAATAAATAGGGGTAACATATTTGTTCTATATTTTTAACAGTTTTACTTATACTTAAAACCAGATTTTATTGACTAGAAATGTAATAGTCTGAGACTTTCTAAGAAAGTTGGATGGATAAAGTATTTATCTCTAAATCAGCTGTCGTGAAATTTGCAACACTTTTTGATGTGGGGAAAAAGAACGTGAAATATATTAATTTTTATTTTCTGTTATATAAATATGTATGAAAATATATACTAGATTTAATGTTTAAGAGTTTCCAGTAGCTAACTGGTGTTTTACAGTTACAAGATTATTAATGGGGAGGGGGATTATTAAATTACTTTTAATTAGACAAAATCTCTAATTTGGGGAAATTAACCCAAGGATATCAGGTGAGTGAAATTGCACCTGCAATTTTCCAGCTAATTAAAAAAAGCCAAATTTTATAAGAAACAGAGATAAATTCATTTCATTTATACAAAACACATTTCTGATTGTAGTACTATTTCAATATACTATTCATTACAATAAAATATTTTCTCTTATCTTGAGTTAGAAAAAAAAAATCCCACAAACCAGGAACTATAACAAACAGGTTTTAATTAAATTTCTTTATTTACACAAACACATAAAGAAAGAAAATTAGAGAGTTAATTAAAAATTATCACTCCATTTTTAATTTTTATTAAAAATTATTCTTAAAACAAACAGTTTATAGTTGCCAATAATTAAAAATAAGAAAAGATTATATTACCTGAAAAAGCCCCTCCCCCTTTCTTCTAATAAATCAAATAGTGCTTATAAGTATGGCATCAAATCAGATGCAAAATATATAACATTTTTCAAGAGACAGTAACTTCCATGTTTGGCATAACTATGAATTTCCTTATTGACCTTTGGATCGTAGCCATTTGGTAGATTGCCAACTGAACCATGACCTTATGAACCCAATGATAAAACAGACATCTATCCAATAGCAGTTCCCCATTTTACAAATATTGCTTTAAAATTAAAATTTCTATATAACATTTAAAAAAAAGAAGAGCTAATTAAGTTGTAAATAGTTTGATGTATACTGTATATATTACTATTAATTTTTAAATATAGAAGATACTTTTATCAAGTACAGAAAAATTATGTTTTAATAATAAAAAAATCTAGAATAATTTTTATTAAGAAAATGGAAAGAGTTACTATGACATCAGTATTCTTATCAAAAGATTAATGTGTCCACTATGTCATTACATATATATACACACACACACACTTTAAAAATAATTTTTAATAGGTGTTTATGTTTTAGAAGGAACTTTATTTAAAGAAAAATATATCAATAGATATTTAAAGGGGGGGGGGGATATACATATACAGATATTTCAGTTAAAAATAAAATACAAAACTAATCAAAGAATACCACAATAAGTATTTTCAATAGCAATCAATGAATTACACTATTATTAAAAACATTTACAATAAAATAGAAAATCTACAACTCATTAGAGGCTAGAGCATTGATGGACAAGTGACTGCAAAAATGTCTGAGGTGATTTTTTTATCTCTTTGGGTTGTTTCTAATTTGTTTTTGAATGTGTTAAAATTTCTTGCATTGCTATTGTAAAGATAAGGGCACTATCATGCATATAGTATATATGTACTTATTTCTGCTAAACCAGCATTTGGAAAAGAATACAATTGAACTTATAGTAGGATTCTTTTTCTGATCAATTTTTGTAATATAAGATCCTATTGAATTGTTGATTACTAAACTCAAAGAATATATGTTTTTGGTCCTCTTCTGATCTGTGACTCAGTCACATATACTATAGTGTCAATGTCAAGTATGTTTCTCTCATATCTCATGAAATATAATGTTAGTAATGACCACATGTTCATTTTGAGTAGAAAATCAAAAAATTTGGGCTCGTCTAATACTTAAATCTACATTTTAACTGCTAATTATTAATGCACATCATTGATAAGTCGAAGTCATAATCTGTGTTTGCGTGTACAAGTAATATGGGTAATCAAGTATTTACCTTGCAATGACGTATTTCGCCTGAAGGCTCACCACTGTAATTATCCGATATTTGCGTCGTCGGAAGAACACATCAACGTTGTCATGGCAACGAAGACACTGACATGACTAATTCTAGAAATTTCATTTTTTGTTACATTACTATTACGTCATAAGCCTGAAGGCATACCGCTATAATTATCCGAATTTACGAGATTTTTTTTTTGTCTTGACCCGCGAGATTTAAAAGTGTATTTTTTCCTATTTGTTGCATCGTTTTATTGAGTGCAGCAGCGTTTTTTTGCATACCATTTTCAGAGCTTTAATTTTCAGTGATTTCAGAAAACTTTTTAATAAATCATTACTTCCTCAACAATTGTAAGTAATTTACATGTTATTTCTTCTATGATATTAAGTGGATGTATTTTATATTTTATTAATTTTCCGGATTTTCTGAAAAAAACTCCCATAAGAAAAGGCACGTGGTTTGAAGGCTCCAGAACATTCATTTTCAGTGTTTTAATAGTTCAGCAATTTTTTTACCATTTTTAAAAAAGAAATCATTACTTTCTCAACAATTGTAAGTAATTTACATGTTATTTCTTCTATGATATTAAGTGGATGTATTTTATATTTTATTAATTTTCCGGATTTTCTGAAAAAAAACTCCCATAAGAAAAGGCACGTGGTTTGAAGGCTCCAGAACGTTCATTTTCAGTGTTTTAATAGTTCAGCAATTTTTTTACCATTTTTAAAAAAGAAATCATTACTTTCTCAACAATTGTAAGTAATTTACATGTTATTTCTTCTATGATATTAAGTGGATGTATTTTATATTTTATTAATTTTCCGGATTTTCTGAAAAAAAACTCCCATAAGAAAAGGCACATGGTTTGAAGGCTCCAGAATATCCTTCATAACGGCTCTCTGTTTTATATATTGTTGGTCCAGAGAATTAACGTCTATCCTATTTTGTGCTGACCAGTTAGAAATGGCGGACAAGACTGTGATTGACTGGAACAACTATCTCCGCGAAGTATGTGCATGGAAGCTGTTACATAATGAAAGGCGGAAAATCGGAGGCCCTAACACAATTGTGGAAATAGACGAAACTCTATGTGGAGGCGTACCTACAAAGATGGTCATTTTGGTGCAATTCTACAACATATAAGCCAGCTCAGTCCACCGCAGTAATCGTTATTTGGGTAAGTATGCATTTTGTTGTGATATTCATCTTTTATTTTCCTTATAAATTCAGGACTCGCACTTTAAGATACGTTTTTTAAAAAAGAAAATTAATATTTGTAGACTTGCAGTTTTCACTTTATGATAGGCTTTTTTAAGACGACAAAATTATTATTTGAATACTTGCAGAATTATTAATTCAGGACTCGCACTTTAAGATACGTTTTTTTAAAAAAGAAAATTAATATTTGTAGACTTGCAGTTTTCACTTTATGATAGGCTTTTTTAAGACGACAAAATTATTATTTGAATACTTGCAGAATTATTAATTCAGGACTCGCACTTTAAGATACGTTTTTTAAAAAAGAAAATTAATATTTGTAGACTCGCAGTTATTTGTAGATTTGCAGTTTTGCTTTATGATAATTTTTTAAAATTTATATAGTACTTTTAAGATGACTTAATCTTTCATTTGTAAAATTTTTGCGATTACATGTGTCGGCAAATCACTAGGTGACGTTATCTTAAAAATCGGGTGGTTAGAGTGGTATGCCTTCAGGCAAATGACGTCATAGCAAGGTAAATACGTGACTACCGTAATATGTATTCCAGTAGTGCCATGTCCTGTGGGAGTTATATTAGGTTTAGATTATTGATTTTAATATGTTTCTAAGATTGTATGCAGATATTTTGTGTATGGAGGAGGTTTGTCTGGTGTTATTTTAAGAGTATCTTCTAAATATGTCTAGTCATGGATGAAGTTTTTTGTATTGTAAGTATATGAATAGAATGTAGTCCTAATCCATTTAAGTTGCTATGATACTGCTTCAGTTAGGTTGCTATGATACTGCATTTGCCTAAGTGAGATGGCCACTATTTTTCTTCTCCATGAAAGTTTTTTACATAGTGAATAAATCTTTGATGTAAAGGATTTTGTAGATTATAATCGTTGTATAGTAAATAATTTTTGTAATAATCAGAATATTTATAAGTGACTTTCGAATATACAGAAAAATATGCTTTTGAGAGGGAGGATATAATCTGTTGTGTTATTTGAATTAGTTTGGTTTGTATTTGCCTCTGCATAACCATGTAACTCAAGTGAGGGAATCCTAAATAGGCTATAAGTTTACCCTGAAATACATTTGTATGTTTTGCCTGTATATATACACTATGGACATGATTTTATCAAAGTTAAATTCTAGTTTATAGGTGCATATCAGTTAATGTTTGTATTTATTTTTTAGTTGTGAGAAAAACTGTTATTTCATCCATGTCGGCTAGACAAACTAAATTATGACCAAGTATGGGTATGCAGATCCCTGGTAGCCATTTTCCAATGTTATTCAGTAGTGAATTTATGTATGTGGTGAATAGCAATGCACTAAGAGGAACCCTTGTGGGACTGATTGACGTGGATTAAAAGGAAGAGACATTTTCCCATTTAGAGTAATATATATTTCTCTATTTATTAGCATTGTAAGCAAATATAATTATTGATTTAGGTTGTTTTTTCTAATGGTTTTATGAGTACATAAATTGGTATTGAGTCAAAAGCAGTCCCAGATATCCTGTTGTACCCATCGGGCTGTATTTTTTTGCCATTTTGCACAGTATCAATGGCAGTTTTGAATACAAAAACTGTTCGACCTTGTTGATTAGCCTTTTTTAACAAATTGTGCCTGCGATAAAAAGATATGCATAGTTTAATTTTGTTTTTTAGCACTGTTTCGAATAATTTAATACCCAATGGGCCCATAGGTATTCACCTTATGTTTTGCACTGTACAGAATGGAGTTTGTTTCTTCATAAATGGAACGATTGCTATAGGGGATACATCCTGAATATGATATATTCTTTTGAAAGAAAGTTAGCCACGTCTGCAAGATAAGTACAAGTAAACTGGCTTAAGTGGGCAAAAACAAACTTTGGTATACCCAGTGGTCAATTGGTTAAAAAATGGTTTGAATGCTGGCTCATTTTGAAGTATTTTCTTAATTGTTTGTAGACTGTTGTTAGCATATTATCACCTGTGACAACCACATCTTCAGTCACCAATGCTGGAAGAACTCTTGTTACAGATGGTTGGCCTAGTGCCCATCGAATACATTGTCTGAATCAGATGTGAATGCATGGTGAAGAGCTTTTTCTTTTTTGTAGTAACATATTCTTTTAACATAGCTGTTTTAAATTTAATTAATGGATGATTATTTTCTGTAGATAGGGTACTATGTATTATCCTTTTATGTAATTTATCAACAAAGGCTGAGTTTTGTTGATGATGTAGTGATCCTTGTGATACAGTTTATAGTGTGTGATATTATTTGTGTATGATATCCATTTTTGGCAGGGCCCATTTCTAAGCTGTTGAGTTTAGTTAACAAAATTTATATCTCTGAGAATAAAAATTCTGTTGTTCGTGTATGTAATAGGATTCTTATTGTTCTAAATCAAGAAAAACCTAGGTCTGAGAGAGGAGAGGGGATTAGCTGAATTTTTAGTGTGTGATGAAGTGATGGTGAGTAAAATATTAGATCTATAAGTAACAAGTATCTGCCATTATTGAATGAAACAAACTTCTTGGCAAAAATCCTTCACCACTCATAAGTGGACTATAGAAGAAGTGCAACCATTTATTCACAAATGTAGAATATAACTTGTTAAAGTCTCCCATCACATCAACATGAGGGGTTGTGAGGAGGTAGCAAATAATAAATTTGTTTTGAATAATACTGGTGACAGTGTTTTGGTTAGGGGGCACATACACAAATACTACATTTAAACTTATAGCCTTATATAGTATAGTGAACATTACTGCATATTCATTTATAAATAAAATTTTGAATGAGTTAAATGGGCATGATATCATGATTATTACTCCTACCCCTGCTGAGGATGCAGATATAAGCTTAGAGAATGCGGAGAAATTTAGTCTGTTCAAGTAGTTAGAAGGACCAGTTTGTGATCCACTGTAGATCTTTGTTTCTATTAATCCTAATATATGTGTTTGCACTATGTCTAACCATTTAATTAGCTGGTAAATTTTTGCCACAGTATTCAGACTCCTAATGTTATGTACCCTTAATTTTGCTTTCATTATATATTTTTTATTTACTCTACCTAGCCTTCTTTTAATGTTATGATACAAAACCTGTTAAAATTATATATCAACTAGATAGAACAAGTTTCATTATATGTAATTGTATTATATTTCCGTTGTATGTGTGTGATCGGTGCTCTCTAATGTTAATATCTATATAATTTTTGTTTACTGTAGTGATATACTTACTTTTCCAAGTGTGCTTAAGAGTAAACCAATTTAATAATTAACAATAGTGACACTTCTGAAGTTGTAAAATCTCATTTCAAGCAGTTCACATGTATATACCCCAACATATAATTAATCATCAATGCCATCAATGCCACAGTTACAAGATAACCTTTTAGATATTGCATGTGATCGTGATTAATCAAGGTGGCTTAATTCTGGATAAGCAGAATGGTTTGGGTACAAGTATTTGAATATTTAAAATCATTAACTTGAATAATATAGAGATTTGAACACAGACTTTCAAGCTTCCTTCAGCCATCCACTCTATCTCATACAACTGATACACATAACCACACACATATAAAAAATGATCTTTAATATACGAGTTGGTCCAGATCATCTTCCACACATACACATATATAATCAGTGCTCAGTTTACATTAAGATAGCAAATCTTCACTTTAATTGACAGGCTTCAATCTACTCCACCCTCCAACTCTTCAGTCAGCCATACCACTGAAAATCTGAAGATGGAACACTCAAATCCCTTGTCAATGCCAATATTATTGTCATGCATATGTCATTTAAATACACAGAAGAGGGATGGGCAGAATACAGGCTGAATTTGTATTTTAAATACAAGTATATTTTATATATCTGGAGATTAGATGTAATTTAGGGGATGACACAGATTTACAAGCTTCCTTCAATCATTCACCCTATTTCGTATAACTGATGCACATGATTACACACATAAAAAAGATAAATGATCTCCAATATACGTATTTCATGCTTAACTAGCACTCATCAGTTGGTCAAGATCATCACCTTCCACATATATATGTATACTGTATATAATCAGTGCCCAGCTTATATTGATAGCAAAACTTCACACTTTAATGGAGGCTAATTTTCAATGGTATGAAGGGTTAAAGGATTGGAGGGTAGAGTAGATAGAAGCCTGTCTATTAAAGAGTGAAGACTTACTGTCATAATTTAAAACAAACACTGAGTATATATATATGTGTGTGAGATAGTGATCTGAACCAACTGTTGAGTGCTGGTTCAGCATGAAATACATATATTGGAGATCATTTATCTTTTTCACATGTGTGTGGTCATGTGTATCGTTTGTATGAGAAAGAGTGGATGACTGAAGGAAGCTTGAATGTCAATGTTCAATTTCCCTATATTACATCTGAACTCCAGGTATATAAAATAACTTAAAAAATAATATACAGGACTGCTGGGTGACAATGTGCAATTCAGTTAGTGGTGCAGTTATTTTGAAGCAAATGAAGACCTGGCTTTTTCAAAAATTTTTCATAGCTGTCTAATAATGTTAATTCTACCATCTTTGGATAAAGGGCATCTTAATTGCTTCTACATTTAGAGTTACTATCAAAAGCAGAGAATTGTTTTCTGGATTAGTGATTGATATTTCATTATTGGGAAAAAGCAAATTTCACAATCATGCAAATTGACTTTTTATTGCCTTTTGTTTTCAGTTCAAAATAAATGATTACAATTGACAGACAGTATTTTTTACAAATTAATAACTTAAATTAAATGTACAATGTTTTGTGGCACAAGAGTCAATTGAACTTTAACAGTTAAAAAAAAAAAAAAAAGTTAAATATATCAGTATGCAGATATGACAATCAAAATATGCAATTAATAACTAATAAGAAAAAAAAATATCTAAATGATTAAAAAAAAAAGCAAAAGTAAAATGCACTGTATTTTTTATCAAGTTTAGAATTATATGTTTTGATTAGTTTATTTAACCCAGGAATGATGTAAGTTAAAAGATGGGGGAAACAAGATTTACCAGCGCAACTATTGCTTGGATAAACTAATCTGAATATAAAACATAAAAGTGCCATTTATTTTATTATGGATAATATGTTTATACCTTAACCTTAAAAAAAAAAAAAAAAAATCTTGTAATGGTAATTTTTCAGGAAAACAAGTTTGAACCAGGAACAAACAATATACATTGATATATTAAATATGTAACTTAAATCTTGATTCAAGTAAATATTTAGTTTAATATATTTAAAAGTAGAATGGTCGATAAAATTTGAATAAAATGATTCAATTCACAAATACATAATAATATTAACCAATGTGATGATGAATAAAATAAAATGAAATTCCCAGGCACCAAACCTTCTAACTAGAAAGTTTACAAATTATTTCCCCATCTCTGCATGTCCTCCCAGTGAATTGCATAATTTCTTAGGATTGTGAATATTATTGAGTTAGAGAATCAAACACAAACCAAATACATTACTAAAAAAACAACAATTTATTAACATGGTATATATAATACTGTTTAATACATATACAAAAAATTAAATATAAAAGATTTTCAATTTAAGTTTAACGCCTTATAATATCTATAATGATAAGATCTTACCACATGATATATTTAAATAGTTCCAAATGATGATTTTCTGCAAACATTGTTTTTTTAATATATTTCTGGATGTCTTCATTAGTTTTTTCTAAAGATAATAGTTTTCCATGGGCACTGGTGATGATAGATGAAAGACAACAACATTAGTGACATTACATATGGATAATATCAGTAGATCTTAGATAGACTTTATGTCACTTCATTTCTCCTTCATGGCATTATTAAGGCAGGCGCTGGCTGGTTCAGCTTTAGTTTTTCTAGATCCGACTGCATTTTCAATGTTTTGGATAGTGTGGTTTTTTGTTGCCCGGTCACACATAGCAGATAGTTTTCTCCCAGATAAAGTCAAAATATTGGCTCTTAAAACTGGAGTCTGGAGTATTAATAAATACTTTAAAAACAGCAAATATGACTATCCAAGCCTCGGTGGAAAACAAATTTAACCAGATTTCTTTCATCTCCATTGGATTGCTACATGGAAGTTGAGACTTGCTTTAGTTGCTTGTTTCAAACTTATTTATCACTATTTGTTGTTGTTCTACACCAGCTAGTTACAAGATTTGAATATATTTTTTTGGAAATCATCTTTATTCCCTTCACGTGTTATGGAAGTAAATTTACAGATATATCCTGATTTGATACATAAACACTATTTTGTTCTTTCTTTCTCTCTCTCTCTCGTTATTTACATTAGTTAGCATAGGGAAGAAAAAAGGTGTTGCCAACATTTATATTTTAAATAACTTTTAAAATATTAATTTCAAAATTTTAATATCATTTCTATATTTCCCATGGAATTTACTATAAAAATATGGGAAATCTGATTTAAAACTTCACCCCACCCTACTCCTCAAAAAAAGCAAATGCAAAAGGTATAAAATCCTTTAGATTTTAAAAAATTGCATAATTCTTCCATGTATCAAAACAAATTTTCTTTGTTTATTTACAGTGTAATTTATCATTAGGCTTCTCACATATTAATAAATATTTAAAAATATGATCAAATGCATAAATTAATCTTTCTTTTAATTTTTTAGGCAGTTCATATATTTATTACTTAATTATGGAGATGAATTTTTTTTATTTAACTTTTTTTCCCATGCAGCTTTGTAATATAATTAATTTGAACTGCTATCAATTTGTTATAGTCATAAATCCCTTCCCTTTAAGATGAGATACTGGGACAGTGTAACTTATCCTTTCTCATTTGTATGCATACTAAAAAAAATTTAATTTCTATTCATTTCTCTAATTATTTTTGTATTTCAGTCCTTTCTATATAAGTGTTTTATATGCCCATAATATGCAAATTTGCTTGACATTGAATGCAATAAAAAATGCATAGGATTTCAACTCTAGGATCTATAAAAATTCTATCATAGGACATTAAGGTATACAATGAAACATGAACACAAGGACTATGTTTGATTTCTGTTAAGCTACCCACAATATATCAAAAATCAAATATATGTCTTGTTTCTTTTGAGTCATAGAGTCTGATGGATATAACATTTGAAAATAAAGCCTTGTTTGCTCTTTTGAGTTTTAGAGACTAATAAAAATAAACCAACACTCAAACTGCATATTGCTTCCTCTGAATTTTAAAGGTGGGTGAATAAACTACTTGAAAAAAATGTTGTGGTAGCACCTGAGAAAATAACTTCAAAATGTCACATGATAACATAGTGCATTACATGCATGACCAAATTCCAATACATCGCTAGAAATGGAATATATCTAAACAAGCTATAACATTTTTTTGTCATTATTGCAGACATCAATTTATTCATTCTGGTCACGTTTCATAGCTGTTTATTTTTATGCATTTATTTGTTGGTTTTTTTCTTAATAAGCTCAATAAATCACTCTTGCTTTCTACCAAGCTAGTAAGTTCTCTTTTTTAGTGATTTTAAATGTCACTTTTGGGATTATCATATATTTTATTATTTATTATTATTATTATACAATTTCATTTCTCCTTAAAACATTTTCCTTTTAACAGATGAAAGGTCAACAGGAAATGAGCTAACCTTTATTCTTCTAAAATGTTTTACATATAGATGTAAAACAGCTATCAAGATATTTTTAGTTATGATGGAGTTCTCTCATCCTAGTTGATTTGAGATATGTTCTGCCATTTTCCAAGTCACTGCTGATGTCTTCATACTGGTCTAGATCCCATTCTCTTAGATTTTTGAGTCTACTCCTATTTCTATTCCAGTATTAGTTCCGGGATGAGATTTCTCTCAGGGATGAGAGCCTGGTTTTCATCGGTTTGGAAAACTGTTATCAGAGCTTCTCTTTTGCCACCATTTATAGGGATGAAATCTTTGGTCATCTTTTACTTGGATACAACCAATAGATACCTCACTCCTTTTATTTGATTGCCTAATTGATGTGGTGAATTTGCTTTCTCGATTACCTCCAGCTTTTTGATCCTAGAGGCTCATGTCAGTGGCATTTAAAAACTCATTGTCCTATAATTTTCCAATCGGGGCTGATATCATCTGTTCGACATGAAAAGGTAAATTATGTCGAGTAATCCTAATGATGTGATCTTTTGTTATGCCATTGTCTTTAATTTTAATACTTGCCTTAAAAAAGAATTGTGTATAACTTTCGATCTTTTGTTACGCCATTGTCTTTAATTTTAATACTTGCCTTAAAAAAGAATATAACTTTCGATCTTTTGTTACGCCATTGTCTTTAATTTTAATACTTGCCTTAAAAAAGAATTGTGTATAACTTTCATCACCTTTTATGCGATATCTTTCCTGCACAATTTGATATATGATTGCTTCTTGGTGCTCTTTTGGCCAAATATCCTAAATTTGTTCTCTGTATCCAGAATAGGAGATTGGTTTCTTTAGTAATAAGTTTCACCATTTCCTTTGAAAGTCCTTGTAAATGATTATATGCAACAGCTCCTTACTCTGTTAGCTGATTTAATAGGAAATAATTCTCCAGATTATCGAGGTGTTCTATGGGAGTCTCTCCTCCGTCCTGCATTACTTCCGAATGCCTGAATTTTTAGAAAATTAATTTAACAGCTAAAAGTCTCATAATTTCTGTGGTGTTCTGTAAATGTATTTTCATAGCTTTCTTTTAGTTTCATATCTCTTATGGTATCATTTTTATTATCTCCCTTATACATTTCTACAAACTAATTTTGGGTATCTCCCTTCATCTTTGCATAATCCATTTTTATGTCATTCATGATGCCAACTATTTTTTCCGAGTTTTCGGCATCTTCTTTTGAATGTCTATGACTTTTTCTTTAAATAATGAATTTTGAATTTGATCTTCATCTCTCATTTTCAATTTTTCTATTCTTTCTGCTATACTTTGCATACTTTTCTGCAATTTTTCACTTGATTCAATAGATTTCTGAACCATTCGTGCTAGAATCTAAATTACTATGTAATTTTCTTTCTATACACTCCACTTTCTGTTGTACTTGCTCTAGAATTTGACGTGCTATTTCCAGCTTCAGGCTGTTTAGACTTTTGTACTATTTCAAACTTTTATTTTTTTAATGCATTTCTTTAAATTCACACTCTTTTTTATTGCTTTTCTTCAAATTTTAAAGCATTTCTTTAAATTGTTGTGGCTGCACTTCTTGATTACTGATGTGTTATTTCATTTTTTGTCTACATTTCTTCAAATTTTTTATCTATTTTCTTGTTTTTTTTCTTTATCTCTTTTTTGCATCATTTCCTGCATAAATGCACACATTGTTTCAATATTAAATGTGGCTGGTTTCTTTTGCTCTATCTGAATGGCTTCTTGCTCTATCAAAGTAATTTCATTGGCTGTACTGGGTTATGCTGCTAATGGATACATGTTTTGGTTTCCATTCTTCTTGTTACAGAACGTGATATCATCAGTATACCTATAATACTTTTGTTGAATATTCTTTTTATACACTTAAATATTTTTTAAATTTATATAGCATTATCATTAAATAAACACATAAGCCTCAACCATTTATACCCAATCTTCTCCAGAATAATCTGATATACCACTATCTTAATGTTTACCTTTTACTAAGTATTATCCTGCTTTTATAAATTTGCTAATCTTATTTTTTATTCCAAATACTTTTTGCGTTTTACTTATATACATAACACAATATGCTAATTTATTCATGCTCTAATATTCAATACTTAAATAAAATTGAGCAGAAGGGGATGTTCAGGAACTTCAATGGTTATGCCAAATATGTAGCTATAAACAAAAATTTATCAGAATAAAGGGATACTTGGACCTCAAAATATTGGTTGCATCAAATATGTAATGGAAAACATTAAAAGTAAATAGGTTTAAACCAAGAACCAACAATATATAATGATATATTAAATATGTACTATAAATCTTGATTCAAATAAATATTTATAATATATTTAAAGTTGAATGGCTAATTAAATGCAAACAAAATGATTCAATTCAAATATATGTAATAATATTAACAAATGTAATAATGATAATTTATAACATAAGAATAAGTCCTGCCAAAAGTATTTTGTTTTTCAGTTTCAATAAAATAAAATGAAACTCTCAGATGCCAAACCTTCTAACCAGAAAATTTACTTTTGGAAAACTTACTAACTTCCAATCATTATCATTTACAAATTACCGTTATCTGAGCATGTTCATCAACGGGTTGCACGATTTCTCATGATTGTGGATATTATTAGCATATTGGATGGCAAAAGTACAATGTTTGGATTAAATTAGAGAAGCAAACACAAACCAAATGAATTAATAAAAAAATACTAAACAATTTATTAACATCGAATATATAAAACTATTATATATATATACTCACAATTCTTTAATACATATACAAAATATTAAATATAAGATATTTTCAATTTAAGACTTTATAATATCTATAACTAAATGAGATATTTATTTATATACCGCAATGTATATAAATTGTAATAAACTAAAGATCAGCATTTCAAGCTAATGTACATGCGCTTTTTTATGAACGTTAATAATAAATGAATACTTTCATTTCCAACACAAGATAGTCTTTGCGAAAGAATGAATCCACCTATTCTTTCAACCCAAATGCTTAAGTATGGGCAAACCTTAAGTACTGGAAATGAAAGCGTGAAGATAAACCAATCACTTTAAATAAATATCTCATTTACATATGTTTAGTTTCATTTAAGAATAACGTGTCGTAAATTCTAAAAAATTTCGTAGACGACATTCATTCAGACATGGTAAAGAGTAATTTAAAGTGATTGGTTTATCTTCACGCTTTCATTTCCAATACTTAAGATTTGCCCATACTTAAGCATTTGGGTTGAAAGAATAGGTGGATTCATTCTATTCTTTCGCAAAGACTTTATCTTGTGTTGGAAATGAAAGTATTCATTTATTATTAACATTCATAAAAAAGTGCATGTACATTAGCTTGAAATATCTATAACTATAAAAGCTTACTATATGAAATATTTAAACAGTTCCAAATCACGATTTTCTGCAATATCGTTCTTTTTAATGTATTTCCAGATGTCTTCATTAGTTCTTCCAAAAATGGTAGTTCTCCTTAGGCAATGGCAAAGTTAAAGAAAAGATAGCAACATTGGTGACATTATATAGAGTATAGTTTCAGTAGATTTCTGGTAATCCTTAAGGCACTGGTTGTTTTAGCAAAACTTCAGTGTTAGTTTCTGGATCCGATATTATTTTCCGGGTGTTTTGGCTGGTGAGTTTTTTTGTAGCCTAAACAGACAGTTTTTTTCTAGATAAAGTCACCATATTGGTTGCTATCATTGGAGTATTGAAAAATACTTTAAAAAGCAGTCAGAAAATACAGCTATTGGTGCTATGGTGGAAAACAGTTTTTTCCTCAACCTTGGATCATTGTAACCCTGCTTCTTAAGTTGAGTCTTCAAATAAACTAGTCTGGACTGCCTTAATTGGTTTGTTTCAGACCTATTATTATCCCTTTTTGATGTTGTTCAACGTTTTCAAATAATAAATTCATCACCAGCTAGTTACAATATTTGAATTGTTTCCTCACAACATAGTTACAGATATTGTAGCCTGATTTGATATATAAACAATTTTTTTTCCCTCTTGCCAACATTTACATTTTAAATGATAACTTTTAAAATATTATTAATTCCAAAATTTTTAATATCATTTCTAGATTTTTCATGCCATGAAATTTTCAAATGGGGGGAATTTTATTTAAAACCCATTCAAAAAAAGCAAATACAAAAGATATAAAATGCTTCAGATTTTTATAAATTATGCAATTCAAACTTCTTGCAAAAATTTAAAAAAAAATTCTTTCTTCATTTACAGTGCAATTAATTTATCATCAGATTTCTCACATATTACAAGTAAATATTTAAAATGATCAATTGCATAAATTAACTGTTCTTTTAATTTTTAAGCAGTTCATATATTTATAAATCAATTGCTATGTTTTTTTTATTAAACATTTTTTTTCATGCAGCTTTGTAATATAACTAATTTGAGGTGCTATTGATTTGTTATAGCTACAAAATATAAATTTTTTGACAATTCCACAATTCCTAAAAATTCCTCAGCGATATTGAGATCATAATTCACAAATTGTATACACCACATACATTATGCTGGAGAACATAATGATTGGTCTTATGATTATAAAATCATATTTTTAGAAATTTTATGGCGTTTCCTTAAATATACATTCTTAGCTATTAATTAGTTTCAAATACTTATAATACTAAATATGAAATTAAAAGAATGTAGAAACAATTTTATGAATTGACAAATCAAAAGATATCATCATCATCAACCATTATCAATCCACTGCAGGATGAAGGTCTGTCCAAGTTCAATATCCGATCTTTAGCTTCTCTTCTCCACACCATCCCTGCACACTTTCTTATTTCATCCATCCATCTAACATGTGGTTTCTTTCTGGGTCTTATACAATCTCTTGGAATCCAGTTTAAGATTTCAATTGTCCATCTATTGAAGCAGTCAATCTTAGCTTAAGATTGTGCTTCATATTTCTACCTACTAACCTGTGTCTAAATCCCTATTTCCCATCCCGCTCCTTTTGTCGTGTATATATATTTCATGTATATATTTGAGATGCGCGCCTAAATTATAAAATTTAATGTTTCAATAACATGTTTTAAAATTATTATTAATTCTTTTTTATTAAAGTATTATAGATGCGGCTCAAATATATATATATAGGAGCAAAACTTACTAACAAAATATTGATTTTTAAATATTTTATCGTGCGTCATTTTTGGCTTTTTCTTTTTAAATTGCTTGTTTTTTTATTACACTATTGTAAAATCCAATATGGAAGATGCTACAGTACTTGTCTAAAAATAATTAAAGGGGTTGGAAGCACTATTGTTTAAATCTGGGGTAGGTATTTTTTTAATTAAAGTTTTACTTAAAATAAATGGGATTAAGTAGATTAAAGATTTACTTGTGTTAAAAACATGTCAAATCTATTTCTAATCTGGAAATAGATTTGAATTTATTTTTGGACGTTATCTAACAATTGCATTTTCAAAAACAACTGATAAAAGAAAAAGTATAAAATGACTGAATTTTGGAGAACAGATTAGATTAACTACTATTGAAGGAGATTAGCTACTATTGAGAGAAGTGATTGCTACTAGACTATGCTGTTTTGAAATCTCAAGATGATCTAGTAAAAGCTTTTCCTGACCCTTGTGGGTCGTCTTCCGTGGCCATAATATTCTGCTACCCTAAAGTGAAGTAAAGGCCCGATGGAGAACTTTAAAAATGCTAATAGAGAAGCTTGCGGTCACCAAGAATTCATTTTGCATTTCAATCGCCGTGCATGTGCCATATTTTAAATTGAACTCTTAAAACTGCAAGGTAATTTTTCAAGCCGTCACCTCAAACTAAATCTAGCCTAAATATATTCTTTAACTTTGTTTTTTTATATATATCTGTGAATGTAATTTTGCTCTCAAATGATTTCTTTATATCTAATCCTATCTCATATGCTTTTAACCTTTCTTTAATTTTGGTGCGGTCAGATATTTATTACTTGATTTTATATATATATGCTTTTTTTATTAATTTGCTAATCTCAAACAAACTGGTGAGCTTAATTTATAAAATCTTTTTTCTGTCATTTTTAACTAAACCTTCATGAAAAGGTTATTAACGTCCCCTTTAAATATACATATATAATGCATTGTAAATTAATATGTTCGCCAGATTGTTTTATGAATCAACATCTTAGGTTCGTTTTTAATATAAAAATTGATTTGTTTAACTCTGAAAATCCAGAATTTAAGCTAATTAACATTTTGAAATCTTATAAAATATTATTTATTTAATTCTAAAATAAGGTGACTTAATTGTTTTATATATATATAACTGCTAGTTATTTTTTTTTATACTCTTAAAATATATGCTATGTATTCCAGTTATTGTAAAATCCACGAAGGTGAGATTGAATTATTTTAAATAGTAGGAATGGGAAGGGGGTGAATCTTAATGTTTCTTTTACTAAATCAAATCTTAACGTATATTTTATTAATTTGAAATCTAAATCTCAATGTTTCTTTTGCTATATAAAATCTAAATTTCTCTGTATATATTATAATTGCATGGCGTATTATAGTACTCAAACAAGGGTCATTTATTTAAAGCAGTAAAATTTATTCAATGTTGTTAGTGACATTCATTCATACTGCGTTTCTGTCATTTAGCCTATCTTCGTATATATATATTACGTGCTTCTAGTCTTCTAATCTGGGAGTTGTGACAAAGTTCGAACCCATAGATTTCTTTTCGTACCTCGTTCCATAGATAGTTGAGCTATCTGAAACCACACATTTCGTATAAAATGCCTCTGGCAGTGATCCCATATGTTTGGCACATTCTATGCATATTCACTTCGTAGATAAAAGGCCTCTCGCGTCGGTTATACCAGCAAAAGTCTGGGCCATGCCATGCCTATCCACTTTTCTCTAAGCACTACCCAAGAAGGGGGTGTGAGATTTCGTTTTTCATCCAGAAGCACGACCTTTTCCTCTTAGATATTTTTAGGCTATTATGTCAGCACCGCAAACTTCCTCGTATTATTATTATTATTTCTTTTGCTTCATGACCCAGTTTTAATGCTCTAATATTAAAATTAAGCTTTGCTTAAAAGATATATATATAAATGCCAATTATTTCTATTTTATGAATTAAGTTTATTTCAATCATACAATCTCACCATCGTAACTTATTTCTATATTTAAGAGTATATGCCTTGGGAAAAATAAAGCGTTTGTCTTACTATCGTTAAAATAATTTTTCATTAAATATTTTGTCATCTAATCAAATGTCATTTTCAAATATGTTTTTCAAATGTATCATTTATTTTCACGACCTCAATGGCGTGAAAATAGTTTATATCATATGTATAATGAATTTCGGAACGCTCCTAGAAAATATATGTTAGTCACCATGTTTCTGAACCGTCAATCAAAGCGTTAATTGCAATTCTATGTAAATCCTTTTATTAACTGATTGGCATCTTAATATTAGACCCACCAAAGATGTGTTTATTTGTAATATATTATTTAGCTAATAAAGAGCATATGAGAACTAATAGCGTGTATGACACTATGTAATCGCTTGCTCATTCACGCACACACTAATGTCTATAATTTATTTATAAATGTATAATAACTTGTCAGTATATTAAAATATATTTTATTGTCTAAATTATTTGAGTAGTTCAAATTCCTTCTTTTGCTCCACTTCCAAATGTACAGCCTAAGTTGATATATATATTAGTTTAGTCATAGTCAATTGATGTCTCATTGTCTTCTCCGCTCTCCTAGTCGGCCGGATTTAAAATTAATTCTCATGTGCCATCACTATTGTGTTATTCATTAGGTGTTAGATCTGGGGCTTACAGAGTGGGTTCGAATTCAGGCTGGTCCCTGACCTAAATCTTGGGCTTAACTGGGTTTGAAGTACATTTTGTGAGTACCAGCCCATGTTAGATGGATAAACATGTTTTGACCGGTACACTATTATCATCTCTTCTAGCAATATATCCAGCCCAATTCCACTTCAATCTTTTAATTTTTTCAATGAGATCAGTAACACCTGTTTTTTCTCTTACCCCATACATTGCATTTTCGATCTCTTCTTGTTACTCCCAAGATGCATCTCTCCATACTTCTTTGAGTGGTCTGAAGTCTGTATTGCTCTTCTATTAAGTGCCTAAGTCTCAGATCCATAAGTAAGAACTGGTAAAACCCATTTGTTAAAAACCTTCCTTTTTAAACATATAGGCATATTTCCTTTTAGTATCAAGTTATTTATATCAAAAGCACTCCAACCAAGTTTAATTCTATGATTAATTTCATCCATTATGTTTCCATCTATATTAATAATTTGGCCAAGGTATATGTAACTGTTAACTTCTAACTCATCATAATCAATCTTTATTTTCATATTTTATCAAAAGATATACTTAATAAATTAATACTTACTATCATAAATTAGTGTTTGACTCAAAACTTTGCTTTTCTAATATTCATATAAATATATAATATACCATTGCATAATTTATAAAAATATATATATTATAAAACAAATCAGTATCAATATTGTATTAGTTAAAAGTTCAAGTTAAATAAAGTATTCCCTTCTATTGCTTTTATATACTATATCTTTTAAAGATATATAATTGCCAAACAAATGAGCTTTAGGTAAATAATCAGGATGCATTATAATAAATAAAACTTTTTTCAAGAAGGATATTATTAGGTGATAAGGAGAGAAAAAATTC
This sequence comes from Epiperipatus broadwayi, assembly GCA_028023455.1. Taxonomy (NCBI): domain Eukaryota; kingdom Metazoa; phylum Onychophora; class Udeonychophora; order Euonychophora; family Peripatidae; genus Epiperipatus; species Epiperipatus broadwayi. Next base: position 925,679 of record JAQFVV010000051.1, read on the forward strand.
TTATAAAATTCAGAATTCCATTTTGGTGTTCTAAATGACAATAATTTGATGTAAATAAAAAATGTAAAAATGGTTACGATCCATTACTTTTGCCAAGATACTAATAACACTTTGTAACAAAAAATATAATATAGTCCAATCTTATTTATTATTTCAATTCTAGGTTATTTGCAATAATGCTTAACTAAAGATATTTTATTTATATACATGGAAAAATTTAAATTTTAATATATTCTGGAAAAATAAATGATATAAGAACAAGGATTTATAAGCCAATTTGTAATAACAATTCAAAAATTTCAAAATAACTGTATTGAAATCATATAGTGAGGCTCACAAGACTAATTTTCCAGCACAACTTCCTAAAAATTTACGAACTAAATAACGTAAGATAAACAAGATCATTACAACACAAGTTTCACTAATATAAGTCAAAATACAAGTAAAAGAAAAAGTTTCCATGCAGAATTTTTTTTAAAAATTAATATTATAAGTGTTTTATATTAGAAGTGAAGAGATAGTTTGAAAAATGGCTATGTACTTTATTATAAAGGTATAAGTGGAATGAAATTTATAAAAATAAAGAATTTGTGGAGATTGATAATGTATCACAAAGAGTGGCAAGATTAATTATTCAACTTAATGGAATAAACTAAAGACAAATAATTCAGACCTAAGCTCCATTAAGTTTCAATGTGATGAAGAAATAGATTTTTATACAGGGGTACAAATTATTTTTGATCCCACCCAACACTTGCAAAAATACTAAAAATAAATAATGATTGAAAGATAAAAATGTGAGTAAATTTGGGTGAAATGATGGAAATGAGAGAGAATACACTTATAGAATTTGCAGAAAAAAAATTATATATTACGAATTCTTACTATGAGAAAAATGTTAAACAGAAATGGACATGGATAACATCCAAATGAAGTTACAGTGGAATGGAATTATTTCAGGATTGTAATGTTTTAAATAGATTTGACACAAGAAGTGATAATTGATTAGTGAAATGTAAGATATGTGTTAATGCAAAACTAGACTGAAGATTATTAAAAAATAGTATTGACAGTTGATATGCCTAATCTTCAAAAACATTCTAATGAACTTAAATTGAATCGTTTTAAAATACTGATGATGGTTCAGACTTAACTGAGATTAATAAAAAAATAACTGATATTCTATTACAGTAGATAACTAATCTAAAAGAACAAGCAATTTATCAATAAATTTTCAAGTAGACAAGATAATATTAAAAAAAAGGAGTATATATAAATTTTTAAAAATGATCCACTAAGATTTGAATTTCTATAAAATGCCACAGAGTTAATGACGATATGAGAAAATATAAAACCTCGTGATATTGGAAGTTGTTTCAGCAATAAGATGCAATTATTACTAAAAAAAAAAAAATAACATCTTGAAAAGTATAGAAGAGATCTATAAATAATTACATAGTAATAGAAAAAAACCGTAAGAACAAAGTTTTAGAATTTCAAAAAGTGAGGCATGCAACTAAATGTATAAAAAAGGGGAAAGTTTCAGGAAATGATGAAATTATTATTATAATAAAAAAAAAGCATGTGGAAAAAATTGAAAAATTGTTGGCAAAACAAATATTAATATTTAAGAAAGGTGATAAATATTTGAAAATACAGATTTATCAGACTTCTATCAGTGTCTTATACATAATCTTTACCAAATAATTACAACTTATCCACAATGAATTTTGAATTCAAATCAGTCAAAAAAAGAAAATACAAGCTGGATTTACAAATGGTTTGGCACACTGGATGAAATTCAAATATTGAGAAAAATTCAAGAAAGGACCAATAAATGTGAATTGCCATTATGATTTAAATTTTTAAGATTATGAAAAAGTATTTGATTCTATATAAGTATTTCTACAGTTATTAAAGTTTTGTTTCAAGATACTGACCCACTACATTACCATATTCTGCAACAGCAATGATTAATTATATAAAGACTAAAAAATATTAACATTGATAAAGATATACAACAGTCATTCCATATATCCAAAACTTTTTACAGCAATTATAAAAGAAATATTTTATGGATTAAAATGGAAAGTTAAGGGAGTAAAAGTACATAGTGATTATTTTTAACTATTAGTGCCCGTTTGATCCCTGAAAAACCCTTTTCTAGAATTTTGATCAATCACAGAATTTAAATCAATATAGTGCATGATTGGTAAGGATTACATGCATGTGCAATAGGTGATCCTTTTAGTTATTTACTCAGCTTTCTAATAATAAATTTTTTTTCTGTACGACAAAACTTGCCTTTTTTATGAACATTTTAGTAAAAGAAGTTGTTTACTTCTTTCTTTATTTTTTAAATGTCACGAAAAGAACAAACAGTAATATTCTTAGTCCTAAAATAAAACACATAAATCCAATGCAAATATAAATAAATCCAAGAGCTTAGAATCTAAAACTATTATGATGTTATAATGAAGATTCAAAGATAATATTTGTTATCAGCTGTAATTAAATAATTTTTTCATATTTTTTTTTATATAAATAATTTATAATGCTGTACAATAATGGTTTGTTTCATGCACTAGAATAACAGTTTGTTTTGTGTTCTGATGCAAATATATGTAACTCTTTGGATTTAGAACCTATCCAACTATACATATGAAATTCCAGAGGGAATATTTTCTACCAACAGATATATTTTTTTATAATTTTTTAATATAAATAATTTATAATGCTGTATAATAATGGTTTGTTTTATGATCTAGAATAGGGGTGGCCAAGCTTTTAGACATTGGGGCAACTTTTTTGATGAAAGTGTACCAGAGATCAACGAGGTTTTTTTTTTTTTTTGCAGGGATTCGAACCAGAAACCAGACATTTTTTTTTTTTTTTGCCAGAACAAGAAAAAATAATGTTTTGAAGTCCTGTTGTTTTTTTTTAGAATGTATTTATGAATTGTTTTTTTTTTTAATAAGAGCTTTTTAGGTATTCGGAAATATTGGTGATGTTTTTAGAACATACGAACTGATGAATTTTTTTTCAATAAGTTACGAAATGTTGAAGATATTTTATATGACTAGTATTAAATTATCCTCTAGTATTACAATTTGTTCAAGTCACTTTATAAAATATTTATTAATGGACTGTTCTCCACAAGGATATTTATATGCAGCTTTAACTTGCTCTCAAACGGCTAATTTTTATGTTATTTTGCCGATTTACGGTCATTTTATAAAAGAAAAACATACCGTATGATACTGCCCTCTTTATAATTATTTTACAACTAAAAAAATCAATATTTAAATTTAAAGTTATATCAAGGTGCTGATTGGTTGTTTTACATTTTCTAAAAAAGGGAGCGCTTGTCAATGATTTTGACAGTTCTAAGTTCTTTGTTTTGATTTTCAAAATGAAAAGATATGTTTTAGAGTATTTTTTTACATATTTATTATTTTCATAAAATGTGTGAAAATATAATTATTTTAGTAAAAAATGTTTATTTTTAGAAGAAAATTAATTGAGAAAGAAATCAATGATGTTGGCTGCATTTTGTAATAGGTTAGGAAAAGCATGTTTTATGTTGTCTGCTATAGATTATTTTTATCAATTATAAATAGAAATTTATTTTTAAAAAAACTTTTGTTTACTTTAATAAGCTGACAAATTATTAATTTGCTTTTTAGAAACTAAACTAAAAAGAGTATAATTTTAAAAGACAAAATATATTATTACTGCTGATTCTGTAAGTGACCAATCAAAAATTTAAACTTTAATTCACTCAGCCAAATTTTGAACGAGGTAACGGTTAAATTACAATACAAAATGTTTTAGAAAAGTTATAACTTCATTTTAGAATCAGTTCATTAAAATCCTTATTTCATCAGGACAAGTTACTTTCATTTCTCCTTGAGGAAAACAGCAATTAAATATTTCTAGGAAATTTTAACACTAGCGTTACACAAAAAATAATTTAATTGTTTGCAACTTCTTCCAACTTGGGGTTTATTTTTGAGATCGACAATGACAACAGGTGTTATTTTAAATTTAACTATTTTTAAACGAGAATAATTTTGAATTTTTCCTTTTTTTATTTATTATTTTTTATATTCAAATCAGTTCTGAATTTATCACTATAATTTGTCAATGTTCACGACAGCTTCACAGTTGATTTCCAGAGACCTTGCAGTCAATATCTTGGCCACCTCTATTCTAGAATAACTTTGTTCTGTGAATCTGATGCGAATACATGTAACTCCTTGATTTTTCTGTCTACTCTATAAGCAATTTTATCTCATTTTTTTTTCAATCTACTTATTTTCTTCTTATTTATAAAAAATATAATTTTTTATAACTAATGATTATAATAAAAATTATTTCACTGTCATATCTGTTACTGCAAGCAGTATCTCATATGTCTGTTTAGTTAATAACTGAAGCTTATAATTTTGTCATCTATACATAAGCAATTTCATTTTTTTTACAATCTATAGGTATGATTTCCATTTTTTTTACAAATTTATTTGGTAGTTGTAAATTATATACTGTACATTGCCTGGTGGTGCTGCTAATGTGTAAAACACAGAATGTCGCTTTCGTGGCGAACCTAAGGCTAATACATGACTGCCATCATAGTAGCCGTTTAGATAGTGGTCACAAGCGTGGCCAATTTTTCCACATCCGAACACTACATCTACTAACAACCCTAGGTTCGTATAGTTAGCCGTTTACATTGCGGCGGCGTCAGTTCTTATGCATATTGACAAAATTTGTAATGTTACTAGAATTTAATAAGTGTGTGCAGTGGAATGTTTTTCAACTGTTTATTTGTTGATGTATATGGTTTTCGGTATTCCCCAACTAACATGTTTTTGCATACTAATAATTATCAGCGGATCACTGATATTTCCCAAAGCAATTTTTTTATTTTAAATGTGGGAAGGGCTCCGTCACAGGACAATTGCAGGTGTTGGCAAAAAAAGTACCGTTTCTGTCGTGACTCTGATGAGAATAACAAAATGGCTAACATGTTATTTCAACTGTGGGACGTCCCAAACCAAGAAGGTGATGCAGTTGCGTTTCTGCAAGCCCAAAACATGTTGCCACATTCCATTCAATGTGTATGTGGCAAATCTATGAAACTTACCTGACGGACTTGGCAGTTTGTATGCTACTCACATGCCTGCAGGCAAACCGTGTCCATTCGCATGGATACATGGTTTGAGGGCTCCAGAATGTGCTTTGTCAAAGCCTTATGGCTGGTATATTTGTGGAGTCGAGACTAGCTGAGCGTTGCACGGCCAGAGATGACTTGCAACTGTCAAAACCTGCAGTTGTTCATTGGATGAACAGTTTGCGAGAGCTGTCATCTGAGCCTGTTGTCCCTCCCCTGCCATCAAATAGGAGGACCTGGACTCATCATGGAGGTAGATGTGACACTTTTCTCCCGAAAGAACCACCAGGGAAGGATCCTTCCACAGCAGTGAATCTTCGAGGGCGTGGGTCAGGAGACAGGCGAACATTTCGCAACTGCTGTCCCCTGTCACTCAGCAGCAACCCTTCTCGACGCCATACGTGAGAACATCAAGTCCGGATCGACCATCTACTTGGACAGTTGGAAGGGTTATAAGACCACTAATCTTGAGGTAGCAGGCTTTAACCATTCGTGGACCCCATAACAGCTCACCTCAGACCATCAAGAGGTTTTGGGGTCTATTGAAGTGGGAGAACAGCAAACACCGCGGCACACCATACTAATACCTGCCAAATTATCTGGTAGAGTTTATTTGGAGGCGTCTTCATAATGACAATGACATTTTAAAAGCCATATTGAATGAAATGACCGTCCACACAAGTAGCTAGTCACTAACAACTTGGGTTTTATTTGGGAAAATATTTTGGTCAACTGCCAGTTCATTGGCCAGTGAAATACTTATAGTTATGAATTCTAGTCATATGTGGTAAATAAATTTATTGATTCAAAGAATCTGTGTTTTGGTTGTGATTGTTTTGTGTAAGTCAATTAACACCTAGAATGTCAGTGTTGAAGGGTAGGGGGTTGAGCAATGTGAGGCGGCATTTGTTGGACTGCTTTTATGAATTATTCTAAATCAAACAACATGCTTTTTTGGGGGAAAATAATTGACTATTTTCATTGGTACATATATATTTAAAAAAAAAGCCTTTTCATTTCTAAACAATACATCTTTTTTATAAAACAAGTAGATTTTTAATAAAGCCAACATGTCACATGTTAAAAAAAGGTTTTTTGTTTCTAAAAAACAAAATCTTTTTATAAAACATGTAAGATAATTAAAAACAAAAAAAAACAACTCACATAATGTAGCAAAAAAAAAAAAACCACTTGTTAATCCCCCCCCCCGGGGTTAACACGTCCATTATATTTTAAAATTAAACAAAAAAAGAGATTCCATTATAATGTACATTTTTTAGAAAAATAACAAAGCCGTAGACCATATATTACAACCCCCAAAAAAAGCCGTACGTAAAAATACGGTATATTTGAGAAAAAAAAAAAGTATATTAAAACCAAAAAAAAAAAAAGCCGTATGTAAAAAGTACGGTATTTTTTTTTTAAAAAAATCAAGAGGTCGAGTAATATTATATCGCTATGTTTTTAAAGAAACAGCACCACCAACCAATGTACAGTTTTTTTTGCAAGATATATTTATAATAAGAATTGATCCTAATTTTCCTAAAATAAAGCTATCAACCAAGGGATATATTTATAATAAGAATTGATCCTAATTTTCCTAAAATAAAGCTATCAACCAAGGAAGCTATTAGAAATTTCCACAAAAGCAAATGTAGGACATATAATAAGAAATCTCCATATTGTGACTGCTTTCATTAATATTTTACATTGCAATAAATTTAAGTTTTTTTTACCTTGTTTATTTATTATCATGTAGAGAAATGTAATATAGTGAAGTAATATATATATATGCTTCACGTATATAATTTAAAAATTTGTTAGAAATTTTAAATTATAGATTTTGTTTTTTATTTGATGGAAAGTATATAAATAAATATATGCATGGACAAAATATATTAGGCCTTATTAATTCTAAACTGATTTAAGTAATTTAAACCAAAATATGTTATTAATTAACAATTGTAAAGATTTTATAATTGGGTGGATGGAAGTGACATTATTTTAACTAAATTCTAGATAATCAGACTGATTATTAGATAAAAATTATGTTGTTTAGTCAAAAAACATTAACTTTTATTTGTTATAATCCTAATTCAAAACTAATTTTGTAGCTGTAATTGGTCAGTAAACGGTGGACCACAGAGAGGTATAGAATTAATCTGCAATCAATGAATGGATATGAAATCAAACCACAATGAAACTGATAAGGCAGTTCAGTGAACTACAAATAGGGGTCTCTCAGAAAGTGTTTAGTATATTTTGAGTATACTTATACTCATGCTTAGGTTTATTATTATTCGTTCATTAATCCTTTCTCAGCCATCAGAAGCAGTGTTAAAATATAATGATAAGAGAAGCCTGCCATCTGTTCCACTCTAACCAAGACAGCAGTGTGAGCGTAATTCATCATGAAGAAGTTGGAGTAATGTATCAAACCATTACATTGATCATTGTGTCCAGATTATATGTGAACTTTATGCCGTTTAACTTCAAAGGTGTCTATAGCTTTGGGGAAGAGACCAGCCATCATTCAGCAAGAGAAACACCTTCAGATGCTGCCCATTAAATAAAATAGAAATGCGTATTAATGAAGACCATTTCAGCCAATAAGAATGATCTAGAAACTTTGCAGAATACCATAAGCAGAGCTATGTTATACCTCTTTGCCACAAAAAGTCTACAAGTACCTGAATTCAGAACCTGAACTATTAATGATAAAAAGGGTAATTTGTATGATCATTAATTATATACTATTAATGAAGAAAAGGGTAATTTGTATGAACATTAATTATAAACTATTAGGACTTTATTTTACTAACATTAAATATTTAATTTCCTATATCAGTATTTTTCATTTCCACTGAAATTTTGTTCTGATTTATTTTACGTAAATATATATATATGTTTAGAAATCAGAATGATGATGGCTTGCTTAATTTATTAGACATGCCTCAGTTCAAATAATGTAGCATTAAAAGAAATATTTATAACAAAATAACTAGCCAATAATTGCAAATCCTTGCCATTTGCTAAGTTTCTCTAATATTATTTTGTTAATTATTTTAAAATAAGAGTTAATAATGATCACTTCCACTAGCCTGCAATGTATTAAGAATTACAATAACAATTTGATCATTAATGTAAATAATGCATGTTAATGGATTCTGGATAGAATAAAAGGCTGCATAGACAGATTAAATAAATTAAAAAAGATTGTTTTTCAGTTATAAAAGTTTAGTTTTAAGCAAAACACCTTCACAGGCTGAACTAATGTGATTGTCTTATATATATAAAATTTTATTGTCCATAAAACGAGTGTGAAGCAAATGCGTTTTTCTGCTGTCGAAATCAGCAACTTAGTTTGCACAGTATATGTAGATGCATATTTCTACCCATATACTTATTTGGTAGGTGCACATTTCTACTGCATATCCTATTTTATATATATTCTTTAACTGTTCATAAACAAGTGTAAAGCAGATGCTTTTTGCTGCTGCTTACTTATTGTACTAGTATTAATATTATTTACCAGGTTGATGCCCATTCCTATCAATTAGTTTGTAAGTTTCAGTCACTAATGCCATGTAGATGCAAGATTCCTATCTGGGCATTTGGTGGTATTTATTTGATTAATATTAAAAGACATCAAAGAAAGTCTGGTTCACGTGATATTTTGTTTCCCTTATTCGAGCTGCTTATTATTAGTTTTCCAAGCACTACAGCCTGAAAAAATTTATGTTAGTTTAGTTCTTCTAATAGTATAGTTTATTAAATAATTTTTAGTGCATCCTAAAGCTTGTAAGATGAATAAGTCTTAAAACGGGCATATTTTAATAAATATTAATAGTTAGTCTGTGGAGCAAGACTGGATCTACCCAGGGATTATCAAGATGCATAAGGCCTTATTTTGTCTGTGCACATTGAGCAATGAACATCTAACCATATTAAATTGTTTTATCAAACTAGTTAAGGTAATTAAATATAACAATAGATCATTAAATGTCATTATTCTAAAATCAATCTCAGGTAAAAGACCAACAGACTGATGTTTGCAGAATATTCCTGTCAATTGTTATTTTTGTGATTGTGTATGTACATAAATAAATCATAATTTCTCATTATTCTAGCATGTCATTTGTTGCAATCAATAATGGGAATTAAAATATGAGTCTTTTGCATATGAGTTTAGTAGGGCATAAAAAGAAAGTTTTTGATTATGTGACGTCGGAATACATCCTGAAAAACTTTTGTCTTTCATCATGTCACTTTTTCTCTTTGCTTTTTTATATTATATAATCATTTTTTTTAAGCAATTATTTTAAAATTAATTTTATTTTTTGATAAATTACAATTTACTTAAGTTCTTTTTGATATAGAATATTTATTGTTAAATACATTTCTAGCAGACGCCTGCATGGAAGGATAAAAAAAATGGAAGCCACCAATAAATACATATTTCAAGATTCATTAATGAATTATCTGATTATATATCATTTTTTCCTCAAAATTTTAAAGAGAAATGTGATGAATCTATCTATAACATTGTCATTTTAACATTTAACTAAAAATTTAGAATTTGTGAATCTATGTAAAAATAATCAGTTTTAAAAGTTACAAATCTTTTTTTTTCTTTTCTAAATTTTTTAAAGGTAATGATTACTTTTTCAGCTTTATTACATTCCTTCATATTTGCTCTTTCTAACAATATATATAACTTCATATTTAATCTAATCAAACTGAAGATATTACATAAATTATATCTGCTGTATTATTTTTTTTAAATTCTATATAGTGATCCAAGTTTTCACAAGTTACACAAGTTAAGTCATCTAGATTTTGCGGATGCTATAGTTGTTTTTCAAAATAATACTTTAGAAATTCAGGAAAATATTGCAAGTGTTATTAGATTAAAATAAGAATGTAGGACTAAAGATGGAATACTAAATAGACTAAAATAATGGTCAATAGATTTTCTCAGAAAATGAAAAAAACTGATAATTGTGAATTAGAAAAAGTTAACAATTACAAATACCTTTCTTGGTCATAATATGAATTAAACTTGGACAGAATGCTTCTGGAAGCAATAGTTTAATATTAAAAGAATAAAAAGGGTTTTAATAGACATGTTTTACCAATGTGGGGCATGGACATTTAACAGATTGAAAAAAATAATTCTGAAATAGAACTGGGCTAGATATATTGCTATTATGAGATGATAATAAATGAGCGAATGAAGTCTTACAGTGGATCCCAAGAGATTACACAAGAACTAAAAAGAGACCACATATGAGTTGGATGAATGAAATAACAATGTTGGCATGATATGAAAAAGAAAAGGTACAGATCATAGAAATTGGATTAAGCTTGATAAGACTTGTACTGTGGATCAATAATGCTTGAAAATAAGATGATTACAAAAACTTTTAAAAAATTGCAAATTAGTAATTTATAAAATTGTTATATAATTTATAAAATTGTTATATCTATTTCAGATAAGAGAGCAGGCTATAACCCCCCCCCCCCATTATTTTATATAAGTTATTCATTTAAAACATATGCTCTAATTTTGAACAGAAAGTAATTTCTGTTTGAAACAAACATTTTTATTACTTAAATGCATTTTTATTTCAAAAGATGCTCCAATAGGATCATTTCCAATACTGATTTTAACTTTCTACAGCAATTAGATTATTTCAAAAGATGTGTCCCCTTCCCACTACATATATATATATTAGCACTACTTGCTTAGACTTTAAATAATAAGCTATTTTCATCAATCAACTTCTCTTTTACTACCTACATTCCCATCTTTCATAATTATTCTTTCTTTAATTAAATAAATACCCAATGAATATTTCTCTTTTGCTCCACAATTTCCTCAATAAATAACTCTCATCCTTTCCATTCTTCTTTTTGGTTCATATTTCTAAATCCTCTAATCTCTCTGCATTCCTTTTTCTAAATACCCAAATTTTAATTCAATATAAAGGTGTTTTTGCCAAACAAAACATTTAAAAGCTTTATAGAATTTCAGTACATCTCAAATAATCCATTCTGATGTCAAAAAAAAAAAAAAAAACCTACTAAATCACCTTTTACTTATCCAATTTCCCCAAAAACATAAAAAAAAAATTAACCTACTTTATAATTTCCTATCCAATGTTGAATCAAATTGTTCCCATCTATTATCAATATTTTGTTTTAATGAAATAATTTTCATTTCAAACTATCTACAAATTTGATAAGTACTAAATACTTTAAGATTTTTTTTCATTCTTTGTATAAGCTTAAGTCTAGATGATTAAAAAAAAAAAAACTAAACAAAACACTAACCACTACCATTTTTTATTCAGTCAGCAGAGGGGAAGGGGTATTACTTTTTATCATTTTTTATAATTCTTTTTATTTTGGGAGATATTCAGGTTAACTTTTATTGATTGTGAAGAGTAAAGTAATTGCTAAACTAAATATGATGCTACTACATTTCAACATCAGATGTCACTACCGAATAGAAAATAATTATTATTAATTGCTAGCTGATCAGCGTATCAAGTAACAAACAATCTTAGATTTAATCTTTTTAAAAGGCATTTTTTTTTTTTTTAAAGAAAAATAACTATATATAAGATTTTAATAATTTTAAAAACTTTTATAACCTAATTGCAAAATTTGTTTCAATTTTTTTTTATTTTAAAAGTTGAACACTTCACTGCAACTCATTTACATATTAATATCCCTAAAAAGTTTTTTTTTAAAAAAAAAAAATCTACAGTAAGTAATTAAAAAAAAAAGTTTCTACCTTTAATTAATTAATACTACTGAAAAACAATCCTGTGAAAAACGATTAAAATTTAAAACATTTTTCATTTGAAATTTAGAAAACTAACCACTTATTCCTTACATCAACGCTTCTACCATGATATACTAAGATAACATTTGAAAGCCTTAAGAGAAAACACATAACAAAAAAAAAGCACCATGCATGTATTTGATATGTCCCATTATACATATTTTTTCTCTACTTTCCAATAGTATTTTCAAAATGAAGAACAACTTGATTTTTTTTTTTGTTATATTTGAAAAAAAAAAAAAAGCATGGAGAATTCTTTCATTTACATTATATCAAAAGTGATCTCCATGTAAAGTTACTTTCAATTTAAAAAAAAAGCTTATAATACAATATTAATCATACTTTTTATTAAAACAAGCAAAACTCCATACAGTAGTGTCACTCAGTGCAAGCCAGAAGGTTTGTACATAAAATCCATATCTAGTGCCTACTCATCCAATATCCCCAGACTATTCTCTAGCTTGTGGCTTTCATCAGTGAGGAGCCTTGGATCTGAGAGCACTCCACCTAGATATAAAATTTAAAACAATATTTTCAATCCAAGCTCATTAGCTTATGTAAGTCGCACAAGTCTGAACTCAGTTCACTACCCATACATTTTGGTGTCTGGTTCTTCAATAACCATATCCACCACTAACCTATTAGGCAGGATTGGTATTAAAGCACTAAACATCACATGATCACCATTTCTTACGCTTGTTCATAACTTATTAAAACAGGCAAACTCTCCATACAGTAATGTCACTCAGTGCACACCAAAATAACCAATGGATGCCAGGTTTGCGCATAAAATCCCTATCTAGTGCCTACTCATCCAATATCCCCAGACTAGTTTCTAGCTTGTGGCATTCTTCAGTGAGGAGCCTTGGATCTAAGAGCACTGCACCTAGATCTTCTGGATCTAATGCAACCCTTCAGCAGCCACCTTTTATTTTATCTCTAACTAACTACAAAACTATGAGAATAAAATTGGAAAACACAATAATATTTTCAATCCAAACTCATTAGCTTATATAGTCATAAAGGTCTAAACTCAGTGCAGTACCTATATATTTTGCCTAATAGGATAGTGGTGACAATGGTTGTTAAAGAACCAGACATCAAAATATATGGATACTGAATTGAGTTCAGATCTATATTATATAAGCTAATGAGCTTGGATTGAAAATATTGTTTTCTATTTTATTCTCATAAATTTTGTAGTTAAGTAGAGGAAAAAGGTGGCTGCTGGAGGATTGCATTAGATCCTAAGATCTAGATGCAGTGCTCTCAGATCCAAGGCTCCTCACTCACTGACATAGCCACAAGCTAGAAACTAGTCTGGGGATATTGGATGAGTAGGCACTAGATAGGATTTTATGCACAAGTCTTCTGGTATCCACTGCTTACTCTGGCTTGCACTGAGTGGCACTACTATCTGAAGAGTTTTGCCTGTTCTAATAACAGTTATGAGCCAGCATTAAAAAGCGGTGATCATGTGATGTTTAATATCAATCCAACCTAATAGGATAGTGGTAATTATGGTTGTTGAAGAACCAAAGACAGCAAAATGTATGGATACTGAATCGAGTTCAGACCTATACGACTATATAATGAGCTTAGATTGAAAATATATTTTCAAATTTTATTCTCACAGTTTTGTAGTTAAATACAGTAGAGATAAAAGGTGGCTGCTGGAGGGTTGCATTGATTCTTAAGATCTATGTGCAGTGCTCTCAGATCCAAGGCTCTTCACTGACGAAACCCACAAGCTAGAAACTAGTCTGGGTATATTGGATGAATAGGCACTAGATAAGAGATTTTACGCACAAGCCTTCTGACATCCATTGATTACTCTGGCTTGTACTAACTAAGTGGCATTAACAAGCATAAGAAGTGGTAATCATGTGATGTTTAGTAGTTTAATATGTTTTATTATTAGTCTGCAAAATGAGCTATATAGTAATATTTACAATGTATATATGTTTGCATGCAATATATATAGTGTATGTACACATGTGTATAGGAATATAAAATGACCAATACAGCTAGTAAATTATTTCCACTCTCCATCTTATTAGTGAATAAATACTTGAAAACAAATTAATAAAGAATCTAATAGATATTCTTTTAGGAAAAAAAGGACACCCTAAATGGATACCATCTATCTAGAACTTACATTATGGAAAAGCTAAAAGGAATTCCTATTTTTTATAATGTTGTTGTAAATTTTAAGTAGAATAATTTTAAATAAATACAAAAGTTATTTTAAAAATAACATAGCAAAATTTAAAATTTACAAATAAATTTAAAATTATTAACTTTAGAAATGTTTTAACTCATTTAAAAGAATATCATCATCTATTTAGGATTTACATTGTGGAAAAGCTTTATCTAAAATAATTTCAAATAGATAAAAAAAAAAAGTTATTTTAAAATTAATATATCAAAATTTACAATCTAATGATTTTAATAAGCACAAATAATTTTGACATCAAATATGCAATGCTAAGAATACAAACCTATTCTTGGAACAAACAAGTTCAAATACATTACTAGGATAAATTTTCAAAGAATTATTTTAAATGAACACCCACCTTTTATCTGACAAAATAGATTAGCAGTGATTTTAAAAAAAAAGAGGGCATTATTTACAAGCTCATTATCTTTGTAATGTATCAGGACTTACTTGTTGATTCAATTTTATGATTTATAAATAAATTTTTAAAATTATCAACTTTAAAAATGTTTAAATCAATTTTTTAATTATATTTTCTTAAATTGTTGGTTTTTTATGATATGTTAATTTTATGAAATTTTTTTTTGTCAAAATTATTTTTGGAAATTGCAACTTCAAAAATTCAGAAAAAAGGAAACAACAATAAGAGTTAAATAACTTATCTAAGAATTACATGTTCTTGGTAATTATAAAACATTATTCTGTTTATAAATTGTACAAAAATCACATCATCCATGCACATCATAGAGTGCATTTAAGTATTATTATCAATTATATAAATTAGATTGACAGCGGAATTATTGCAGACTTATGATCTATGGTTTATTAATGTGACTTCCTACTAATTCTCTCTTAAGAAAGGAAAAAAAATTACCAAAATAGTAATTTGTGAACTGATTTGTATAATATGCTAATATACTTAGATAAAATGCAATGCATAACAATTCAGACAATTTATTAATAAAAAAATAACATATAAAATGCACATAGAAATTAAAAATGAGAAAGCATTTTATAAAATATTCTCTCACTAATTAAAATCTTGTCTTTCTAACAACTTCAGTTTTTTATGGCAAAATGTTCAAAGACTTTATATCCAAAATTTCATCTAAAGTGTGATTTTTCATCATACCTTCATTGTAATTTTGCATAATCATAATTAAATACTTGCAGATCATGATGATCAAAGTCTCACTCATTACATGAAGTAAAAGCTTCATAGAATGAAAATCTATACTATAAAACAGTTTTGAAAGTGTGCAAGTAATTTATTACTTACTAGCTGTACCCGACCACACATTGCTGCAGTTCAGTCTGGTTAAATGGAAAAAAAAGAAAAGAGAAAGCCCACATTTTGAATATGTTTAATTTCACAATGCTTGTGGGTATACAATATTTTTGATTGTTACATTGTCTGTGCAGATATAGATTGTCTCGTTTGCTGACTCTAGAACATGCAACATATAATTGTCCATGTGAGAAGCAATCCGTGTCTAGATTTAAACTGCACAATTCTAAAAATTGGTCCTGAGTTTTGTTGAGGTGATTGCAAACGCCAATTGAATTGGGAAATTGCAATCTCTCACACGAAATAATTAAATCAAAATGAAAATAAATCTAAATCTATGAAAATTCAATTTAACAATGAATGCAATTGTAAACATTGAAATGGAATCGTAAAATATTCAGTATAGCATGTGTTGCTTTTACATCCAACAGATAGTGCTGTTTTCTTTTTTAAAAAGTATGTTTTTACCTGTCCCAGGTATATAAATAGTAGACATATAAAAACACGTGCATATTTGAATGCAATGTTGTATTAAAATTTCAAAGCAATCGGTGAAGAACTTTCAGAGATTTAAGATTTTGAACAAACGAACATTTACATAGATTATGTTAATTTTTTTTTTTTCAATGAACTGTGGAAATATTTACTACCACATAAAAAATATCAGAAATATTAAATTTTATGATCTTACCAGAAGTCGTTTTGGAATAAAGGCTTTTGAAATTTTCCCAAAAAAAAGAGATAAAAATAAAATCATTTTCTTCAGCTTCTAATAATGTTTCTTGACATATAATAGGAAGTAAGATTTTGAGATCATGCAGCATTAAGAAAAAATAATAAATACAATGTTAATCTTTTTGAAAGTATACAAAAATTCAAATTAAAATCTCAATAAAATATTTTTCCAGATTTTTTATCAAAATATAAAATCATTAAATAATGCATATTGAGAGGGAAATATATATGAATTTCTCACATTTATAGAAGTTTCTAAAATTATTTTCATTTTGGTTATCAAAATACAAGTTTTGTTTTGATAACAAACTAAAAATCCTATAAAAATAGTTAATTCCTAAATACAAATAAAAATAATATATGTTGATAATTAAAATTATTCGTTATGTAACATTTCTTGCATATGGACAAATTTAGCCATTTCTGTGTGCTATTAACATCTATCATGTTAATCGTCTGAAGGAGATGATGAAGTAATTCAATATATTTCTTTAAATTATTTCACTAAAATTGTATATTAAAAAAATATTAAATGAAGACTTTATTCTGTTGCACATGTCAATGTATATTATTGCAATTATTTTTCTAAAGAACAGCTATGTAAAATCATAAAAAACAATATCTTGAGCTAGTGTAAAACTGGATGAATGATATAAATAATTAACTTGTAAAATAAGAACATATAATTAAGATTACATATAAATTATCTCAGAAAGGTGGAAACCATATTATAATAAATAACCAAATTTCTCAGTCAAGATTTAAACACAGAATATTTAAATAAATCTTATATATTGATAATAAAAAAAAAACATGCAAAATTAAGCTCACTAAAGAATATTACAAAATTAAAAAAATATATCTCTCTCACGTGCGCGCACACACACACAAACCACAAGCAATAATTTCAATGAGTAATTCTTCATAATTAAATGAGTATCGATTAATTAATAGAATACCTAAAAATATTAAAAAGTTAAAAAAAAAAACCATCTTAATATCAGTTCCAAAATCAGGTAAAAATTTTTTTATGAATTGGTGATAGCAAAAATAAAAGAATTATGCAAAAATAAAATTATTAATAAGTGAAGATAATATATGAATTCATTTATAAAAAACAATGATTTTAGATTATATAATAATCATTTATAAATGATTTGGAGCAAACATTTCCAAAAAAAAAAAGAAAATATCTGCTAAAAAATAACTCTAGAATATTAGCACACTAATTTCTTGTAATATGGCTACATCTTGTTCAGATCAATTTATAATAATACCACAAATTTCAGTTTATATTAAAAAAGTCATATGGTTAGTTGCTCATAACACATGACTTTTGAGTACCCAAATGGCTGGCAGGATGAGTACTAATTTCATTCAATTGTTCTAGATTTTTTTTGTTTGTTATTGTTAATTTATTCAGCCAAAAATGATTTAGAATTGTAGAACTAAATTTTGATAATCCTCACAAGATAAATAGAACTTGTCATAAGATTTCAAAGATCCTATAAACAGAAATTAGAAAATAAAACCCCATTAAGGTAGCAAAATTTTTGCATGTTTTCAATATTAAAAATTATATTTATTTCCCTCAAATTTTAGATGAATTGATGCCAACATCTGAATTTTATTAAATAATCCTAGTAGTTTATTGCTTGCAAGTTGACTGACCAATCCCCATCAACAACAGCCAATGACAAAAGAATATGACCATTCCAAATTCAAGAGAAAAAAAATATATACTAGTGAAAATTAAACAAACTAATCTACTAATACAAATATCTCCAAATATAATACGTACTAATTCATTATTATTTATTTGATATTTTACAAAGGTATCTTATTATTTCTGATCATCTAATTGTTATATAACACACACACACACACAAAAAAAACACACCAAAAGCTGAAAAAAATGGTATATATTAAGTTTTTCTACATCAAAATTAATTATTTTTGAGAAATTCAAAAAAACCTCCAGTTCTTAGTAGTTTATCATAAAATTTGAGATTTTAATAATTTGGAATAGATTATTTCTGATAAAAATATACAAAAACCCTTCCAACCGTATTCATACTATTTGACAAACAAATCTTGTTATGGATAACGAACTAAATATAATGTCTTGACACACACACATGTATACAGTATAAGTTAACATGTATAGTAAATTTAATATTATATAATAGGGGTGCCCAAGACGTCAACCAGTTGATCTCGTAATTTTTTTTTTGTAAAATTTGTATCTAATTTATTTTAATACAATTCTAAAACAATAACTTTTATTTCTTCTATATTTTCTTGAGTTTTTTTTTAAATCCAAGACCAGCTCTAGAAAATAACTTGTAGGTAATTTAAAATTGTAATTTAATAAATATTTTATAAAACAACATGGACAAATTGTAATACTAGAGGGAACTGAGGTAATTTAATAGTAGTCATAGTAAAATGTCTTCTGACAATTCGTATCTTCTAAAAAAAAAAAAAATATCAGTTCGGAATTATCTTCTAAAATGTTATCAATATTTGTGAGTACTTAAGAAGCCCTTATAAAACAAAAAACAAAACAGCAATTCCTAAGTTCATTCTAAAAAAACCAGGACTTCAAACCATTATTTTTTTCCGTTTCAGCAAAAATAACGTTTTTTTCTGGTCTGAAGCCCTGAAAAAAAGTAGTCATCCTTAGGTACACTTTTACCAAAAAAGTCGTCCCCAATGTCTAAAAATTTGGCCACCCCTGCTGCATAATACAATTTTATTTATAAATTAGTACTAGATATATTTAAAAATAAAATTAAAACAAAACAACTTTAATAAATATTTAGATTAATAAGGATCCCCCCCCCCCCAATCTAATAGGTCTACTTGGAGGGAGGATATAAAAAAAATCTCTTAAAACATTTAAAAATAAATCACATTGAATTGCTAAGTTAAAAAAAAAAATCACTATGAATTCATGTGCATTTTTAATTAGTAAAAAATAAATTACTGTTGTGATTTATTTTAACTACAACTGTATAATATTTTAAAACTTTATATTCATAAAATAAATGTATATAAAGACAATGAAAATAGAAAAAAAGGGTCATAATTGTAAGCATTGATGTGGAAAGTTTATTTCAATGCACAAAATGATAAATTATCATCTATTGTGGAAAAAAAAAAGAATGAAAATAATAGTTTATAAATCAGAATAATTCTTATTTATTTATTAATAGTATAACTCAACATTCTATAAAAACAATGACATATTTTCAATATAAAAAAATTAAGAAATGCCTATGGAATCACTAAAGACAACCTTAATTAGAAACATTTACAGTGAAAAATTTAAAGTTATATCCATATCTCTACCAAAAATCTGATTTATCTAAGTCAATAGTATAATCTTTAAATTAAGGCCATGTAGTGAAACACTATTCCATTTATTCTGGACATACCTTCCAATAAATTCATAATAGAATTAGAACAAGAACAAAAATTTGTACTCTAAAATGATTTTTGTGATAAGACTTCCTCATGACAAAATCAAAACGATGGTTTACAGAAAATCCACATAAACAAAAAAATACTTAGCATATACCTCCAATCAGTACAGAATTACAAAAACTATAATTATATTATCATTATATAACACAGGAAAAAGTACGTTGAAAAGCCAGATTTTGAAAAAAAAACAAAACTCTGATGTAGAAAAAACTTTAATAAGGAATGGTTATCCAACAGCTATTTTAAGAACTCTCATAAAAAATGACATATGCTGAGTGTATCTAAACATATTAGGTATAGCAGGTAAAATTAAAAAAAAAAAACCCTTGAAATCAATATAATATCAGAAAAGTTTTCCAAGCCATAATTCATTCTGACAAATCCTAAACTCAAAAAATTTAAACTTGAAATGCTGAAAAATAAAAAACAGTACCTATACAATATCATATGAACATGGAAAAGTATAAATCGCTGAAACTAACTACCCTATCAAAAGTTAGAAAACAAACAATTGCTGAGAAAAAATCGATGTTCCTAATGTATCAGTATCAATGAATGTCAGAAAGAACATAAGGATACTACGCAGAGCAGAAAAGGAAAGAAAATTTAACGAACCTGCTTATATATTACAAACAATTCTATAGCTCAACTTATTGTGATAATCTAGAACTAACCATAATTAAATTTGCCCTTAAATGTGAGAAATCAAGAAGATCCTTATAAGTAAGCTTATAAAACTTTTTAATGGCTGTCGGCTTCAACAGAATAGTTTGGTTGATTAGATTATCACCTTAAATTTAGTATTTCATAAATCTAAAGGTCAGTGGTTCCATTCCCATACTAGTACTATCACTGGTCAAACCAGCAACAAATAAAGAAGGGAGGAAGAAATACCCTCAAAACATGATGTATACTAACCTCTACATTATTGCTAAAAACTGAATGTATTTGAAAAAGTATATACTTAAGCTATATGATAGAAATAATCCAACATATAATTAGATATACTGTTCTTATGAAGAATTGTTAGAGGTAGAATAGTAAAAACTAAGGCCAGATTTCATACAGAGTTAAATAATAACGTGAAAGCTAAACACCTTCAAACAGATACGCTTTAAAAATGCTTAAGTGACAGCTAATCAGATGGAATAATGGCATCACATGGGACCCCAAGTTCTAAAACACAAGCCAGAACTATTAGAAAAAGATGGATCCATCTTAATCTATGCCTCAATTATATTTAAATAAGCCATTATTCCATCTGATTGGCTGTCACTTAAGCATTTTTAAAGCGTATCTGTTTGAAGGTGTTTAGCTTTCACGTTATTATATTATCTGTTTACGCTTAAATTTAATATATTTACATTTATTAATATCATTTCATTAGATTTAAAATATTTCTTCATTGTAAATCGGATGATTTCACGTTGTTAATTTATATATATAATATTTAGTGGATTAAATGTGAAGGTATTTAGCTTCACACTCTTAGTTCAAAATGCTTGAGTCTGGCTTATTTAAATATAATTGAGGCATAGATTAAGATGGATCCATCTTTTTCTAATAGTTCTGGCTTGTGTTTTAAAACTTGGGGTCCCATGTGATGCCATTATTCCATCTGATTGGCTGTCACTTAAGCATTTTTAAAGCGTATCTGTTTGAAGGTGTTTAGCTTTCATGTTATTATATTATCTGTTTACGCTTAAATTTAATATATATACAGAGTTAAAATAAGTATATCACAAACAATACATGTAATTGTGGCATCTTGTATTTACTAAATCCACCCTCATTAATCATGACCCTATAAAACTCATACACTGTTTAAGTATGATAGAGCAATTTTATTATGAAACTATTCCAATCTAAAGGTTTTAGTAATCTTTATAAAAATTCCATTCTTATCCATCATGCAATTTTTCCATATCAATTAATCATAAACAATAGCTCATTGTAAAATAGTTCTAAATTTAGAATTCTATATTTAAAATGCAATACTACCAAGTGTGGAAAATTATGAAATATAATGTTTACTATTGCTTAATCATTGTATTCTATTTACAAATGATGTGGTCAATTAAATCACAGTTTTGAGCCAAATTTTTCTAAATATGCACACATAGATATAAGCATAAAATTAAAAAACATTTTGAGTAATTCTTCTAATCAGCATTCAGTGAATTCTGTTTAAAATATTTAAAAAGATCCCTAACTTGGATATAAAAATTGTCTCCAAAGAAGTAGGTTTCTAAACTCAATGAAATCTCAACATCCTTGTTAAGTCTATGGTATTTTGAGAACTGTTATGTCTCCAGTAATATTGAGATTATATGTAAATTAAAGTCTTTTCATTAGATATTTTTTCAGATAATTGTGCAATCAGTTTTAATTTTTTTTTTTTTTTTGTTTATGGTCAATTGATTCTTTAAACTGATCGTGAAACAAAAAATAATTGTAAAGCCGTTTTTTTCACCAACTATATTTTTAAAAACTCAACTGACCATGAAACAAAAGAAAATACAAAAACTTTTTCAATCTTTTTCCGACTATGATTGGACAATACCTGAAAAAATATTGAATGAAGTCTAATTCATACACAATCTCAATATTACTAGGTATAACTGTTTTACAAAAGACCGTAGCCATGATAAAGATGAATGAGATTTCATTGAAATGGCAGCTTATTTCTGCTGCAATGATTTCTAGCTCTATAAATGGCCATCTTTTTAAAGACAGCAGAATTCTTTGATTGCTAAACACAATACTTTCTCAATGCAAAGAAATGATGTACGGTAAGTGCAAGAATTTATTTAATCTTTTAATCATGAAAATCTTTATTATAAATATAAGCATGCCACACAATCATAATTTTAAAACATTGTAATTATCTTTAATCTTTATTAAAAATTTAAATTAAAAATGGCATATTAAATGGGAATTTTTATTCTATTTACAATTTAATTTGCATACATACTAATTTCTAATAATTCAATATTTCATGACAACTTTTTTATACACTAATGAAATTGTTAGTACAATCTCATAGTCAATTAAATTTTTTTATTATTACTACAGTAATAATTTTTATATTCCTAATAAGTGTTAAATATTATAAATAAAAATTGGTAAGAATTCAAATTTGTGATTAAAATCAATAAGTGATTTATCAAATAATTTATAGCTAAAAGATATGAATGTTTATTAACTCATAGATCACATACAGATAATTTGTAATTAAAATAATAATTTCAGCAAAATCATAATTAATGAGTTTGTATTCAAATTTGTAAAAACCTAAAAACTGATTTGAAAAATAATTTACAATTAAGAGATATACCCAATTGTTACATCAAACTTCAGATAATCTAAATTAAAATTTATAAAATGGGTGATAATTTTGGATTTATAATAATATAAAATTATGATGCAGCGGATACTTTTTTAATTTATTATCAACAACACACTGTATTTCTTTGAAAGCTGGCTTCAGCTAAAATACATGTTTTTTTTTATTGTATACTGAAAAATGAACATTTTACAAATTGCAATAATCTCTTAATGTCAATAATTACTATGTGAAATATTGCTCAATTGCAGATGAGTTTTAAGATTTTATTCTTTTAACAAAATTTGAAGATACATTTATTATTCAATGATATCTTTTAAAATGTATATCTCTATCCTATGCAAAGAATTGCAACATTAAATGATATATAGATTCCTCTACTTATTATCATTAGGTACCATTAAATCAATAAGAATGGCATTCGGCCATTTTATAAATTTTTTAGTATGTATATACCTTGAGGAGTAATTTATGACTGCTGCCCCCCACCAAAACTGAAATGATATTGTTGCTGACAAATCATCATCATCATTTTATATTATGACTACTTAATACACATAATATAATATTAAAAAGCAAACAAACTGTAAAACAAACAATATAAAGGATATTAAGATGCAGCTCTTTTTGTGAAAATTGTTAGAGAAGGCAAAGTCTAGTACAAATAACAGTATAAGATGAGAGATACAATTAACAAGTGGAAAAGATTACATCTAGTTATCATACTTCAGATTTTCTACACCTATACTACTTTTCTGAATCCATGATAGCTCTATAATTGATATTTGTCAATTCAATCCCAATTCTTTTTTTATAATTTTCTATTTTAAGTTAATTAGTTGAAATCTATTTCCCAAACAGTCAAGAAACTAATTTCAAAAATCCATACTGCTCAATGTAAAATTCTTCAAAATTATACTCAACGACCTTTTAATATAATTTATCAAGCTCTTTTCCAAGCTATAAATAAAAAATGTATCAGATTATTATCAAATGCCTTTTTAAAGCAATGGGCTAGATAACTTCTAAACTTTTTTTTATCTCTATAAAATGATTGTATAATAACTTTTCTTAAGGCCAAAATTAAGAGTATTAACAAATAGGTGGTACAAGGAGTTGATATGATAGTTGTAAATGAAAAAAGTCAAATTCCACGAGAAAGATCATTTGGGTAATAATAAAATCTGTGAGTTCAACTCAAATCGCATATACTATTCTTAAATCATGAAGATTGTTTGGCAGCATAATGCTCTAATG
The DNA here is from genome assembly GCA_028023455.1 of Epiperipatus broadwayi. Lineage (NCBI taxonomy): Eukaryota > Metazoa > Onychophora > Udeonychophora > Euonychophora > Peripatidae > Epiperipatus > Epiperipatus broadwayi. The sequence continues at coordinate 950,038 of JAQFVV010000051.1, forward strand.
CCTACGAAGAAAAAAAGTTTCCTAAAAATGAATCTAAAGATGATTTTAAAATGACACCCTCTAAAATGGTTGGATGGTTATCAGATTATGGACTAAAAAATGAGCAATATTTTTTTCAACAATATGATTAATATTGATAATGAAAAATGGTAGCTGGATTACTGTGCATAGAACAAAAGTAAAATAAATATCTGTATAAACTAGACAAAATGAAATCATCAGCAGGTAAATTAATTTCAAATCTTTATTCCATCAAGAATTTCAGATATAGAATGTATACACATGATTCTAATGCTAGCAGTGACTTTTAAGTGATTCCGGACGAGACATGAGATAATTATTAATTTACTAAGTGAATGATTTTAAATATTTATAATTATGTGGACTATTCCTATAATATAGAATCAATTATTAAATCTCTTTAGAAAAATTAAAATTTTATGGTAATACATGTTTCAAGTGATATTCTCCTCACTTCTTCAGGTATTGTTAATCTGACTAAACATTACTAGAATAGGGATCGAACTTGAGATCTTTAGATTTGTGAATATTAAATTTAAGGTGACAACATCACCTTTAAACAACTAGACTATCAAAAACATTTGATGCTAAAAAAAACCATTGCCCAAAGAAACTCCATAGAACAAAACTGCATAAAAAAATATATATGACAAAAGTCCATGATTATAGAAGCCTAAGCTCACACTCGAGTGTAAAAATGTTGAAATATTCAATAATAATAGCATTAAAAAATATAATTAAATAAACATATTTTTTTTTAATCCTATGAAATTTTCTATGAATATTTGAATTTGTTAACTTTATTAGCTTACAATTTGAAGTCAAATACAGAATTAAAATCATAATGCAAAATATTATATATACACTTTCTATTCATAGAAGTAATTACAGTATGAATAAAGTGAAAATGTAATAAAATACTTAACAACTTGCAATATAAACAGGCAAGTATAAAAAATAGTGATCATGTGATGTTTATCGGCTTAAAACTTACAATATACATACAAATGTAATTAATTACATAGTAGTTATACTTATAAAATAATTTTAAATAAAATAATGTTCTATATATATATTAGATTTACTTTAAACATGTGTGATGAAGGCATTTTACCTATAGTTAGTTATATGTTAGACTATTTCCTCCATTTAGTTGAATTGTTAAATGTTTTTAGAAAAATTTGAGTTTTTCCAAATATATTCAATAGTTAGTATTATTGTATATTAATTGGTATGTTACTATTAATAGGACACATTTGGAAAAGTATAAACAAAAATTGAATTTTTTAAAAACATTTAACAATTCAACTAGATGATGGAAAGAATCCAACATATAACTACAAATAGTAGATTTAGTGATTGTTTATACCTATTTGAAGATTTTAATCTAAATGAGAGAATAAATGCTAATAATTACATGACAAACTCAATAATAAGTGCTGTTTGTCAACATGAAAGAAAGTTCTGACACCGTCCTATTATTTAAATGTTTATATTTAGTCCTTAAGCAGGGATCTTCAAATATAATTACATGTATAATTGTTTCCATACTCTATTCTAAAGATAAAATTTAATAATATTTATTGTACCAAGTGTAATTTCGACACTTTCACGTTCATACTCAAGTGTCGAAAGTACATTTGGTACAATATTATGTTTAAACTCTGTATGAGTATTTTTCACAGTAATTACACGTATAATTATATATGTGCTTAATGATAGTAAAAAGCATCACATTAAATTATTGTGAATATTTCATCATTAAAAAAAACATATATCTGCTTACAAAAAATATTTTAACTAATTCCAATACAATATTTAAGAGTATGGTATAAATTATGAAGAGTTCTGAAACCAATTCTATGTGTAGTATTAATCATTTACAATTCAAAATTTGATAATTATATGGAGTATAAATATATATATATATAATAATTAGAAAAATTAATAATAAAAAAATTTCAAGTTTTTTTTTCTAAGATACAAGCATGATATATATTTACTAAAAAACATAATATAAAAAAGTTAAATATTTAGCAACTATATCAATTCTACAAGCTAATCCAAGGTGACAATTTTACTAATAGCGTAATAATAAAGAAATAAGTTTATTACTGAATTAAAATTGATAAAATAACCATAAAAATTATTTTAAAAAATGTATCAAAAAATTTATATAAACTAAATAATTCATATAATAATATCCTAGCACCTCACTGAGGATGCCAGTAGCAGAAACCGGTCTAAGATTGGGGGTATTCTACAAAGCTTGTTAAGAGTTTGTTTTGCAAGCTCTAAACGTAATAGTAATCAATTATGTAATAAATACATTACACGGATATTATAACAAGTGATATGGTCAATCACAAATGACATGCTGTTACATTAAATAAACAATGGTAAGATATATTTCTGTCTTCAATTATGAGATTTGTGCAAATCTGATATTTTTAATTGTACATAGTGAGAAACAATTGATTGTATTGAGATAACAAATGTAATATGACCTAACATACCATCAGTGTATATTTCTAATATTGTTTGACATAGATAAAGTTGATTTTTTGAAAAACATATTTGAGAAACAATCTTTCTCTGTAACTAATCATTTTCTGCCCAATAAAATAAGTTAAGTATGATACTGCAGAATGTGAGGAATATACCTTTACTTGGTCCTCCCTATATCACAAATGCATCAGATGATATACCTTAATAGGAAGATTTATATATCACTAAGGTATTAGATGGGTAAATTTAATTAAGATATAAATAAACAAATTTTGAACTGTGAATTATGACAATACAAGGCTCACAAGACTAGTTTCAAAGAAATTCATTTTCAGTATCAAGTCCTAAATCATTAACCACAAATAAGTATGTTTGAATTTTATTTATATTAAACAATTTCATTTGCTTTATTTTTAATTATGGAAGATGACGCAACATTATATTATACATGCACTCGTTATATATAGAATACATATAATTTACATTCAGAATGGATAAAAATTATAAACTTTCATTTTTTCACATATCTTATATATCTGTAAAAAAAATATTTTAGTTTCTAAAATTCATAATTATTAATGTGTCTCTTTTTATACAGTTAATAAATACATAAACAAATACCGTATTTATCAACATATAAGATGCAGTGGCATATAAGACATACCCCCTTTTTTATACTCATTTTTAAGAAAAAATAATAATTTTCAAACTTTTTCATTAATTTCCACAATAATTTACTGTATTAATTTTGTAGTTATTTATGTCTACAAAAAATCTAATTAGGGAACACTTAGGTGCCTTTTAATCTTCATCCTCAAAAGTCAGAAATTCATCTCCAGAGCTAAATGAAGAGTCTTTGTAGGACTACTCATTCTCTATGCCATCAAGTAAACTATTAATCCCATATTTCTTAAATGACTTTAAAACTGTCTCATGTTACACAGCATTCCATGAAGTTTTGAATCATTCACAAATCTGTGAAATGATAGGCCACTTCCTTATTCCTGATGGTGTCACTTCAAAATTTATAGATTGCATCCAACTGTTCCATTTCTCCTTCACGACTCCTTTAAATGGTTTATTAATGCAGATATCTAATCGTTGAAGTTGGCTCTTTAGGCCACCTGAAATACGATAATGTTCTGGACAAATCTACAAAGTTTAAATGTTACAGTGCATTGGTTGAAGTGTGATGATGCGCACATTGGATGAATCAAATGTCAATAGATCTGAACTCTGTTTTACTGGAATGCTCCCTCTTTCAGTAATGAAACATAAAATATATCATGCAAATTATTATCTTTACAGATAAAAAAAAAATTATGGAAACGATTTATTCGAAAACACTGCTTCGCAAAAGGACAAAATGCAATAGAATACTTATATAAGTATATTAATACAAAACAAAAGTTTTAGACTGACTATAATTTCAATTCATAATTTTGATTACTTGTGCATAAAACACAATTTTAGGTGTATTTTGAGAGGTAAAAAAATACTTCCTATAACTCCAGCAAATACGGTATATTCTAGTAAGATTGGAATTTAATTTTATTTTGTATAAACCTCAGACTGACTTAAATATGCATGTAAACACTGTCTATTAGCTTATTATTTAACCAGTTCCAAGGAAATACCCTTCATGAATTGTGCAAATTCCTAATATTGCCAACTACAAATCAGAATAGGTTCGTAATATTGGTTTTTGCCATAGATAAAGCATGGAATTTCTTAAACCAGTCATGTGAATCTTGTATAATTCAGAATTAGTTTAATATTATTTTTTTATCTTAATTAACATAAGGGGTTTAAATATATTTATTTATAATAATTCATATATATGTATGTATATGAGATATTTAAAATTTTATAAATAGAACATATTTAAATAATAAAGGTAAAGGAAGATGGGGGAAAGGAGCATAGAATTAAAATTTGACAATTTAAATACAAAATATTTTAAATAAAGCATTACATAAAAAGAAACTTATATGCCATGAGTTAGAATACAATTTACCATTGACAATTAATTTAAATAAGACAAGATAAAATTATATAACAAATAAAATAAAAATCATTTAAGCTTATTAAAAAAATATTTTTAATTTAAATAAAAATATGATTGTCAGAATGATTTTTATATTTTGTAGTAATGTTTTGTCATTCTAAGAATCACTTCACATTTATATCTAAATAATTCATGATTTGATCATATTTACACTATTAAAACTGAAGTTTTATTGCTACAGGTCAAGAATGTAAACAATTTTTTATCAGATCCATTTACTGATATCTATCAATAAAGAAATCAATGAATATGCAAAAAGTTACTAACCATTTCACTACTTCCAAGTAACACAATTTCATTTCCACTTTGATTTTCCAACTCTCAAACAATAAAGATATATCTTCCTGTAAGTATGTTTAAAATTTTGTCTAACATGTGGTTGAAATCTCTTCAAATTTCTTCTTCACTTGTTTGCGTTGTTGAGGTATATATATTTGTGTTGCAAAAATGGTGAATGGGTGTCAACTTAGTCCAATGATAGCAATCGATCATATTTAGGATTATATCCAATGTCAGATCTTATTATGCATTCTTTTTTAGGTCTTGTAACTTGAGGAATTGTTACATATTTGATGTCACTTTCTAACAATCACTGAATAATTAACTTTTCTATATAAAGTGTACAACTAACTAAATCATTATTGTTAATGTTCAAGCACATAATTTATTATTTCAATCATCGTAGTTCTATATTAGAAACAAATTAGTTTTAATTAAGTTTAGTTTATTGTTGTCTTTCATGTTATTTACTCTTACAGCTCTTTATGTTTTTTCCCCTGGGTGACTTAATTTATTGTTAGATTAGCTACATTTACAACTAAAGAAGTATTTTTATGATTATTTATGAACATATTTTTCAATTTCATTTTTTTTTTTGTTTTTCAATTACATCTAAAGATGATAACAATTATGATTGAGAAGTCTATAGCTAAATTTAGCATTTTATTTTCTAAAATGATTGAAAATTCTCAATTTTTTAATGCTACATAATTTCAGAGTATATGTCCAGAAGTAAAGCAGTAAATGGCTTATTCAAATGTTAACCCATAAAATATGAATAGTTGGTGACAAACATTTGAAGTGGTTAATTTCTACATAGTTTAAGAACTGAACTAATTAAATTATAAGCTTCAAAGAAGATAACTGACTGACATTAAAATATATAATCATTTTCATTGAAAGATAGGTAAAAGGAACACGACAGATATTGAAAATGCTTTCAAAAATATTAATATTCAATTGTTTGAGATGCATTTAATATGTTATTTTATAGATATTTTTGAATGTAATTTCTTGACAATAAGTTTACCAAGGTTAGTAATGAACTCTATTTTATTATTATACTCAGGACTAATTATCATATTGAGAATTATATTATGCTTAATTGTGGGATTAATACTTAAAAGAGCTGATGTCTATTTGGTGTGAATTTTTTAATGCAGTGAATAAATTGTAAGAAGTGAAAGCAGAAACATCACTATGACATTACAAAGAAATAATATTTTGGTCAGAAGATATGTCATTCATTTTTTTCTTTCTCTTGTGTCATAGCATCAGCCGGGAAGCGAACCCGCTAAACCGGGACAACTGCTTGTAAAGCAGTTAACGCTGACCTCTTGACCACCAATACTTGACATGTCATTATCCTTAAAACATTCTGATATAGCATATTTTCAATAATATATGCCTAAGATCAGTTGCATACTGTTATTGCAAAGATGTTTAATTTTTTGTAGCCCAGTGAGTGAGTGATATTATGAAGTTAATATGATCTAGCCTGGATCATTTGAAAAAGTGACAACTACGAATACTGAAGGTTAGTGGAAATAAATGCCAAAAAAATGCAAAAATGTATCTCTTTAGCTGAGTGATCTTTTCCATCTTAAACATGATTACTAATATATTAATGGAAATAAATTATTAATAAATATAACTTCTCTAACAAGCATTAAAAGTGCAAAATTGTTGGTATTAATGGAAATTTTAAGTGATGTATTGAAAGTCAGCTCTCTAAATATGCAAGCTGAGCAATAATTGCAATCCCTTTTTTTTTTTGAAAGACACTTGCAATAAAACTCAAGATCTTTTGTCATTTAAATTTGAAGAAATGTTAGTTCCATCTTCAGGAATACATTTTTTTTTTTATGTGACTGCCATACTATATAAAAATACTGATAAAATTGTTCAGCAATATGCATCTATTTCAGGAAAATCTTATTGTTACCTTACAGTAATGCCAACAACCCAAGTAAATAAAATAGTGGCTTGACTTATATTACAACTATAATAGTGGCTAACATTTGTCAAAGGGTAAATATTTAGTACTATGATTATTATTATTAGTAGTATCGGTGCTCCAAAGCAGGTAATTATTTCTGGAAAGCAAGTATACTGCCATGACTTGTCAATTTTTTCATGTAGTAAAGCATATTAAGCACAATGATTGGTCTGACATTGCAATGAATTTATTTCTATTTAACTGAAGTTGCAATAACCAATATATTATTTTTATTGTGTAATAGATTTTCATTAGATGTAAGTTTTTGATTGGATTATCGACAAACTCATAGTGCAGCTTGATAAAATATTCTATTATTATTTAGTTATAAAAATAGCTTTAAAGTATTGATCAAATCAATCCCCCCCCCCCCCGTAATTTGATGCTAAAATCAGTTAGAGACGTACAAGAAAGTATAGCTTGCCATCAATAAAGTCAATTCTAAATAAGGAGAATCGAGCTAATAAGCCAGATTTATTGACAGAGGATTTGTGTAGTTTAATAGTATTAATAAGTTTATCAGCTGCACAAAGATCATTCGTAAGAGATATTTCAAACATTATTTGAAAATATAAAGATAGATAAATAACAGATTATGTTGAAAGTATTTATTCACATTTCTCATTTTATATTTATTATCATATAGCTATAGCATATGTTTTGGTCTAATATAAAATTCATTTTATACATCTTTATATGGAAAATTATTTTAAATTCTATTTATCCTTGATGAAAGAGTAATCTAATTTTGTTTAAAAACAAAAAATTTAATCATACAAATATTCAAGATCAACATATTAAAAATTATACCTAATATTTTTTTTTAGTTGGATATTTATATCAAGTTTCTTTATGCTTATGAATAATAAGAGTTAAATAATTGAATCATAAAAATTAAATTTAAAACTTCTAGAAAAATAGTTAACTGTTATATACATTATCTTAAAAAAAAAAAAGTCCATCTACTAAATCAAAATCTTAGGTGCATTGCAGTTCCTTTCAAAAACAAATTTATACCTTATAATCCAAAATACTCATGGTGCACATATAAATATTCATGTATTAACTACATGGTAACCAGCGATTGTCCTTTCTATTTATTGCTCTTCTTTTAACCATATCTCAAATCTATCATCAATCCAGAAGAATTGTCTATCAATTGTCAATATATTTTATAGTAAGTGAAAAAAAAGAAGAAAAAAAACAGCTGATTTATTAATTGTTAACAAAATTCAACTTAATACTCTCCATTTCATGTAGTATATATCTTATTATTTTTAATCTTTGATCTCAAATAAAACTGTCAACTTAATAATTAGCATAGGTAATTTTAAAAGTAGTCTAATGAATCACAAAGTAAATAAAATATATTCATATATATCTTAAAAATATATCTGTATATTAATTTATCAGTTTTTCATTATCTATATGCTAACAGGTGTGCATCTATACATGAGTGATAATATCTTCCAGCAAAAAAAAATCTACATTTTATATGTGTTTTATATAACAAACTCATCATCATCAATGCAAATTTAAACATTTCTTATTGCTGATGCAAAGAATTTGTAAATGGAGACTAAACTCTGACATATTAAGAACATTGAGAATTTTCTCATATATATCAAATTAGATATGTGCATGTACATGCAAATTAATCTTGTTGACATCAAAAGTTACTTCATTTCCTATATATCTAAATATCACACAGCCTTAAAAAAAAAAACTAACGTTTTCCTATCACTATTTTCCTAGTAGATTTGGAAACAAGTTTGTAACTGTTTTCATTTTTTTTTTAAATTAATGTTATTTTAAGATGCAAAACTATTTAAAGGTACCACCAGATGAACTCAACGAGATTATTATCAGTGATAAATAGCAATTCGACAATTTTCTTTCACAACGTACTATGAAGTAAATTTTAATTATCATCAATGAACGTGATCTTAATTGACTATTCGTAATTTATGCTCAACCTATTAATTTGATATTTATGGATTAGAAGTTGGTTAGAATCCTGTGTCCAAATATAACAATTAATCATTACACCTGTATATTCTAAATGGGCGGTTTAAATTAAATATACAATTGTTTTCCCACGCTGATCTTAGCAATCTGACAAATTTGACTTGTTCATTTCAATAGAATTATAATTTAAAAACACTTTTATATATATATACACGCGTGTATAAGTATATAATTTGCAATTTTATTGGCTAACATATATTTGATACTTTGACATGAACACGTCATAATTCGAAAGCTTTACGCAGTGATATGTTGAATGCAGTATGAATATATAAAACTGGTTTAAGTTAGTTAAATTTTATTTATAAATTTAATACAAAACAAAAATTATGAAACGGTTCGCAAATGTGTCTATTTAATTAAATAAAAACAATTATTTTCTTAGAATAAGGGTGGAACAATCTCATAATTGTTAGATGTGTAATTATTTAAACCATTTAATGACCCTAAAAAATCCTATGATATTAAGAACGATCAGAGCTCGGAGATGTTGGTCAGAACGGAATAGTTCATTTTAAAAGGTAATCAGGGATGTTTGAATGTAGCCCATACACAGAACAAAACTATCATTATTGATCATATATATATATTTAAGTATTTTCGAAATCTAATGATTGTCAATAATAAATGGAAGATAAGAATGTCTAATCAAATAGCAAATTATTGACAGATGTTTACAATATTTTTTTGTAGAAATCTTCCAGATACATCAAACAAGAATCGGAGCTTTCACTACAAACGGGGAAAAATGTCTTCAAAATAAAAAATATTTTAAAGTGATGTGAACAATGGATTCATAAATTAATTGTTACGACTGAAAATATGTATAATCAGGATGGAAAAAACAGTTAAATATTAGTATATGGATAGATTGAATCGCGCTGCAATCGCATCACACGTTAATAGAGTGGACTTTTCAAGATGGCAACAGTAAAACGCTGCAACCAGACTAAGCAGTGTGTAAATTGTTTTTTTCACTGACTATGTCGATTGGGACAGTTAGTCTTTTCTCAATTGTGTCAAAATGTTTTGAATGTGTAATTAAAATAATGTCTTCATACTCCCACGTGATTCAAAATTAAGGATACATAATAAAATAGTTAAAAACTTACCATATTATTACGGTGTTTATTTCAAGACTCCATTTCGCGCGTACGCACAGAGACCCGGATGTCAGTATATCAGATATACGCATGCCATAAGTGAAATCAAGTATTTTGCTCCACCATTTAAATATATAAATTGATTTCGAAAAATCTATATTATGCACATTGATCATATTTAAAGTATTGTATAGTAACAGATAAGTTTATAATATAAAGGAAATCTTTCTTTTTTTTTTACAAAAAGAATCATTTTATCCAATTAAAAATGAATGCGCACATCATACTTAGTTGGGAAAATCTATTTTTGTAGAAAGGTATAACAGCATCTAATTTTTCTAAACTCGAAAGTTGTTAAATTTTGGTTACTTATAATTTTTTTTAATATACTTAAAACAATTTATATGTAATTAAATACCGTGTTAAAAGAATGAGTCGTTATAGAATAAAAAAAGGTTTTTTGTTCTTTTTTGACTTTTTAATACATTTTCCCTCTTAAATATAAACGTGCCTCAAGTTGAGTACCTGCTAGACATGTTAGCCAGAACCCTACGTGTACATATAGTTTACTAAAGCGCAACATGGCCGGGATTAATCAAAAAGGACCAGCAATCGTGGGATATTATGAACTTGTTACTTCTACATACATAGAATTTAAACGTCATTATGACAATCTGGATTCTGATTATAAAATTGTGTCTACTACAATTGCTGATTTCCAAAAGTATTGTCATTTTTCAGAGTGGGATGTAGTATTAATATTTGGAATGGCTATATTATGGACGGTTCTACGCTGGTTATCAACTCAACTTATTTTTGTGGTAAGTCTTGTTTGAATTTTTTAATTCTAAAATTATCCATGAATTACATTGAAATCTTTCTGAACTTAGTCTACTTACAGAAATAAATGAATTTCTCTTTAAGGAAAATTAACCTACGAAATTTCAACTCTACTTGCTAACATTATTTTCTATTGATAAGATAAATGAAATATAAATGATTAATTGCTAGTAATATTTTTATAAAGATAAATAAGTTTAGTTCTAGCCTTATTTAAAAACATTGTTTTAAATTCTTAATTTATGCGCGATTTGTATTATTTCATAAGTTTTGATAACTTTATTTTGATTTCGTAAAACATTGCAATATTATGAATTTTTATATATAATTTAATAATTTCCTTAATAAATCCAATAAATGGTAATGTAACATTCATATTTATTTTTAAAATAACTTAATCAAACATTAGAGTTTTAAATTCAGTATTGTGAAAATATCAAGTTAATTTTTGTTTGTTTACATCTGTCTAAGACTAGTCTCTTGATAATAAATTTTCTCTGAATTGTTATCGAATTTGATCTTTTATATGTAATTTATCCTTTGTACTATTTATTTTTCTTTCCCTTTTTTTTCATAGATCATATATTTGAAAATTTTAACTAATGAATTAAAGTATTTTAACTTTAGTTAATAAATATATCTAAAGTTTTAAGTGAGTGAATTTTTTAAAAAAAAAAAAGTATATTATTATAATAAAAAGTTTTTTCTATAACTAAAAATATCCTGAATTTTTTTTTAAAATGAAGATTTATTAATATTTTTTCTTTAAAACTATTCTTTATAACTGATTTGCTACTGATACAATGTGCCACTATTTGTCTCCCAAATATATGTGGGCCTTGTTTAACGTTAGTGGGTGTACCCTAAACTTGTGTTATAATTTACGTTTAATTAAAAAAAGTCTAAATCTAATAAATAGTTTATTTATTTCTAATAAACGGGGTTTTTTTTTTATTCACTGCAAACCATTTACCTGTTTCATAATTACGTTTTATTAAAAAAAAAAAAAATTCGTCTGAAATTGTTGATAGTAAAGTTATTTCATGTGTTATTTTACTTTATGTATATTGAATAAGCTTGTTGATAGTTGTGCGTGTGTGCTTTTGACATGGTAGACATGCATCCTACTCATAGACAAACTTCCTATGAAGCTTTATTGAGGCACCGCGGATCTAGAGAAATATCTCCTTTTGCTATGTTTATTATGAATTGAAATTTTAAATTTTTAATAATGTAAACGGTATGGTTCACTTTTCTTTATTACGAATAAAATTTTAAATACTGCATTCAATTAATTAGATGCCCTGCTTGGTTTAGTGCAATAGCAAAGTGTCAAGATTCGCGGATCGATTCAAGTTCTAGTACTTCCGTTACTTGAATTTCTTACGAATTCCTAATCAATAACGCCATTCGTTTATTATTAATTGGATAGTGTATCGGTGTTGTGAATTTCTCATTATCATTATTAGTTAATTGCCAAAATGCAGGCCATATTTTTCAATCATTTCTATCGTTTGTTTTATTTTTCTAATAATCATAAGTATTTCTCTCTTTAAAATCGTCATTCAGTTTTTACTTCTACTATTCCGTTTTTGCAGTGTTTCAGTAATCCTTCCAAACGCATCTTCAATAATTCTCCTATCCTTCTTTTCATAACTTTTTTACCCCCCCCCCAAAAAAAAAAATTTTTTTTTAATTAATAAAAATATATATATATATATTTTTTTTCACTTAAATTTTTTGAAACTTTTACATATCGATTTTATATTTTCAGCCTGTTTTCCAAACTCCTACAAATTCATTTATAATCTGAAACATTAATTTTTTTTCATCAATATCCATGTTTATGCTCCATATAAAAATGTATTTCAAACAAAACGTTTAACAAATCTCTTTCTTAGATCTAATTTTAATGGTCCAGAATAATCTCTCACTCTTGTTTTGCAATTCTCACTTAATTTTTTTCATTACTATCACTTTCTTAATTCGCCAAATATTTAAAAGTATTAGCCTGCTCTATCTTTTCTTCTCTGTTTCTTTTTATTTTTTTTTAACTTTTGTTAGTATTTATCTTTTTTTACCAAGTTTTGTCCACTTTGTACAACATTTTTGTGAGTTAATCCTTACTAATCTGCAAGTTTTGCCTTATTGTCAGCATATACTCTCCTACTCTCAGTGCTGCCTTTATCAAACAACATTTATTTTACAATTTGTTTAAATAAAAGTGAAAATTTAAAAAGTAGAGATGTAGTCTTTTACGTCTTCTGATTCACATATCTTTTATATGCTTTTTCAGGGTTAATAAAACAAACATCTTTTCTCTATTCTATTTTTTTTGAACAATACTTGTTATTACAGTTACATCTCGTTCCTCTATTTTTTTTATTTCCAAATTTTTCTTCAGATAGGTCCATATCTATTTGTAATTCATCATTTCAAGATCAGCAGTAATAGGTCATTAATTAGCATTTTTCAAGTAGAGTATCTCACCAATTTCCGTGCCTTAACTAGTTTAATGCTTTACACCTCTATCCTTTAATATCTGTAATTATTTCATTCTTATTTACATGACTGCCACTTTCAATTATTATAAATTGTCTTATTATTTGTGTAATATAATCTCATTGATATATTCTTTCGATCTTTTCAGTGCAACTATTATTCTTTGCAAATAATTTATCATTACTAATATTTACTACTAATAATGGTAAATTCAGTTACTTCTTGTGATTCCATTCACATTCAGATAGTTTTATTCTATTATTTATTTATTAAGTTAAATTTAATTAATTTTTTTTTTTAAGTTTATATTTATGATTTCTATCCATTCTTTATTCATTGCTATTCATAATTAAAGGAAGAATTTTACATTTATATTTTTTTTTACTTTTCTTTGTTAGAAATTAATCTAAAAATAAAAATATTTTATATTATGCAAATTATTCTTTGAATTTAACTATCTAATCAGGATTTAAAATTTTGACTAATTAATCTAATTAATGATATGGCTAATTGCTCATAATACCTTTTTTATCTAATAAAAGAATGTTATTGTAATTAATTTTGGAATATTTTCTCTGTCATAATATTTTTTTTTTTTAAATTGATGAAGATTAGCAATAAATACTACTCATATGTGATTTTTCAATTTGGCACTAAATGACAAACAAAAAAAAATGTAGTTTTTTTTTTTCATGTGTCATAGCATCGGCCGGGAAGCGAACTCGAGACAACTGCTTGTAAGGCAGTTCTGCTGACCACTCGACCACCAATGCTTGACAAAAAAATATGTAGTTTATATCAAGAAAAAGATTTGTCAACCAAATGCCTTAGAGGTATGTTAACTAGGTTGAGAATTTTAGTTTTTTTTTAATTATCTTTGTTTACCTTTTAGATAGGAATAGCCAAATAACTATTTACCTCTCAATTTAACGAATGACTAACTGGATTGTGTTTGACCAAATACCTGAAAAATAATCTCCAAGCATAACCTGGATTCAAATATAGGTTATGAACAGAGCATGCATAAGGTCTTTTAACCAAGGAAAGTGCAATATTTGATTTTTTTTTTTTTTTTTTTGCAATTTCAAAAGAAGAGAAAGACAGAAACTTGTTTTTTTAGAAAATTCATTTAGTGAAACAACCAAGGAAAATATTGATATTTATTTTTTTGCTTTTCAGAAACCAAAAAAAATAAAAGCTTATTTGACTAATAATTAAAGTAAATTTTTGAATTATAAGTTGCTTTATATTAATAAAAGATGTATCAAAAAAAATTACCAAATCATTTGAATTTTATTGGCATAGCTAAGTCTTTATTATTGTTATTATAAAAACAAAATTAGTTTTTAAACAAAAACTATAAAAAAAAAGTTTTTAAGAGTAGTGAAACATTTCAAATTGTAAGATAACTATATGCTATTCAAGCTTTGAAAGGACATGAAGTTTTCAGCAAAAATAGTGCAATAAATAAATATTTATTAATTTACAAATGTTATAACTTTTTTAAATTTCCAAATGCCATTTTTAAAAACTCACTTTATTTTTAGTTTTATTTATTATTGATAAAAATAATAATTTATTATTCATTATTTACAATAGTTAACAAGAGACAACTAACAAAGTTTTTTTTTTTTTACGTTTTGAGAATATCAACTTATATTTTTATGGAATTTACTTTTGTAATACACCTGGGCCTCATTTTATGCGGTAGATAGGTTCCACAGAAAACCCGCATTAAAAAAAATCGCACAAAAATAGACTTAATTTACCTTGAAAAATGGGGGATATGGTCTGTAATTTTCAGAATTTGCATAAAAGCAAAGCAACAAAGAAAAATTACTTTAAAATTCGAATTAAAAAAATAAGTAAATAAAGTATGACTAATAAAGAATTTCAAATATTTGAAAAAAATTAATACAAGACAAACTTTTTTTATTAACTACAGTATTTAATTTTACATTTTTCATACATATTTTAATCATTACTGCTAGCGTTAGTTTATAAACTGGAAAGAAATCAGATTCGATGTGATGTGATGTATTGTAGCTTCTCCTTAAATGAAGTCAAGAATCTCTCAGCAATTATGCCCAGAGAAACCTGTTAGCCACTCTATTTTTATTCATGATGTGATGTACAACTAGCACCATTTTCAGTCTTGTGCTGTATTAATGGTTTTCTGTTTCTATATTTAAAAAAATGAGATTGTAATCAAAGCAAAACAATTATATATTATCATTAGAAAGATTATTTTCAGTTTATAAAATCTTCGTTTTTTTATTTTAAAAATCTAAAAGATTATTTATTTCTGTTATATATAACAAAATATATGTCTTAAAAGTAAATTTTTTTGAATATTTATTACGATATTTTATATGTAAGTATAAATCTATTAATATTATTTACTCAATAGTATAAATAGGTTATTTACATAGAAGCTAAAATTCTAAATACAGCTTCAGGCCATATTCATGTTAGCTGCCAATATGTTATATTTGTGAAAAAAAAAAGTATTTCAAGTGAAAATAAGTTATTAATAATTTAAATTTCTTGATATCTAATAAATATAGTGTAACGGTATATGCCGTTACATTAATTTAAAGTTAGAATAATTTTTTCTTTAAATTCGTAAATAAAAACTAAAAGCTAAATAATTAGAAGTTGTTAAATGGGTATAGATATATCGCACAGATGGAATGAAAACTTTAAAAGTATTACTTTCTTTTTAAAAAAAAAAAAAATTTAAACATACTTTTTTATAAAAAAAGTACAAGATCTAATGATAAAATATTTTTGTAAATGGAAATGATTGTTTTATAAATTAAACGAAAAGCAAACTAACCCTTGGGGCTCTTATATAAAAAAGTCAGATGAAATATAGATAAGAGAACAAAAAATAAATTAGATGTCCAATAGAAGCAGCAATGAAGGCTTGGACCGTAATGAAAATTTGGAACAGGAAACCATTGTTCAGTGAATCTGGACGATCGGTATAAAAGGAAAAATATTGAAATTAAGAACAGTTCCAGCTTGATTTTGTGAGAAGGGTGATAAGATGCACTTGTCGCTTTCACTTATTTCAAATGAAATGATTGTAATACCAGGATTGAACCAGCTAAGGCCACCTTCTGATAGACCGGTCTTCAAATAAAGACTTGTGGGAATTGACACCAGGAACCGGGAGCTCTTCTACTGTAAGATATAAATGGAAAATTTTTATTACAAGTAATAAAGAACTTTAAAGATTTGACAAGCTTTTAATATTCAGCTAACCTAAATTTTAAAATGAACTTTTATCTGACTTCAAATTAATTATTAATGTTTAATTTTTATACATTTGAGTTTGCTAAAAATCATTTCCATTTTTTTTATTATTATTAATATTTATTGTATAAATTATTTAAATGCATTAAATTTAAGTTGGGTATAGATGCTTGCATAGATTTGTTAACGTTTAATTATGTTTTTGTTTTCATATTTGATTAAAATATATAGACATTCGGTAAATAATGATACCTTATGTTGAGTATCTAAAATGTATTTATTCGGATGTCTTTTAAGTTATTGGTGTCAATGCGGCATCTTATGATGAATGCCATTGGGTTTCTTGTAAATTTCCCTCTGCAATTCCATCAATGACTTTATATTTTGATCGTTTATGTTTATTTTGAAATGTTTTTAACCGTGTAATCTATGTAGCCGATCTATACTCAACATTAAAAAACAAACTTTTATAAAATTCATCTGTGCAAACTTATATAAATGTTAAATTTAAGTCGGGCATGAATGGCTATATAGATTTGTAAAGTTATATTAATTAATTAAGGGAGGGTTAATCTTAGGTTATTTGTTTCGTAGTTAGATTGGGTCAATGGATTGGATATATCGGTGTAATTAGTAAATGTAGTATGATGTCTGCTAGGTACAGGATCACCATTATACGCCGCACACCCCCTTTTTGCCTATGGAAGGGGATAGTAAGACTGAAAACGCAGTCCCTTTCTATGGAGTTTTTTTTTATTGTTCTTGCCAGACAGATGTAGTATTTCTGTCTGGACAAGAGTCAATGTCTTCTCTAACTATGCTGTTCAGATGTACATTCCTGACAGTATGGTATTTGTGCTGTCGTATTCATGTTGCATTGAATACATCGATGTATCAGTTGGATTGACGTCGGTTTGACTGCGAACTTTTGGCCTAAGGTTAAATAAGGGATAGAATATTTTCTTTTCAAATGCAATCTATGTAGTTTATTCATACTCGACACTCTTAAAAAAAAAATATTATTGAATTCATCTGTACGGATGGTTTAAAATTTAAAATAATAATTTAAATTTAAAAGTTAATATTAAAATCTAAAATAATAAATGTTATTCTTCAAATTTTAAATATTTATGTGCGTTAATAAATGGTTGTGTGTTAATTACTGGCAGTGGCTTCTTTTATTTAATTTTTTTTTATATTTAAGATATAAATTAAATAAAGTTATATATTATTATCTCTGCGTCTCATTGGGCTAATGACTGGGGCTAATGGTCTATATATATGTAAAAGTTAGATCTGAACAGCATGTATCTGCCTACTTTATAAATTTTCCAGATTTAAATGGCTGGTGGCACCCTGAAGCGGCAGATACGGTAAGTCTATTTTGATCTCGCAAACCCAGACTGTTATAATAGTGAAATATGAAAGATATTAAGAAGAAACATGAATCACATAACTTCAAAATCGCATTAAAATAATCTGCATAAAATGAGACCCAGGTGTATATAAGTATTATATTAAAATAACTTTAATGAATAGAAAGTTCAACAAATTTTGAAACTTCTAATTAAGAATTTAATTATGGTAGTAGTTTTGTGTCTGATATACCTTTCTTTGTTGATGAGTGTTATGCTATTAGAAATTTTTATACTAACGTAATAATTTTTCAGTCACAAGTAAATGTAAAATATTTAAGATTTTAATAGTTGATATAAGTATTTTTGAAGGTTTTGGTAATATTATTCACTCATTAAGTATCAATTGCAAAAAAGTGTAGCCATTATAACTTTAGAAGAAAAATAGTTGATGTTAAGACAAAATAAATAATATTGAAAAGGAATTTTGCAGTGATTACTCAAACCAAACCATGAACCATAAATACATTCATGCATCACATGTTACTCTTTTAGTCTTTATTTGATATCTTATGATACTATCCTTCTGTCTTCATTTTTGGTTTTATGGCAATATTCTTTTTACCCTAGCTAGAGTAATGACTAGAATAATAATCCCTAATTGGAGGATTCTATATCTCATTTAATCTAGTCACTATTCTTTTAGTAGTCTGGCTTAAGTGATCATTGTAGGTCCTTTATCTTTCATTGGCATAGCATTCAAATTTATTATAATATACAATCTTCCAAAAATAGAGATAATCGTAGTGGATTATTGGAAATCAGCTACAAGATGAAGACTGGAGAAAAAAACAAGATAACAGAAGTAGTTAGAAGTAAAAAAACTGTTATAGCAATCATTGAAGAAAGGAGATTAAGATAATATGATTATAGAACAGAATATCAAAGGTAATGATTGATTGAGAAGCCGAGAGAATAAAAAGAGAGAAATATCAAAGAAATGTTGGAAAGAAAGGAAGAGGAAAATATGGAAAACAATTGAAGACATCCTCAGCCATGATAATTCTGAAGAAAATACTGCATTTTAGCTTCTGTGTCAGATACTATTCTTTGTAAAAAAAATTACATCTTGTCTAATTTTAGTTTTCCATTGCATTCTATCCTCAGCATATTAATTTATTTCTTCAGACTAACATTTTCCAATTGAATTTCATCAAAACTGCAGGCTTCACAAGAGCTATCATTGGATTCATGGACCAAATTTCAAAGAAATAAATTAATTATATTCAGAGTTTTGAGTCATTCTAAAACCCTAAATTTCATTAGCACTGCATATTGTTTCTATTTTTCTGAGAATACATCTATCAAATTTGATAAAATAAATGTAAAATAGAAATAAATATACAAAAAAAAAAAAAAATCAATGAATTTATAAAAAAATTAGCTTTTAAGAGTTTAAATTATTACCACATCTTTTTATTTTTTCAAACCCTGATGATTTTCATGAAGAAAGTCAAATTTAACATCTCTTTATTTTTCCAAACTTTGATGATTTTCATGAAGTAAGTCAAATTTAAATAAAAATTATGAACTGTATTATATTTTTTATAAAAAAAAATGCTAATGTATAATAATCCTTCTGTTCTTAACTCAATCTTTAAAATGATCTCATTGCAGCTCAAAATGATATTCCAACTCAAATGTGTTTAAAATTATAACACTGTCAAATGTACCATTATATAAGGGCTTTAACTGCTCTTGAAAAATACTTTGACAGATGTACCTGAGCAACTGAAACTATATGTAGTCCAAGCTAATATTATGCAATAATTTTTCAGGTGCATAAGCTTTCAGTTTAGGCAATAGGAAAAGATGCTTGTTTAAAAATCTACAAATACTGATATTAAATCATGAAAATCTTATACTATTTGACTAACTTTTCTGATTTTTTTAATCAATAAATCACATACTACTTGTATCCCAAATGAATAAGTGGTTAATTAAACTTGAAAGAAAATTCTATTAAATCAAATGTTAATAGGCAAAATTCAAGCAACTTGAACAAAAGAGATATTGTTCTACCTGAGTCTGTAGCATGTTCATCATTAAACAAGGTGGTCAAAGTAAAAATAAGAGGGAGGGGGAAGTATGTTAACACTTTTATTGCCTATAGTTTTACCTGGATAGATGATAAGAATGAACCAGATGAATACTGTTGAATATGGAAAACTTTCAAATATTAGTAATTTAAATGTTTTTATAAAAATCCAAGTGTTATTTAAACTTTTCTAATACATTGAATTTTTAATAATAATACGTATGATATTTTTCACTTCTTTTTAGTTGTTGCTAACCTGATCTTGGAAATCAAACTGAGTTTAAAATGAAACTATGTTATTCATGAGAATTCTTCTAGTTTCTTTATTTTTTTCTTAAGGGTAAGGTTGATGAGTGGTTTCCAAACATGGATTATTATTATAGATTGACTTATGGGATCTTATACCAATGTTATGAATAGCTTCTTTAATTTTTTTTTTTTTTTTACATTTTCCTCTCTATTCAAAATTCTTGTCTTTTCCCAATTGTATATATATATATTAATTGAATCATGTATGGTCTTCTAGTTTAGTGACATCTATTTTTTTTTTCTAATAATTTTGCTCTTTTGATCATTTTTCAATAGGCTAGTTAGTTTCATCAATATATATTCTTTCATACTCACATGATATTCTGTAAAGCAGGTTTGGTTTTTCATTAGTTCAAATTTAGATTTTATATAGGATACTCCAGAGTATGTTATGATGGCTTTTTCTGACATTGATTGCAGATTTTTTTTAGTTTGTCTGCCTTCTTAAGTATATATGGATACATTGCAATATTATAATAGTTGTTCTTTCTTTTTGTTGTCTATTTAAGGTTTTCTTAATAATAACTGATGGATAAAATTTTTTCCATGTGAGATTGTTCTATGTAGGATTTTTCTTTTTCCATGTCATTGGCTTCTAAACAAATATCTTTTGCTGTGAACCATAGCAATAATATAACTCCAGTTTTCATATTTATTATGACTGTATATATAAGCTAAGTATTTTCCTGAATATATAGAGGTATCTCTATAAATTATAATTTAGATTTTGTCATAAAAGATTTAAGAATATCAATTTTTGATTTTGTTTTAATTCTATTGATATATGATCAGAATGTTCATAATAATACTTTATCATATTGAGCTGGTATTTTTCTGCCAGCTCATAATCATACATATATATATATACACACATATTTTGTAAAAAAAAAATAGATAAAAAAAATATATACATTGTAATAAACTTATTTTATTAGAAATAAATAAACACGTACGTTTCTATCAGCTCATCTATATATATACGCACATATATTTTGTTAAAATATAAATATCGTTTTATAATACATAATTTAAAAAAAAAATAACATTTAATTTTAAAATGGAGTTTTAAGAAGTTAAAATAAATTAGATTAAGATCTTGCTTTTTGATAAAAGTTTGTCTTTTATTTAGTCTTTAAAAAAATTCTTAAAGATAGAAAGGAAGAGAAAGCAATTAGTTCTATTGTTGGGACTTTGACAGTGAAGGTATTTTTATGCTATCTATTACGCTGATCAATTGGAATGTTTCTTTGGGATTTTAAAATATGAAATAAAAGAAGAGAATATTAAAGGTGTGAACTGAAACTTTAAAAAAAAAAAAAAAACTATAAATTACGGACTTTCCTTTTGTTCTAATTAATTGGATTCCTGCCGAGGTCAATATCTAATCTATAAGTTTCAATTCGGCTCAGACTTTTCAATATATATAAAAAAAATCTGCAAAGCGCAAGGAGAAAATGTTGAGTGGCTAGATCTAACAGAACTTTCCCTGCTGGGAACCTCTTCCTATTACCACCTGGAACTGCTTTGTAAATGCCGGACATAGAGAGCTAGCCGAGGAGAACGGACTGGAAGAAGACACGGACAAACCACGAAGAATATAGAATGAAATATTCCACCCACACAGGATCTACACTGATCGATCAGGGTAAATAGACTTTTTTTTGTTATAATCTCAAGAGACATTTGCGTAATAGATTTTAAAAAAGTAAGAAAAGCCTTCACTTCAAATATCTCAAAGTTTCAGCAATAGAAAGGGAGGGATATGTAATCTTTAAGTAGATGTATTTACTCATTCAAATTAATCCACATTATATTGTTTTTTTTTTATTATTATTTTTTTTTTGGGACGTTCTATTAATTAAACTTACCTTTAGTTTCTATGATTGTTGTTCTTATAATGTATAGATAGGAATAAGAAATTGTATACTCGATCTAAGGACAAGTAAAAATTTAAGATAAAAAGATTTAACATTAGAAAGAGGAGGTTTGAGTGCGTTTGTTTTTAACAAACACACTCTTATAGTAAGTCGCCCTTGAGTTCACTCATAGTTATATACCATGATATTTGATGAAATATTGTATAATTGGTAAAGTGACGGCGCATGTTCCTTCGAGAACGATACATGTTAATTCTTGATTAGAAAAGAAAAAGGATCGGGAGGGTTTGGTTCGACAAATGTGAGGGAAGGGAATAGTCAACAAATAGAATAAAGGTGTAATAAATCTTTCAACAATATTTAAGCGTCGATCTGTTTTTTTTATTATTTATTATAATTAATTCTTATATTTCATTTTGTAGTCTTTTGGTTCGTTAAAGAAAATTATTTTAAGGTTTGCAATTGGTGATTGCTGTTCGTAAATAAATTAACCGTTATTGTAGAAAATTTATAATACGGTCTAGGCAGAAATGCTTAGTGGCACCCTCGAACGGCCACCGTACATTGCAATCTCGTAAAATTTAAGAGCATAACAAAATGTTTTGTTACAGAGGGTAGGAACGGGTAAAATTAAAGAAAATGGCGTCTCAATGTGTAGGGCTCGTTAACTAAATAAACGGCTTGAGATTAGGGTAAAAGTGGGGGAAGGCAGGTTCAGGTGGTTAAAGCGAGGAGTTAGTGTCCCAGTAGGGGAGGGTTTTGAGTGTCGGAAGTAAATTTAAAATATTGTAGATAAAATGCAGGATAGAATTAAGATAAAAATGTTCGAAGGAGACAAAGAGGAGACTATTCGAACTCTTGGAAAGTTTAGAAGAGTGTTTTTGTATGTAAGAGGCAAGGGAAGAAGAAAAAAAAAATAATTATAACAAGTAATTATTTGGCGGGCATGGCAAGAGACTGGTGGAGATCAATACAGAAAAGACCAGATGATTTCAAACAATACAAAAATAAATTAATACATACGTTTTGGAAAGTAAAGAGACAAGAAAAGTTATGAAGAGTGGTAGAATTAGAAAGGTATAAAAAAGAAGAAGGGATAGGATATAGACAGTTCTTTTTAAAGCAAATGATAAAATTGAGAAGGATGATAGAATATCCTATTGCTGAACGGCAAATTATAAGTATTATAAAAAAAAATTTGCCGCAAAATATACGAGAGAGATTAGCTGTCTGTAGGTGCGAAGGTGTGGAAGACATATTGGAAGTTCTTAGAGAGGAAGAAAATGTACAGGAAGAAGAGAAACAAAAACAACTCCCTAAGCTGTTAAATGTAGTAATTGAGGAAGAAGAGAAAATACAAACGATGGCGGAACAAACTTGACCTGTGATAACGATAAAAATACAGGGAATAGAGATACAGGCCCTACTAGACATGGGGAGTCAAGTCTCGATAATCTCAAATAAAATATTAGATCAAATCAGAGATCAGAAGAGGGAAATACAGTTGTTACCATTAAGAAAGTCTGAAATAACTATCGCTAATGGCAAAAGAGTTAAGTTAGACCCTATACAAATATACGGGGAAGTACAAGTGGGGGAAAAAAAATACAGCATACATTATTATCAATGTCAGGTTTGGTAGAAGATCTTATATTGGGGTCGGATTTTATGCACTGAACCGGAACGAAAATTAATTAGCGAAAAGAATATAATGATAGGAAATGAAAAGGTGCCATTTAGTGGATATAGCAGAGAGAGTGATAACAAGGTAGCTTACATGGTAACTAATGACATATACCAAGAAATAGAATGTAAAATAACTGAGTTAGGTAATAATAATAGGGGCTGGAAAAGTCAACTTAAAGAGTCACTTTTGAAAAATGAACAAGTATTCGCCATTAAACCCGGAATTATAAAGGGATATGTTCATCGGATAAAGGTGAAAGAAGAAACTCATTTTCAGGGTAGGTCATACCCAGTTCCTGTCAAATATAAAGAGGAAGTTGATAAACAAATACAACAAATGAAACAATGGGGCATTATAAAAAAACAAGTCACCGTATATAAACCCTTTAGTAATTGTAAAAAAAAAAAGACAGCTCTATGAGAGTATGCTTAGATGCTCGTCAGTTAAATACTATTACTATACCTGATCGGGATGTGCCGCCCCAAATTACAGATTTGCTGTTGGAATTTAAGGAAAAAAAATATTTTTCGTCATTCGATTTGACATCAAGTTACTGGCAGATGGCGCTTCATGCTGAGGATCAAAAATACACGGCATTCCGTTATGAAGGCTTTACATACGTGTTTCAACGAGTTCCATTTGGACTAATGGATCAGGGCCATTACGATGTTTAGACCAGGTACTTTCTCTGAGGGTAAAAGAATTTATACTTTATTATATGGACGATGTCGTGATTGCGTCACGATCTCCTCAGGAACATTTAGAAAATTTAGTTGTGTTTCTTCGTGAGTGTCATGAAAAGAATATTACAATAAATCTGAAGAAAAGTAATATATTTCAGGAAGAAATTATATTTCTCGGTCATCTCATATGTGCTAAAGGGGTGAGACCTCATCCGGACAAGATAGAAGCGATTGTTAAATTCCCCCAACCAAAGAATAGAAAACAGATTAGATCGTTCCTTGGTATATGCAATTTCTATCAAAGGTTCTACAAGGATTTTTCTACAGATATGGAAGCACTTGTGCATTTACTGAGAAAAGAAAGCAAGTGGGAATGGACGGAAAAACAAGAGCAAGCGTTTAAACAGATCAAAGAAAATTTTGTAGATACTGTAACACTCGCCTATCCGGATTTTACCAAACCTTTTAGGTTACAAACTGATAGTAGTAGTGTAGGATTGGGAGCGGTACTGTTCCAAGAGAATGAAGAGAAGATACCTCAGGTTTTGTATTTTTTAAGTAGGACATTAAATCCGGCGGAAAGAAATTATACCACTACGGAAAGGGAGGCATTGGCAATTGTTTGGGCATTAAATAAACTTAAGCATTTACTTTTAGGGTCTGAGATTATTATCATCACCGATCATAAAAGCTTAGAGTTTATAAATAGGTGTTACTTAACTAATGATAGGCTTATAAGATGGGCATTATACTTACAGAAGTTTAATTACAGGGTAATTCATTGCTCCGGGAAAGAAAATATAGTACCAGATATATTAAGCAGAAATCCGCTTATGGATCACAGTCAAAATTTAACACTGGAGGGAGCTCAATTAATATCTCTTAAAGCAGATCCTGTGGTATCGATAGAGAAAGATTTGAAAAGACTCCATTTTTTACAAAACTTGGACACTACGTGCAGGAAGCTGATACAAGGCTGTAAAGAAGCAAATGTCAGACAACAAAAAAATTGCACGCAAAAAAAAAAAAACAAATTATATCAGTATAAAATAATAAATGGGTTGTTAATGTTTCAGGTTAGAAAGGGAGTAGATTGTTGGAGAGTATTTATACCGCAAAATCTAAGGGAAAGGCTAATAAAGTATGTGCATGGTATATATGGGCATTATGGATCTCTTAAAACAAGTAAATTTATACAGAGATGGTATTATTGGCCAAGTTTGTATAGGTCAGTGGTTACTACGTTACAGAGGGGTCATGAGTTTCGGCAAAATAAACCAGCTAATAAAAATTTCGCTGGGACACTGGCTCCAATAATAGCTAAGAACCCGAACGAGCTTCTAGCCAGATTTTTACGGTCCACTACCGTCATTTCGTAGATATAAATATATATCGGTGGCATTTGACGTTTTCTCGAAATTAGTACAGGCTTATCCCCTACGAAAGGCTGATGCCAGGTCTTCCATAACTGTGCTAAAAAAAAACAATTTGTTCAAGTTGGCAACCCTCGGATGATTTTGAGTGATCATGGAACCCCTTTTATATCGAGAGAATGGAAGAATTGGCTTCAGCAAGAACAGATACATCTCTCACCTCTATCTGTAACCCTCAATATAACCCTTGCGAACGGGTTATGAAAGAATTGGGGAACTTATTTCGCGTACATTTGAAAGGTAACCATCAACAGTGGTTTAAAGTATTGCCACAGATGGTTAAAATAATTAATTATACATACCACGAATCTACAGGGTTAACTCCAGAACGCTTGCACTACGGTCGAGTTGAGCCTTCTCTCCTCAAGTGTCCCGTTCCTTCTGTTACTGAAACGATAAATGTAATGGAAGATCGAAGCTTTGCTAGAGACCAATTAAAGAAGAAAGCTGAACAGAGAATAAAGAAGGGGAATGCTTGCCCAATACAATTTACGGTAGGCGACTGGGTTTATGTTAAAACTCAGCCAGTTAGCAAATTAAGTGAGAAACAATATAAAAAGTTTTTTCCTCTATTCGAAGGCCCATACAGGATCATCCAAAAATGCGGACCTAATGCATTTATAATACAAGGTAAAAGAAATAAAAAGTGCACTTATAATGCATGAAGCCTAAAACCTTTTAAAGAAAAGGAGGAAAAAAGAAACACCACGGCGTGATTAAAGTTTTTTTTTTTAAGTTTTTTTTTTGTTTGTTGGAAAAGGGTGCAATGAGCTGATATTTTTCTGCCAGCTCATAATCATACATATATATACACACATTTTGTAAAAAAAAATAGATAAAAAATATATATACATTGTAATAAATTTATTTTATTAGAAATAAATAAACACGTACATTTCTATCAGCTCATCTATATATATATACGCACATATATTTTGTTAAAATATAAATATCGTTTTATAATACATAATTTTAAAAAAAATAAATAAATTAACATTTAATTTTAAAATGGAGTTTTAAGAAGTTAAAATAAATTAGATCAAGATCTTGCTTTTTGATAAAAGTTTGTCTTTTGTTTAGTCTTTAAAAAAATTCTTAAAGATAGAAAGGAAGAGAAAGCAATTAGTTCTATTGTTGGGACTTTGACAGTGAAGGTATTTTTATGCTATCTATTACGCTGATCAATTGGAATGTTTCTTTGGGATTTTAAAATATGAAATAAAAGAAGAGAATATTAAAGGTGTGAACTGAAACTTTAAAAAAAAACTATAAATTACGGACTTTCCTTTTGTTCTAATTAATTGGATTTCTGCCGAGGTCAATATCTAATCTATAAGTTTCAATTCGGCTCAGACTTTTTCAATATATAAAAAAAAATCTGCAAAGCGCAAGGAGAAAATGTTGAGTGGCTAGATCTAACAGAACTTTCCCTGCTGGGAACCTCTTCCTATTACCACCTGGAACTGCTTTGTAAATGCCGGACATAGAGAGCTAGCTGAGGAGAATGGACTGGAAGAAGACACGGACAAACCACGAAGAATATAGAGTGAAATATTCCACCCACACAGGATCTACACTGATCGATCAGGGTAAATAGACTTTTTTTTTGTTATAATCTCAAGAGACATTTGCGTAATAGATTTTAAAAAAAGTAAGAAAAGCCTTCACTTCAAATATCTCAAAGTTTCAGCAATAGAAAGGGAGGGATATGTAATCTTTAAGTAGATGTATTTACTCATTCAAATTAATCCACATTATATTGTTTTTTATTATTTAATTTTTTTTGGGACGTTCTATTAATTAAACTTACCTTTAGTTTCTATGATTGTTGTTCTTATAATGTATAGATAGGAATAAGAAATTGTATACTCGATCTAAGGACAAGTAAAAATTTAAGATAAAAAGATTTAACATTAGAAAGAGGAGGTTTGAGTGCGTTTGTTTTTAACAAACACACTCTTATAGTAAGTCGCCCTTGAGTTCACTCATAGTTATATACCATGATATTTGATGAAATATTGTATAATTGGTAAAGTGACGGCGCATGTTCCTTCGAGAACGATACATGTTAATTCTTGATTAGAAAAGAAAAAGGATCGGGAGGGTTTGGTTCGACAAATGTGAGGGAAGGGAATAGTCAACAAATAGAATAAAGGTGTAATAAATCTTTCAACAATATTTAAGCGTCGATCTTTTTTTTTTTATTATTTATTATAATTAATTCTTATATTTCATTTTGTAGTCTTTTGGTTCGTTAAAGAAAATTATTTTAAGGTTTGCAATTGGTGATTGCCGTTCGTAAATAAATTAACTGTTATTATAGAAAATTTATAATACAGTCTAGGCAGAAATGCTTAGTGGCGCCCTCGAACGGCCACCGTATGTTGCAATCTCGTAAAATTTAAGAGCATAACAAAATGTTTTGTTACAATATGTTAGTACATTAAGCATATAATTGACATAACAAAACTAGACTTTAAATGGAGATGTAATATGTATGGCTGTTATTTTAAGTTTATTCATGTGAATATTATCGACAAGGATGATTGGCATAGATTCATAGCCACCCCTGGATTTTGTTGGAAGAATTCTGTGTTGTACTGGAAAACTTGTTATTATGTAGAATGTTAAGAATTCTATTATATTTTCAATAAAAAGAATTGTTCTGGTTTAGAAGTAGATATTTAAGAAAAGAGCAATACAGCGACTTCAAACCATTTGACGAAATCTGTATAAATTGTATGTGTTAGGAATAATAATGAAATTGAACATTAAATACATGGATGAAAAAATAAACAGGAGCCACTGACATCATTAAAAGAATTAAAGTTTGAAATTGAGCTAGGATGCTCATATTGCTAGAAGAATTGATAATAGATAGGGAGTCGAAGTTTATAATTGGTTCCCAAGAGATTGTAAAAGGTTTAGAAACTGATCACATGAGATGAATGAATGAAATGAAATTTGAGATTAAAAAAGAGGCTATGGATCAGAAAAAATGGGTTATACTTGGAAAGACCTTCATCTTTTAATTGATATATACGGGTTGAAAGTGATAACGATCATTTTTTAACTTTGTATAACAGCTGTTACAGTTTAATGTTATATGTGCTTTTACTATTAGAGCAATAACTACTGTCTATCTCTTATTGTTTTATATATATATTCATTTTGTTCCCTATAGTTAAAATATTGATTTTTCAGTTTAAATAATGAATAGTAAAAATTAGAATTTTGTGTTAGAAACTTATACTGATTGATTTTTTTCTTTAATAGAATGATTTTATGACTCAAGAATAAAATAAGAAAGTTGGAAAATTAATTTATCTTTTCAAAGCCAAACTTTCCATATATCAATTTTAAAAGTAGATTCTAAATTCAAGTGCTTTGGAACCAAATTGTTAATTAGATTGATATGCATACATAATATTGCCCTTGCTTTCTTATATTATTTACACATCTGTAATTTGTATGTATATATAGTTTTGCATATATTGACCTTATGTTTAAAAATGAATCTTTATGTTAGATGGTATATTTAGATTTTTTCATATATAGAAAAAACGTGGAAACTTTTCTGGACATATGTAAAGATAAAATGTAGATTTCATTTTTTTTTTTTTCCCATGTAGATAATGTTGTATATGTTTTTTTTTTTTTCAATTAATCAAAATAATAAAATGAACATTTTATGCTATTAACTTATGTAGACTGAATTTGTTTTTAATAGAATAATGCCATGAAGCAGGATTTTAAAAAAATAATTTGAAAAATTAAATTTAAGAGTACTAAGTGAAAGATGAAAGTTGGTGATGTTTTGTAATAGTAGAACATTAGTATTTAAGAGGTTTTATTATTTATGTCATTGGTCTTATATGACTCTTGAATCATAAAAATGTATTTATTTATGGAAGACTATAAGTGTGGCAGATAAATAAATGTTGCAAATATAAGATATGATAATATCTACAAAGTTATAGACAATAAAAAGTGAAAATGACAGCTTTGTAAACTTTTTATTTGTAAAATAGTAATATTTTAATTGCCAGAGTAACATATTAGTCCACTGTCAACAGAATGACATTAAAGAAACAAATTAATAAAAGTTAATATAGTAATAAAGATTGAATGAGAAATTAGTAGATTTCCAATTAGGTGATTAGAAAATTGAATGGATACAAGTAACATAGCTGATAAGTATTTACAGAAAAATAAATTGAGAAATTGTGCATATAATGTAGGTTAAATATTATTGATTAATGAATTCAGTACTTTATTAGTTAATTTATAATTAACTAATAAATAAACTAATTAATTAACTTGAGTAATTAATTAATTTTGTAGGCTTTTCTAGATTAGCATTTTTTTTACATTAAATAAACATGCAGTAGCAATTCAATAATGAGTCATTAAGCCCTCATTATAAATCTTTACAATCTTTTGTTTTTAAACTAACCAAATAGTGCTGAAAATTTAAATATTTTTCATATTCATTAGTTTTCAAAAATATATTTACAAATACTTTCTAATTATTCAGTTTATTTTTCAGAGTATATAAAACCATTTAAAATTGATATATATTTTTATATTATTACAAAATATTTGTATTATATTAATCAAATAACAATACTGAAACAATTCTATTTTTTACTAAACTTTTATTTAACTTAGAAACTCTGTTTGTAACCTGATTTAATAGACTTATATCAAATGGATTTCCTTAAAATTTTGTACATGTTAGAAATCAATAGCAATGCAATATGACCAAAGTATTTCATGCTTGTTCCCTGGTTTGTTTATTGTAAAGGGGAGTTGGTGGACCATATTTTCAACATGTTAATAACAGTTCAGTAAGTTTTCAGTTATAGGCATGATAGTGTAGAGGTATTTTTTAAACACTTATTTTTAAGAAAAGGTTACATTAAAAAATGTTAATAACAATTAAAATAGAAATAAAAACAAATCGTTCTTTCAATTAATTGTAAAAAATTTTATTTAATAAATATTTCATTTATAAACAAAATAATATTGAAATCATTTTTTAATGTGCTGTGAATTTTCTTTAAAATGTTACAGGTATTAGAAAAAACATTTCTATTTTTTGTTTTAAATAGAAATAATTACAAAAAAATATGTTTAAATATAAGTATATTGTCTATAGTGAACTTAATATAATTAGAAGAGATTTGAACTAAGACTTTCAAAGTGTGAGTTGAAATCCTTCCAATTATAAAAAATATAGAAAATTAAAAGTAATATATACATAATTTTGTAATAAATGCTTTTATTTACTATGTTGTAAAAAGTAAAAAAAAAAATTCTTTAACAATAAATCCAAATTATTGAAGAAAACAATTTTTGGCTTTTTAAAACATGAGGTGTCTAGAAATTAATTTCTAATTTCAAGTTAAATATAAGAAATCTAATTGTTGTTGAAGAAAACAATTATTTTTTTGGGTTTTTTTTAGTGTACAATAAATAAATAAATAATACTTCTGTTAATATATAACTATAAATATAAGTAACATGGTAGTTACTTATATAGAATGGAAATAGGATGGCCATTCGGTTTGGCTGTAAATGGATTATTAAGTAGTTTGTTTGTAGTGTAAGGTAACTTAAGTTAACCCAACACTTATGCACTCATTTATAACTATCTCTAATTAAACCATTTATTAAATATATTTAGCTATTATAAAATTTATATATATACTTAACAAAAATAAATAAATGATTAACATTTAGTTTGATAGAAGATAAAGTTGAAACAATACCTATTTAAATGTCAAACTGTTAAATAATCAACCAGATTTGAAATTGAAAATCATATCTTAATATTTATTTATAACAATAACCAAATAAAGCAAGCATTGAAAATTAAAACAAAAACATGTGATATTAACAATTCATTCATTTTTAACAATAAAGAAGAGGAGATGGGAAAAATGACTTTCTTAGCTATTTACTTTTAATAGATATTACTATTCTGGATTAGAATTGAATTTCTATTAAATCAGAAAAGGTTTAACTTTTTCAAATTATAATATTGATTCATTTATATGGAAATTAAAGTCTAAGGATCAGAATAGATTATAGAAAAAATATTTTTATTCTTTTAACTCTGAAAGAGAATAGTATTATATAAAAAAGAACATCTATTTGAATTTCTAGTAACTTCATTTTATTACATTGTTTTCTACATACAAAAATATCTTTAAAATAATTTTATATATTTAAAGGCATCTTACAATGTGCAGGTGCTAGAACAACATTATATCGTAAAGGTTTCAAAATCAATTTTCATGCTAATTTAAAATATTAATTGTGTGGAATGTCTAACTGGAAAAATGAAGCTTAAGAATGTTAATCTTCGAAGGATGTATTATATCTTATTACAACAAAACCATTGGATAATGCTAATAATCTATCAATTTGGAATAAATATATAATTGCTAAACCAATGGATATATACACTACGTCAGGAGATCTCCATCAAGATTTTAAAATACGGACTTAAAGAACCATTCTAACTTAGCTCAAGAAAATATTATTTTAATATGTTTATTTTTATTAATTTTCATTTTCAAATTTGGTACCTTATCATTATAGAAATAAGAGCATCTAAATTTAATTTTATAAATGTAAATTATTAAACTAAATATATATATTTATAATATTAAATAAAATTAAGTTTTATAAACCTATTTAAAAGTTTGACAGAACTCATCTAAATTAGATGAAGTAAAATTTTGATTATCATTTAACAGATATTAGTTAAACAAAGTTATTATTCTTTTTATTATAATATAGTAAACATAATTATATATTCATTTTTATTACAAATGAAAAATGACTATAAATGTGTTAATAAGTCATTTAAATTATTAATCTTTTGAATGTATTTATTGTTATATATTGTATATATTATCAAGAATTATATAGTAATAAAGAACAAGTACCTCCTATATCTATTACATCTTCCGAATTGCCCAGAATTTTAAATGAAGAAGTGAGACATGCAATTAAGTGTATGAAGAAAGGAAAGACTCCAGGAAATGATGGAATTATAATTGATATATTAAAAGAAGCAGGTGAAGATATAGAAACAATTTTAGCAAAGTTATATACCAAATGTCTAAATGATAAAGATGTACCGGAAGATTGGAAGAATGCAGTAATAATATTAATATTTAAAAAAGGTGATAAAGAAGATATTAGAAATTACAGACCTATCAGCCTTTTGTCAGTTTTATATAAAATTTTTACCAAGATAATTACAACTCGTCTACAGAGAACTTTGGATTTCCACCAACCAAGAGAACAAGCTGGATTTAAAAGGGGTTTTAGTACAGTAGATCATATCCAGGTATTGAGAGAAGTCATAGAAAGGACAAACGAATGAGTTGTCATTGTGTTTTGGATTTGTAGATTATGAAAAGGCATTCGATTCTATACACATTTCTTCAGTGATTAAAGCATTGGATCATCAAGGTATAGATCCAGGATATTGTCATATTTTAAAGAATATTTATAAAAATGCAACAGCAACAATTAGATTACATAATGATACTGGAAAAATCAACATTGATAAAGGTGTAAGACAAGGTGACTCCATATCTCCAAAACTCTTTACAGCAGTGCTGCAAGAAGTATTTTGTGGATTAAAATGGGAAACTAAAGGAGTGAAAGTAAATGGAGAGTATTTAAGTCATTTAGATTTTGCAGATGATGTAGTTGTTTTTGCAAATAATGCTTCAGAGCTGCAGGAAATGTTGCAGGAGTAAGCAGATGAAAGTAGAAAAGTAGGACTAAAGATAAATGTTAAAAAGACTAAAGTAATGTTTAATCGATTTGCTCAAAATATGAAAATAAAGATTGATTGTGAAGAATTAGAAGAAGTTAACAGTTACAAATACCTTGGTCAGATTATTAATACAGATGGAAACATAATGGAGGAAATTAATCATAGAATTAAACTTGGTTGGAGTGCTTTTGGTAGAAATAACTTGATACTAAAAGGAAATATGCCTATGTGTTTGAAAAGGATGGTTTTTAACAAATGTGTTTTACCAGTTCTTACTTATGGATCTGAGACTTGGACACTTAATAGAAGAGCAATACAGAGACTTCAGACCACTCAAAGGAGTATGGAGAGATGTATGTTGGGAGTAACAAGAAGAGATCGAAAACGCAATGTATGGGTAAGACAACAAACAGGTGTTACTGACCTTATTGAAAAAATTAAAAGATTGAAATGGAGTTGGGCTGGACATATTGCTAGAAGAGATGATAATAGATGGACAATTGAAATTTTAAACTGGATTCCAAGAGATTGTAAAAGACCCAGAAAGAGACCACATGTGAGATGGATGGATGAAATAAGAAAATGTGCAGGGGTGTTGTGGAGAAGAGAAGCTAAAGATCGGAGAGGATGGATTAAACTTGGAGAGACCTTCATCCTGCAGTGGATTGATAATGGTTGATGATGATGATGATTGTATATATGTTAGTTTGAATTATAATCTTTTCTTTTGAAAACTTTATCAAGATATGAAATTTTATCATGGAATATGGAATTGGGGATATTAGTTATTAATCTTTTAAAATGATAAAAATTCATCCTTATTTTTCATTATTATTTTATTTATCTTTTTATATCACATTTTTATTGTTTATTAAATATTATTGAGTTATTAATTTGATCTCTCTACTTAATCATTATTATATTACATTCATATTAATAAAGACTAATTATTGATAATTACATAACATTTATATATATTGTAACGGAATATAATATCCCATCACATTATTTTAAAATGAAAATAAAAAGATCGTAAATAAAATTAATTTATTAAAAAGAAAAAAACTTAAAAACTGAAAATTAAAAGTTGTTTAATATATATATATTGTCGCGCAGATGGAAAACTTTAACTATTTTAAGAAAAAGTATTTGAAAGTATTTTTTGTTGTAAAAAAAAAAGTAAAAATATAATAAAGATTGATATTTTAAAAATAGAAATAATGTTGATTTCTATAATCTTAGAAAATGGAAATGATTGTCTTATTAATTAAATGATTGTTCAAAAGCAAACTAGCCCTTGAAGCATTTAAAATAAATTAAATGGTCAGATAAGAGAATATAAAGAAATTAAATGTCCAATACAAGCACGAAAATGACAGCACGGACCATAATTGAAACACGAAAGGATTAGTGACGTCTTGCCGGTTGAATCCAAAGATTGGATGATAAGAGACTAAGAAAAATATAAAAGGAAAATGATTATTATAATTCTTATCTGAGAGCTGACTATGAACATGTCGTTATAACTAGCTATATTGCAGATTTTCACGATGTGGAAGTCTGCAATAATTTAATTTTCCAGACAACCAGCTGAGACCTCCCTATGACAATTAGGGATCAAAAAGGAATGGCAAGTAGCGGCTTCGTTTTTAAAAAGGAAGAACAAACAATCTACATAAGTGATCACGAAGATGGACCTCAAAATCTGCAGAATCCGTAAAGTATAAACTTTTACCAATTGAACTTTCTTTTAAATAATTACCGTATAACGTCAATAAGTAATCAATCCAAAAAAATAATAATAATAATAATATAAATGAATGTACTCTTATCTGACTAAGAATAGAACTCTAAATCAATTATAAATATTTGTTTTTATGTACGTTTGCTATTTCAATCATTTCCATTTTTTTTAATTTAATTATTTATGTTTGTGTTTAACTAGGTTATGTATTTCTATCTGTTAAATAAAATGTATTAAATTAAAGTTGGGTGTAGATAGCTGCATGGATAAAGATTAATAACTGTTTAAATTCGTTTATGTTAATTTAAGGGATTTTAATTTCAGGCTATTTGTTTCGTAGTTAGGGCAATGCTTGTGGA
Source organism: Epiperipatus broadwayi (assembly GCA_028023455.1). NCBI lineage: Eukaryota > Metazoa > Onychophora > Udeonychophora > Euonychophora > Peripatidae > Epiperipatus > Epiperipatus broadwayi. The sequence continues at coordinate 985,996 of JAQFVV010000051.1, forward strand.
AGGATATATGGGTGTTGATATTAATGTAATGTGAAGCGTGTTTAGCATACAGGGCAACATGCCAACTGAATGCATGACCCCAAAGAGGCAGTCATATCGTTGAAATGATCGCAGATGTATTTCTTGCACCATTGACCCCGTCTAGCTCTATGGACAGGGATTTATAAGACGGCAGAAAGACCACTCTCCCCCATACGTAGCACTCTTTAAAAATAATTATATACATGATTCCTTAGTCAGGCAGATGCACTTTCCTGTTCTGGACATGGATCATTTTCTTCAAATAATATCATGCTGTCAGATGCACATTCCTGTTGGCGTGGTTTTATGCTAGCATCTTCATATTACATTAGTTGCAAATATATATCTGGAAGCTGACCTTGGGTTGGCTACGAACTTTTAGTCTGAGATTGAATGAATGTTTTGATAAGTTTTTAAGTGGAAAAAAAAATCTATGTAGACTATCTATGCTCGACATGCTAAAGTAAAATATAATTTAAATATCCATCTGTGCAGTCTATTTAAATAGTAATTTGAATTTAAGTTTAAAAAAATTATTAATGTTAAAATCTAAAAAATAAATTTATTCCTCAATTTTAAATATGCGTCAATAAAATCTATTTGTGTGTCAATTACTGGCAGTGGCTTCTTTTATTGTATTGTTTTAAATATTAATATATTTTGAGAATCCAAATCTATTAAAACTTATAAAAATGTTTAAATCTCTGCTACTCTATGAGCTAGTGACCTTGGGCAAATGGTCAGAATAAAATATATATAAGAAAATTTTTGAATCTTAACGTACGTATCTGCCTACTATATAAATTTTTCTAGGTTCAAATGCCTAGATGGCGCTCGTGTAGTGCAGATTACGTTAAAGGCCCTTTTCATTGACCATTAAAATATATATATTCATATTATGAACATTTTAGAAATATATTTTATTAGTCATTGCTTATATAAAGGCATAATAGTAAATGACTTAATTAAATCGATCCCTGAAGAGAGCCAATTGCGAATTCTCCATAAGTTTGAATATCGTGGCATAATGGTGACTGAAAGAGGGATGAAAGGTGGATGAACTAATCTAAATTTCATCTAGATTTATCTAATAATTGTTGAGTTAGCATAGTAAAAATATATGTAATTATGGACTTAGAATTTCATTGCTTCATCTACAGCATTTACCCGAAGACCCTAAGTCCGATTGTAATAAGATGCGCACCCTCTTTCTGGTGAAAACCGATGTTCTGTTACATATGGCACACCAAAGTGGTGCTCAGTTAGTTGATGATTGTTGGTAATAAGTATCTCGATATATATGATGCCATTAACTATGAGGCTCGAAATATAGGTATACCAACTTATATAGATTGGTGCATTTTATTTAACATGTGTTTATATCCAGGCATATTGACATATATGATTTATATGGCATAAAATTATTGGGCATGTATTATATAGTATAACCAATTTGATTTCTTATTGTGAGCCTTGAATTACAGATTTTTACTGTTATATATAACATGCAACATCTTGTTATATATGGCATGTAACATGTTGGTATGAATATTCTTAAGGTTATGACAACTGTGGGATTAAAATGATAGTATTGGCAATGTTAAATATGGCAAAACCAAATTAGATGTTAGATACGTAAGTTTCTACGAAATTTTAACCATTGGATTTTTAAAAAAAATGGAAACATATATATAGAAATAATATTGAAAGTGATAATATATATATATATAATATGATTAGTAGAGATCAATATTTAAATAAATAATTAATAAATCGTGTTTAAAATTAGAGAGTTAAATAAAATAAAATTTAAATGTAAACATAGGCGATAAAATACACATATACTATAAAGAATATCATAAGTATATACAAATGGCATGAAGTGGTAAGGCACCTTACAGTATAATATTTTATAGTTATAAATATGTATAAGCTTTATAAATATTTGAATTAAGTTTAAATTTAGAAGTGGGATGTTTAAATTTAGAAGTGGGATGTTCTAATGAAATACAAGATGATATGCAGAATGAACTAAGTGATGATATTAATAATACTATAGAACAATCATCATTAGTACAAATATCTGGGGGTTTTACAACTATAGTTTAATACCCTCTACAGACAGAAAATTTAGATCAATTGCTATTTCAAACACAAAATGCATTTGAAGAAGATCTAGATCAACCATCTAGAATTGAGATTAACTAATCACTTAATGATGATGCAACACAGGTTATAGACAATAACACATCTATAATGCAAATGTTACAAATGTTTATGAGTAAAATGGACAGTAATTTTAAAAAATTAGATGATGATAATACTAGTTTAAGAAATGATATGAATCAAAAATTAGATGATATGGAAGAAAAATTACAAGTTAAAATAAATAATTCAAGGCAGATATAAAGACAGAATTTACATATAGAATGAACAAAATCCTCCTCCCCTTGGTGGTTGCGCAGGAGGGTGCGTGAAAAACGATTGAGGCCCGTGTGGGAGGTGTTGGGATAGCCTGGGACAGGGCGGTCACAAAGATAGGGCATACAAATATAAATAGTTTAAAAGAAGATTTGAAGAATGAAATGACTGGAATTGAGAATAAATTATTTACTAAAATGGAACAACTAAATTTGAATGTAGATAATGTTCAAAGAGATAACATAGAAAAACATAGAAATTAAAGAATGAAATTGATGAAAATAATTCAAAATGTCAACAGCGATTTAGTGAATTCCAAAATGACATCATGGATAGATTGAATGTTAAATGTGTTGAAATATATAAAAACCAAGAAATTTTTAAAGAAGAAAAGGAAAAATAAAATATGGAATGAAATCCAAGAAGAAAGACCAAGGACACATACAAGAATAGATCAACTCTCTACTAAACAAAATACTGAGATAGAGTCCCAAAATAATGTATTAGAGACTATTGATCATCAACTTAAAACTTTAGAGAATAAAATAACTTCAATAGAAATTAATACAAATAAAGATAAAAAATATATTGGAAAAATTAAGGGAAGATACTACTGAGACTTAGAATAGAGTTAATAAGATATAAAGAATCGACTGATAATAGATTTTTAATCATTGAAACACAAGTATGTAAAAGAATAGAGTTAATAAGATAAAAAGAATCGACTGATAATAGATTTTTAATCATTGAAACACAAGTATGTAAAAAAATACCAACTATTAAAATGCATCAGGTTGAAAATAATACAGATACCCATGATAGTAGTCAGGAACAGAATCTTGGAGAAAATCATTTGGAAATTACTATAAAAGATCCGCAACAAATAATCCACGCTTATGATAAATCAAATCTTCAGTATCATATAATGCCTGAAACTGAAAATTATCATATTAATGTTGATTTAGAAGGGTTAAATCTAAATATTTGTAGGGTTTAATTATGTAAATCAAACATCAACCTCTCAGTTGAATGTCTCAGAAATGCAAAAAGTATATAGTCATTCTACACCATGTAATACAATTAATCAATTTGTTAGATTAAAAATGTTCAAGGGATCTTAAAGCTCCCCTAGAACATATTAGAAGCCTTAACCTTTACTTTTCAGTTAACCAGAATTTATCAGGAGAAAAAGTGATCATTGCTTACAGTCACTTCCAAGGAGATGCATTAATATGGTGGGAGTCTTTATAACAAATTCCATCTACTTATATGTATTACCAAGCATTGTTGATTAAAAACTTGTGGAATAGGGATAGACAAGAGGCTTTGTTATACCAAATATTCCAGGATAAATATAAGCAGACACTTGGAGAGACCCTGACAAAATTCTTTCGTCGTCAGGTAACTAAATTAAAAACACTCAGTACTTATCATCTAAGCGAAGGTGAAATGATTAGGATAATAAAAAGAAACTTACCGTTTAAAAATAGAACAATTATTATTGTGTACTAATGTAAGAAGTATAGAACAAGTAGCAGAATTTCTGAACAATATTGATATGAATCTAATTTAACGATTAGATTACCCGATAAAGAGAAAGAGGAAACTTCAGTCAACACCATATTCTATCATAGAAGCAAGAATAACAAAGATGCTAATCATTGGAAGGTAAAGACATTCCAAAGGAATATACCTTATGACTCCTCTCCCAAAATAAATTGTGATAATTTGAATAAAGTAAAGATAACTTTCTAATAATCCAAGAAAATCCTCAAAACTGGGATGTAGCAAATATATACTGACAGTTTTACAAAAAACAAACTAACAGGTTACTTGAGACAATGTTCCTTAACTCAAGAAACCAGATTCCTAATGAGGAACTTGAACCAAACTCTTACACGAGAAATCACTAACATGATGTGATCACGGGAAGATAAAACACCAAACTTCATTTTACAAAGCTGCCCTACAATAGAGGTTTTGTTTGAGAGCTTGCTGGTTAAGGCATTACTAGATTCTGGTAGCCAAATTTCAGTAATATCAGAAAAATTTTACCCCAAGAGATTCTAACCATAAATCCTAACATCAAAACCTTACCACTGAAATCTATTCAGATTACCATGACCAATGGCAGAAAAGCTAAACTAATCCAAAAACAAATTTGATTTGAGATTAAAATAGGCCAAACAACCCTCTATCATATATTTTTAATATTGAATGGTTTAATTCACAATGTCATTCTAGGTACAGATTTTCTACATTTGAACACTTGTGTTATTGATTTCTATAATAAGTCAGTTAAAATAAATGATGAAGTCTTGGAGATGACCTTGCTTCTGAGATGTGATCTATTTGAAGTTGACTGTATTACACCTAGCATTACAGAAGCACTTTTAGAGAGTAAACTCACAGAATCCAACTTGCTTGGAAGTGGTGATACATTGAAATTATGGTATCTGTTATAAAAGAATTTAATTCTATTTTCTCAGACATACCAGGAGTGATAGAGGGATTCCAGCAGAGAATTAGATTAATACATGATCAACCATTTCAATCCAAATCATATCCTATTCCATACCAGTATCGGGAAGATATATATTAAACAAATTAACAAAATGCTGGATTGGAAAATCATTTCCAAATGCTCTTCACCTTACTGTAATCCAGTTGTAACTGTGAAGAAGAAAGATGGGTCAATGAGATGTTGTTTAGATGCTAGACAATTAAACAAAATTACTGTCCCTGACAGAAATATCCCATCGCCCATACACAAATTATTCGTGAGATTTGGAAACAAATTATTTTCTACTTTCAATTTGACCTCCAGCTATTGACTGATTGAACTTCATCCAGGAAGAAGATTGCCAATACACTGCTTTCCGTTATGAGGGTTTTACATGCCAATTTAATAGGATGCCCTTTGGATTGATAAACAGTGGTGCTGGTCTAAGTAGGAGTCTGGGTAAGACCTTATCTCCTTAGGTTAAACAGATCATAACTATCTACATGAATGATGTAATTATTGCATCTACCGCAATTGAAGAACATGTTCAACATTTAACCACATTTTTAAAAAAGGGTCTTCTGAAAGGTATAAAAATTAACTTCAAAAAGTGTACCTTATTTTCCAATCAGGTTGTTTTTTTAGGTCATATTGTTGGTTGCAATGAGATAAGACGTCACCCAGAGAAGATCTCTGCCATTCAAAACTTCCCTAAACCATCTAATCGAAAACAAATTAGATCATTTTTAGGCCTATGTGTATTTTTTACAACCATTTCTATCAAAAGTTCTCAGACCACATGGAACCATTGCTAAAACTGATTAGAAAAGATGAATGATGGAAATGGACTGAAGAACAAGACTGAGTGTTTGAGAATATTAAAACAGGGTTTTTAGAAATAACCATGTTAGCCTTCCCTGATTTTAATAAACCATTTATTGTCCAAACAGATAGTAGTGATTTTGGATTAGGGGTAACACTATCCCAGATCCAAGAGGATGGCCAATTAGGTGTCCTCTATTTTATTAGCTGGCTTTTGAAAGGTCCAGAAATAAATTAATGGTGCAGAGAAGGAAGCACTGGCAATAGTGTGGGCCTTCCAAAAGTTCGACAAATGCTATTCGAATCAGAGGTGATAGTGATCACTGATCACAAAAGCCTCTAATTCCTGAATCATAGCTATCTGACTAATAGTCGTCTAGTTAGTAGATGGAGTTTACCGTTACAGGAATTCAATTACACTGTATAATATTGCAAGGGATCCGAGAATGTCATGGCTGATGTTCTTAGATGAAATCCATGTAGGTCAGAACAAAATCATTTATCAGTTGACAGTACCTATTACAAAGGTTAATGTGATGACTGATAGTAATGTAGAGAACGAGTTGGAAAACCTAGCTGAGATACAATTCAATGACACAGAGTTAAACCCAATCATGAAAGTTTTATTAGGGGAGGAAGTTTTGAATGCACCCTAAGATCTTACTTATTTTAAATTGAGCAACAGGCCTTATTATATAAAATGAATGATAATATTGATCAGTGGAGGACAATAATACCAAAGTCTTTACGAGACCCATTCATAAAATACGTACACTGTCTATATGGGCATTATGGTGCTCACAAGACAGAACACTCTTAAAAATTGGTTTAACTGGCCAAAAATGTACAGAGACATCTTGAGATCACTCCAAGACTGTAATTTGCTTAAGAGCTAAGTTAATAAACCAAAATTATACCAACTCAATTAAATTTATCATACCAAAAAGACCAAATGAGATCCTGGCAATTGTCTATTATGGGCCTTTGCCTCCATTTAACAAACAAAAATATTTAGTCAACTACGATCTCTTTTCCAAATATGTTTCTGCTTATTCCGATACCCCAAGCCAATACTAGTCATATGATCAAGGTATTTGGGTACCCTCCAATTTCCAATGATAGGAAAGCCTGAAACCATATTAACTGATTATGGTACCTCTTTCCTATCTAAGGAGTGGAAGAAATGGGTAGAGATATCAAAAATAAAACATGTTCTAACATCCATTAGAAATCCACAATTAAACCCATGCAAACACATTGTTTGGAAGCTTGGATGTTTGTTTAGGACCTATTTAAAGGAAGAGCATAAGAGGTGGTTAAAGCAGGCAAAACATGTAGATGAGTATATCAATTGGAGCTTGAATGAATCTACTGGATTTTCACCCATTCGACTACACTTTATTCAAATTATACCCATACTATTCAAAAAATACAAACCTATAACCAATAAACCCAAAATAAATGAAGAAAATGACATTTTACAAGCTCATGAATAACTTATTAAAATGGCAAGTTATAGAAATCAAAATAAAAAAAATGCATTTATGAATTTAAAGTTGGAGATAGAGTGTTGATAAAGACTCCACATCTTAGTAAACCATTAGAGAACAAATACCATAAGTTTTATAATACATATGAAGGACCTTATAGCATCATTAATAAGGCAGGTTCTAATACATTTTGGATTATCCAAGGAGAGATTCATGGTACATATAATTTCACCTATTTTGAAACCTTTGGTTGTTCATAATGAAATATAAAGAATAAAGGTAATCATCAACTTAAGTATATGGGTGATGTAAACCACACTGTAGTGAAATAAAAAGAATTTTAATGATCATTGTAAAAGAAAATATATAATTAAGAGTATTAACTTTGATGAGGGTATTCTCCAATCACCATACAAATGTAATTATTGGGATACCTTGAAATAAGTTAGAACAATGGAGTCAATCCATATTAACAAATGGAACTTGGTTTTGACCGTTTAGATATCCATAAAGAAAAGCAGGAATAAGGCTAGTAAATATATTTATGTGTTGTCCAAGAAGGAAACACATTATTTGAATTTTAACCATCCAAGTCCTTAATTTTAGATCATTTTAAAAATAATATAGCCCAATTATAAGGGAGATGAAACAGTTAAAAATTTATATAACCCTTCACTAAATCCAAATATAAATATAACTATATTGTAGGAACATACTAAAATACTTATTAGTGTTAAATTTTTTTACCTAAATTAAAATTTTAACCCTCTAAGGAAAGGGGAGTTGTAAGGATAACTTAAGTTAACCCAACACTTATACACTCATTTATAACTATCTCTAACTAAACCATTTATTAAATATATTTAGCTATTATAAAATTCATATATATACTTAACAAAAATAAATAAATGATTAACATTTATTTTGATAGAAGATAAAGTTGAAACGATACTTATTTAAATGTCAAACTGTTAAATAATCAACCAGATTTGAAATTGAAAAAAAAAAAAAATTTATATATTTTTTTATCATATCTTAATATTTATTTATAACAATGAGCTAATAAATCAAGTATTGAAAATTGAAACAAAAACATGCGATATTAATTCATTTATTCTTAACAAGAAAGAAGAGGAGAAGGGAAAAGTGACTTTCTTAGCTATTTATTTTTAATGGATATTACTATTCTGGATTAGAATTGAATTTCTACTAAATCAGAAAAGGTTTAACTTTTTCAAATTGTAATATTGATTCATTTATATGGAAATTAAAGCCTAAGGATCAGAATGGATTATAGAAAAAATATTTTTATTTTTTTAAATCTGAAAGAGAATAGTATTATATAAAAAAGAACATCTATTTGAATTTCTAGTAAGTTTATTTTATTGCATTGTTTTCTTCACACAAAAATATCTTTAAAATAATTGTATATATTTAAAGGCATCTTACAAGGTGCAGGGGTTAGAACAACATTATATCGTAAATGTTGCAAAACCAATTTTCATGCTAATTTAAAATATTAATTGTGTAGAATGTCTAACTGGAGAAATGGAGCTTAAGAACATTAATCTTCGAAGGATGTATTATATCTTATTATAACAAAACCATTGGATAATGCTAATAATCTATCAATTTGGAATAAATATATAATTGCTAAACCAATGAATAAATACACTACGTCAGGAGATCTCCATCAGGATTTTAAAATATGGACTTAAAGAACCATTCTTACAGCTCAGGAAAATAAGTTTTTATTTATCTATTTATCTATTTTATTTTATTATTTATATTATTTTAATATGTTTATTTTTATTAAATTTCATTTTCAAATTTGGTATCTTATCATTATAAAAATAGGAGCATCTAAATTTAATTTTATAAACATAAATTATTAAATTAAATATATATATTTATAATATTAAATAAAATTAAATTTTATAAATTTATTTAAAAGTTTGACAGAACTCATCTAAATTAGATGAAGTAAAATTTTGATTATCATTTAACAGATATTAATTAAACAAAGTTATTATTCTTACTAATTAATATAGTAAACATAATTATATATTCATTTTTATTACAAATGAAAAATGACTATAAATGTGTTAATAAGTCATTTAAATTATTAATCTTTTGAATTTATTTATTGTTATATATTGTATATATGTTAGTTTGAATTATAATCTTTTCTTTTGAAAACTTTATCAAGGTATGAAATTTTATCATGGGATATGGAATGGGGATATTAGTTATTAATCTTTTAAAATGATAAAAATTCATCCTTATTTTTCATTATTATTTTATTTATCTTTTTATATCACATTTTTATTGTTTATTAAATATTATTGAGTTATTAATTTGATTTCTCTACTTAATCATTATTATATTACATTCATATTAATAAATAAACAGACTAATTATTAATAACTACATAACATTTATTTATATATATATGTTAATATTATAAACATTTTAGAAATATATTTTATTAGTCATTGCTTATATAAAGGCATAGTAGTAAATGACTTGATTAAATCCATCCCTGAAGAGAGCCAATTACGAATTCTCCATGAGTTTGAATATCGTGGCATAATGGTGACTGAAATAGGGATGAAAGGTGGATGAACTAGTCTAAATTACATCTAGATTTATCTAATAATTGTTGAATTAGCATAGTAAAAATATATGTAATTATGAACTTAGAATTTCATCGCTTCTTCTTCAGTAATCTACCCGAAGATCCTAAGTCCGATTGTAGTAAGATGCGCACCCTCTTTCTGGTGAAAATCGATGCCCCGTTACAATAGATAATATAGAACGGCAAATTGTGAATCCTATATTAGTATGAAATGAGAACACATTGTATTGTAGATATGTAGATGTTTTGATATATGGGCAACTAGCCATTATAAAACAAATTTTTAATAGTTTGCAGAGCCAGGATGGTTTAATTTAGACAATAGAAAGAGAGGACAATTCTAGTATTAAATACCTAGATTTGCAAATATCAAGTATGGATGATAAATTAGTATACAAAATGGTTGTAAAACATATAGATTATAGAGGTTATATTTATCCAACATCCAATGTTCCTTTAGTACACAAATTAGCTGGTTTTAGAACTTTTTTAAAACTTGATCAACATCTGTGTTCAAATGAAATGTTTAAGAAAGATAATATAAAATGTTATATGCAAGATTTGATACAAGTGGGTTATAATACAAAGGCTATTATCTATTGTATTGAAACATAAACAACGTTATAATAATGATCATATAAATATGAATAATAAAATCATGAAAATTATATTTTTGTTAACTTTCACCGGAAATATGAGATTTAAATCCAAGATATAATAATCTACAGGATGAGCCAAAAGTTATTAAGACATTTCAAGAAGTTATTTAAAAGAAATACTTAATAGAAACTTGAATACTATTCTGATTTGGAAAGCTTTTTATAATGTTTGGTTTTTTTTTTTTATTATTGAATAAGATTTTATTTCAAACACTAAACAACTTATAACTTCTATAAAATTAGTAGCCATTTTCATAACAAATGATTCTAGCTATTAACTCACTTTGTATAATAGTGTTTATATAATCTTTATAGACAATCTAGTAAACAAAATGGTCAAAATTAAAATACAAGAAATGTGTTTTTATCGTAGTATCTTTTTATGTAGAGGTACTTGTAACTTTATTTATAGATTTTTTTCTTATTCATGGAAATTATAAAACAAAAACAAAGTTCCAACATATTCTAGTTTCAACAATTTTTTTATTGCATCCTCTTTTGTGGTAAAATATTATGTTTCAAGATTGTTTCTGACAATCACATTACTGAAAAATGAATGTAACTAAAACTTGTAAACCAAACTATAAGCACATTTTACAATTATAATGCAAATTACCTGTCTTTTCAAATATACTTTAAATGATCAAATTTCAATGTTAAAATTTTTTCATAATGTTGCCTTTTATATATAAAATTAAAATAATAAATTTAAAACAAAATTGAAACAGGCAACTCACTATAGATAATTAAAACATTTAATATATCAACATGACTTTCATTTCCTAATGGAAACTTTTCAAGATGTTTCTTTTTACACAATCACACGACCAACTACCCGAACCCAATGGACATTATTTATATTACATTACAATAAATATAATTAATAAAATACATATATGTATATAAAAATAATTACACTTATTGCATTTTTCTGTACATATATATATATTAACTAATTATATTTATTGTAATGTAATGTAAATAATGTCTATTGGGTGGAGTTGTTATAGGGTAGTTGGTCATGTGATTGTATAAAAAGAAACATCTTGAAAAGATTCCATTAGGGAATGAAAGCCGGGTCGATATATTAAATAATTTTTTTATTTGTAGTGAGTTGCATATCTTAATTTTATTTTAAATTGATTATTTTTAACTTTCAAAATATGTATGAAATATATTTTTGTTCTAGCCTCCCAACCAGATTTATACCCAGACACCCTAGATTATTGTATAGAATGAATGGTGTAAATTGAGATAGTAACCTGCATTTTATAGTGCATCATTAAATTTACAATGTATAAAATGATTGCTATTGCTACTGTAGTGTTAATTTCACACACAAAAAATATAATTAATTATACTCACTCGTTTCTTATTGATAAAATTGTCAGATAGTTAGAATATTGGTTGCTGAGATAATGAGGTATGACGGTTAAGTTTCTGAATTTGTTACTGTGCACCTACATTGGCAGCACAGTTCAAGCAACTCTGTAAGATTTCATTAGTGTGTCACAGTTTGCTCCTATCAACATATGGCAGTGTCTTGCTGAATGGCATTTATTATTGTTGTGTTTTTTTTAGTGTTGTTACAAGAATGTCAGAGCTTGAATTAGAAAACATGAACAAACATTCTTGTTAAACTTGACAGGAGGGGAAATGAATTAGGGGCATGTTAGTCCAAGTTTCAGGAATAATTGTATGAAGAAAACAGCAGTGTACAAATGGATAGAATATTTTCTGAAGGGAGTAAAAGAGATCAGGATGACCAATAATAATCAGACTGAAGAAAACATTACAAAAATTTGTTGAATTGTGTGTTAAAATTGTCTATCTGACTGTGAAAAGCATAGCAGACCAAGTAAGCATCGATAAAAAAATATTTAGGAAAATTGTAAGACAAAATCTTGGTGGCAATATTTTACATCACTACTTATGAGATAGCTTTTAACCAATAAACAACTATATTATAATATCCTTCCTATACTCACCTGATTTGGATACCAATGACTTTTTTCTTCACCTGATGATAAAGGAAATACTGAAAGAAAGATATTTAAAATAATATGACAATAAATCTGATGGCCATTTCAAAAGAATCTTCCAAAAATGCTTTACAGGGATGATTACACACTGATTGTCAGTGCATAGCTTTCTAGGGGCATACTTACAGAGATGATCTTAGTTTTCAGTAAAGTGGTGTATAGCATTTTTTCCAGGTTGAATTTATGAATTTAATTGTCAGACCTTATAAGCAAATGTTTTGTATTTGTTTAATTTTTACTCATGTATAATTTTTTAAAATCTTAATATTATATTAAATTTATTGGCTAACAAATAATATATATTTTTATAATAATAAGTTTAATTTTGTATATTTATATTATAACTGAGTATAATTGTAAAATGATATGTTAATCTTTTAAGTTTAAATTTTAAAAAATTATTGTGTAATTTAAAAAGTGCAATTGTGATCTTAGCTTGTATCTATAAAGAGTTCCTGAATTAATGGGGTGCTTTTTTTTAAAAAAAAAGTTTTTAATTTTATTTACATATAATATACATAATTTTGTACTTAGAATGTTTATTTGGGAAGTATTCGCATATAAATTGTCTCATATTAAGAAAATCAGATTATGAAACCTTTGAGTAAAGAGAAGGAAAAAATAGCATTATTAAAAATTAAACTTTCATTTTGAAACTACACTGGCAATGGAAAATCTTTAAAAACACAATCATTCCAGCAGACTCCATTAAAAGTAAATTATTTTCAAATACTATGAAGAAGAAAGAGTGGTAACTTTATCATATTCCTTTCAAAAAATGATAATGTTAACATCAAATTGCTATTATTTGTCACCAACATTGGTATAAACTTTACAGACACTGCTAATAATTACTTATAGTTAATTATAGCAGTAAAATTAATTTGGGTGAAGAATTTTTCCCTAGTCTTTGACATAACATATATCACAGATTTTTTTTTGCTTTTGGCAACTACTACACAATTTTATGAAATGTCTTTATAGCCACAAAATAATAATTTCATGATTCTGTTCATATCAAGTGGCAATCATTTGATTGTGCAAAATATAAGAAATATGCAAATTACATCTAAAATAACATATAGTGAAATAGTGACAAAGGTGACTAAATTAGTCTTTTCTCAAAGCATTATAATGTGTTAATATTTTCAAGGTAATTCTTTCTTGGACAGTTTTAGCCTATATTAAAAAATTCAGGTGTAAGAAAGTATCATTTAAGTGAATAGTAGAGTCATGTCCACAAAGTGATTTCCTAAACTTGAATTTATATAACATAATGTAGACTAAATTTCACCAGGAAAAATACCTACATTGTGACTTCAAAATAAAATGATTGATTTTGAGAATGTTAGTTTATGTGTGTGCTTGTGGTAATTATATTGTAACTACTCTGCTTTGTAAGTTCTTTTTGCTAATGGTGTTATTTGTACTTTGTATTGGTGGATTAATTTGTCAGTATGAACTCATAATGTATTACATTTGCTTGCTTTTATTATATGAAATAAATCAATTGATTTTTTAAAATAATTTAAAACATAAAAAATATATAAATAAGCATTTATTTTATATAGAGTCTGTATACACTTGTATTTACATTCGAATATCAACCTTTCAAGCTAATTGTGCAAACGCTTTGCGAGTGTTAATAATAAATGTATACATTCTCACCAATACAAGATATAGTATTTATGCAGGAATAAAAAGGAATCCTCTTATTCCTACGACTCAAATATTTATATATGAGCAAATCTGAAGTACTGGCAAAGAAAGTGTGAAGATAGAACAGTCACTTTCAATTACTCTATACGATGTCTGAATGAATGACGTCGATGAAATTGTCTAGAATTTACTAAACGTCATTCCAACAGCATTTACATATGATTAAGTTTTAGTTGGAATGACGTTTAGTAAATTCTAGACAATTTCATCGACGTCATTCATTCAGACTTCATATAGAGTAATTGAAAGTGACTGTTCTATCGTCACACTTTCTTTGCCAGTACTTCAGATTTGCTCATATATAAATATTTGAGTCGTAGGAATAAGAGGATTCCTTTTTATTCCTGCATAAATACTATATCTTGTAATGGTGAGAATGTATTCATTTATTATTAACACTCGCAAAGCGTTTGCACAATTAGCTTGAAAGGTTGATATTGGAATGTAAAAAATATATATATTAGTTGTTCAAAGAAAAATGAAAATAAATTGTAATAAGATAAATAGACAGTAATGAGTTTAAATATTTGATAATAATAAGATTTAAATATTTGATAATAATTATCATTAAACAAATTATAGTTTCATGAGTTTGTCCCTCCTTAAATGTTAGCTTAAATTGATTTTTAAGTGTTGCATATAAATAAACATTTTTCTTGTTTTTTTTTTTGTCTTTTTAATCAGTGTGTTTTAATTTAAAGTGAGTGAACTCATTTTTTTCCATTTACAAAATTAAAAAAAAAAAAAAAAGGAACTGGCAATTACTTGTATTGGTTAGTATTGATAATTTTTATTTATTTGTATATTTTTTTAACATTTTTTTTTTTTTTGTTTTTACCACCATAATTTGAGTTATTATTTTTAATATAAATAATTATCAAAACTCCTTCACAAAAAATAGAACATATTAAAGGCTGTATTAATACAGTATATTTGGAGAAAATCTAAATGCATTTTTTGGTGTCTGCACCCTTGTCAAAGGCATTCAAATAATTATATAAAAATGTATGGTATATTGCATTTAATATCTTAGTTTTTATGCAATATGTAAACTATTTTTGAAGTCTGTTTTTGTGGGAATGTGTTTTTGATAAATTTTTATTTTACAATAGATAATTTATTTTAATAATATATGTTTTAAAACAGTACTATTTTGTCACATAAACATAATTTGATGCGTATCATTGAATTATTGAAGTTAAATTACTGATAAATAAGTTCCATAATTTAATAATTTTTTTAAATTTTTTAATAGAATTTTTATCATGAATAATGATTTAATATATCATATTTTTATTTATCTCATTGCTTTGTTCTTCATTATCAGTACTCTACATAGTTGGTAGGGTATCCAATTTGGGATTAGGAGATCCCAGGATCGCATTCACAAGTCTAATACTTGAACTTCTTATGAACACTCAAGAAATAAAGCCGTATGCTTTTTTTATTATTATTATCTAGGTGCACTAATGTTATTCCAGCATTCACTTCATGGTTTCTTACTATTTTTGATTAATGAGTTTTCTAGATTAAGAAAACAGTAATAAATCAGCACTTTAATATGTACCATTCTAATTATATATTATCTAAAAATAAATAAAAACATTAAAATTATTAGATTTAGTAAATTTTATGAATATGTATTACAAATCATATGTCAGGAATCATTTTTTCATCTTGTAGCCATCTTGTAATTCTAATGTAATTTTGTTTATCAGTTGTGTTCTTCATGTTAAATACTTTGAAAGTGTACACATTTCCTAAAAAATTGATATAGTATTTTATTTGATGAAAATGTTTTCTAAATGAGGTTTAAAAGAACAATAATATCCTTAGTAAGCAATAAATGAAATTATTAATGTCTAGTAAAAAAAAGTGTTTAATATTCAAGAAGAATATATCATCTGTTAGATAAGTAATGAAAAGAGAAAAGCATATTTATGCCACAAGTGTTTACATTCCTGACATATTAAAGTTATAACCATGTTAAAGGATAATTCTTTTGATAAGACATTGAATTTGTGGATAGAAGATATGTACTTACAAAATGTTTCTGGTAGATGTTATTATATTGCATTAGAAAGCTTAGAATCTATAAATTGTCTGTTGTATTGTTGTCAGTTTTATTTAAAAAAATAAAATCAAGATGTGGTACACTAAGTTTATTGTTATTTTTATTTTTTAATCGAGTATGAATGAGTAAATACCCATTCACACAAAGTAAATATATTTGTAAATGTGTACTTTCAATTTATTATTATTAACTATATTATTGTTTGTTTGTTTTACAATAATCTCAATTTGTATATGCATACCATACACATAAAAAAGGATTATTTATATATTGAAAAATATAGTGCATCTATATTATAGCAAATAATATATATTGTAATCAACACATAAATTAAATGGAACTATTTTCCATTATGTACAATGTATATGAGAGACGATAGTGGACATTGCGATTCCACTGTAAAGGTATGTTAAAAATATTAATGTGTTGTTGGAAACTTAAATTAATAACAGTATATATTTTAGTGCTATGGACTACATATTAACAATATATTCATTGTATTAAATACTTATTTGTATATCAATACAATGTCTATTTCCTCTAATCCAAAAATTAAAATTACTGGTGCCTTCTCCCAAAGTTGGTATTACCAACTGTGCAAATTACTAAGTTTTTGGAAAGTGGCAAAATTATACTAAAGT
Source organism: Epiperipatus broadwayi (assembly GCA_028023455.1). Lineage (NCBI taxonomy): Eukaryota > Metazoa > Onychophora > Udeonychophora > Euonychophora > Peripatidae > Epiperipatus > Epiperipatus broadwayi. Next base: position 1,003,026 of record JAQFVV010000051.1, read on the forward strand.
ATATGATAAATAAATCGTAAAAAAGTCATTTACTTTTTCCCTGATGAAGTCGGATTTCAAAATATTGTTAATTAAATTTTTTTATAATAAAATTTCAATGCACTGTATATTTTTTTTTTTTAAAAAAAACAGCATTTAAAATAATGTAGTAGTATGTTATCTCTTTAATGTCGCAGTCAGTATTAATATCACATGGCAGCAGGAAAACACATCCTGTCTTGCAATCATTTTAACTTCCATCAGCTGAGAGTTGAACTTGACCTGAGATTAAAATACATGTGTATTTTTGTCAAAATTGCCTAATGAAAGTTAAATAACATTTTCTCAATGAATGTAGACTTACAAAATTAGATTATGTATAAAATTTCACAGTGATTGAACTTAAACTTTAAATTTTTTATTACCAATAACTGTTGTAAGCGGTGTGAATAGTCTTTCAACGTTGAAGCTTATTAAAACCTAGTAATGTTCTACAATAGCCAGAATTCAATTGTAATCTCTTTCTACAATTTCATTTGAGCATGAAATCAAACAGAAATTAGACTATACTAACTTTATTTGTGTTTTTGAAAATATGAAAGCAAAAAGTTTTGTTTTAAACAGTAGGTCTATACTTTAGCAGTGAAAATGTGAGTTAACTTACAATTAGATATTACACATTTTGTTCATTACATAATTTCAAATTTTATTATGAGTAAATAATTCATGAATTATAAAATATCAATTTCATAAACATTTATTATGTTTATAAATCAAATTATCTTTTGAAAAAAATGAAAACTTTAATAAAAGTTTATTGATTTAAAAATGAATTGCTTTCTTAACTTTATTATTTCCATAAAAAATTAAAAGATAATAAATAATTAAAAAAAAAACTTTCATTATTCAAAAGTCTTTGTTTATTAAATAAATAAAAGATAGCTCAATTAAATTATTTCTTTCCTTAATATGAATATAAAAATTAAATGTGAAGGTTCACAATTCTGGAAAGATTATAACTTTATTAAAAAAAATTTTACAGCTTAGAACTGCTTTCGACCATGTCAGTCATATTCATAGATCTAATGTAAGTTTATATAAACAGAATTTATACGTTAAATAATTTGTATATACCATTTATGTGATAATGCAATGTACGAGTCTTTTTTGTTTATTGCATTGATGTTATTTGCAATAAACCATGCCTCTTTATATTTTCTTTTTTGATCATTGCACTCAGTGCTTATGACTCTAATATTGAGTCAAAATTGTGGCCAGACTCAATTTCATGTTCTAAAAATATAGATATATTTTTAGGGTTTGTTTTAGTGCATTTGTATATATACCTGTTTATCTAATGCTAATCTTATAGTGCAGTTGGCATGAGACTCACCATAGTTAAATTGCATTACATGTTGGTTCATTACATTTAATTTTATCAATTAAAAACAGTAAAAAATAAAAATTTTATTTAAAAAAAAAAAGAGAGAGAAATGTAATTGGATAATAATTAGAGCTAGTTTTTAAGAAAGGGAGAAAATGAGAATAAAATTGATTAATGAGTAAAAGGGTCTCTGTGTCCCAAATGTAAAGCAAAATAAAAATGTTTTGAGAGTGAAAACTATCTTTTAGAACATAACTGATATAAATTATAGTTTTAAATTTACCATGATTATCTTTTTAAATGAGCATCAGTGAATATGATATCATGCTTCATTACAATTTTATTAATAATTATTTATTATATTTTTATTCAAACAAATGCAATGCTTGAAAGTTATTTTTAATGTAATAAATGACTAGCAAAATTATATAGTGTATAGAATTGTTTATTATTTATTTTTCTTCTTTAATGAATTATTTAATGGCTTGACTGCATTCAATTTTTAATAGACTTTTTTTAATGATTTTACCATGATACAACCTTAAAGGTTGTTGATTTGTTGCAGCTGATTACTTTGGTTATCAAGATTTTATGTAGAAATAAAGTAGTTTGTAAGAATAAATGTAGTAATTAGTCTTGCAGGTGATTGCATATTTAACCTAAGCAAAAATGGCATTTGGAAATTATTTTTATAAGGTAATACTATTTTTAATAATTTATATTGACCCATAAACATTATTAATACCCTTTCATTAAGTGATTTGTGTCAAAGTTGTGAGGACAGCATGTTTGACACATCAATTAAACATTAATAATTTGTTATCTATATAGACTGAACTATAATAAAGATATGTGTAAGAGATTGTGGTCTGGGCCAACTGATGAGTGCTGGTTCTGCACAAAATCTTGATGATTATAGATCTTTTTTATTATGGCTTTGGTCATATGTTTATGATCACATTCCTAAAAAAGGTATTAAAAGTAGATATAAACCAGTTTCTAACTTGCGTGAATTATATTACAAAAATATTCATTATTGGTAATGCTATTTTTTCTTTTGATAATGATAAATTTAAGTGATATAAATAACTTCCAACAGAATTTTATCCCCAGGTATTTAAAAACTATTTTTTTCTAAAATATTTTTATCATAATGTTAAAATATATTGCTTTACTTAGACTTTGAAAATGCTGCAACTTCTATAACACAAACGAACTTACTAAAAAGTTCTTCAAATTTTAGCAAAAGTTATAATTTATTTAAATAACTTATCTTGAGCATACTCATTTAATAATGAAAAAAAACCCTAACATTTTAAATGCAGTATGTGAATGTTGTTTTTATCTTTCTGAATTCATTTGCTCTACCAATTTTAATTTTTTTTTCTAGAAATAGCTGTTGAAAATTAATCACTATACATATGTTTAAAAAATATAAATTTTAATTGTAAAATGTTGTGAAACAGTGCCAGAAATAAGCAAAGTTAAAAAAAAAAAAAGCTAACTAAAGCTAACATACATGTTTACAATAACAATATGAAAAAAAAAAGTAACTTCTATAAAATGAGAATATGGTTGGTCAGTGGGATTACCAATCAGCAGCTAATTTGCAGTTTCATATTAACAAAATTTGAAGAAGCAATTATCACTAAATGTTTACTGGATCTAATTCATTCTCTATATAGTATATAGATGATGTACTTATTTGTGCATTGGAGAAACATGTCAATAATATATGCCACGAGTTAACACAATGCTCCTCCTTGGTTATGGACCACGGAACAAGAACATGAATATAAAGGCATTAAATTTTTAGACCTTTATATACAAAGAAGCAATGATAAGCTTCATTACAGAATGATTGCCAAACCCTTCAACATTCTGGGATTAATCCATCTCCATTCCAGCACTCCTACATCACACTAACTTGCAGGCTTTAAATGTTTTTTGAATAGAAATTTAAGATTATGTAAATTCAAAGCTGATCATAAGACTAATATTGAGATTTATATTAAATACTTGGAAAAAAAACTATAGTTATAACATTTTGGTCAGAACACTCAAGAAATTCTATTCCAAAATAAACACTCGCCATCTAGATCCCAAAAATATGCCCAGAATATTGAATTATTTGTATAACATATGCTCTAAACACTTTCAGTATCAGTGTTTGGACCCCTCCCAACTTAAATAAGCTTATTATATATAACACCAAAGATAGATCAGCTTCCAAACCAAGCTCTTCAGATTTTTATATGATTGACTGCAATGATTCAACTTAAAATGCAATTTATTATGGGGAGTTGCATGCTAATATTACCACAAGATTGGCACAGCATGGGTACTTCTACAACCACATGAAAAATGATCCTAATGTTATATCAGTTTTCCTTATGCATGAAATAAACTCTGGCCATAGATTTGATTCACAAAATGTTAATATTGTGTATGCTGAATGCAGTGATCAAAACAAAAAGTTCCAAGAGGTCTGGTATATTGCTGATGACTCCCACGTGATTAACAAAAAAGATTCTTATTGTTTTGGCCCAAAAAATGGAACATGTAAATGTATAAATTTGCAAGTGCTTGCTGCATTCATATTATAAACTCATCACGAACTTTAGCCACTGACTTTGAGCACTATAAATTTGACTGACTAGACCAAAAGTATGTTCAACTGTTATATTGAATATTTATAACAAAATTATATTTTTCTTTACGAGTGGGTAAAATGCTTATGATCGAATTATATGTTTTTTAATTTTCTTCGTCTTCTTCCTTTTCCTATGTATAGATTTCTACTTTAACATATACCATTTACAACTTTCTTAAACACTTTATCAATGCTATTTATTTATATCATAACTAACAGTTTCGACTGTCCTGCAGTCATCATCAGAGCTACAATATTTCAAATATATAATTATATTTAATGTAAAAAAGTAATTTGTAATGTGGGAAAAGTTAATTGATAATATAAAATATTTAATAAAAATTAAAAAAAGGTTAGAAGTTGATTTATAATATAAGTAAAATGACAATAATGTATATTAAATAGTAGAATAAATGTTAAAGTTTTATAATTATAATAAATAATTTTTAAAAAATAAAATAAAGTGATATAAAATAAATGTGGATAGAATTAGTTAAGAGTAAAGTAATGAAGTGGGAAATGATTATTTATAATGATTAAGTTAAAAGGTATATTTTATTTTGTGTATTTAATTATGTATATGAATATGAGTATAAGTGGATTAATTATATAATTTATATTTGAATATTGTAGCTCTGATAATGACTGCAGGATAGTCGAAGCTGTTAGTTTTGATATAAATAAATAGTATTGATAAAGTGTTTGAGAAAGTTGTAAATGTTATGATAATTATATTTTTTATTGTTATAAAACTGCTGGCAAAAATATATGTAATATGCAATATATATACATCACATGTCATATGCTTACACATGCTGTTAACAACAATCTCTCCATACAGTAATGCCACCAAGTGTAAGCCTTCATAATCAATGTATGCAGGAAGGTTTCAAATCCAAGGCTTCTTACTGATGAAAGCCACAGGCTAGAACTTAGTCTGGGGATGTTGGATGACTAGGCACTAGATAGGGATTTTATGTACTAACCTTCCTGCATCCATTGATTATGAAGGCTTGCACTTGGTGGCACTTATATTGAGTTGCTTATTATCAGCATGTGTAAGCATATGAAATAGTGATTGTGTGATGTTTTGTTGGTTTTATACCTATCTTATTCATTAAATAATGGTGAGACACCAAAATGTGTAGATGCTGAATTGAGTTCAGATCTATGTGACTATACAAGAGAATGAACTTGGGTTGGAAACATTATGGTGTTTTCATCTTGGAGTCCTAGCTCTATAGTTAATCAAATAGGTAAAAGATGGCTGCTGGATGGCTGCATTGGATCCTAAGATATGGTGCAGTGCTCTCAAATCCCAGGCTCCTCACTAATGAAAGCCACAAACTAAAAACTAATCTGGGGATGTTGGATATGTAGGCACTAGATAGGGATTTTATTTACATACCTTCCTGAATCCATTGATTATGAAGGCTTGCACTTGGTGGCAGTATTGTATTGAGTTTGGTACTTTTATTAGGGGCAAGTGTAAGCATATGAAATGGTGATCACGTGATGGTTTGATGGTTTTATACCTATTCTGCTCATAGTATGTTGGTGACTGGTTTTTGAAAAACCAGACAAACAAAATGTATAGATGCTGAACTGAGTTTAGATCTCTATGACTATACAAGAGAATGAGCTTGAGTTGGAAACATTATGGTGTTTTCATCTTGGGCTCCTAGTTTTATAGTTAACCAAATAGGTAAAAGGTGACTGCTGGAGTGCTGCATTGGATCCTAAGATCTGGATGCAGTGTTCTCAAATACAAGGCTTCTCACTGATGAAAACCACAAGCTAAAAACTAATCTAGGGGGTATTGGATGGGTAGGCACTAGATAGGGATTTTATGTTCAAACCGTCCTGCATTTATTACCTATGAAGGCTTGCACTTGGTGGCACTACTGTATGAAGAGTTTGCTATTCTTATTAACAGCATGTGTAAGCATATGAAATGATGATCATGTGATGTTTTGATGATTTTTTTGCAGATCCTGCCCATAGGATGAAGGTGACTGTGGATTTTTAAAAAAAACAGACACCAAAATGTATAGATGCCGAACTGAGTTTAGATTTACATTATTATATAATGTACCGGTCGGATTTGTATGTTCACGTAACAAGATCCAGCATCTAGGCAAAAGTACCTCGAATCCAATCAGGCGCAAGATACATAAGTCAGGAACCCTCATGAATTCTGCCCTATTTGCCTATTTTCCAGATCTACCAACTTATGAGCAACAATCCCGATGATATAGAGATAGTTTTACCTCACTCCGCCGGCATCACTCGTCGGAGATAACAAAAAGACTCTTAAGTTAATTTATTGATAGATAGACTTAAAACAAACCATAATTTATAAGTAATGAAGGCTCGTAACCTTGCATAATAATTAAATATCTAAGCGGGGATCATCTAGTCGAATTGAGCATAATTAATAATGTATTAACTTAACTAAAAGAAAGCAATGGTTCGAGAGTTGATATATATATATTTAAGATTTATTCTTTTAATAACAAATAAATATGTCAGGTTATTTATCCGACACTAGCCTCATAGCATTGTATATATAATTCAGATCTTACAATAACATAGGGATACTTGCGGCTATGCCAGTAATATGCATATATAATTTAAGAAAGTAGCGCTATTGGAAATGTGAGACGGAAATACTACTCCACCCCCAAGAGAAATGAAAAGAGCATTTATTGATTTGAAATACAATAATTTACCAAGCAGATATTACAATTAGTTTTGTTCAACATTATTATTAATTTAATTTGTAAAGTGATAAATGTGTGGGACAGATAATGAATATGTATATGAATAATAATAAATTTATCGCAAGGATGCGCACAGTAAAATAATGGAAATTTGTTTGTTTAGAGAAATCGCATTACGACTTATGGTTATTTCTGGGCGACTAAAAATCTACTGAAAGGTGGTGCGTGTATGACGGCAGGCTGGGGTGGTCCAGTTATGGATCCTGGAGTGTGCTTCATGAATTTTAATAACGAAATTTATCGATTTCCTCTGCAAACATAGGCAGGGTCGGTTTGACGAACGAAAGAATCCAAGATTCCCTGGAGTGAAGTACAGGCAAATCAAGTATGACGAAGAGTGGTCGGCTATGCATTATTGGGCTGGATTTTCCAGAGTGATCCCTATTTAATGCACGCACATACAACCAAATGTGTCCCCAGGGTGGTTTTACAGCCTGGTTCTAGGATACGGAGAACGACGATGGGGCTCGACTTAGTGAATACATCCATATTAGAAAGAAAGCACGAATATATATAAATGAAGTGTCCTGTAATATAACTTTAACTTTAAAGATTATTTTAACTTATTAACTGCCCATAAATTGTGAAATACCTAGCATAATGGTATGGTTTCTTCGTTTAACAAACATGGATAATACATTTATTAAACATAAAAGTTTAAAATCTGAAGATTCCCCCCCCCCCTTATTATATTACTTAATATCAATCCTAACTTCCCACACACTTAACAAATCTCATTTTTCGGTTAATAAATGCCTTTATGAAAGTATATGAATTAAAGAAAATAAATGGGTGGTGGTAATAGCTATGATGGGTTTACATATATAATATAAATTGATCATAAGAAATAGCGCAATATTTAAAAAGGAAAATATTTATAAAACAGATGTTGGTCTGTTTTCTATAGCAAACATAGAAATAATTAACTTGTTTATCCCAAAATCGCTAGCACCTGGACAAGCCGAATAAGACTTGTTTTGATTACATTACGAATAAATTACCCGATAAATGATGGATGGGGAGAACGAAAATAAATTACGTACTGGCGATTGTAGAAATATTACTGGCACTTTTCTTTTGTAAAACATGAATACATAATTATAAACTAAAATTATTTGCCACATGAAATAAAAGAAAAGAAAACATTTTATAAGAGGCTTAGCAGCAATAAGTTATATAGAGTTATAAAAGAATTACATTATGAAAATATTTAATATAAATATATAATTGAAACACAGAAGAAATCTTACAAGGAAGGCAGGATTTAAGAATTACGAGCGGCTAAAGTTCTTTTGTTACCTTGTGTTTGGAAGAGCAATTTTGATAAGGGTCACTCCATCGGCATTAGTTCACTAGATCTAGGGTAGCAGTAATATATGATAGATAGCATTTTAATTTTACCGGAAAATATGTGAAGTTCATCAGTATGGGATGCAGTGCTTCGCTTAGGGGAACAGCATATTAGAATGGAGGGGAAGGTAAAATTTTCCCTACTCATGGGACATTGAGTGAGAATCAAAACTGGCTTGGATTATGTATAGCAACATCATAATTTGGTGGTCTCTTCTTGTGGATTCAAATCCAGCAGTATATATACTTTTACTTTGAAGATGTAATCTAGCAACTACTGCTGGACCTGAGGCAGTTTAAGCACTTGGGGCTCATCTGGAATCATTTGGCCGGATACTCTTATCTAGTAAGACTTTTGAAACAATGCAATTCTGTTATCAGTTTCTCGAACGATTGTTTTAAAATAAATCTTATGATTTTAAACCAAGCTAGCATGGACAAAATTTCCACTAATGGGTTTATTTTATTATTACAAATATGTAATCTTTTATTTTTATCTAAGGGATTCTTCTGGGTAATTGTTTTTCGAGAGACTTTTTAAAAGAATTGCATCATTTCTGACTACTAAATTATATATGAAAAAATAATGTTTCATACATGACTTTGAGTACAATTTATATACACAATTTCAATATTTATTAGCAATCTCCTACACTGAAATATATATAGATTTATTATTTACGCACGTATGCATATGAGAATATTACATATTTATTTATTAAAACTGGTTTTAGAGTTAAGATGTATCAGCATTCACGTGATTTATGTTAAAATTACAAGGCAAAAAAGAAATATACGCATTATTAGATATCTATGTGGGCGTAAAGGCGGGTTTGAATATGGTTAGATGGTAGGAGATTGGATATGGGCTGTGAAGCAGGATCTGAGTATCAGATCATTGCTTCAATAAGTAAATGATCTTGGGTTGGAAACATTATGGTGTTTTCATCCTGGACTTCCTGCCTTTATAGTTAACCAAATAGGTAAAAGGTAGCTGCTGGATGGTTGCATTGGATCTTAAGATGTAAGTGCAATGCTCTCAAATCCAAGGCTCCTCACTGATGAAAGCCACAAGCTAGACACTAGTCTGGGGAATGCTGGAGTGCCTAGATAGTGAATTTATGTACATATCTTCCTGCATCCATTGATTATGAAGGCTTGTGCTTGGTGGCATGGAGAGTTTGGTATTTTTATTTTCTAGGTTTTAAAATTATTAGTTATTCTGAATCCTAGGAATTTGAAAACTTTTAAATAAGCCATCTTAGCATAGCAAAAAATAAACACAAAAACCACACTTTCTATATCACACTCATCAATAAAAAAGTTGAATTTTTAAAGATCAGGTCAAAATCTGGATAATTATTTAATAGATACTCTGGGACATTTATTGAACTTGGAGAGGCCACTGAACAGTGTCCAAAGATTAATAAAGATATTAAATAAAAAAAAATTGTTGCCTACTTTAGAAAGATGTTGGTTTGCAGATTTTACCTAAACAACAGTCTGAAAGAAATCATATCTTTCAATATGATGCACAATTTTAAATTATAGTGATCATCCTCCCTCCCTCCACTAATGACTTAAAAAATATTTGCTATTATTTGTTCATTAAAGTTTTATAATATTTTTTTTTTAAATTACTATTATTTTGACAAAATACACATACAAATTGATAATTATAACTTCATTTGTTTGGAAAAAAACTACATTTAAGCTCATTTCTTATTTTTCTTTATGTTCCTTTATAGTGAAGAAAGATCTGTTTGTCACTTTAGTGTCACCTCTCCAATATAGTATTACTTTGATTGAAACTTGCACAGAAAAATATTGTTTTCATTTTATTTTATATCAAGAAAGAAATAATCATTCCGTGTTTTTTCTCTTCTGTAATCTCACAAAATCTCCATATATCAATTTTTGATGCTTATCATCTGTCTAAGCATGCAAAACATCTAACAGATGTTTGATCTGAGAGTGATGATAAATCCAAAAAATACAATGTTACTCATCATCACCATACGATTTGAACATTTACCCATAACCTTTTCTTTTATTTTTTAAAATATTTTGAACGACTCATTTCATTTTTTTTTGTTTAATTAGTTTGAGACAATTAATTTGTATTTTTGTTGTTGTTGTTTATTTATTAATTAAATTTCTAAAATTTTTTAGCATTTGTCAATTAGCATCATTTTTGAAAAAGTACACATTTTATTTGAAAATATTCTTCCATTACTTGTTCCATTTAACACTTAATATTTTCAATAATGGTTCGTATCTCCTACAATATGTCAATAAATATTTAAATGAGTACTTAGAATATTCTTATCTGCATTTATTTGATTCTCAGCTATGTCCAACATATATAATCGGATGTTATATAAATCCCTGTAATATAGATTTGATTTTAAATCATGTGCAACTTGTAAAACCAAAAAATTGCCAAATCTATCCTAAATAAAAGTTCAGAATCTAATCGTTATTTATAGCTATCATGAAGAAGCAAAAATATATGGTCAAAGAATATAGTTTCAATAACAGTCTTTTTGGAGTTTTAAATTATTTGTCTATGTTAGCGAAAGCAAAATAAAAATGTTCTTTGCTAAAAATTTATTTCAGAACAAATGGGAATGGAAAAATTATGATAATTTCTTCATATATCTGACCACAGTCATGACAACCAACTTGGTGTAGCAAAAACATTCTCATAATACAATTTTTTATATAAACAGGTTGAATTAGTAATGTGAAAATAAAAATGATTATAATTATATACTAAATGTTTATTTTTAAACTAGTGTCCAAAAAAAAAAAAAAGTCAATAGTCATTTTTATATAGTGTCTAAAAAGTCAACTTTTATTATGAATTGTCTGCCCCCTGTACAATGCAAAATTTCTTTCAAGTATATTAAGTATGATTGAATAATAATAATAATAATATGTTTAATTTGATTCAATTATTACTGTTTAAATTTAGCTTTTTAAAAATTAATGATCTATTTAAACAAAATTATAGGAATACTTTTAAAGCTTTTTACCAGTCATTTAGGCTATATTTTTCAAAAGAACATACAGAAATAGCACAACTTTTATTATAGCATCAAATTTCAGACACAGAGGAATGCAAGTTTTTTTCATTAACAAATAATACAATAGTCAAATATGTTTAAAAATACATATATATAAGCAACAAATATTACAAATTATAAAATTATCATAGAAAAGCCTTTTTCGGCAAATTGTGTTTTTTGCCCTTTTCAATATGTCTCCACGATTTAAAGCACATACAGCGACATCTGTATCAATACATGAGAGAAGACAGATAAACAAATGGACATCTGACATGATCTATTATGTGATTTTTTTTTTTTTCCTAAATTCTACTACAAAATTATTCTGTTATATATATTGAATGGATATATATCCACATATATTAATTAATTAACTATCCATTCTTTATCCATTAACCACTTATTATTTAAAAAAAAAAAATATCACGTAATAGATCATGTCAGATGTCCATTTGTTTATCTGTCTTCTCTCATGTATTGATATAGATGTCGCTGTATGTGCTTTAAATCGTGGAGACATATTGAAAAGGGCAAAAACATAATTTGCCAAAAAAGGCTTTTCTATGATAATTTTATAATAAGTAATATTTGTTGCTTATAGATATATGTATTTTTAAACATATTTGACTATTGTATACTTGAAGTGCAACATAAAAAAGAATTGGTTTTAATTCTGATTCTTTTTCTGTATAGTAATTTCGATATTAACAAATAATTAAAGTAATGGTATTTATTTTATTTGTTACTTACATTATTTTTTTAAACTATGTAATGATTAATGAGCAGTATGTATAATTCATTGAACATTACATAGTTTAACATCTAATATTAGCACAAAGTAAATTATATTTCATAAGTGTTAATAAGATTATTAAAAGAAATAGATATAAAGTTAATGATTTAATATATTCATGATTTCATTTCAAGACAGTTAAGATTGACTTATGTAAATGCATTCAGGTTTGAAAATAAGATGGTCTCTTATTTTCTCAGTCTTTATCTTATGGTTGGAATGAGAGTGTCCTGCATTTAACATCACTGATTTAATATTTTGTACAGTGCTAGTGAGGTGGGTTTTTTATCTTCTAAACAGAATTAATTTTTTAAGCAATATTTACTGATGAGTTATATATCACATATCAATTAAGCAATTATACTGCGCTTCAAATGCTCATTGGTGAAGTTAGAAAAATCATAGTTAAATATCAGGCTTAGTGCTTTCGAGGTCTTTTAACTTCATATTCATAGCTGAAAAATTAGAAACATTGTAGTGTTCGCGTTTGCTAATATATGCAAATTAGTCTTCATATGCAAAACAATTTTACTATCAAAAGATCAATCAGCTCGACCATTTCTTAGAGATAAACTTGTGAATGGTATGTGGATCGTTTATGATATAGTCACCGCCTTTATTTTTCTTTTGCAGTCATTTCTCTCAGTACACACAATCTGAGGGTTGGAGGGTTCAAACTTGTGATGGCTACCTTTTCATGTTCTAAGAATATTGAAGTGTTGTCGCTATTATTTTGAGCTCTCTTGTATGCATACATATGCCACATAGCTCTAAGCTAATGGATAACATTTAATTTTTTTCCATTTTTATTTTTTTTACTGCTATAATTTACAAGTATGTATTTGAATGATATTATTTGGCAGCAAAATTATCTGAATCTAAAAATTCTTAAGAACTGTTTAGGTAAACAGTATGTAACCTACATTTATATTTAGTATAAAGTAAAATAATGGATTAATTACTACTGCATAAAGATTCTGTAACAATAGAAAAATATTTTTTGCTACCCAGAACTTATTGTAAATATATATCAAGTATAAATATATATCAAGTACTGTAGATATTAAAATTAGCAATCGTTTAAGTTCACATATAATATTGAAGTTTCTAGTAGCATATTGACACTTTGAAAGTGGGAGATTTATAATAAAGTATTATGAAATATAATGTTAAATTAATGTCTATATTTTTTTATTACTGTGAATTAATATTTTATTTAGTAAAACTGGAAAGTGAAAATTCTTAATTAACAGCATTGTATCTATAAATAATTGGTATTTTTTTTAATGTTTTAGGTTTTAATTTCCTAATTATTATATAAGAATTGCAAAAATTAATTATATATTATTTGCAGTTATATGTTTTTGCAAAGATAATTAAAAAAAGAAAAGAAAACATTTTCATAAATGAAAGTATTGAATATTTAAGCAAAAAATGACCACTTAAGAAACTACTATACGCCATTTAATATAGGGCAAAAAAAAAACAGACCTTGAGAATCTATAATACTAATGAAAATTATTATCACGATATTTTTAATTATGATTTTATAGAAATTTCATTCAGAATTGCAATTATATCAATAGAAATGTTTAGAGGTTTGTAATTAGTAAATACCATTCATTGACTAATTATAAAATTCTAAAAATGATTTTCTAACTCAGTTATATTTTTAATCCATATTTTTGGGGATTTTTCTATTTTTTAAGAAATTTGCATTTGTAACCTTTTCCTCTCCCCCTATTTTTTTTCTTTTTCAAATGTTTCTTGTGACCGCATTATGTTTTTTTTATAGTTTACTTAAAAAAATATGCAAAATATGTTTGAAATAATATATTTTGCGAAAACTGAAATTGATGCAATATACCTTAAATTATAAATTTATTTTACACTATTTAACAAATTATCTAATTCATACAAGTTGAATACCGTTATTCCAAAAGTCACAAATTCTAATTTGCAAAGAACTTTTATATCAGCTTCATAGTGTAGCAAAATATCCCAAGAACTACAATTTTTATAGCTTATTCATTTATGAAAAAGTTGGAGTTGTTCAAACATCAAGTCTAATTTGAGTTTATCTGAATGGTAGGGAATACTTATTAAACAAATTGATTCTCAATTGTCCTCAAAATATAAATGTTTGCAAATCTATGCTAAATATTTATCATAAAATAAATAATCAAAAAGGAGACAGTAATATATTATATGATCATTTTTACATCCGCATTACCGTATAATTAACATATGCACAGACCACAACTTCCATTGAGGAACTTATATGTGATAAAGGTGAATTAATAAAAAAAATTGAACAGCTTATCTATCCATTATTGATTTTCAACAGTATATTAAATATAAAAGCAAAAAACTTGCAATTCTACTTTATTAAATGTTTTTTTAAAAAAGAAAGGTTAACTTTTTTGTTTGCCATCATGATATAGTTAGGGGTGTCAAATATTTGTGTTTTTTTAAATTAGCAGTTTTTCAGTTATTTTTGATCTAGATAACCAGTTAATTAATGAATTTTTTGGGACTACATCAAAATATAACTTATTTATTTTTATTAATAATATCAATTACATAAATAAATCAATAGCATAAAAAAATAAGTAAAAATATTTTTAATCACATTTATTGTTATAACAATTAGAGCAAACAATATAGAGTTTGAAAATGTATTTGTTCAAAAAGTAATATTGTAAATAAATAAACATGGCTAAAGATTCTGGATTTTTTTTCTTTCTAATTTTAGTTTGTATAGCAGAGTATGTAGAGAAAAAGTTTATTCTGTAGAATGGAAGTTGATTTTATTGTTAATACAGATTTTCTAAAGTTTTAAGCATTATCCCACACTATCAAACAATTTAATTTCTCCCAAATATTCCGTTAGTTTTCAAACAATTGAAAAAAATTATCATCCAAGGTGGTTTTAATTTCATTGAAAAGTGATATGTTTATATCAGTGCTACTATTTGTTTCAGTACTATTCGATCATAGCAACATTATTTTCAGAAAGACCATACATATCTACACTTTTTTTTTTTTTCCAGAACTAGTATAAATTGAAATTATTTGAAAAATAATAATAAATTAAAATTGAACTAAGTGATTGTGTTGCAATAGATAACAAATTCACTGCTATTTCATGAATGTTATCTTTTTTTTTTTCATATATCATAGCATCGATAGGGAGGCGAACCCACAACCATCTGCATCCAACTACTTGCTTGCAAGGCAGCTGCGATGACCTTTCGGCTAACAACGCTTGACAATTTGTTATATCTTTAATAACAAAACATCGCTGTCACACATTAAAAATAAATGATTTTTAAGTAAATAGAGGGATTTGAACTTAAGGATTTTTCAATCTATATTCATCCTCCATTCCTTCTCAAACAACCAACATGCGTAACCACACACATGCGGAAAAAATAAATTAGCCTCAATAAAATGTAAACATTAAAAGTATAAAGCTAAACTAGTCAATAAATAATCAAAACTACTCC
The DNA here is from genome assembly GCA_028023455.1 of Epiperipatus broadwayi. Classification (NCBI taxonomy): domain Eukaryota; kingdom Metazoa; phylum Onychophora; class Udeonychophora; order Euonychophora; family Peripatidae; genus Epiperipatus; species Epiperipatus broadwayi. Next base: position 1,018,548 of record JAQFVV010000051.1, read on the forward strand.
AAATCCAAAACTTAACCAGACTAGCCAAGAAAATAGTAGTGAAACCATTGTTAGTGTTTTATATTTTATTTTCTTGGCTAGTCTGGTTGAGTTTTGAATTTAGGGTAATTTTGATTATTATCCTCAATATACGTATTTCCTGCAGAATCAGCACTCATCAATCAGGCCAGGTCATAATCTCCCACATATATACAATCAGTGCTCGGTTTATATTAAGATAGCAATTCCTTAAACTTTAATACACAGGCTTCAATCTTCTCACCCTTCCAATTATTCAACGGTTCATTTCATTGAAAAACAATACATGATGGAAATCATTTATATTTTTATAAATATAAAATTAAAAAATGATTTGTGTGTAAATATCCACTGTCATTAGATTACTCAATTTAAATTTTTTCACTTAAATTATATTGAATAATCAAACCTTTATTTTTGTAAAGAAAATAGTAATCATTATAAATGTGCATATATGAACAATGTTTAGGCATAATTCACAACTGATTAGTCAAAAAGAAATGTTTTTTAGTATATCTACATTTTCCAAGAAATGTACACAAATTGAACAAATATTTTATAAGAAACATCCATTAGCAAACTGCTAACAGTGAAGAAGTATTGCAAAGGCTTCCTTTTTTATATAATTAAAGAAAATGACTGTTTACAGTTGTTCAGAAGGTCAAAGAAATAATTTTAATAAAGAAAGAAAAACAAGTTATGTGTTTATTCTAATTTAAGCACATAAAAAGATGATTTAAAATAAAGTTCCAGTAAACAACTAAATATGTAATTTTTTAAAAAAAAAAGTTTAGTAATTTTCTGGAATGTACTTCTAAAAATAATATATTTTATCCAATGGTATGGTGTTTCAGTGCATAATATTTAATATATTTCTTTTTTTTTAAATTATATCCAACTTGCATATTTTTTTCCAATTATTCTTTTTTAAAAAAAAAAAAATTATAACATCTCATTTTGTTTTTATAATTAACAATTTTAGATATAATAACACACACAAAAAAAATAGATATTGAACATGCTGAATTGCAAACTGTCATAACATAAAGTATGTTAATGTACATGTCATTTCTTTATTACAGTGGTTTGTATGAATATTATATCTTTTTGCATTGTTTTGCTATATCAGGGGTCTCCAACATTTTTTGCACTTAAGAGCACATTCTATAATACCGGCCAAGCGGCGGGCACCATTTATTTTTTCAATGTAAATTTATAGTTATATATTGTTAATAGTACACAAAATGTACAAAAAAATATTTATTTCAAAAATAAAATTTTAACATATAATTAACGTTTATATTTTTATGCTGTAAAAGTATAGTAGGCTCTACAATTTGATTACAATATAATACAATAATTTATAACAAATTTTAAAAATTAAATTTATTTTTATCAGATAAATAATTTTTTATCCAGTTCGGATAGTGGCGGGCACATGTAAAATGGTCTGCGGGCGGCGTGGGGCCTCCGGGCATAGGATTGGGGATCCCTGTGCTATATCATCATAATTGTCATAAAAATGCATTGATATTACAAGTTTCTAAATTTGACCGTACAATATTAATGATATTCTAGCCGATGAATGGAAAAATAAAATTTAGTTGTAGTGGACATACATAGAGTATTGAATAAATCATCATCATCATTTAGCTGTGGAAAGGCAGCTCATTTGACACCAATTTAGATTACTTTAAATTAAGTGTTTTTTCTCCTCTTTTTTTTTTCAATTCCCGGTTCTTTTTTTCTCATGAATCTTCTTACTTCAAAGTGTTGTTTTTCATAATTTCTTCAATAAATATTTTTTCAAGTTGTAGTTCTATTTATTTTCAATTCAAAAGTTTTATAAATTTGTCAGTCATATATAAAATTTTGTTTAGCTCGTGCTCATTTAGCTCACAAGTAATGAACCATTTCATTATTTATTTCACGGTGTCATGGTTTCGGACAGTCGTGGAATGTAAGACTCATTGTTTATGTTATCAAGAAGGGATTTTTTTTTTCCAACATATTTTTATTATATACACATTTATTTGGTAATAGGAAAAATTTTATATGTGTGTTTAAGCTATAATTATTATATTCACTGTTTTATTATGAAAAAAAGTATAAGCACATATTGAATTCTATTCTACTACATGCCAATAGTAAATTGGTTAAAATTAGTCATGAAAAATTTTAAATCAGAAAAGTCACAAGTCATATAGGTTCAAAACTATGTAAGATATTTTTATTTATAAATTTGTAATAATAAAATGACTTGAGGAACAACCGAGTTTGAAATCATCTTACATGGTTTTTCTTGCCCACATCTTGGCAAATCATTATCTCTGGATAAATTCCCAGCTTCATTTGTCATACCTAAACAGAAAACAATCAATAGTTAATACATACTATCATCATTAATGACTATTTACTGCAGGAGCTTCTCCCCATCACCCATGCACATCTTATTTTATCCATCAATTTCATATGTAGTCTTTTTCTAGGTATTTTCAATCTCTTGGAATCCTATTTAAGATTTTAACAGCCAATCTATTATCATCTTTTCTAGCCATTTGTCCAGCTCAACTCCACTTCAGTCTCTTAATTGTTTCAATGACATCAGCAACACCTGTTTGTTCTCTCACCCACATAATTTGTTTTGCTATCTCACCTTGTTACTCCTAACATGCATCTCTTAGCACTTCATTGAGTAGTCTGAAGTCTGTATTACTCTTCTGTTAAGTGTCCAAATCTCAGATCCTTAAGTAAGAACTGGTAAAACATATTTATTAAATCCCTTTTTCAAACACATTGGAATATTTCCTGTTAATATTATTTCTAACAAAAGCATTCCAACCAAGTTTAGTTCTATGATTAATTTCATCCTTTTGTTTTCATCTGCAGTACTAATTTGATGAAAGTATTGTAGTTGTTAACTTCTTCTAACTCATCATTATCAATCTTTATTTTCATCTTTTGCAATATCAGTGCATTTTTATGACAATTATCATTATGTAGTAAAATATGCAAAAAGATATATATAGCAAGAGAAATACAAACATTACTTTTATAAAATGTACAAAATGTAAATGTGACATACCATAAAGAAAATCTTACTGGATTATCTAATTTTCTAGTTTGTGCTCAATGCTTGGAAATAGTGTTTTGCCATGATAATTCATTTTTGATGATGGATATAATCAAGATTGATTTAGAATTAAAGATATCTTATTAACTGGGATTTGTTTTCAGTAGCTGCAGTTCAGCAGAAAGCAAAAATATATGGATATATATTGGTAATTATTTATCTTTTTGACATATGTGTTAAGTGTATCAGTGTTAAGAGTGGAGAGTGGTGGGTCGTGTGAAAGTCGTGCTCATATACCCTATATATTACATATATTGATACAGGCATATAATAAGCCTGTATTTCAGTTATTAAATTTATAAAGTAAAAACAATAATTACCTTCAAAAGTTATTTTTGATGTGATAAAGTTCAAAGCAGTTATTTACACAAAGACCAACTTCACGATGTCAATGTCATTATCTTAATTCTTTTTTGACTTTTTTTTTAAATAACATACATGTAATATTTGTGAGGGATTTTTTTGATAGGGTAGGTGAAATCAGACTAGAAATATGTCTAGCAATGAGTTAAAGAAAAAGAATAGAACTGGTTCTCCTTACACTGGAGATGGGAGTAGGAATAGCATAGTTTTCTGTAATCACCTCATTGTTTTAAATCAACTTTACTACCATATTGTTGTTTTTTTTTTTAAGTGTCATAGCATCGGCCGGGACGCGAACCCGCAACCCGGGCAACTGCCTGCAAATGCAAGGCAGTCACGCTGACCTCTCGACCACCAATGCAAGACTACTACCATATTGTTTGTTATATAAAATGCATGTATTTCATATATATTGGTCTATGAAATGTTTAAATATTTTTTTATAATACTTTTTTTTTTGTTGATACCAAGTTGTTGACCAAGACAATAAATGACACAGCATTTTGATGATGCCTTGTAACATTATTACTCAAAAAAATATCCTCAGCTCTTTACAGGTGGGTTTCCTGCTGTTCGATCAAGATCTTTCTTTGCTTATGCCTTTATTAAGAAATCATTCAGCATAAAGATTTGTTTGCATGACAATGTTTTGGAATAATACATCACTGAAAAACTATTTCAAAGAATTGCAAAACTTGGGCATCTGGACATATATTCCTAGTTATGCCTGTTTTCTCACTGAAGGGAAATCTTGGATGTAGTGGAAGAGTTTTTTATATCTATTTCCCCCCATATTCTCATTCCCAAAAAACAATCTCATATCAACTCCCCATACTCTTCACACCAAGTTATAATCAGAGACTGTATCAGTTGTAGTAGTTGGAGCTGGAACCAGGCATGCTCATGGAATCCATTTTATTTAACATATATAAAAATTAAATTTAGTGACTAAATGAACAATATAAATATATGTAATGGAAGTATAAACATTTTGAAATATATTGAATAACAGATACAAAAACTAAATTTGGAAACTGAATATATAAACGAAATATGAATATTTTGAATAATTTCAATATATGAAATAGAGAGCAAATCTAAATTGTAAATTAGCAAAGTGTTTTAACACACTAATTATATATTATTGAAATTCAACTGGTTTGAAACATCTCTACAAATATATAATTGAAATTCTAATGCTTTGAAATACTTTTGAAATAAATAACTATTATTATTTTTACATTTGGAAAATATATACCTACTTGTCGTAATATTTCAAAATATGAAAAAAAAAAATTTATTAAAATATTTGACAAAAATTATAGATCAAAATTGTAAAATTTTTACATGATTTTACTTTATGAAATATAATATTTAACACAGCATTACGCTATAAAAAATGATTTATTTATGAAATATATTATAAAATAAAATAAAAATAAACTAAAAACATTTATTACTCACTTATTGTAATTAATATAAAAAAAATTGAAGTGAAAGAAGAGTTTTTTTAAATTAAAAAAACATGACTCAAGCATAGCACTCTTGATTGGACTCTTCTTTTTAAAGTTACAAGAAATTGGAGGTGGGGTGGTGGTTAATGAAATAAAACTAATTTTTATTATTTAATCTTTTTTGCTTTTTTATTAAGGAGAAAACATACTTAAATTTTATAATTGGTTACACTCATTCTATATGATGAGTAAATATTGAGGATAAAAAAAAACTTGCAGAGTCAAGACGAAATTACAAGCAGTCTTTATACTTGCCATACTTGGGATGGCTCATGCTATGGGTGCAGTCTGTACTGACCCATAGACCATGCTTTTGCAACCCCCACTTTCTATAAATGAAATTCCAATAGAATTTGAGTCTATGATTGTTAATATTAGGCAAATCTATAAAGTAATTTATATAGGAAGCTGGCTTAGTTGCTTATGCATGCTATCTACACATACATATAGAAACCTGGACAAAAGAAGTATGATATAGAAAAATCTCTTTCATACATGTTTGAACCAAAGATGGAAGAAACCTATTATCGGCTAAAATATCCATATAGAGTGGCAAATTATTTAATACCAGTTATAACAAAGAAAATTCTATTTTTTTATAAGGTGAAAAAAATTTTTTTTTATTTGTTTTAAAAATAAGAACTGGTGAATAACTATGAATAAATTAGTTAACAAATGTTAATTAATGGAAATAATTCTGAAAAAAGCTTCCAACTTGGAAATTTCCAGGAACATTTTGATAAGAACAGAAAAGTGCACTATATACCCCCTCCTCCCCAATTATTTTATGTTTTTTTTTTTTTTTAAAAAAAAGGTTTTCTTTTGTTTAAAGACTTGATTATTTATTTTTACTACCTCAGGATATATTTCTCTTGAATGCTGAACGAAAATTTAAATTCTCAAGTAATCATTGTACTTACATTTATTAAGATAATTTGATCTATACACTAAATATAAATGAAAACTAATCTATAATATAGCCAAGAACTATGTTGTAACTAACTGTGCATGACTTCATTTATATGCTATCCAAAAAAAAAAAAAAAATGTAAATACACCCACAGACACACAGAAAACCATTAAGATTTGCAAATTTTATAATAATTGAGCAGCCATTTTTTTCTTTTCTGAAAAATACATGATCATGTTTAAAAAGAAAATGTAAAATTTGTAAATAAATATTGCAATACACTAATAGTTGTTTTTCTATCTTGGAGTGCCACGTATGATTATTTTTATTAATAAAAGTTCTTTGGTTTATGTTGAAAGCATATACATTTTATTGTTCCTTTATTTTCCTTTTCACATTTGATATGCAATATTTTGCATAGTAAAATATTTTTTGAGCATAATGCTAAAAGTTTTACAAAATTTTGGAACATACTTAAAAGTTGATAATGTTTTAAAAACGTCAAAAGAATTAGATCCTAATTTCTTGATAACATAACCAATATTATTAGTAGATATATGATGGACCTTTTTCATTATCTAATATTAAATAATGAAGGTCCTTAGAATATAGGTTAGTATATAACATGTTTCAAGTGCTATTAATTTTCTTTCTTCTTCAGATGTTGCTGGTCTTACCAGTGATGTATTAGCTTGGAGATTGAATTGGGTATATTGAATTTTAAGATAACACTCTAACCAACTGAGCTATTCTGCCAAAGACAACAGTCATTAGAAACTTCATATATTTATCTATGAGAGTCTTCCTGATTTCTCTACTTTTTTGTAAGAGTGAGGTTAATTAGTGACTTCCAAACATTATGTATGCCATACTAGGTTGATTTATGGAATTATTTGCAACTTGTTTAAATTTTTTGTTTCTACTTTTTTTTATCTTTCCAAATTTTTGTATTTTCCCAATGGGACATATGTTCATTGATACATACATAGTCTACAACTTTAGATATATCAGTTTTCTGTTACTAATCATCAATTTGTGCTCTTTCAATTGCTTTTTTGTGAGACACAACTGGTCTCACCAATATTCATCTTTTCACATTAAACATGGTATTTCATCAATGCAGTTCTTGTTTTTCTACATTTCAAGTTTAGGTTTTATAGGTGTTAGAATTTCTCATAGTGTAGTATGGCTTTGGAAAGCTGTTCTGATATCTTGACTTCAGATTTTTTTTTAGTCTGCTATTTCTGATATGTATACATATGCTACAATATCAATAATTGTTTTTTCTTTTGATGTTTATCTTTATTTTCTATTTAAGGTTTTCTTAATGATAGCTGATGGACAACCATTTTTCGTGAGAACTTATTCTAGGTAAATCTTTTTTCTCCCCAAATCACTAATTTTTGAACAAATTTCTTTTGCTCTGTTTTATAGTGATAGTACAACTTCATGTTTTGTGTTCTGATATGATTAGATGTGTATGATAAATATTTTCATGTGCTTGATTAATCCTTGACAAAGGATTATATATTATATGTCAAGGGGCTAATGAACTTTGAGAAGAAATCATGACAAGTTTTGTTACGATGAATTTCTAGAGCTAACAATAGTTCTTAATGGATTTTTATAGACCATAAAGATGAGAAATTTTGATGAAATGTGATGTTAATTTATTTTTTTCTGAATTAGAGAAGTACTTGTGATGCTTTCTGGGTAATTCTTATATCTTTGTTTCTGTACTAGATATTGAATTTTTGTCACTTTTTGGTATTGACCTGCTGCAAGGAACTCTTGTATTTTGTTATCACAATCAGTTCTATACTACAACTACAGCATTGCCTTTGCCAGCAGGGAGAATGATAGAGATTTGTCTAGTTTGAGAGATTTAATAACTTTCCTCTCATTGTAGGAAATGATTGATTTTATTTTTTGGTGTGTCAAGTGTTATTTTTATTCTCTAGCATAATTCTGCTTTTTCTAGAGGCAATTTTTGAGTGATTTCCTCAATGGCAACCATTATATATAATAAAGGGATATTACACAATGTGATGGTAAAGCTAATCTTTTTTCCATAACAGAAATTTCAGTATTTGTAATACTTCTGGAACTGATGAAGCTGGTAGGGTTTGATACAATATGATTTTTTGTTTGCTTATGCAGGTTTACAAGTTTTTTTCTTTTGACATTTTTTTATTATTATTTTTTTTAATGTAATTTAGAATATGTTCTTACTACTTGAGAAATTCTTGTGAAGTTTTTCTCAATAAGTTTATATTTAGAAAACATTCTACATTACCAATGGAATGCAAGGTGTGATTCTTGGAAAACATTTTACTCTTTCTTTTTCTTAACAGGAACTTCTGAATAATTTTCTCAGCTCTGGAAATGAATTGAAGATTTTTAGTTGCAAATCCTTAGAAACAATGCCTTCAGATTTATATTTGCATAAGAAAGTTAGTTGATTTTTCTATTTTGTAAATAATTTTTTATAATATCTAAAGTTGTATGTAGTATGGAGTCCATACTAAATACTTAATGCTTGTCTGAAGGTGTATATTATGGCATTTTAATAGTAGTTGTATTTTAGATTATTTCTATAATTTAATATCAAATATTGAATGTCTTTAGAAAAAAATTCAAACTTTTTTAAACTTTCCAAATACATTCAACTGTTAGCAGTTGCACACACTGAATTTTGATTTTTTTTTTAAAAAAATTTCAATATTTAATATTAGATGATAATATAATCCAACATATAACTATTACTAATATCATTATTACAAACTTTCAATCAAAACCACCATTACATTTCTATAGGAGAAAAAAATGTATTGAAACAAAAATAAAATATTGTCCAGAGCATATTTAATAAAGATGAAAGTCAGACCTCTCACTATTTACTTTATTTTAAAAATAAAAGTTTGTTTATATTATAATTTTAATTTATATAAGCATACTTGCCATATAAAAAAGTGACTGTTATATATGTGGGTGTTGCAAAGTACTATACACTTTCAGTTCAATAAATATTTTATTCTAATCAATGCTTTTGAACAAAATGTGAGCTATTACATGCTATATACATTTGTATGCTGAGTGGGCTTGAAATAAAATATAGTGTAGTTTGTGGCTCTGCTATATATACATATTAGATCTAGATTCTTGTATCATTTATATATAAAAGCATAATATAGCTTTTTATATTTTGAACGTGCATTAATTATTGAGAATTAGAATATTTTATTTTTATGTTGTAAAATGTTTATTTGTAAGCATATGCATACTAAATTTATTTATATTTTTTAAAAATAATTTGGCCTATAAAATTTAATGTTAATAATTAATATTTGAAATATACTGTATTACTAGTGTAACGGTCAGAATCGTCTATCTCGCTAACACACTGCATAATTCAAACCCCAGACACTAAACTGAACATTCTAGGAGGGGTTGCCTTCTAGATATACTAAGTTCGAATCTAAAGTCCAAATTTCACAGCGCCACCTACGTGATAACGCATCTGATGCTACAACTAGTATAACCTTTTACTGGTGCCTGGTGGTCAGGGAGAAACAAAAGACTCTATACTAAGATAAGTTTGGGTGGCTAATTAACGTCTATGGATTTATAAAAGAAATGCAGAAAATATATATATAGACCGAGACAGTGATAGGAATCAAATAAAATAAGAGATAAAATTTAGTTTAAAATAATTTCACACAATTTATTTAGATAAATATATATATAACGCCACTGTCTGCTTATATGAGACAGGGACGCGTATTAAATAATTGTTGGCATTTATATTTCAGCAATGACAAAAGGTTTTAAAACAGAGTGATATATTCTATTCCTCGGGCTAATAGCGTTACGATAATGTGCTTGACAAGATAGGAACATGTGCGAGGTGCTTTGAGTAAATAGACAAGTTTAAGACAATATTTGAAATTAAATGTTCTAAAATATTTATTGATTTCGAGAATAGTACGGACTAAAGCTTACTAAGCAAACGTGGGAATGGGATCAAAGCATTTATTTGAGAATAATAATAATAGATTTGTATTGGGAGGTCAGTATTGCTGATAGTGAATTTATAAAGTTGGAGGGTGTGACTCGTTTAAGTCACGGATGCTTTGTAAAATAAATATAAAATGAAACAATATTGAAGATCCGGAATAATTACGGAGGGCATCTCGCCGCTAACCCGTAGGAAAGTATTTTGACGAACACCCGAAACTTAGCGACTGTGTGACGATTGCGTTTAATTCCCAGGGGTGTCATTTGTGAACACCCTCTGCCTGGAAACTTGCAATAAGCGAAAAGAACGGACTTTGCCGTGTAAAGAATCCTTGGAAAAATAAAACAAAGCGGTCTCAACAACCAATTCATGTACCAGCAATACGAGACTAGTGTATATAAAAACATACTAAATGGGTTTTACTCGGATTAAGAGAAATGCCCAATCAAATTCCCCGAAATTCATTTAAGAGGGTCCGCACATTCTCGACGTCAATGATGAACTTTATAATGAAAGTAGAACACGGTAATTAAAATAGGAAAATGCATGCTTGCGGGTTTGAAAAGTAAGTATAGATTTATATACGCAATCATGCATTTGGGGACACATTTAAATCATTGACTTCGCACATACTCTTATATTAGATTAAAATCAATAGCATGTAGATTTTAAACTATGTGATTATATTACATTAAAGAAAAGAATCACCCTCGAACGAGTGATTTGCAAGATAATAAAATTGGAAAATTATAAATTTAAAATATGCCTTAATAGCGGCGTCTTACTTTCAATAGAGGGAATAGTTCACTCGGTCAAAGACGATTCTGACACATTATCATAATAAAATAAAAGAAAGCTTTATAAATAGAAAATATTAACCCAAGGATAGAGCAAAATGTTGAGTATATTTAAATACATGAAAGAAATACATAATGAAGTTGTGAAATATAAGAAAACAATGTTAAATAGCTATAGCATGTTAGTTTGTGATCACAAGAGCTCTTGGGTTAATTTAGGTTACCTCTGGAGAAGCATTTGCAGGTAGATGTTCGGCAGGTTTTATAATTCAGCAGCAAAATCTGGAATGTTCATATTTTGGCAGCGGCAGCAGCAGTTCCGGGATCCGTGTGATAATTTCTGATGGTATGGAGCAGCGGCTGGCTATTCCGAGGGGACATAGCCATCGTAAATGCCTCTACTCGGACATGTCAAGGTTAGCAAATTATTAGAATTTTAGAACAACTCAGAATTCTTTAGAAGCTTAGAATTCTTTAAAAGCTTAGAATAACTCAGAAACCTTTAGACAACTCAGAATTTTTTTTAAAAGCTTAGAATGGAGAACAAAAGAAAAACATCCTTTTTATAGTAAAATTTAACAATAGACTTGTCCTGGAGCGTACAAAATTATTGGACTTATCTGCTGTAATTAAATCTATCCGAATGTCTAAAGGAATTCAACATTAATTAATTTCTTTTGTTAACTTCCCCGTTGACATTCGAATTACAAACTAGATTTAATTAAAATTACTGCTACTAATTAAAGAAAACTTAAGTGGACAGCTGCTGTTTTTAGATAAACTTATATAATTAAACTATTGTCCCTCATTTATTTTAACAGAAATATTTGGGATGATTTTTATTAAATAAAACGAAAATTATTTTATTTTAAATTGTAATATTTGAATCTATCTACTAAACGAATATTTACTAAATGAATTTTATTTTAAATCAAAATATATTACAACGGTAATATATTTGTAAATAGATCCAAACAAAATAACTAACAATTTATAATTTTGATATGTTTTAAAATGGATATCATAGTGTGTGCGCAATTACGACTTATATAACTTACTTTTTAATAAATGTAAATTATGTGAACAAATACATAATTCATAATATTTTATTTTATTTGAGAATAAGTTATATATATAATACGAGCATTGTGCTCGTGGTTTAAAATTAGGCGGGATTTTCGGTATATAAGTGTATTGCAGACACATTACGATAGATTGGGGTTCAAACTAAGGTATGAGGGTAGGAAGTAGGTGAGAAAAGGTGAAACGAAGATCTGCAAAGCAGACCTTACTGTTTCACTAGTTGCATATCTTTGTACCTATATTGTATTTAGAGTATGCTTCGCTTATGTACATTTGTAAATCACAATTTATTGTTTTTCAATATATTAAAAAATATCATATGATCACCATTTCTTTTGCTTGCTTAATATTGCCTGTTTTAATATTGAAAAATAATTAATATCTATGATATTTTTAAATAAGTCAGGATTATAATATAATAATTAAAAATTTTATTAATCATTATTTTAAATCATTATTCTTTGTTATTTAATATTAGATTAAGTATTTGTATCTTTACTGGCATACAATTAGCAGTCTGCTATCCCAAAAAAAGGTAGCTCCAGTCAATGTGTTTTGATTCTGTACTTAAGGTTAAGAGTTTTATTGTAAACTGATTATTGCATTTCACTCACAATAAATTTTAAAGTCTACACACCTTATTTATCTGTTATATAATATTTGGCTACTAGCATGGATCAATACCCTAATGGTACCATGTGGCTTTAATCTCAGCATTGATATTGGTTTAGTTATGTATGATTCTTTCTTCTATGCTTTACTGTTAGCATTTTATTTTGATGATGCTAGTTTACCTCATTTTATATTGTACAGTATATAAATCCAGTCACAAATGATGACTTGATTATTTGCCATTATTATTGACTTTTTATTTTTTTGATTCATTACAATTATTGTTGTTTTTTAACTTATGTCTGCATTCAGGTACAAATGATGTCCAATATTAAGCAGACCAATTATTTTCACTTACTCTTATTTGAATAAGTTTATTTATCTAATTTATATTTATGATTTGTCTCTAAATTTTATTACTATATATATACAAATCTAACTTATGCATATTTAACTTTTATATCTATATTGATTGGTAGGCTAAGAAATCTTAAAATTTGATTATTCCTAATGTTGATTGCAATAGCTTTTTTTATAATATAATCTCTTAGCTGGTCAATATCATTCTGTAATGTATTCATAAAAGCTTTGGTATTTCTCTTGATCAATATGTTGAATACAATGTGTTGCAGTAAAAAGGGTAACTGATGACTTTTTTTTTTCAAATTGCATATAAAAACCATCTCTAAATCAACACGTGTTATGACATTCGAGCTATTCACAATAGTTTGAAGGTGCTAGCATATTTTTATTAATGGTCTGTTTTATACCTTAATCTATGGTGGAATAACATACTAATATTACATTTTGTTTTAAGTTGGGCAATAGGAAATGTTTGAAACAATTTAAACTGTCACGGCAATGAAGCCATGAGTTACAAGAATGTTTTCAAGTAGTTTACAAGATTTCATGTTGGCAGGAAGAGCTTTGAAGATGGTCAATGAAGGTATGAAATAACCTACATTAAATGCCATAATTTGTAATCCATACATAGTAATATGTTAAAATTTGTGCAGTGAAAAACAAAACTGTGTTGCTACATAATACATGCATTTATTCAGAGGTGGCACTGCAGGCACTTTAAAGAGAGAACCAATCACCTTTTCACTGTGACACATTGTATATGTAAGTTGTTTTTTTTTTTAATTCAAGGCAGAGATTAATTAGAAAGCAAGTATTATGATTAAGTCATCATCATTATTGCTCATCACTCTCAGTATAATTTATTTTATCATCTCAGCTTTAGAACTACACCACAAAATTTAATGAACCTCTGAGATGCATTACCAATTAAACTACTCACACATACAAAACACATATTAAGTGTGATTTAAAGATGTGTTATGCTTAAGAAATCTTTCCTTTGCTATGTGATTATTGTTTTGTACTTGTTATGTTAATATAATATAGTTAAATTTTCATTATTAAACTATTTCATTATATCATACTGCCCATAAATAAAGATTTTTAGCACTAAAAGAAAGCTTATTCACAGAAATGAATAATTAATTAAATCATGAAAATAGATAAAGCATAGAGCTGGCTTTATTTATTTAAATAATCTAATTGATTATTTTTAATTGTAAATAGGTATTAATTGTTGCGTTACCCTAATTGATTATTTTTAATTGTCAATAGATATTAATTGTTGCTTTACAGAAATCAAATTGTGTTTAAAGTTACACTTTATCATAAACTATGTATGGATATTAATGAAAAATAAATAGCATGATGGCAATTTACTTTAGTACTTGTCACATACTATCTGATGGTATCTAATCATTATTAGTTTTTATGTTGTTTTTTTATATGAAACTACAAATTATTTTTCAAATTAATGTAGCAAAAAAAAAAAGATTTTAATATTTAATCTGCCTTATATTAACTTTTTTCAAAAAGAATAATTGACATACTATATATGTACTGAATATGTAGGTCTGCTTGTGCATCTTTGATTTAATCTTTTCTTTTCATCAGTTCATTATTTTAAGAACTCTCTTTATTTTGTACAGTGATTGAGCAGAACAAACTGAAAATAAATGAGGAAAAAATCTCTTCAAATTTTACTAGATTATTTGCATTGGAAGAAAAAACATGCTCTAAATTATCCTTGGAACTATATTTTACATTCCCATCATTTAAATTCTGTCTTTTCACATTTATGACATTTACATTTTTTTTTTTTGACTGCTTGAACAAAAGATTCACTGGGATATTCTTTTCCGTTGAAGATAAGATTGGGGGCATGTGAATATGAAAGTTTTTAAAGACATTTACAATTATAATGAGTTATAATTAATTTTATCAGTAATTTAATTTATTTATTCAACTACACTATATCTTTTATGCTAATGATATTGATTTATTCAATAAGAAAGATGTGTGCAAGTTTATAGGTTTCATCATAATAAAATTATATACTACATTTTGATTTCATAGGACCATCAAAACATCACATGAACTTAGTTTACACTTATTGTTATTCATTAGCAAATTTTTCTATCTTCCCTGCTCTTTTGGCTTCTCATGTAAGCTTTAGTAAGCAATAGATGCTAGATGATTTGGCATAGATAGTAGAGTGTCTGACTTGGAATCGGGAGATCCCAGCATCGATTCTGGCACTTGCAAGTCTGCACTTGAACTTCTTATGAACTCCCGAGCAATAAAGCTATATACTTTTTTTTTGTATAGTATTTATTAAATACTTATCCAGTGCTGTTCTGTTCAAACCAGTTTCTAATGTATGGCTTTCATCAGTGAAGAGGGTTTTTTTTTTAACAGTGCACTTGGGCCTTTTGGATTCAGTGAACTTTTCCTCCAACAATCTTTTTTTTTTTTTTTGTTATATTATCAAGCTACCAATTTGAATTACAAAACTTTTTAATTTTTCCCATTCAAGTCTATTTGCTTACATGGTTATATAGATCTGAAACCAGTTCAGTTTCTATAAATTATGATAACCTTATTTTTTATATATAACTTATTTTTTGGCCAGAATTGACTTTGTTCTAAATTCTGATCAAAAAATAAAGGCTATAAAAAAAAAAATAAGGTCATTGTAGTGTATAGAATTTGATTTGGATTCAGATTTACAGGTTTTTCAATTTGGTACTGATACCTTGATAATGTAACAAAAAGTAATAAGTGGCTGCTAGAGAAAAGATGCATTAGATCCAAATACACTATTCTTAAAAAATCCAAAAATCTCCTCACTGATAAAAGTCATAAACTAGAAACTAGTCTGGCGATATTTGGATAGGACAGCACTGGATAGGGATTTATTAAGCAATATCACCTAGTATTTATTGACTACCAAAGCTTACACAAGTTATTGGTAAAAGAGTAAGGAGAATTTAAAAAAAAAAGATTTATAAGTGCCAAATTTTCTGCACTCACTTGACACCAATTATTTCAGATAAATACATTAATGATTGTTAGTCATTTATTTAAACTAGGAATTATTCCATGTCCAAATACAAATTAAAATTTTAGTTAAAGATTAATATATTTGTTTTTTAAATTAAACTAATATCTCTTTCCATTTGTAATTTTTTTTTGTTTGTTTTTGTTTTTAGATATATTGAAAATCTCTACCCCACATTTTTGAAAACATACAGTAAATGCATAATGATACCTATGGATAATCTCTAGTTTAATAAATGATTAGCA
This sequence comes from Epiperipatus broadwayi, assembly GCA_028023455.1. NCBI lineage: Eukaryota > Metazoa > Onychophora > Udeonychophora > Euonychophora > Peripatidae > Epiperipatus > Epiperipatus broadwayi. Next base: position 1,034,665 of record JAQFVV010000051.1, read on the forward strand.
ATAATCATTAATATACTTAACTGAAGTGGTTGGTGTCAAAATTGTGATTGCAGAAAGTTTGGTACTTGTATATTAAATTACAGTGATTTGGTATGAAGAATACTGACTAAATAATATACCTGTACAAGAGTTTGTGACTTGGGTCAATTGGAGAGTGTTCCTTTGTCATGGAATGCATCTTAGGAATCATTTGTCCTTTTTAAAATGTTTTTATTCATATGTTTTCAAGAATGCATAGTAGAGTGGAAGTTTTAAATATGTGTAATAAAGATATTACAAAAGGGTGTTGAAATTGAATTATTCCTTATGTTTATATTTAATTAAAAAACAGATACACAAATCTTTAATTGAAGTTTAATGTTTATATTTGAGCTAGAGATGATCTCTAGTTTAGTAAATAATTAATATACATTAATATATGTAAATAAATAAATAACAGATTATATGTAACTAAACAGTAAGAAACTGGAACTTCCAATGAATTACATCACATTTGCAATCCTATTACAACCATCCAGAAACTCTGAAGTCAGACCAACCTCTCACTCCATAGATACGTTAGAAATATGCACTTTGTCAAGCAATCCATATAACACATTACAATTTAACTTCACGTACACATTATTTCTAGAGAAACCATAACTTTATTTTTTTTTAGTTTTATTACCGTAATACTCTGAATTCTGGGCTGGTGGATGGTTGTGTTAGGATTGCAAATATATAACTTATTGGAAACTTCAGTTTCTTTCTATTTAGTTAATATACTTTAATGTATTTATATAAAGTCATTAATGTCAAAGTTGTAAGTATAGTAAGTTTGATATTTATAAATTAAGTTGGAGTAATTTGGTATATTTAAATTCTGAATAAATGATAAAAGACATGCATAAAAGATTGTGACCTGGAACAGTTGGGGAGTACTGATTTAGTGTAGTATGTATCTTGGTAAGCATATAAATTTCAAAAATGTATGGCGGAATAGACGTTTTAAGTATATCTTTAAAAAAAATATTTATCTGATTATTCTTTGCTTTTTTTTTGTAAAAATTATTACTCATAATGTTAAAAATAAATGAAATACTCATATTCATTTTTATATGCACCAATATAGAAAAGTTCAAATTTTAAATTGATTGTAATAGAAATATTAAACAATAGTAAATAATAAAGTTTCATATTATGGGCATTTAATTATCTTGTAAAGTTAAATGATAGTTCACTAAAGAATAATGTTTTCTTATCGATGGAAGTATTTCTTTTAATATATATATATATATTTGTATGGCAGGAGTATGAAAATGCAATAAAGCAAATACAAGGAGTATATATCTTTAATTTCACTTTTATATAAAATACTAGTTGTACCTTTTATTTTGCTTATGTTAGTAGAATAGAGATATGTAGTTGTTCTCTTGGCATATATATATAAAATAATATGAGTTATCAACAATAGTATTGAAAAAAATATAACTTTTACAATGAGTTATATTATTGCATTTGATCAATTTCTAGGATTTTAGTTTAAATATATTTCTCATGTGATAAACTAATTTTTAAAAATGGCTATGAAATTTTAACATTGTGGAATTTTATTCTGATTCCATTTGCAAGTAAGAAATTAAATTTGTGGAACAAACAAAATTTATCTAATTTAAAATATATTTATAAAATCAAATTTTATCTCCTTTAGTAAAAACTATAAATGTATTCATTTCTGTAGTATGTATTTTAATATGCAGCGTACCCATTTAAAAAATTTTCCATGCTGCCCTCTTTTTACATTTTTATAAAGTTATTTGAAAATGATTACAGTTTCAGCACAAATTAAGTACCATAAAACAAAAATCCATAACTTGTATAATTCTCCCTCCTGCAAGATTTATAAAGATTGAATTGAAGCAGCATTTATGTTGTATTAGATTGCATGATTAGTCCGATCACAAAAAAATAATAATGGTTTTCATTGTGTAATAAAAGTGATCTAAACTGGGTATTTGCAACTTCAAATTTTATGTTATTGCATAGAAATATTGCAAACCAAAAAATTGAAGTTGAAAGGAAATTAAAAATTTTATTATTAATACAATTTAAAATAAAGTGTATTTCAGGAAGCAAAAATAAAATTGAAATTGAAAAAAAAATTAAAAATTTTATTAATATGATTTAAAATAAAAAAAACATATTTGAGGAAGCAATTAAAGAAATTGGTAAGAACAGAAAACTTAAATTGAAATTAAAATTTTAGGTATTATTGAATTATATAGAGATGAAAAAATTAGAAAAGTTTTTTTTTTTTTTTGAAGAAAAAAAAATCACAAACTATAATTTAAATTGAGAAATAAAAATGTAGATAATAGTTCTGTAATATATTTTGAATTATTAAAGGCAATATAAAATAAATTGTTCATCAGAGAAAGAATTGATTATATATATATGATATTTTAAGAAATCATAAAATACAAGATTAAATATGATAAGAACATTGAAATATTATACATTAGGTTATAGAAACAAAGTAAAAGATTTTAGATTAGTGGTAAGACATAGGTAAAGGTTACATACATATTCAGATTAATTATGAATCAAAGTATATAAAGTGATCACAAATGAAAGGAAAATACTCTTAACAAATTTTTTAAAATTATATTTCAATTATATACACGTATTTAGTCCCAAGTTTCAATAATTAAAATGATGACTGTACTCAAAAATTAGTTCTAAAGGATAATATTTTTCATGGGAAATGGACTTTTTGCAAAATAATCCTGTTTATAGTGAAAATGTCTCTTTTGATTATTAAAGAAATCATATGGTGCATCACTTAGGAGATCCTATGATACTTGATCAGTCTCATGACAGATTGCATTTAATAGTTTTACTTAATTCAAGTTGAATTTTTTAATATAGAGAAAATACTTTTTTGCCACTGTTAAATATGAAATGGTAAGATAAGAAAAAAATATGGATATTACCATCACCATTTTCAACCATTATTGATTCATTACAGGATAAAGGTTTCTCCAAGTTTAATCCAATTACTTTGATTCCTAATTTCTTGTCTCCTCAGTTCATCAGCAAACTTACTTATTTGTACATTCTCTCAGGATCCAATGAAAAACCTCAACTGTTTATCTATTATCATCTCTTTTAGGCATCTGTCCAACTCAGTTCCCTTTCAGTCTCCTAAATCTTTCAATGACATCACCAATACTTGTTAGTTGTCTTTCATTCTTGTATTTCATTTTAGATCTTTTTTTTTTATACTCGTAATATACTTCTCTCTATATTTCATTGTGGGGTGGGGAGGCTGAAGTCTCTATATTACTCTTTTATTAAGTATTCAATTTTTTGATTCAAAAATAACTGAAAAACACATCTAAAAACCTTCCTTTTATTGACTTTTAACATTAAATTATTTTTTCCAAAAGCATTTCATCCAAGTTAATTCTATGATTAATTTAATCTATTATGTTGCCATCTGTATTAATAATCTGACCAAGATATTTGTTGTTGTTAATTTTCATTTCACAAATATCAGTCTTTATTTTCTATCTGAGAAAATTCGTTGAACATTACTTGAGACTTTTCGGTATTTACTCTTAGTTCTACTTTTTTTTTTTTATCTGATAATTCTTGCAGCAAGGTTCTGAAGCATTATTTGCATAAATAATCACATCTGCAAAATCTAGATGATTTATATATATTTATCTCCATTTACTTTTACTCCCTTAGCTCCTTATATTAATCCATAGAAATGTTTTTTTGTAAAACTGCTGTAAAAAGTTTTGAAGATATAAAATCATTCAGACAAACACTTTTCTCAACATAAATCTTCTTTATATTGTCATGTAATCTAGGTGTTGCTGTTGCATTTTGATTAATATTGTTCAGAATATAACAATATTCTAAGTCTCATCTTTATGATGCCATATTTTAATTACTATAGAAATACTTATAAAATCAAAAACCTTTTCATAATCTACAAATCCAAAGTATAATGGTGATTTATATTCATTGTACCTTTCTGTAATTTCTCACAACAGTAGTATATGATTCATTGTAGTAAAACCACTTTTAAATCCAGTTTGCTTCTTTAGCTGAGTAGAAGCCAAAGTTTACTCGAGACATGTTATGATTACCTTGGTTAAGATTTTATTTACAATTAATAAAAAACCGATAGATCTTTTTAATGATTTTTTATTATCCTTATTAAATATTAATATTACTACTGATCCCCCCCCCCACTTATCTGATATATTTTTATCATTAAGACATTTGGTATATTACTTTCAATAATTTTTCTATTTCTTCACTTGTTTCTTTTAAAATATCAATAATTCATTATCTGGAGCTATTTCCTCCTTCATAGATTTAATTGTATGTCTTACCCCTTTGTTTAAAATACTTAACAATTCAAAAGATGTAATAATTGTAAGAGATACTTTTCTTGTTCTTTATTACCATATAATTTATTTGTAGAATTCTTCCATACAATTCATAATGCCATCTCTCTTTTTAGTAACATTGTCATTTTTATTTTCTTATTACAGAAACAACTATCCATTCAATACCAAGATATTTTACAATTTTGAAATTTGTATTCTTTTCTACAGCCTTCCTTGCCAATTCACAATTATATTTTCTTATATGATTATTAACTTTAAATAATTTTACTAAATTAGATATTTAATTCTTCTTAATGGATCTTTTTTTAAAAAAATTTCCAAATTCTGTATTTTTTTCATATATTATTTTGTGTCCATAGAAAATTTATTGGTAAACTGTTGCTTTTTTAATACCAGTTATATTATAGTTATTTTTTTAAAAATCATGATATTTCTTTGTTAATTTTATAAACTAAAAAAAAACAAAAACAATTTCTTTACCTTTCACAAATAAAAGCATTACTATAATAAATAATTCACAAGTTAGATTCCCAAAAAATCATTTAAATTTAATAAATAATGCTCACTTTCTTATATTAACTACAATCTAGTTGTCAGATAAATAATGTTCTTTTTTTTATCTGATAAGTAGAATAGGCATTAATACAGGAAAGTGACATTATTTTCAAATTTATTTAAATGACTTTTTTTGGAATTTGATTTACGAATTATAGTGATGGTTTTATGAAAGCTTAAAATATATATACTATATTATTTTTTATTAAACTTAGGTGAATAAAAGTTTTTCTTAAAATATATATATTATTTTTGTTCATTTTATATTTAAGAAAAAAAAACATGTAAATTTTACGAAAGTATTATTTAGATTATTTTATAATTTTGTTCAGCACCGGCTAATTCTATATTTTCATGAAAATAAACATTGGAACTGCGATTTTTTAAGTGGTTAATTTAAATTTTATTTATATAGCATTATTATTACTTTTAGCAATTTTAAGTCTCTATTATTAAATCCTTAGTTCACTTAGTTTGAATTAGTTATGAGTAAATATGTTTTAGTGGTTATTTGTTTTTTAATTAATATCTCTATCCATAAATTTGTATTTATTTATTTATTTTTCCAAATTTGATCCACTAATAAATTATATATTATCTGTAATAATACATCAAAAATATCCACATATTTTTTAAAAAAAGTTTATTCACAAATCAAATTATACTTTTATAATATTACCCAGTGTTTTATTCATATTATATAATCATTACCAAGAGTTTTATATTCTAAACATATATGTATCTCATATGAGTGCTCTGACTGGCTTTACTGGCTGAAAGCGTGCTCCACCACAATTAACAAATTTAAGTGAATAAATCTTTACTTCACAAACATTCATAATGTTGAAAAACTAATCAAATATAAGTATATATATTTAATACATAAATCCTTGATAATGACTATATAGTTTAGATAATGTTATGAAAGATTAATTCTGTTGATAGAATAAAACAAGTTTTTAAATGAAATGTTTATGTTGTTACTTCTTAAATGTATGTGGCAAAATATATTTCAAAACTAACTTCTTTTTCACCAAAGGTAAATTGAAAAATTTGAGAATTATGTAAAAAGAAATTTAAAAAATAATAAATAATAGAAACATGCCATTTGGAAGGAGGATATTTATTTATAATTTTATTTCATTCAACATCCTCTTTGCTCACATACTTTAAATAAAAGTAATTAATTACATCAAAATAATTTTTTGTTTCTAATCTTTTAATTCAAGTATCTTTTTTTTTTAAATTATGAATTCTGATAACATTTTTTCCCCATATATTTATGAATATGCTTTTTTTTTTAATTCTCAAAAATTATGCATTCACCATTTTTTTTTTGTTTTGTTTTAGAATAAAACTATTTTCATGAACAGTTAGTTGGCTATTTAAATTTTTTAAATTCAATTCATTCTACACATAGTGCTTTAAAAGATATGAATATTTAAAAAAAATTTTTTTTCTATTAAAATATTACTAATTTACTCAGTGCTTATTTTTTAGCAATTATTTCTATTTAAGTTTTATGTGTATTATCTTGTTTATTTGGTCTTCAAACAAGCTTGATTTTTTTTTTTTAGTGTTGAGTTTCAAAACATTATCAAACTTTTCAAATCTTTATCTTTTCCACATTTGGAAGCAGTCTTATAATAATTTTGTTTTTCTAATTTAATACAGAATTTAACACAAACTTGCTAATTACTTGCAGTCATATTTTTAATGATTATGTATTTAACCCTAATTCTAGATATTAAAACATTTTAAACTTTTTTTCTGAAACTGATGATTGATTACAGTTTTCATTTTTTACATTAAACTAAACTGTTGTGAAAATATTTTTTATTACTGCAAGAAGAAAAATATAGGATGGTAATAAGAAACAAATTCTTTTTAAAAAAACAAAAGACATGTGGATTTACTTAGTGAATTTTACAATAAACTAGACATCATTAGTTGTAAGTTATTTTTACCTATATGATGGTAAATTATATTGAACTATATATGACTTTTTCTCTATTACATGCTTTTAACATCTGTGTGTATCATCAAGAGAAAAAAAAAAGCTGTCACTTTTATAATGAACTATTTTATTCTCATTTTATCTTTGTTTATGCATTGATTAAATTTCTAAAACAAATAAGGATCCTCCTTTCTTTAATCATTTTAACAGTGCTATATTTTAACATTTGGTAATCAGACTTACACTTTTGACAGACAAACCTTCTTCTTCAGAGCAGTTATCATTTTATTTCAATAACTGTAAAGTTGAAACTGTAAGTCTGATCAAATAAAATTAAAAGATGGCATTGTTAAAATAATTAAAGAAAGAAAAATTTATTTATTTATTTGTCACTTTTACTAGTGATATTATAGCAATTTTTGAAGATAGAGAAATTAAGTCTCATATACTATAGAATGTCTCAAATATAGATATAATCTGCTTGTATGTATCTCTTAGCATGTTGTATTTAAATAATAAAAAATTCTGGACTTTTCATTATGAATGAAAACAGTCTGATTTGAATTTATTATAGTAATTAAAAATGAAATTATATAAAAGATTAATCACTTATTTAAGTTAGGAAAAAATATTGGATAATGAAAATTAATGATAAATTGTTAGAGAAGTTTGACAGTGTAGCGAATCTGCCATACAATGATATTTCACTTCAAAGAGATATTGTATTACTAATTTTGAATATTATATCATTCTCATTTTTTTAAGGAACCTGTTAAGAATTTTAGGAAACAAATTAGTGATAAAATGAAGTTACACAGTTAAATTATTTAATATTTCAACTATTGAAGATATATTAGATTTAAAAACTGTAGTTCTAAATATTTTTAATTCTGGAATATAATTGATGATGATGTCAAAGAATTGGCTATTTCAATAATTCAGTTATTGTAATAAAACTGTTATACTGCAAGTAAATGTTAAAACATTTTCGTAATGAAGAATAAATTAATAAATTTGATATTATAAATAAAAAATAAAAATAGCTGATATTGGCATGTTTTAAAATAAGATTGAAAATAGTCACTAGGATAACATTGATGTTCTTACTAATTCACAAAATAATACAGTAATTTTTACTTCAAGCATGATATGCATTTCTAAGGCATTCATATTTGGTACTAATGGAGATAAGATAAAGAAATCAGTATACCTCTCATTTGTATTCTTCATCTATCTTAAGCATTAGGCCAAAATAATATAGTTTGGCTAATAAAAGAGATTTTTAGAAGTCTGAATTAGAATCTTATAAAATTAGAAGATGAATTATTTTACAGAAAAAAATAATTTATTAAATTTATAAACAGATACAAATGCAGGTCCATCAGGTTGAATTATCTTCATGACATTTTTTTTATGTCATTTAAGCAGATTATTATCTGCACCTTATATATCATTTGGCAATTAATGATCAAAGTTCTTGTTGATAATTGTTTTAATCATATATCCACAAATTGTTGTTGCGAAGTAAAAACTTCATTCGAGTACATGTACAGAAATAAGTATTCTCAATTATTTTATAATAATATGACTTAATATTTAAACAGTGAGTATTATGTTTAAATAATGAATGGCAAAATATAGTTTATAATAACACAATGCATTATGATCACAGCTATTATATAAATGGTTTGAGAATAAAATAAATTTTGAACTTTTATGGTTTTTACTTTTTAAAATAAATAAATAAATGGCTTACGCTTAAGTATTTATAATAAGTTTGAACAATTGGAAGCGACAGATCTAAAGGCATGATCCACGAATTTTAAGCTTCTGAGTCTGCCGCACTTCCACTGCATTAAATCACACAGAGCATGAAGTTTATTAATACATTATTTATTGAATAACAAATTTATGGCTAAAAAAAATGCTAACATATAGCTGAGATTGGGAAAAGAGATGAAAGATTTAGTAAAAAAAGAATGTAGTTTTTATTCAAGGAAAATTACATGATGAAATATATGTATTATTGTATTTAAATGTAAATGTGGGTGTACTAGAAAGAAAAAAAGGTCTACTAATATCCCTCATTACTTTTGTTTGTTGCCTTCTTTTAGGTTTTGTTCACTTCTTATATATATATTTTTTTTTTGTGAAATTATTCAAAATTTTTATTATGATTCGTTCAAGGTTTGTAACTTAAATATCTGAAGTTCCATAACATGTGACATTTATGTTAAATAAATTTGACCATCCTTATATTAAAACCTTATCTTTTATATATATATATTTAATATCAGAATTGTTCGTTCATAAACTCATAAAAATGTAATGATCTTTATGATAAAATATTTAGTTTTTTACTAAGCTAAAGAAAAATCAAATTTGCTCATATAAAAAGATGAAATAAATAAATAATAAATAATCAAATAGTTTATTACTCTGGATTTCATAGTAAGAGAAAGTACCACAAGTGATAGAGCTGAAACTATAATTCAAAGGTCTTATGTTTCAGATTCCACTATTCTACTACTGCATTAAACCAAACTGGACAAGAGATCAAATTATTGGCAAAGATATAGAAATTATCCATGAAAATCATTGATGATTGTATTATGTTGATATCTATATGTCGCAGTTAAAAAACATAATGAGAACATCTATTATTTTCTAGGGTTGCACCGATTAATCTGCAAGAAATCAGTAATCGACCATATCGGTCATTTTTCCAATAAATCCGTAATGGCCATTTGGCCTATTAATCAGCTTTGATAGTCAGCAGTTTTTGTATTTTAATATTGTTTTGGGTATAGGGTTAGTAATCACAAATCAAAGATTTCTATTATATATTTATTACTTATATAAAATTCAAAATATTTTTAAAATAGAGTTAATTTAAATCTGGCAATATTTTTAAAATTTGATCTCGATGAAGACATAAATATTGATCCAAATATTTGTTAGTTTTTTATTTTTTTTAGTTTTGATTTAATAATATTTCCAAATATACATATTCTGATTAAGTATGACAGGCTAAAGCAAGATATAATTTTTTGAGCAATATCTACACAAATCAGGTATTTCTTTATTGTATATTCATGTTTTTGATTGTTAGATTTTAAATATTAATTATGCATTTATTTGTATTTCAACATCATTTTGAGATACATCAAAGAGATTACAACTTGCTTTGAAATGTTTGAAGTATTTAAATTATTTTGGAATAAGAAACTCAGTTTTACTAAAATCTTAAAATCTTGAATTAATTTCTCATTTAACTTTTTTTTTTTAAGCAGCTATTAATCAAATCAGGATTGTTATCAAAAATTTTTTTGGAAAGCATCTATATTTATTGTTATTTAAATTTGGTTTTAATATTTTTAAATATTGTAAAAAGTTTTTATTGAACTTATCAGCCTATTAAATTTTTACATTGCAACCCTGGATTTAAATTGGCAAATTTTGAAGTGGAATCCAACTCAATAATTATATTTCATCACTTGAATTTTGAATAAAAATTAGCCTTTTCAAATAGTAATAATAATCTTATCTAAATTCAAGTAATCTGTCCAAAATTTTATTTTTATTGAGCAAATGAATATTTTTTGTTCTTTGAAATGCATTTCTTTGAAAAAATTGGAAATTTTATCAATAATATCCAAAACATTTTTTTATATTAATTCTCATATTGTGCAACACTTATTGATGTATAATGCAATGATATGTTTTTAGATATTTGCCTATCATTTTTGCACAATGTAATAATTTATCATTGGAAAATTCTCATCATTTGTATTAGAAACTAATTTGAAAAGAAAAAAAATCGTACACATTATTTAAAAAAAGATGTCCAAAAAAAAACAACAGAGACATAAATTGGTACAGTGATATGCATAACACTATAATTGTAATAATATCATATTTATTTGGACTGACTTTTAGATTTATTATATAACTAATAAATTGGCATCTTGACTTGCACATTTTTATTCGGTTTAAAATGGATGGATTTAAATATGTCTTTTTTTAAGAGTTTAGTTATGAGTTTTAACATATTAGCTAAAAATCGCATTGTGTTCTAGTGATAAAACTAAATTAATAACTTGAATACTACTAGTATAGAGCCATTATTTGCATCACAAATCATTTGTAGCTGAGAAATATCTTGAGAAATATTAATATATTCTGAATATAATTTTTTTTTAAAGTTTTCTGAAAAAATATCTGTCTCTTAATGGCCCACAAAAACTTATTAATTTGTTAAGTGACTGGAATTAGGCTTTTGGAAGAAGTGAAATATTATCCTCATATTTTTCAAACTGTTATTTGATTGTATGAATGCATAAATAGAAATGTTATAATAATTGTGAATGTTGATAGTGTTATTTGAAATCAATATTTGAACAATTGAGCAACTTTGATTTCCCAAACTATGCAAATAGTATTTGCTTGAAGGTTTGTGATGATGGTCCATTAGGTGTGATAGAATAGCTCAGTTGGTTAGAGTGTTTGCCTTAAATTCAATATTCAAGGATCTAAAGGTGCGAGTTTGACTCCTATGCAAATACTATTACTGGTCAGGCCAGCAATAACTGAAGAAGAGTGGAGAATAATACTACTCTAAATACATAATTACTAATCTATGTTGTCTCTTTGGGTGTTATTATTAACAAGTTGTTTGTATTTGAACAAATTAAATAAAGTTTAAAATTTTTCATACATTCAACATTTACTGATAGATGATGGAAATAATTTAACATATTATCATATGCAAATAGTCTTTAGATATTATGTGACTTGCAGTTTTATGATTGATCCTAGAGAATATTTTATGCCTGCCTAAATTCTGGTAGTTTGCTCATTCTTTGTAGTTGGAAAAAGAGTTTGATTGATAGCTTCTTTTAGTGACTACCAGACAGAAACTCTTTTAATGACTTGAAAAATTGTAAACTGTAACTGATCCAACTACTTATCTGGCTCCTTGCCATCCATTATCAAATTTGTATGCACATTGTGACATCACTGCTTTCATGTCTTAGTATTCATATCCAAAAAATGTCTGCTATGAAATATGAAATATAAAAAATGCAGTGATTTTATTTGTTTGTTTGTTTTTTTTTTTTTAATTAAAGATTTTTATATTGTCTATCATCATCATATAAATATTTAAGATATCTCTTTATATTGGAAATCTCATAATCATGGTTCATCTTTCCTTCTAATTTATACTCAAGGGAAAATGCTATAGATATTTCAATTAGCAACAAGTATAATATATATCTATTCAACTTATATAGAAGTTATATAAACTGTATATACATATACTTGGGTGGATATGTTTTTGCAGAGACATGATTGGATAAAATTGGATTCTTAATAATGATTTTTAGTTTTTAGTGTTATGCATGTAATTAATGGCTTAACATGATAAGAACAGTGCAATTGATTATTACTTTTGGTAATATCATCTTTTTGAATTTAAACCAATTTCTTTGGTCCTTAGCTTCAACTCCTTCACATCACTCCAGCATAATTCTCATTTCATCCATTTATTGTGATTTTAAAAAAAAAAAAAGTATAATATCTTGGGATATAATCTGAAACTTCTATTGTCATTTTTCTAGAGATACCAATTACAGCTTTATTTCATTCTCTTAATTTTCTCAATGATATCTGCTTATTCCTTTACCCAGATATTTCACTTTCATTCCTTTGTTTTTAATTCCAACATACATCAAAAAAATTTCCTTTTCAAAGATAAGTCTTTATATATATGTGTCTATTAAAAGTACTCCATATAAGTGTAATTCTATGATTAATTTCTGTTGATATGTTTTGATTTGTATTAACAATATGACAATGTATTGGTAGTTGCTAACTTCTAATTCATATTATCAATCTTTTTTATTTTTTTATTTGAACACAGTTTTTTTTTTAATTCTACTTTTTTACCTTCATCTGATAATTCTTGTATTATTTTCCTAACATTCTGAACTACTGTTTGTGAAAATAACTATATTGTCTGCTAAATTTTCATTTTTATCTCCCCTACCTTTTCATTTCAGTTCCTGGATTATTTCCTGCACTTTATATCTGTTATGTTGGCTTTTTATTAAGCAGTGATAAATAATTATTTGATTTTTTATATACTTTTATCATATTTTGTATGATCTTAGGATAAACTTCTGAATGATGATTTTTTTATGACTCATTGATATGATATATATATAGTTAATGCTATGTTGGCACATTACAAGATAAAAAGATTAGTGGTCACACTGACTTGCAAGCCATAATATGTCTATCTTTCCTGTGAATAATCATTGAAGTTTAACCTTAATTTATTTTAACTAAGTTTCATTGTCTCATTCATAAATACAGTGATTTCATCTTAAATAATCAATCAGGAAATGCTTGCTATGTTCTCAGCCCAAAGGTAGGTAGAATAATTAATAGATTTTTTTATTATTATTTGTAAAATAGTCTTTGAACTTCATTTTATTATTATTTTTATTTTTTAATCAAATATTTGCTGTTGTGGTGGAGATGTTAGTTATATATAAATATGAGTGAACTTCCTGCCAATCTACTAAACCTGATAAGAAATTAAAATGTATTATTTTAAAATCAAAGTTAAAAAATGTTTTATTCTGAAAGAAATGAATTTTGTCCCTTTTGATTAACTGATTAATTGTTTCTCTTGGCAACTATAATTTTAACCTAAACTTTCAAAGCTAGGTCAAAGATAATATCTATTTTTATCTAAAGAAATATATATATTAATTTAAGAATGTAATATATATATATATTGTATTTTGGTGTACTCCACTATACTATAATAAATTGTTGTAGGACCTTGCAAGCAGTGACAAGCTGCTGCTGATTAATTGTTATTCTCTTTGTCCTTACCCCTGCTGCTTTTGATCAGTAAATACTTCTTGCAAATAGTATGAATTAATTGAACTTATGAGATATTAGAAAAAATTATGCTAAAGGAGTTGGCAAGTAGTGGCAACTACTTACTTAAGTATTAAAGTTTAGTTATAGTGTTATAACACCTAATTATCTTGATCTTTCTTTGGATAGAGAACTTAATCTATAAAGTTTGTATATGTTGATGGAGGCATAGGGAGCTATTGTAAATGCTTGATTTTTTTTTTTGCTCTAACTTTGGTAAACAGTTTGAAGAGCAAGAGGTATTTTTATTATGTTCAGGGCCTGTCACATGTATTTGTTGCCCTTGTGCAAGTTATACTAAACTACCACACCTAAATTAATTGAAATTTCCAAAAATAAAAAATACATTTATATATATAATGTATAATTTCATTTATTCCTTGGTTGTCTTGAACAATTGACTTCTTACATAATATATAAAATTTAAATTGACTAGCATGAAGAGCAGAAGAAATAGTCCTAAATATACATATATGTATTGATTTATAATATATTTATATAAGCATGTAAAAATTTTAATTGCAGAATTGTATAAAGAAGGTTATGGTATAATATTTAAAGCAGAATTTAATTAACAATGATTAAAAAATATAAACAAATAGATTTTAATCACATATAGTGAACTAATAAAAAAAAAAGTGTATTTAGAATATAGTCCTTGAATGAAATATACGCAAAAACTTTAATGGGAAAATTGAATTATTAAAAAAGTTCATGTCAAAACATATTGACTTATTTATTATTTGTATAGTATCTTTTTGCTTCTGGCTAAGAATGTTAATGATAACAAAATACTTAATTCCTTAGCAATATAAGTATATATATATATATGATAAATCTCTATTACCAGTCAAAGCTAGAAGTAATGCAATTTTGCATCTAACAACCATTTTTAATTTCATTTTATTATATTATCCAAGCTTAAAACCTGAAATTCAAAAAACTTTGAGGTGTTCTTGAACATTTAAATAGAACTAACTTCATTTTAATACCATCATTTGTTTATTAATTATAAGCACCTCCCCTGACTATGAATATAAGCAATAAAAGTAGTTAAGATTATTAAGATATAGTTACTGATATAACATCATCAGATCCATATAACTACTTAATCATGTTGGATCCAAAACCTTATTAGGGTGCTTTGAATTTCAGGGTTTTTTGCTGGAAGGTAAAATGGAATTAAAGATAATTTTTACTCGCATAACTGCATTACTTTGAACTTTGAGACCCAAGTCTGGTTTATAAAGGCAAAAGCCAGAAACAGGGATAGGGATTTAAAATGGGCTATCATCTGATAATTATTCATTATGCAAAGTTACTAAAGATAATATTAGAATCTTCAAAAAAATTGAAGACTTTATTGCATGAGAAAAAAAAAGATGTTTGAACATCGGAAATGCCAGATTAGAATTAATTCAAGAACCTCAAGACTCTAATCTACACTCTATCATTATATTGTTCCATGAAGTAATGAAAAAATACTCAAAAAGTGTAATATATGTAAAAGAATCTTTTATGGAAAAACTGAATTTATCAACTTACCTATATACTGTATATATAATATATATTTATCAGTTGTGCACAACATTTAAAAGCCAAAAAAAATATTATGAATCCATGCTAAAAGTTTATTTTCAAAATAAGCTAATCCAAATGCTTCAAGATAAAAAAAATGAATTTATCATTTTATCCATGTATTGCTAGAATAGTATATGTTGATTCATAACTATATATTATATCTAAAAAAGCATACAAAACATGTTTTTTCATTAAAGGTTTTGTTTCAAAACACACACAAAAACAAAGCTTCTAATGTCCAAGCAGTTTTATTTCAAACATTACAATGTGTTTAAAAAATTATAGTATATGAAAAAGATGAATTGTTAAAAAATTATGTCAATATATCAGTTATTCATTCTCAACTATCACTGAAATATAAAATCAAAATGTTCTGCACTAGATGTTTACATTAAAAATGTCAACAGAAAAGCATTACTGTCTAATCATTTAATATCAGTCCTATCTACCCTATCACTTAATGCAAAATTTCTTCATAATTAGGTCGATTTATAAAAATGGAATTCTTATGATTTTACAAATAAATTTCTTTTTCCAGATCCAACAATAAAGCCAGCTGGAGTTGATCTTCCTACCATCAAAAGAATCAGGATACTCCACAATTGTATTTATTTGCTTCATGATGGAATATGGTTTATCTATGTAAATATTGGCAAAGGTAAACTGTGAATGTCAAATTTATGGCTACAATGGCAAAATTGAATGACTTAATGAAAAGCCACTGGCTACTATCTTTTGATTAAAATATTTTCAGATTCTTTTATGATATATTATTAATTGTCAAACTGTCAGAATAATCCATTTACTAAATAAATAAATTAATAATGACAAGCTAAATAATTTTTTTGACTTTTTTATTTAATTAATCCTTTTAAAAATTATATTCCATAATAAATTACACCAATAATTATTAAATTTTATTTACATAACATCATTTAAATTATATTTTTCTATTAATAAATAATAACTTGTATAGGAATAGGAATACTTTTAAAACATTTCCCCTCTTTTTTACTTTTGTACTATAATTGCAAATATATGTTTGAATAACTTCAAATATGCAAAATTTCTAAATCTGAAAATGTTCAAGAATTAAGGCTTTCAGACTAATAGTATTCAACTTGTATATTTTTGTGTTTTCAATGAATAATTTAACTTTTTAAAATCAATAAATCACAATAGCTAATTTCTCTAGTTTAGCTTCAGCAGAGAACCAAACCTGTTAAAAGTTATTGCATTTCAGAAATATATTCATCTTTTTTTTTATGGAATGTAAATTCTTGTGTCATTAATCACCAGACTTATTAATTTTTCTTATAATTTGCATCTCTAGTTTCTGGAGTATTGATTAGTTATAATCTATACTCTACTATTTTACAATTTTTTTCTTCATCAACTCTAGGCATGCATTCTAAATATCAACACTTAAACATGTATCTGAAATAAATATGTTTACAATCGAAGAAGTTCAAGCAGGTTTTGGTTTTTACAAGTAATTTCTGCTTCTTAATTTACAAAATATAGATCAGAAGCAGAGAAACATTTTTATATTGCATATTAATTAAAAAGTTAGTTAATAAGAAATACATTAATTGGTGCATGGACTGAAATATAGGTGTTAATGTTATTTACTTATTCTCGGATACCATTTTAAAATCAACTCTTAGTTTAATTTCACAAAAATGCTTTTTTAGGGATGATCTGGATAGAAGCAGAAAATATTTTTATATCGCAAATTAATTAAAGAAATAATTAATAAAAAAAAACATTAATGTTGCATGGATAAGAATCATAACTACTCTATAGGTCTGACCTCTACCTAATGGAAATTTGCTTTTTACTAGGCAGTTTTGCATAGGATATTTCAGAGTAATT
This sequence comes from Epiperipatus broadwayi, assembly GCA_028023455.1. Taxonomy (NCBI): domain Eukaryota; kingdom Metazoa; phylum Onychophora; class Udeonychophora; order Euonychophora; family Peripatidae; genus Epiperipatus; species Epiperipatus broadwayi. Next base: position 1,051,993 of record JAQFVV010000051.1, read on the forward strand.
AAATTATTTATTTTTTTAAATTTAAATAAAAAAATACTATCGCACAAGAAAATCTTAATAATGAAATTGTCACAGACAAAAGTGTATACCGTGAAGTTTTTTGCTTTTTGTATAAATTTCACATAGTTAAATTTAAAATTATTTTTATTTTTGTAACTGATTTTATCTATATGAAAGCCTATAACAAAAATACTGTACAAGGGTCCTGTATTTTAGTTATTATTTTACAACCACCAAATATATTAAAATTACCCATTCTGAGTATTAATTTTTCAGATTCCCATGGTTCTCTGATGATAACATTATGAAGATTAAGATCAATTTGATTAGCAGATTAGACAACATACAATCTATAAAATAATTTAATCATGAAGACTGGTCTGTCAATTCATTTTAACACAGAGGTCTGCATTTGCTTTATATATGGGAATATAACTGATTAATTATTATCATGCTATCATGTGTGATCAAGAGACCGTGAAACAGCATGATAATTGAAATGGAGTATAAGGTTGTACCCATAGTGACAAAGCACTCAGTATGCTACTTATTTGGACTATCTGATAGAGACTTTATCTAAATTGAGTTGAGGCAAGAGTTTTAATGCTAGATTTACCAGTTCTATCTAGTTAATGAATCTGAACTGATGTATGTATCAATTATCTTATAATTGATTAACAAAATATAATTAAATGTATTTCCAGCATTATATTAGTCATCAGACATAATAAGACCTTTTGCAATTTAGTACAATAGTAGATTGGTAGATTCATGACTTAAAAGATTTCTGGTTCTTTTCATAATTCTATGAATTATTCTGATGCTTAAATGCAAAATAGCCTCTTGACCATCTATCAGAATTATTATTTTTTAATTATAAGAAGATGAAGTAATCTAAAGATAATTCTTGAATGTGGATGGATCCCTTCTGCCTTTTTTTATGGCAGTTTTTTTGTTCCTTTATGAAAAATACTTTTTTTTATTATCCTATATTAATGATTTGTAATTAATTTTATATATCATTTTCACATTTGGAAATAAAATGTTTATCCATGGTATGAGATTGTCCTATGAAGTATTTTTTTTATATCTCAGATATTTTTTTGATCCATGCATGCAATAAATACATTCTTATATATTGTGCTGGTAAAATGTGTGTGCTGATTTAAACAGGTTTGAAATGTAGACCAAAGTACCTCGAGACCAATCATACAAGAGATCTAAAATCAAGAATACTAGGTACTCTGCCCTATTCATCCATCTTTCGAATCTAACAACGAATCAAGACCATGTCTGAGACACACATAGATCCACATTTTTCCGCCTGTCCTGCTAGCATCAGGGAGAAACAATTGACTAAAACTACTTCATTAAACCCAACTCAAGTAATGATACATAAATCAGGTCATGTGTGAAAGACTATTTGCGATACTTGGATCATCGGAAATTTATCAAATAGATTAACATCAAAATATCATGTTTAAAAATAATAAATAAAACGGACTAATGTTTATTTTCATATTAAGAAAAGATACTTTAATATAGATATTAATAAATGGAAGGCTTTGTTCTCCTCTATTCCACAAATAACGCATTATCAAATCATTCAGTAAACTTAATGTAATCTCAAGATCTAAATAATACTTCTGCAGTATGAAATATAGGTTTGCCACATTGGCCCACTTTAACATTTAAACAGTTAACATATTTTGCTTGAGCAAGCTTGAATGAACTTTACAGTAATTTATTACTACCTTAACCAAATTGTACAATAACATTTCTTTGAGTTCGGCCCCCAGGAAATCAATTCGAAAATAGTGGTGCACAAACAAGTATAAAGCTTAATTTAAAATACTGATATTTTTCCCAAACCCTTATTTAATAGAAATTTAAAAGAATTGATTTGTCGTCAAATGCGAAAGACTAAGTAATTGCTGATGAGTGCTCGATGCATAAGAATATTATTAATGTCTGGAGATAAAATAAAACAGCCCACCTTAATTCGCATAATGTTGAACATGAAAACCCAAATGATAAGAGCAAAATAGAAATAATTATGTACATACACATAAAGACAAATTTCAGGTGAAAGAAAAAAATGAAATGTCAGCCAGCCTAGCTTAGATAGCTAAACATTTACATAACTCCTTCATATCCTGAGAAAAACGAGAAACATCTAAATTGGATGGCCATGGTACCGGGCAAATAAAAGATTTTTTTTTTATCTAGCAAATCCATAGGTGAGCAGAGTAGATGAGCAATAAACATGCACGACAACAAATCAACTATAGCCAAAACTTCCCCAAGCTAATACGAGAATAAAACGAAATAAAGGCAACACTAAAAAGATTTCCCAAAATCCAGACTCGGTAGTAATATCTGGCCGGTTATTTAATGTCTAATGACGTCACACAGTTAGATTTTAACCCAAGTCCGCCATACGCGCCTTAACCCATATGAAACCCATTCAATAAGCAAGAAATCTTCCCGATAAAGCAAGGTGGAATAAAATATTTAATATGCTTTTAATAACTAACTTGTACCGTAAGCCTGACTTAAAATGTCTATAATTCCCCCCCCCCCCTTTTTTTTTTAAGAAAATAAAACTTTCAACTTTCAAGCATACAAATGAATATATGAAGCTTTATCGAGGAGATTGGACTGGCTAACTATCAAACAGATATATTATATGAGGAGTAATATATAACATTTAAAATCTACCTATAGATCAATACCAACACCGCATGAACAATAAGAGAAATATATAATACTGATTTGATTTAAGAAATGAGGAACAGTGAAGGAAAGCATGGAATTATTAAGAATGATCAAATAACAAATGGCATAATACATAAAGTTACATTTATACAATTGCATTATATTAAGTCAAAGAGTTAAATGCTAATAAGAACAAATAAAAATTTAAGAAAATAGGAAAAGTAAAAGTTTGTGAGGAGTTATTTTAAAATGTTACTGGCACTGGATTTTGGTCTTTGCAATGGTACAATTCCCATGATGCCTTGACTGGTTTGCCGACCGGAAATTTATTTGTACAGGTTGCATGCTTATTATGTGAAATACCAATATCGATCGCAGGCAGACAGTTCAACAGTTCGATTCACTTTATCACACTACAATCTTCGGCATTTGGCTGGATAGAGGCCCAGACGGCAGGCAAAGTTGTTAGAACTAGCCACCGTACATGGTCTTGTCCGAAAAGTTAAGTAGTTCAACCATATCATCTCATTCTTTTCGTTCCAAAAAAAGAATCCAAAAAAAGAATTACATGTCCCTTTAGGCCCAGACGGCAGGCAAAGCTGTTAGAACTAGCCGCCGTACATGGTCTCGTCGAAAAGTTCAACCATATCATCTCATTCTTTCAGTTCCAAAAAAAGAATTACATGTCCCTTTCCTTTTGTTCTCCCCACTATTTATACCTTTAAGCAAAAACTCTGTCTATTGTGTTTCGTATCATTCACATCTTGACAAGCCCCCGCTCTTTTTTGTTTCAAAACAATTTTCTTTTTACCAAAATCAAACTTTAAGATTTTGTAATCTATTTTTGTTTTAACTTCTTTTTTTTTTTTATATTAAAGAGTCTACACTTGATTGCCCTGAAGGAAACTCTAATGTAAATTTAATTTATTAAGGAATGTTGGAAGGCTTATCTAAAATAAACCATCGACATAAGAATAAGACAAATAAAAATATTATATTCTCAAGTTAGTTTTAGTTTTAACAGAACCCTGCATTAATTTATACATATATGTTTACCACACATACATGCCTATTTTATAAACTATTGACAAAAAAATATTTTTATGAAACACAGTTTCTTTTGATTACATTTACTTTACTAAATTATTTCTACCTGAATACCTAATTTCAAGGATCGGTAAACCGATAACAAAAACACTTTATATTTCTGCTTAATGCAAAATTCTGTTAAATACTTTCATACAAGTAGAAACCAGGTTTGAAATACCCGTTGGTTTATGTAAGGCTGTGAAGCATGGATCTGACTTCCATATCCATTGCTTCAATATATAGAGAATGAATTATAGTTTGATAATTGGATTTAGTCAATTTTAAACTAAACTTTTATTTATACTTTTTTAATTTTATTTAGGATATATATATATATTTAGCTATAATATGTATATATTTAAATAATGTTGGTGGATTAATGAGCATTGATTAATAATAGTATTAGAATTTGATTATCTTTTATATAAAATTATTGTAAATAGCAATGTACTAAGACTCTTTCAAATTGTTGTACAGTTTGAAGCAAAAATAAAATGGCTTGTTTGTAAAATAAAGTGAAATTTTAAAATAACAAATAAATCAATAAGATATAAAAATATATGTTAATACAGGTGAAGTATTGATTTTCCAAAATTATTGATTCTTGATCTTGTTTGGCAATTTTATAGATTTGAACAGTCACTGAAATACATACTTACATTATTACACGCCACTCAGGAAGGTTTGTGCATAAAATTACTATATACTGCCTGTTCATTCAGTATTCCCGGATTAGTTTCTAGCTTTTGGCTTTCATTTGTGAGGAGTCTAGGATATGAGAGCACCACACCTAGATCTTAAGATCTAATGCAACCCTCCAGCAGCCATCTTTTATCTTATTAGCTAACTATAAAGCTTTGAATCCAAAATGAAAACACAATAATGTTTTCAATTCAAACTCATGAGCTTGTATAATTGTGTAAATCTGAACTCAGTTCAGCATTCATGCTTTTTGGAGTCTTTGGTTCTTTAATAACCAGAACCATAATCCTATTGGGCAGAATTGATATTAAACTACTAAACATCATATGATCACCATTCTTTATGCGTAGACATAAAAAAAAATCCATAAAAATTATTCTTGTACCTATTCCTTTAAAAAAGTAGTAATTCTAAATTTATGACTTACATTTACAGGTATTTGATCATGAAGAAATTTTATAATGCGTATGTGACAATATTCAATATTAAAGATTGGGCCATTTTTATATGTTTCACAAATTGTGACATATAAAAGTGACTAGATATTAGTTGATTAAACTAGAAAATATTTAAAAATATTTGTGTGCTTATTATTTAAAAAAGATTATGAATTTTAAAAAAAAATCATTTAAACTGTATTAGTTCAATAAAATGAAATAGTGCATTGGACTAATTACTAGTGAATTTCACTTTCACATGATTAATTCAAATAAGTAAATAAATTGATTACTTATTAAATATTTGAAAACCAGGCACTCTTCACAAACCTGGGAGCTTAATTGTAAGTATAGAGGATTTGAATTCAGATTTTCAAGCATCCTTCAACTATTCACACTAACTCTTACAACTGAAACATGATCACACACATGTAGAAAAGATTAACAATCACCAATATATGTATTTCATGCTAAACCAGCACTCATCAGTTGGTCCAGATTATCATCTCCCACACATATTTGTAATCAGTGCTCAATTTATATTAAGATAGCAAATCTTCATTCTTTAATGGACAGGCTTCAGCCCACTGCAACCTCCAACTTTTCAGCCATCCATATCTTTGAAAATCTGATGATGAAAACTCAAATCCCATGCTGATGCTAATATTTTTGCCATGGCCATGTTAACCTGAGGTCACTCTGACCCCTCATGTATAGGATAATATCCATTAAATACATATAAGAGGGATGGACAGGATACAAGCTTGATATGTAAATATTTGAAAACTAGAGACTCTTCACAAACCTGGGAGCTTCATTGTAAGTATAGAGGATTTGAACTCAGATCTTCAAGCACCCTTTAACTATCCACACTAACTCATACAACTGAAACATATGACCACACACATGTAGAAAAGATTAACAATTACCAATATACGTATTTCATGCTAAACCAGCACTCATCAGTTGGTCCAGATTATCATCTCCCACTCATATATATAATCAATGCTCAGTTTATATTAAGATAGCAAATATTCATTCTTTAATGGACAGGCTTCAATCCACTGCAACCTCCAACTTTTCAGCCATCCATATCATTGAAAATCTGATGATGAAAACTCAAATCCCATACTGATGCTAATATTATTGTCATGCCCATGTTGACCTGAAGTCACTCTGGCCCCTCATGTATAGGATAGTATCCATTAAATACATATAAGAGGGATGGATAGGATACAAGCTTAATTGGAAGTATAGACGATTTCAAATATTTACATATCAAGCTTGTATCCTGTCCATACCTCTTATATGTATTTAATGGATACTATCCTATACATGAGGGGTCAGAGTGACTTCAGGTTAACATGGGCATGGCAATAATATTAGCATCAGCATGGGATTTGAGTTTTCATCATCAGATTTTCAATGATAGGGATGGCTGAAAAGTTGGAGGTTGCAGTGAATTGAAGCCTGTCCATTAAAGAATGAAGATTTGCTATCTTAATATAAACTGAGCATTGATTATATATATATGTGTGGGAGATGATAATCTGGACCAACTGATGAGTGCTGGTTTAGCATGAAATACTTGTATTGGTGATTGTTAATCTTTTCTACATGTGTGTGGTCATATGTTTCAGTTGTAGGAGTTAGTGTGAATAGTTGAAGGGTGCTTGAAAATCTGAGTTCAAATCCTCTATGATTACTTATTACAAAGAAGTTTTACATTGTATATGTGGCAGAAAATTTGATACAGTAATATAATTTGCATTATTTTTATAGGCTTATTCACAAATTATTGTCAAAATAAGTGATCAGATATTAGATGATTTAATTTTTCTTTTGATATTTTAAGAAAAATGTTGTGTAGAGTTGCAATTTTTTTGCTTTTATCTTTCATACACAGCTAGGATTCAATAATTGATAAACTGAGAAGATTTTAAAAATTCAACTTTTTCTGAGCTCATGCTGTTGCTATGTCAAGATAGCTGCTGTTACATTAGTCAGACAGTACACTCCATCAGATAAACTAAAGAAATTCACTAGTATAATTGTGAATCATAAAGGTTTAGGGTGAAAACATTTCATAAGCCATCAGTGGAAAATATTTTTTTATAGAATATTATTCATACTCTGACGTAATAAAATTTTATAGGATACATCTTATAAAATAGTAATAGAATTTATTAATGCTATAATTAAAAGATTGTATATTGTCAGTTGAATACACTGTAAAGTCAAGAAAACTTTTCATTGTATAGATATATAAATCTGATAATCCTGTTTTTTTTTTTTTTAAATATATATATATATTTCTTAAATTTAAAAAGTAAGGCAAAATAACAATTTACATGGTCTTAAAATATGTAAAAGAATACATACATTAAATAGATTGGAAAGTCTTAAAATTTAATGAAAAATGAAGACTAGCAGAACATAAAAAAACATACATGAAAAGAGTGCTTGCTATTTTTATGTGATTATTATAGAGAATACAGGTGCAATTTAATATTAAAAAATATGAAAATAATCCTTGATAAAAAAAAAACCCTGTAAGTTGCTGAAAATAAATTTTCATCTTGGTTATGCAAGATCACCAAATATTAGAAATGGTAGAGATACATTTCTAAATCATGAGGTGAGTAACTTGTGCTGAAGATGATATTTATTTGCATAATAAAATTGGTATGTTTCAAAGTACAATATGAATTGAATATTAATTAAGCTGAGTAAATTTATAAACAGAGGAATTGCTTAAACAACTGATTAAGAGAATGTGATGGTAAGTTTTAGATCACATATAGAAATAAAATGATTTTAAAAAATCAGGTTTCATTTCTCCATTAAGAATTGTCAAGATTATAGTTGAGATGAAATTTTAAAATACTCTATAACTAGAAAATATAAATTATTGAAGTCATCTGAATTCTGATGAATACTAGAATATGCTAGTAATTGAGAAGACCAGTCCAATAGATGAATAGGTGAGGAAACTGATTCAGGTACAAATTAGAATGTATACCAAAATATGGTATAGTATTTGTAAAATTATTTTTTTAAATTAAATTATTACCAGAAAAAGATCTCAAGAAATAAAACAGATTAGGGAATACTGTATTTTAAAAGTAAAGAATAATCTCTTCACTAAAAAATCATTCAATTTTTAAACAAATGTATTTTTCTTGCAATTTTCCTGAAGAATCTTTTAATAAAATAAGCTTATACTTAATAGAAATGTAAACAAAAACATTTACAATGAGTAACTATTCTCTTATCTTAGCTATGAATAATCTATTTGTTATGCTAACATTCATATGCCTAGAACATTTTATTAAAGATAAAATTACAAAATATTATTGCTAATATATCACTGTGCTCCACCCATTTCTCTCAAATGGACTCTGCAGCTTAGTGGAAAATAAAATATCTAAGGCTGCAATTTTTTTGTAATTAAAAAAGGATAAACAAATTGCTCATTAGAATAATGTAAAAAAAAATGTTATCTATCACACTGTAATAAATTCAAAATTTAAATGGTAATGCTTAAATTTTGTATTTTTAGAAGAGTATAATAAAATGTAGTATATAGCTGCATGCAAGAATTTTATATGATAGTTTACATTAGCAACCATCATCAATTTGTATCCATTATTTTGATAATAAACAACTGTTTGTTACAGCAGTCATAAAAAAGAAATTACAATTTTTTTTTCAACTGGCGTTCATTTTATATTAATACTAACTATATAGAATGGTGATGACGTTACAAGCAGTAGCAAATTCTTCAAACACTAGTGCCATCTAGTGCAAATCTTAATGACCAATGCAGCCATTGATTATTAAGGTTTGCACTGTGTGGCGCTATTGTATGGAGTGTTTTCTATTGTTAGCAATAGCTTGGGTAAGCATAGGAAGTGGTGATCATGTGATGTTTTGATGGCGATACGAAAGCAATACTAACCTCTTAAAATAAAATCATGAGATTTTTGTCAAAGCAAAAAGTAGTGTACTACTACTTTTTATTATGTAATTGTTTTTCATTGTGTATTCGTTAATGATATATAGTATTAAAGTTTATTGAAAATAAATAGAAAATATGATTTATTTTATTTAATTATTATTTAATATTTTTGGAATATAATTTCATGTAGATACCCTGAAACTCGACAAAGATTTTAACCCAAACTATAAACAATCTAAACAAAAAGTAGAAGAAAAAATACAAATTTTATTTAGAACATAATTAAAATAAAATTTGATCTTGCATATTACTACTAAAAATAACATGAAAATATGATTTACTTAACTTGATTTTTATTCATTGTTTTCATAATAAAGTATTTAATAGCTATCCCAATATGCCCAAGACAAATGCCTTTCAACACAAATAATCTCTACAAAAAAAAAAAAAACATTGTACATTTTATTCTGCATATATATATATATTTTCAATAATAATATGCTCTAAAAATAAATTGAAAAATGTATACATTAATTAAAATACAATTTATTTAACTAATTTTTATTTAATATTCTTGTAGTAAGCATAAACAATATCAATTTTTTTAATTTACTTTGTAATTAAAAATAACTTTGATCATACATAGTAAAATATACTAAAATTAAATTGGAAAATGCATACATTTAAAATCACAATTTAATTATCTAATTTTAATTTAACTTCCATCAATAATAGAATCATTGATTTATAGTTTTCCTTTTTTCCATAAATATAAACACTATTGATAATTTAAAAAATGATTTACTCACAGTATTAAAACTATATATTATCAACTGAAATTTGACAATATAGCAAAAACAATTCAAAGTTTTTGTGGCAAATTATCAAAAAAAAAAAACAAAAAAAAAACAAACAAACATTGGTAATATAACAAAATACACTAAAAATAAGTTAGAATGTTTTCATCATGTTAATTTTTTTTGTATGCTTTGTTTTAATTTAACTTGATAACTCTCATATTCATTAGAATGGTTGAGTATTTTTCTCAGAAAAAGCATGATTATTCAGCTGCTTTAGATTGCTGTTTTATGTTATCATGGCTTATATTAGCATAGGGTTTTTTTAATAATAGATTTTTTTGTACTGCTTTTATTGATTTTTTTTAATTGAAAAAAATATCTGAAGTATCCTATAGATAGTCAGCAAATCTCAATATTCTTTATTGTTCTTAAAGGAAATAATTTTTTAAAGACATTCTTTTCTTTTTGACCATGCTTTATGTGAAACTCACTGCATAACATCATCACTGAAAATGACCTAATGTTAGAATTGGTACTAGTACATCTAATACGCTCCACCCCTTGATGGCTCTGGTTTTTGTCCAATGTATATCAGTAAATCATTTTAGCAGCCTAACTTACGGCTAATATTACAAGTGTTGTTGTAGCCATAACAGGCCATTTGATGGTGATGTATTCTACGATTATGTAACGAAATATCACGCCCATTGGGTTGCAATATTCCTCAAGTGGATGCAATTGACCTATCGCTATATTATTATTTGATGGTAGCTGTATTTTAAGTACACAAACTGTTAAAATATTCATTACTGAAAATTGTGAGAAAGCTTCATCGAAGTAGTAGTACATACTAAGAATTGTCAGCCCATCACACACGTTTCCCTATGATTTGTAACTGAACACAACTGTGAAAGGTTAGGTTGAAAAGCATAGTTCGGCAGAGTTCTTGCGAAAATGCACATCTTCTTGTGATTCCGTGTGAGAATAATAAAATGGCTACAGCAAGTGTAAAAAATTCATTGAAGCTCAGTAATTTACCAGCCATAGTTTTTGTTGTTTTTACGCCAAAATCTTTATAACTTGTAAAAAGTTGAGTTTTTTTTTTTTTTAAATGTCTAAATTATTTCATAGAAAATTGTTGTTGTTATTTACATAATTGAAAAGAAAACTAAACCCACTAGCTCTCCATTGAAAAACAAACTGTAGGTTTATTAAAAATGAATTGTTTACGGATTTCTTAAAAAGCATAAAAATTAAGCAACAACTTCTCCGTAGCATAAATGTTAAAAAAAAAGTATATCCAAAAAAAAAGTAAAAAGACAATAATTAAAAAGCAAACCAACCCTCCTCCACCATCTAAAAACAAAGTGTTTGTTTATTAAAAGGCAAACCAATCCCCTTTCCACCCTCTAAAAATAAAGAACTTTTCATTAGCATAAATATTTAAAAAAAAGTATATCCAAAAAAAAAGAAGATAAAAAGACAACCCCCCTGTACCATCTAAAAACAAAGTGTTTCTTTATTAAAAAAATGTTTAAGTCTTTAATAAAAAAAAAAACCCATACTATTTTCGAAAAGTGTTAAAAAATAAAAAAAATACCGGATAGAAAAACGAAATGTTTAAGGCTTTAGTTCAAAAAAAAACCTCATACTATTTTTGAAAAGTGTTAAAAAAAAAAAAACCATATATAAAAAAAAAATAACATAGAAATTTTTAAAAAATTAAAAAAGATCGTATATAAATGTCTAAAATTTACCATATATTTTATTGTATAGTCGGCCTGTGAACATGTATATTGATGTGCATTGGGTGAAAATCAGTGCCATCAAGAGGTGGAATGTATTATATGTACTAGTACCTTATAATTTTTTCAAATATTTTAATAATTGTAAAACAAATATCAGATTTTAAAGCAGAATTTAATAGATTTATCACAAATCTTTAAAAAAAAAAAACTTAAAATTATGTGTTCATTTTCTGAAAGAGTGTTTACACTAACATCAGTTCAAATATGATTTTTTAGAATATTCATTAATAAAATAAAGTAAAAAAGTTAGTGAGTTTTAATATAAAATAAAGATTTAATATAAAAGTGGAAAGTTAAACATTTCCAAAAATTTTAATCAGGTTTAACAATAGAAAATGTCATGATTTCAAAGGGTTATTCAATAAGATATCAATTTGTTTGACAATTTTAAAATGATCATAAAATATTTAAACTTTTAGTAATCTTTTATTATACATTATATTTACAATCAGATTAGTCATTTGGTTTATTTATTAATCATAATCTGCTTAGTAAAGTATTTATTTATTAATTCATCTTTTTTTTCCATTTGAAGCTTTGTTTTTGTTTTTAAATAAAATATGTAATGTTTGTTGTCTATTTTGAATCTCAATTTTTCTTTATATAGAAAACCATTATAATTTCTTTTTTTAATGCAAGATTCTTGATTTACAAATGTTTTGGTAGATTAATTGCTCTCATCTGGAATAAAGCTGTATTTTCCTTTTTCCATTTTCTACTCTTAGAATTTAATATGTTGCAAAATAGTTTTGTTTAATTTGATGGCCTGTCAATTTTGAAAACAGTGTCTTCATATTATGTGTGTGTGGTCTTGAAAAAGTTGGTTTTAATGAAAAAATTAAAAAATCATTATTCCTGTTTTATATATATGGAATTTATTATTGTTAGGTGTATACATGCATAATAGATATTGTAATTAAATAAATAAATTTTATTGTAATTTAATTACTTGTTGTAACAATTATGAAGCTATTTTTACATGAAAATAATTTCTTTCATATTTAAGCATTTTGTACAATACATTTATTTTTGCTTATAGAAGGGAAAAAATTTTCTTTGCAGATTTAATTTTCACAAAAGAAAATATGTAAATAATCTAGTTATAATAAAATAAAATGAATTCATAAACAAGTCCATAATTCCAACAATATTATTTAAAAAAAAAATACAGGTATATTATTTAAAAATAAAACTAAATAACCACTGAGATTGACTTGAGATGGGATGCTGAGAGTTGAAGTACTAGTGCCAATCTTCCCCTCACTATTTTGCATTTTAGAGATGTAAAAAGAAAACATTTCTTAATGATACTCAGAATAGTCCTATTTATTTTGTATTTATTATATCTACGGTAAAAGATATAGACCTAAGTTTTGTTTTCTTATGCTTAACTAAATACAAGGATGTATCTGATTCACGGAATGTGAATGGTTGAACTTAAGATTGTTATGTTAGAAATTTGAAAGGGAAAGTGTTTTTGAATGCATGTTTCCAGTCCTGGTTGCCCTAGCAAGTGTAGTATTAATTGTAATTGTATTTGAAAACAATTTTTCTAACTAAAAAAAAAATATTGTACTAATAAAGGTGTTTAACATTAAATAAATAATCTATATTAATCATAAAAATATTCTTTTTTAGACTATTCAATTCCATTGCATTATCACGTGGCATTACCAACAATTTGAATACCGTAAAAATTCTGGTATTAAAAAATATCTGAACTTTATTTTTAAATATTAAATTAATAGAAGAAAATTTTAATTGAAATTATAATGTTTCCATATTATATAAAATGAAGGGGAGATATGTAACTTCTGCTGTTGGCCTATTTAATACTAAATGTAATTTATCAAGTATTGCTTACTTTTTTTAACACTCTATTTACTTGAATAAATATCAAAATTATTTTATTTTATGTTATCTTAATTTTTTTTTCCTCATGTGTCGTAGCATCAGCCAGGAAGCGAACCCGCTAACCTGGGACAACTGCTTGTAAAGCAGCTGTCGCTGACTTCTCGACCACCAATGCATGTACATACATATTTATGCTTTCAAAATATATCATGATTATGAATATTTAAAAAAAATTCATTTATATACACATTCATTCTGCCTTGAAGAAAACTCAGTTGATGATTCATTTAAGAGCTATGAGGCAACTGAGAAGAAAATCTTGTTTCTTGGCTTTAAATTCAGAGGTTAATAAACTTAACCATATTGGCTGATGATGCAAGTTGGTGAGCAGCATTCATGTTTGTATACTATATTATTAATCATTTAGTTATAACAGCTACAATGACATGGTCATATGGAGTGAATATCAGGAATTTGCCCTGTTTAATATTTTTAAGGCCTCAAAGAGGAATCAAAAGTCTCCTTTCAGTTATTAGCAAATTCCGTTATGCAAGCTCCTTCAATACATGTGTTTAGGTATATACTAAATAATCTTAATATATTGTAATGGAATAAGTATATGCCGTTACATTTCTTTCAAATAAAAGTGGGAAAAAATATATAATCACCCTCAAGTAGAAATATATATATATATATAAAAAGAGATTTTAATAATTTTATTTAAATTAATGTATGTAATGCATAGATGGCAAACTAATTATATAATTTAAAGTTTAAAATCTAAAAACAAGATTGTTTTTAATATAAAAGAATAAAAAAAAAAAGTTGTTAATTAGTTATTTTAATCTTAGAATGGAAATGATTTTCTATATTGAAGTAATTGCAAACAGGTCCTTGGGCATAAAGTCAGATAAGAGATAAATTAAAAAAATACTAGTGATAAAAATTTTGAGTTCCCGCTCTAAAGAAAGCTGACCAATAACAATGGAAATAAGCACATGGTCCACAGAGAAAAGTCAAGCCAGGTAAGATCAATCCTGGAATTTGCTGATAAGAATGCATATAAAAAGAAAACTTTGAAATTGAGATTCATATTGGATTGCTCGTACTAATTGTGATTTATTTAAATATATTTATAAATGTACACCTGGGTATCATTTTACGAGATAGATAGGTTCCTCAGAAAACACGTGCAAACGAAATCACGCAAAAATAGACGTAGCTTACCTTGAAAAAGGGGGGATGCGGTCTGTGATTTTTCAAAATTCGCATAAAAGCAAAGCACCAACATAAAATTACTTTAAAATTCGCGCAAAAAAAAAAAAATAAGGAAATAAAATATAACTAATAAAAAATTTCAAATTTGAAAAAAATTGATACAAGACAAACTTTTTTTAACTATAATATTTAATTTTATTCAAAATAATATATTTTTATGAATAATTTACAGTACAGTAATTTACATTTTTTATACACGTTTTAATTATCGCTATTTGCCCAAAAACATTCATTTGCAAACTAGTAAAAAATCAGATTCTCATGTGATGTGATGTATTTGGCTTCTTAAACGAAGTCAAGAATATCTCAGCAATTATTCTCACAAGAGGAAATACAACTAGCGGCAAGTTCACTCTCATGTTGTATTAATGGTTTTCTGTTGACGACGACGATGATTTTATTAATTGTTTATGAACTTAGACTTATGATAATAAAAACACATTTATTCATCACTGCTGGGAAAAATTGAATTAAAACTAACAACTAAAAATTAAATTCTTATTTTTGTTTTTAATTTTCAATTCCGTTTAAAAATCAAATTTCGTTTTACATCACATTAATTTCAAGTCGCCCGTAAGTAATTTTTAAATTGTTAATTACAATTAAAAATCAGATTTTAATTGTGCCCACTGCTATTACTGACCTTTTAAAAATAAACTTGTGGACACTAAATGATTAATAATTGATTACGTTCTTTTTTAAAAAGCAAAAACAGAATGTGATTTAAAATGCAAAATTAGCACGCACAATGTTTGAACAAATTTACATTATAATCTTGTAAATTTTAATGTGTGTATACATAAAATGTGGAAATCATGATTTTCATTTCATTATTGCATAAACGCTTACTATTATAAAGCACTGAAAATTTTGAAATTACTAAGATGAAAGTAGAATTCCAATAATGTGCTATTACTTCCAATATAACGTAAGTGCGCAAAATTTATTATTTAAAGTAATAACGCATTATCTGAGGTCGACTTCCAGTGAAACACGAATCGCGTAACTTCAAAATCGTGTTAAATAAGTCTGCGTAAAAAGAGACCCAGGTGTATTGCGAATCTTCAAAAATGTAGGGGTCACACAATAAATTACGTTTCCCACATTTGCTCCAGCTGAAGCAGTCTCCAGATTATGATGGTTCCTGGAAACTGGCCAGCAACGGACTTGTCTCCACTTAGAAGAATATGAAATGGAAAGAATTTTATATTCTACCACCAAGATGGACTTCAATAAATTTACAGCCACAGAAAGTATGAACTTTAATAAGCTAAGAACTATTTCAAATGCTTTTAAGAATTTTTCAAATACAGTACTTTAATTTAAACTGTACCTAACTTAAATTATTTGTTATATTTTTTTTTATATGTTTGCTAGTATTATCATTTCCATTCTTGTAATTTCTTTTAAATTAATAATTTAAAAATAAGCATAAATGACTGCATAGATTTGTAAGATTGTGTTAGTTTAAGGTGTGTTAATTTTGGGCTAATTGTTTTGTAGGTGCTGGTCGATAGATGTATGGTTGTTTTATGTCAATGTAATTTGAGTAGGTGCATCAGGTACTCGTTCACTTGTATCATGTTAGCATACAGGGCATAATACCCACCTAAACATATGGCCAAAAGTGTAGCTATCACATTTGTCAATGGTCATAGAGTATTTTTTATGCTATTGATTTTCTTACTCTCTGATTGGGACAGTAAGCCGGCAAAGACCACTATCCCCATTTACAGAGCTTCTCGTATATATATTTCAAATAATTTTATTCTTGCATCACCAATTGGGCAGTGGATTGTTCCTGTCTGTCGGTGAGGTTTATTAATGATCATGGGGAAGATGCTCATTCCTTCCTACCATGTTTCGTTATCTCTCTACCATGTTTCGTTATCTCTCTAATGATATCATGCTACAGACATAAATTCCTGTTAGCATGGTTGTGTTATGCTAATAATCTCATTTTGCATTGGTCACATCAGTATATCAGTAAGCTAACAGTTTGAACACAAGATTTTAGCCTAAGGTTAAAAGGGAGTGGGTTGGTTATATGCATAATCTATGTAGCATATTCACGCTTATTAAAATATTAAAATTGTATTTAAATCTATTAAACGTTTTCATCTGTGCACATGATTTAAATGAAATATATTCATTAGTTAATTTAATTTGCAGAATTTTCCTTTTAATGTGTATGTGTGTGTTTTGTTGAATTAATTTTGGCAGTAACTCAATTTATATATTTTATTAATATTTGAAATTAAGAATTAGAAATTTAAATATACACTATGATATTTTAAGCTCATCTTCTTTCTGAGCTAGTGACTGTGGCTTTCGGTTTGATAAAAGAGTAACTTCTCCCATGCATATCTACTTACTATATAAATTTTCTAGGTTCCAATAGCTTAGTGGCACCCTGGTATGGCAGATTAGATTAAAGAGGTTCCGCTGACCATTATAATATATATAAATTAAAGTCATAGTATGCCTTGACTAATAACCTATTAATTTTCAATGTTAATAAAACTCTGGGTAACTTTCATTATAAATGAATAATGAAATTATCTTAATGTTAGTACTTTAATAATAAGTAATATAATATATATATGTTTTAATATTAGTATTTTCAATAATAAATATATTTTTATAGATATAGGATAGTTCTTACTAAGTCAACATTAGTAAATATACTTGAAATTGAAATGCTGTAATTATTTTTGTTTTTTGAAATAAAAGCTATTTTAGTAAACAAACAAGCATGCAAAATGAATGTGTAGCAATATTATTATGTTAGAATCAAATTCTGAATATGTAAAGAATTCACACCAAATAAGTAACTCACTAATATTATTATTATTGTTAGCTTTTTCAAGAGCTCAAGTTTATCATATTATTGCCTGATTGATCTTTTCTTGTATCACTACCAACTTTTCAAGTATTGTACACTTTTCTAATGAATTCCATCATGTTCACGATATGAATAAAATAAGACATTTTCAACAATCTTATGCTTTATTCAAGAATTGAAGTCTATTCTGATCATGTATTATGTGCTTATATCTACTTCTCTGCTTGAAAGCAAATAGAGTAATTGGGCAACAAAATAATGCAATTGTATGATAATATGCTATTGGGGATCAACCTTTTTAGTAGTTTATTCTAGCATTTAATTTCTGGCTGTATACATCATAAACCATAATTGTGGCACAAACATGCAAAATGCAAACTAGACTTTTGTATTATAAAATAAATTATCTAGTTTTTGAAGGACAATTATGTACTGTATTTCTACAATTTATAATAAAATGATAATTAAAACATGCCAAGAAATTTAGATACTTATTACAGTGTTATTGTATAGAAACATGAATTTACAATTATATGCCACTAGAAGGGATGAGAGTAACACATCTATCTGATCATGTGTACTTTGTGGGTTCTAAGTTATAATGAGGTTTTTAGATTTTTCTTTTAGATAGTTGGGCTATAACCAACAACATATTGGTCAGTAAATGATTTGGCTATTCTTAGCTTGAAGCAAAACCATGGATAGAGAAAGGCTCAATGCCTCATCATTTAGTAATTGTCAAGCTTAAAAATTTATTCTCCAGTGGGCTAGTTAAAACCATTTTATCTTTTTATTATATATGTATGTGTGTGTATATTCAAGTATCACTAATTTTTACAAAAATGTATTAATTTGTGATGTTAATAGTGATAATGATATGATTGTAAAATAATTATTACTTAAGTATATGTATTAATTGGGAGACCCTGTGCAATGTTTTTAATTGCTGTAGGCTTTCAAATAGTTAAATTTCTTTTCTCAGATTAAAATTATAAAATATTGCTCACATTTCTTATTATTCAAAGAAGCCTGACTTAGAGTGAATGAGAAATGTCATAACAATTTATATGCTTCTATTCAACAGGAATATGCCTTGTATAACTCTAGTTTACATATATATATATATTATTACAAAGCACTGAAAAACTTTGAAATTATTCAAATGGAAGTCAATCTCCAATAATGTGCTATTTCTTAAATATTATAAATTTCCACACACTCACCTGCCGGTAAGAGTTTAAAAAACTTCAGTGAATCACTTAAGTTTAGAGCCTACATTCTATATACACCAACTCTTACAGACCATGCTTAAACCAGAGCTTGAGTCTATTGTGTGCCTGATGTTATAATCAAACATTCAGTTGTACAAATCTATTTAATCCATCACAGGAGAAAGACAATGTCTCATTTTTAACCACCTATGATTAGACAAACATGACTTATAAATGTAAATGTATTATTATAAAGTGCTGCAAAACTTTGAAATTATTCAAACCAAAGTCAATCTCCGACAATGCACTATATCTTAAATATTATAAATTTCCACGCACTCGCCCGCCGGTAAGAATTTAAAAAACTTAAATGAATCACTTAAGTTTAGAGCATACATTCTAAACTTAAGTGATTCACTTAGGTTTTTTAAATTCTTACCAGCGGGCGAGTGCATAGAAATTTATAATATTTAAGAAATAGCACATAATTAGAGATCGACTTCCGTTTGAATAATATATATATATATATATTGTACCCTATGGGTAGATCCCTCCAAAATCAAAATAGTATCAGACAATGTTCATATTTTTATATATACATTAAAAATAACATTATTTTAATCAGAAACTGACAGCTATCATCTACATACATATATTCCTAGGCACACCAACTTATGCATTTATTAATTTACATGATTCTTATTATAAATCTGTTATATATAAGTGTTATTAATGTTTAATAATAATAAATTGTTTAATAAGAATTTTTGGTTTAAATAAGATTGTGAGGCTATCCATAGCCCTTTCCAACAAATAATATATCATTATTTAACTACAAAATGGAGATATAAATGGTTGGCAAGTGATTATCAAAATTTAAAGTAATATACTTTCTTTTAATCTTAGCTTTTAAATACATTTGTTCACTGTAGAAGAAAGCAGACATTAGCAATCTTCAGTGTGTTCTAGGAAATAACAATGTGCATAATTATAAAAGTCCACATAAAGAAATTACTTGATGGAAGCCTACGAAACCCAGTCATATCTCCAAACAGAGTAATAGCCTAATAACAGGCAATTATTTTAGCAGTTTCATTCTAAAATAAAATTTGTTATTTCACCATAATATTTGCAAAAACACATATATACGTGAGAATTCATCAGATATAACCAAACAGTTTATATCAAATATCGATTTTTTTTAACATTAACAGGAAATTAATGGATGTGCTAAAATATACATATCAGTAGGGATTATTCATAAAAGCTGATCTTGATTCAATTCAATACTGTATAATATCAATGCTTCATCTCTAATCACTTATTATTAAATCGCTGAATCTTACAAATAGTTATTTGACTTGCATGCATTATTTTTGTGCAAGAAATATCATTTAAATGAGGAATAGATGAAAACATTGCAATAATATAAATATAAAAAGGAAAACAATCGTATGGATACTTACATTTATATGTGTATTCCAATTATCATTCAGCCGCAGTTAATCCACTATATAATAACTATTTACATGAATAGTAAATGAATGTTATTTTTTGACACATTCAATAGGATTTGTGCTAGTTGGCTACCATAAAAATCACCATTGTTTTTCATATTGTCATGTGCTACTGATATGGAATATTGGAATCATAGGGATATATCATGAACACTTCATTATTAAGCAATTTATATGGACTGAAAATTGATAAATCATGATTGATTATTGGTATTACTGTAATTATATATGTTAGTTATTGTATTTTAAGTTTAATTATATTCAAATAGATATAATTGAGAGAAAAGAATTAGTAGTATTCAAAATTATAGCCTCACCTGATTCATGGAAATCTTAACAAAATTATTTAAACTTTCTTGAACTCATTAGACCAATTAAAGTGGTAATAAGTTGAACATTCATTTATCATTTTATTAAAGTGTAATTACACACATCCTTAAATATATATTTTTTCTCTTAATTATAAATATACATATTGTCTCACGTCACCATGAATTTCCATAATCAACATTAATATAACTTTAGGAAGTTGTTTTCTTATAATTTACATACATATTCATAATTCATTTGATGACTATAAATATTCTATGATTATTATTAATTATATGTATGTAAACTAAAGAGTAAACATCCTATCAATCAAGATTTACTGTAAATAATCATTAAAAATATAAGGTATTTACTATATTAATTCATTGTTTATATTTCTTAGAGCTAGCGCATACCGTTAAGTAACTCATTTTTAAATATGTATCAGTAGGAAAGGGGAAAATAGGATAAGATTCCCAAGATTATTTCTTTCCTTTTGGGTCAGTTCCATACTTTTTTAATCTATTAACTTTATTACCATGAACTCTCTGTCTTATAGGTGACTCATTACATTTACTGAACTGTCGTACAAGTAATCTGGTGGGTATCATGCGTTGCCTTGAGTAAATCATATTTTTGTTGCTGATATTATTATTAAATTAACTTTGTGCTCTTACCAACTTTAAAACACCTGAAGCTCCAGTGCACAACCATACCAGTACAATACATATATATGTTGGTTTTTTACATGAATATAAGCTCTGATGGCATTTAGGGGTTTTTGAAGCTTTATAGATAATGTATGTACTTTTTTTTTAATGATGAAATAAAAAAAAGATGAAAATTTTGTCTTATGATCAAATCAACTATGTTAAATGGGGCTCCTTTACCAAATGAAACAATTATTTTTATGGGATTCTATTTTAATCAGTAGATAAAAATAGTTTTCCCTCTTTTTATATTTTGATAGAAAAAATAAATAAAATATTTTGGATATAAGTTAGCCTTTTTTAATCTGTTTAGGAATTGCATACATGTTTTAATAATTTTCTTTATGATATTTGTACATATATTATTGTTTAATTCTTTCTTATTTTATTTATAATGTGGAAACCATATTAAAGAAAACAGCATACACACTGTGCACATGCTATAAATTAATTGAAAATAATTCTTTTAATTAATTGCATATGTGTATATACATAAATATCCTGTACACTATTGATAGACCATTGAACTTATGACATTGCTTGGTATTTAATAATAAAATTATTTTAATTCATAAATTACTATGACCTTATTTTATAATTACTTGCTAGGCAAATTTTGACATTTCATAGCAATATCAATGATGTGTGTTTGTCTCTCAATACATTTTACCTTATAGATTTCAAAAAACAAAGACTGGACCTTGATTATTTCTTTTTGTTTATTTTTGACTTAAAAGACAATTCTTTACAAAGCTGAATATTTGAAGTGATCTTGCTTAAATAGTTTTTGTTTAATAGTGTTAAGAATTAGATCACTAAAGAAATATTACATTTTAAGTAAATCCAGCAAATATTTCACTTTTTTAAAATTATTGTTAATTAAATAAAGTCTTAATACTAATACAAAAACATGTTTCCATTTCAGTATTTTAATTGTTGTAGGCTTACAAATAGCCAAATTCCTTTACTCAGACATACAAACTCAAACACACCAATCAAACCATTTTACAGAACGAGCTAGGGTTAAACAATAAACAACTCATATTCTTAGAACCAAAATACATTGACTTTCTGCTAAAGATCAACCTCTTCTCCCTGCCAACAAATCATTTTCTGGTGTGGAGAAGAGGGTTCAGCAAGATCAACCCGCAATGCCAACTATGTGCCACAGCAGACGAGACAATTCATCACCTCCTGTATTTTTGCCCTTTTCTCAAACCAATCAGGTCTTTTATTGATGAAGGCGTGTTGCTTGACATTAGAGAAGTGTTAGTCATTCAAAAGGCTATAAAGAGTGGTATTTTCTCGAAAATCAGAATCGCTATTATTCTGACCTTTGCAATTTGGCTATCCAGATGCAAGTGTATTTTCGAAAGTGCTAATCATGGTGTCTGCAACATCTATATCAAATTACTCAAGTGGCTCAAGAACAGAGATAGATTGCTGGCTCCGGACTGGCTTTTTCATGAAACCTGGGCTAGGGTCACCTTCCCGGAGGAGTGAAGGAGGGCTATGGCCCCAGTTTCAGACCTCAGCAAGCTCTACAGAGCGAACGCCTTGCAACAGTGTAAAAAGAAAATAGCTATGTATAGATAAACACGTGCAATTGTATCTAATAAATTTTAATTTATTTTTAATAAAAAAAATAAAAAAAATTAATTTAATAGTTATATATAAGGAATTTTTTTGACTGTAGTCTTAAATTCTTAAGGGCTCCTGTTTAGCATTTTTAGTTGCTGTATTTTGTTTTATTCAGTTTTAAAAAAATTAATCTTTATAATTGAATTCATAGTTCACATCATCTTTATAAAAGCATTTTCATGAATTTAAATTGAATACTGACCTGCCATCTATAATAAACTGAATTGACTAGCTCTGATAGTTCAGAGCACTTGAAGTTGATGAAATGAAAATGAATATATAATACAGATAACATTATTTATTTGTCATTTTTACATTTTAGATGAAAACTAAAATTAAATATAGCTTTTAAAATTTATAAAAAATTTATTTCTCTTGCTAATATATTCTGAAATATGATATTTGATGGATTTTTCACTGAGTGCAGCTCTTGCAAATGACTAGTGATGAATTTATTTTTTTAAGAATGTCTTATAAAGGAGGAATACAGCAAAACTATGCTTCTATATTTTCAATAAACTAATACATTTCATTCTAATATCTCATTAAGTGCTATCCTAAATTTGAATGATCAGATAATATATATATATAAGTTGAATGATCTCAGATATTTTTACTTTTATATATAATAATCTGCCAAGAAGCAGAATTATTGATTCAAAGGGTTGTATGATCAAATAATAATCCATTTAACTTTAAATAAAATTATACAATAAATATATAATCTTATAAATAATATTATGCTTTATTTTGTTATTTGTAATATTATGCTTCAAAAATTTTAATAATAACATTGTCTGTATATTTTAATAATTTCATTCATTCAGAACAATATAATGAACTAAATATTCAGATAGAATATATGAATTTAATATGAAAGCTGTAAAAAAATGTGTAGAGAACATATAGAGTAATAGAAATGCTCTAAATATATAATGCTGACAAAATACATGCTTTCCATGTTTATTTACAAAATCAATAACTGAAAGAAATTGAAATAATGCAAAGTAATTAAGAAATTAATAAACTAAAATACTTTTAACTGTTAACAATTCTAAATTGGATAAAGCTAAGAAGAAAATCAATTCTGTTATTCAAAATTAAATGAAAATAAAAATAGTGGATGTACTTCATACATATATATTTTAAGTAATAAATGTGAAAAAAAATGTCATGATTTAATTTTTAATGTCTATAAAAAGAATTTTTTTTCCCATTTCAACATACCATGTTAACTTGGAGTAATTAATAATAATGGTTTCCATTTAATTGGTGAAATATGTATATATGATTGTACTACAGATTAAATTACGTAATCAATAATTTAACCAAGTAACTAATAATTCATATTATTTAATGAATAGATGCTAAATTCAGGTTATCAATAGGGTCTACATTTAGCAAATAGGGGAATGATCAAATTTAAGGAAAAACTGAGTAGTCAGTAAGCAGTTTGACCAAGAGTATCTGCTATTGTTTTATAGGATAAAATGATTGCTCCCCATAGGCAAGGTGATTTTTTCTAATGCTATCTTTTCTATTTCTTGTATGTTTTTTTTCATTTTTCTGTCTTTTTTATTTTGAATTTTATTAGTCTCTCATTTAATTTAATATAGGACCTAGGTGAGTCTGTCATGCGAACAGATGTTTATTTACTCTGTCATTTTAAAATCATGTTTGTGTGACTACATTTCCTTCTATCAATTATATATACAGAAATTCTGATTCCCATCTTTATTTTTTTTTGCAAGTATGTTTAAGTTTGTAATTTTGCAATATCTTCCACATTGAGAAAGCAATGATAGGAATATGTGTAGCAAACTAGGAGTATTTAATTGTGATCTGATTTATGATTGTATAATCAATGAGATAAGATACTTTAGAATTTGAATTGGGAACAGGAATTTTATTTGGCAAATAATTGTATATTTGGGTAGCCCTATTTATGGATACTTCTACTCATTGGGAAAAAATATATACAAAAGGTGATTTAAGAATGGCTTTTCATAATATCTGGCTAAGTTACCATTTGTAATGGATAGTTTGTATAATTAAGTGATGAAAAAGTAAGGGGTAGTGCTAAGTATATCTTTTTAGAATAAATAATGAGAATGTAATATATGTGGATGTTTTTATGATTCATGGATTGATTTTTTTTTTATTCATCCAAAATTCACCTTTCAGCTTTTATTTATTTTTTTAATCTTTTTTAATTTTTATCTGGAGATAAAGTGGCAAAATTTTTTAATGACTGACTGCCGATGATGTTATTCAATAGCATGTAGCTAACAGTGTTTTAAAAATAATCTCGTATTATTAGTTCTAAAATATTCTTATTCAATATAGAAATATCTTAATTTAAAATGCATCAGAATATTTCAATTGTAAGATTTTCTATGAAGAGTTATTAGAACTATGAATTAAAAACATGTTTTGTAGATAATAGTTATCAAAATTAATTATAATTAACTGTTATTTAAATTATCTTTTGTCAAGTATTATAGAAGCCATTTTGTTTTTGTTCTAACTTATTCCCTATGTAAGATATTTTGTAGATATAATATTTTATTAAGTATAAGAATACTTTTGTATAAAAAGTTATCAAAAAGTTTAAAAAAGTTAAAACATATATTTGTACTAAATGTTTTTTTAGGTTTACATAGTTATGTATCACTGCGTTATATTAATATTTGAAGTTACAGTCACTGAATATAAAACTAAAGAGTGGATTGATAACATTTAAATAATTGCACATGTTGATTTAAAATGTATAAAAAAAATTAACTTTGTGAAGTTGTTTTAAGGCAATAGTACTTTTTTTTAGTTCAATACTTTTATGGATAGTTTTTTGAGTTCATGGAGTATTTACAGATTATTTTTTAAGTTTGTGATATTCTTGTAAACTGCTAATATTTTAAAATGCAATGTATTAATGAATTTTTCAGAATATATTTAATTATAACAATATTTTTTAAGTTGAGTATCACATCATTATAAGTTGAAATTCATATAATTACCATGGTAATCTTTACCATGGTAGGTGCAACATTTTTACCAACAAGAATACATTTTATTTTTTGAGATATTTATGTTAAATGTATACAAATATTGTAGTTAAATTAAAAATTACATTCAGAAATTGAGCTTTTTATCTTACAAGAGTCAGATATTAGAAATGTATATATTCCCGGCAAACTTGAACTTTTTTTTATAATGTAAAATTTAATAAGACGGGGCTGAAATTAAAAAAACTTTAAGAAGAGAAAATAAATTAATTCAAAACATATCATTAGATATTTTAAAAGTTTGCAAATTCACCAAATATATATGTATAAAGGTCATTTCTCTGTCTGATGGCAGATTAAATACTGAACAATAGGAAAATACAATCATATAATGCTTCATTATCATCAATTCTACCATGCTTACTACTATACACAAAGTAATTTCTTCTAGGATCTCAGTATTAATTTAAATGAGTCTTAAATCCATAAAATGCACACATATGTGAATAGAGAAATAATTTTAAAATGCAGATTTAAAAATAAGTGAAAGATAATAAATTTATTCATGTAACTGGTTTTTGAACAATTATGTTTTTTCATAGAAGCAATATGAATGAATAACCTTCAATCAAGCAGTAAATGATTTTTGTAATGATAAAAAAAAAGTAGGAAATTAAAAAACAAAAACATAACTATATAAGTTTTTAATGAAATAAAAACATATTATATGTATAATCAAAATATAAAAGCTTACTGGTCATTTAGTTTCTTCATCTTTCTTCCTTCAAAGCATTCTTCTTTTTTTAAAAAAAAAAAAACAACAACTTTTAACTGTTTAAAATTATATGTTAGTGATTTAAAAGTAATTATCTCTCCTTCCCCAACACATTGTTTGAATAATATTTTCACTTATTACATACTCTAACAATTGAGAACTTAAAGAAAAAATAACAAATAGAAAAATGGTACTCATAGCAATTAGGTTTATTGATTTACTGATATTTACTTGGGTGTATGGTTTTTTTAAAAAATTATATTTTAAAAGATGTAGATATATTAAATCATTTGCTTTTGTAATTCATCTATAAATTAATTTCCTTCTTTTCTGAGCTAACATCCATAGGAAAGATAGTATATGGAAAGCATGCTAGGCGTATATAAAGCTGAATATTTAAAAATTACCTTTTCTGTGGATGGTTTTATTAATAGTCATGTATTAAATCATTTGCTGCATTGTGTTTATAATTTCTTTAAAATGAAATTTTAGAAGCTTCCTCATTTTATTCTGATGATAGAAATTACTTAATGATGATAGAATTATATTAATAGCATTATATTAAGTAAAGCATATGTAATAAGCATAGATTTTAGACTGTTCTCGATTTGTTTTCTTTTGCAACCTAAATTACTGTAAATGAGGCATTTACTTATATAGCGCTATGTTTATAAATTGTAATAAACTAAAGATTAGCCTTTCAAGCTAATGTACATGCGCTTTTTACGAATGTTAATAATAATAAATGAATATTTTCATCTCCAACACGAGATAAAGTCTTTGCGAATGAATAAATGAATCACTTATTCATTCAACGTCATTCATTCAGACATAGTAAACAGTAATTTAAAGTGATTGATTTATCCTCACACTTTCATGTCCAGTACTTAAGATTTGCCCATATATAAGCATTTGGGTTGAATGAATAAGTGATTTATTTATTCATTCGCAAAGGCTTTATCTCATGTTGGAGATGGAATTATTCATTTATTATTATTAACATTCGTAAAAAGCGCATGTACGTTAGCTTGAAAGGCTAATCTTTAGTTTATTACAACCTAAATTACTTTAACATTGTCATAATTTAACAAATAAACTTACTTTAATATGAACTAAAATAAAATGCATGACTTATTTGAAAGCACAAAAATGAATAATTATACCGTGGAACTGTAAACTATGCTGTATCACCGACACGACTTTAAATATACACTATCCAAAGAAAAATGTAAACAAACAAACAAAAAAAAAGACCAATAAAATTTGCAGTTGTATTCTCATCCTTGGTGTTCGCCTTAAGATGGCGTTGATGCTAATCAAAAACATATACATATAACGATTCCGGGCCGGACCTAAATGATCGATTTGATATAAAAAGATCTGATTTCTTAGATTTGTAATAAAATATTCTACTAACTAATACTATTATATAATGTTAGTTTTTTTCATTTTTGTAAATGTTTATTAATCTTATCTTGTTTTTGAGTTTGTGTGTTTGTGTGTGTCTTTAAAGTTACGGTGTTTTTCTAATTTTTTTTTTTTTTTTGACTTTATGTGTGTCTTTTTAAAGTTACAGTCTTCTTTTTTTTTTTTGCAAGAGTAAATCAATAATTTTATTCAAAAGCAAGACGTAATAAGTAAATGTTTATTAATCTTATCTTGTTTTTGAGTTTGTGTGTGTATCTTTAAAGTTACAGGGCTTTTTGGAATTTTTTTTTTTTTGGACTTTAGGTGTGTCTTTTTAAAGTTACGGTATTTTTTTTGCAAGAGTATTTGAGTTTGTGTGTATATCTTTAAAGTTACAGGGCTTTTTGGAATTTTTTTTTTTTTTGGACTTTAGGTGTGTCTTTTTAAAGTTACGGTATTTTTTTTGCAAGAGTAAATCAATAATTTGATTCCAAAACAAGACATAATAAGTCAATGTTTATTAATCTTAGATTGTTTTTGAGTTTGTGTGTGTCTTAAAAGTTACGGGGCTTTTTCTCATTTTTTTTTTGGACTTTATGTGTGTCTTTTTTTTTAAAGTTACGATATTTTTGGTCAAGAGTAAATCAATCATTTTATTAAAAAAGCAAAACGTAATTCTAAATCTATCAAAAGTAGCGTAATTTATATACTACAATTTAGAATCAATACCCGACTACTATTAGTAAGGACTGTCATCAAAAGACTCGATTGAAAAATGATACCCGACTTAATTTCCGTTTTCTTTTTTGGGGGGACGGGACACAGTAATAAATCAGAAAGTGAGTTGTTTTTGTAAAGTCTGTCTATATAAAAAGGGTACCGTTATTGAAATACTAAATTTAAAAATGATAGCCGACTAATTTGCATTTCTTTTGACAGTAATTAATCAGAAAGTGGGTTTCTTTTTTTTTTTGGTAAATCTTGTGTATATATAAAAACAAACAAACCGTAATTCAAAGACTCCATTGAAAAAAATCAAACCCCGTTGAATTTGCTTTTTTTTTTTAAAGACAGTAATTAATCAGGAACTGGGTTGTTTTTGTTAGTGTGTAGATATAAAAACTAATCTTATTTTGAAATAATAAATGTAACAAAACAAAACAAAAAATAATACCCGACTAATTTTATTTTTCGGACAAGTAATTCCTAATAATTAGACAGTGGGTTGTTTTTGTTTGTGCGTATATATATAGCAAAAGTAACTGGTCACGGACGAATTCTCGCGAAAACGGTACTTTTCGCGTGATCCTTTATTTTTTTTCCTTTTGTACCCTTAAAAGCAATTTTTGAGGGTTACCCCTTCGTAATGGAATCTTCAGGACATTACTAAACTTACAACAGTAAAGTAAGTTACAACACATTAAAAAAAATAGATGTCTTATCAAATTTAAAAAAACTACGACTGCTTCAAAGACACACACTCTCACCCGAAACTACAGAGAAAATAAATATTCTACTATTACGAGAAAATGATGAACAAAGGCATTTCTTTCTCTTTGCTTTTAGCATAGAAAATGCTTTTAGCATAGAAAAAAGCCATAACCGGCAGCCGTCGAGAACTCTTTCTGTGTTTTATCATAGAAAGAAGTCTCTTTCTGTTGGCTTCTGTCACTGTCACCTCCTCCGTCCAACATAACGTGAGGACTTTTCTGTGTTTATAACGTAGAAAAATTCCTCTTTGGTTGGGTGAAGGCCGTTGAAATGGTATATTTCTAGGAATTTACCTAGAAGTAGCGACATCTTAAGGTGAACACCAGGGATGAGAAAACAACCAAATTTGCAAGTTTTATGATATTTAGCAGATTTTTTTTTTTCTGAGCACCATACATGATTATACAAGGGGGTGCCCAAAATTAAAAATTTTATAATAAAAAATTGTTTTATTGTAAAATTTAATCTTTCAAACTATTATTCATCTGATGCAATATATCGATTTAAACGTCTTCTTCATTTTTCAAAGTAGTCCAGAAATACTCGCAAAGTAATGGCTTTAATGCCTGTGGTGTATTGTTTCATCACTTCTAAATCTGCTGGGGGGGGGGGATTTTTTCATTTGAGAGATTTAAAAAAATCACATGAAGCAAGATCATAAAACTATGGCTGATGGATAAGCTGGGTCATGCAGAATTTAATTAAAAAGTATTTCACACTCAGTTTTGAGAGGTAACACTTTGTCAGTGTGAAGCTTGCAAGCTTTTTTTGTCATAAAACAGGACATTAATGTTTTACCACATCACTAAATGTTTAAGAACTTGTAGATAAAATATCTGACTATTACAAACTAAATCTGAATGAAAAATGCAGTTTGCATAAAAAAATCATTGTTGTTTTGACTTTGGACTTCACTTGCCATGCTTTTTAGGGATGTGGTGAATTTAACATTTCAATTAAATTACTCATTAACTTGTATTTTTATGAGATCAGCTTGCTTGTAATCTGTCCAAGAATTTCACGTTGTTTAAACTTTTCAGTTATTGTAAAAATCGGCCAATGTGTGAAACACCCTTTACAAAAAAGATGTACTACATGGCACCATGATTCCACATGACACTGTCATATACAGAAAGCTTCCTGAAAGAAGTATGTAATAGCAGAAGCATATACTACAGCAAGTGTGCAAACCAGAGAACAATTTCAGTTATTTTTGGGTTTTCCCTCATATATATTAATAAAATTTCTTCAGTTTATGTTGAAAGCATATACAGTTTGTATTTTGATAATATAGGGTATATGAGCACAGACTTTCACATGACCCACCACTCTCCACTCTATCTAATAACACTGATACACTCAAGCACATACATGCTGAAAAGATAAATAATCATCAATATACGTATTTCATGCTAAACCAGCAATCATCAGTTGGTCCAGATTATCATCTTCCACACATATATACTATAAGTGCTCAGATATTTATTAAGATAGACAATCTTCATACTTTAATGGACTGGCTCCAATCTACTACACACTCCAACTCTTCAACCGTCCATCCAATTGAAAATCTGATGATGGAATGATCGAAGGCCACCCTAAGGCCGAGATTCTTATCACACCCATGTTGACCCAAGGTCAATCTGAACCCCACATGTACAGGACATAATCCATTAAATACATATGCAAGGATGGGCAGACATCTCTACAATGTAATAAGTGAAACACAGGCTTAATATATACCATGTGTCTATATATGTAATATTGGGTATATGAGCACAGACTTTCACATGGCCAACCACTCTCCACTCTATCTAATAACATTGATACACCAGCAATCATCAGTTGGTCCAGATTATCATCTCCCACACATATATACTATAAGTGCTCAGATATTTATTAAGATAGACAATCTTCATACTTTAATGGACTGGCTCCAATCTACTACACACTCCAACTCTTCAACCATCCATCCAATTGAAAATCTGATGATGGAATGCTCGAAGGCCACCCTAAGGCTGAGATTCTTGTCACACCCATGTTGACCCAAGGTCAATCTGAACCCCACATGTACAGGACATAATCCATTAAATACATATGCAAGGATGGGCAGACATCTCTACAATGTAATAAGTGAAACACAGGCTTAATATATACCATGTGTCTATATATGTAATATAGGGT
This sequence comes from Epiperipatus broadwayi, assembly GCA_028023455.1. Lineage (NCBI taxonomy): Eukaryota > Metazoa > Onychophora > Udeonychophora > Euonychophora > Peripatidae > Epiperipatus > Epiperipatus broadwayi. Next base: position 1,083,735 of record JAQFVV010000051.1, read on the forward strand.
ATATGAGCACAGATTGACCTTGGGTCAATATGGGTGTGACAAGAATCTCAGCCTTAGGGTGGCCTTCGAGCATTCCATCATCAGATTTTCAATTGGATGGACGGTTGAAGAGTTGGAGTGTGTAGTAGATTGGAGCCAGTCCATTAAAGTATGAAGATTGTCTATCTTAATAAATATCTGAGCACTTATAGTATATATGTGTGGGAGATGATAATCTGGACCAACTGATGATTGCTGGTTTAGCATGAAATATGTATATTGGTGATTATTTATCTTTTCAGCATGTATGTGCTTGAGTGTATCAGTGTTGTTAGATAGAGTGGAGAGTGGTGGATCATGTGAAAGTCTGTGCTCATATAACCTACATTACATATATAGACACATGGTATATATTAAGCCTGTGTTTCACTTATTACATTGTAGAGATGTCTGCCCATCCTTGCATATGTATTTAATGGATTATGTCCTGTACATGTGGGGTTCAGATTGACCTTGGGTCAACATGGGTGTGACAAGAATCTCAGCCTTAGGGTGGCCTTCGAGCATTCCATCATGGTATATATTAAGCCCGTGTTTCACTTATTTTGATAATATATTTTCTGAGCATAATGCTAAAAATGTCAAAATAATTAGATTTTAATTTTTTAATAACAAGATCACTATTATATTTCTATAAGAGATAAAAAGTTATTGAAAGAAAAAAAGAATATTTCCTAGATCTATTTAATAACTATAAAAGTCAGATATTTTGTTATTTTTAATTTATGTTAAAAATAAAAAAATATTGTAGTTAGTTTTTTTAATTCTTGTTGCTTTAGTGAAGGCATGAGTGAACATATTATTTTTAAAATTTTGTTTATACTATAATCTTGATTTTTTATTATTACTGTACATGTAAAAAAAAAGCACTCATATATAAATATACGCATATTAGAAAGGGCTATTCACTTGCAATTCAATAAACAATATGTATTCTGTTATAACTGTTCATTAACAAAACATAAGCTATTATATATGCACTATATACATTGAACATAAGAGGAGATTGGAAAAAAGTATAACAGAGTTTGCAGCTCCAATGCAATTTCATTCGCTGAACTTTTTTTTGTTATGTTATTTTCCAAAATTTGATGATGTTAAAGGAATTAGATTTGAAAAGTTATAAAATGATTAAGTTGGTGTTTGTGTTTAAATCCGCCCTAGAGGAGAAATGTATTATATTCTTTCTTTAAACATATTTGATGCATGAATCTTTTGTCAAATCTAGATAATGTTAAAATAATTGTTTTAAAAAACAATAAAGTGCAATTAGTGCTAGAATTAGTCCTTATTAGGAAGACTTTTTTCTTATAAAGATGAACAAGCTTTTGATAATAAAAGCTGCATATAATAATTTTTATACATTTTTGCCACAATATTTTGGCAGAAACAACACAGACCATCAAATATCAGATGTTTTTATTAACCAAATATGATAATAAAATCCAGGCTAATAATTCTGTATCATTTGAAATTTAAAAAGAAAGTTTCATATTATCTGTTTTATATTTATCTGTAAAGCATTTATAAAATTAAATACTTTAAGGTTGATACATGCTATATCACAAAAGTATAAGGGAAATGGCAATGAAAACTGATGTTCATATATTCCTGGAGACACACACAGTAGCTTTAGAAACAGCATGGGACTTGAAAACTGCAGTCTACCAATTGTAGATGTAGAATTTTTTTCTGTATTTTTTAAAGAAGGTTGTTTATTGATTGATAGTTATTCACTCTTAAAGCTTATGTTGAGAAACAATTTTTTAGAAAAATGATTTTATATATACATTTATGTTATTTAGCAGTGTGACTAGCTATAGTTTATTTTACCATGTTCTTTGATGTATTATACATTAAGACTCCTTAGTTTAATCATTTATTTCTATCATTATATTAACTTTCATTTACATAATAAATTGCACATGTAAAATAATATTGTTAATATGTGGAACTTGTCCTGACAAAATTACAAAACTAATTTTTCATAACCGACAAATTCATGTCTTTACATGAGTTACAATTTATTTAAATGATGTTTCTTGTTCAGTAATGAATTCACACATATCACAAAAATAATAAAACTTGTTCAATAAATAAATTAGTATCTACCCATATTTATAAAAAAATTTCAATAAATACCTGTACATTAATTAGACTAATTACAATGAACTGCTTACTTATTTTTTTTAATTCAATGGCTTGATTTAATGAATGGTCAGTGCTGTATTTAGACTTTTTAAAAAAGATGATCCATTTGTTAAATGTATTAGAAGAATCACTGAAGAAGGAAGAGTGACAAGCATTTAATAGCTAAATAGACAGGCAAAAAAATTATTGCCTAAAGTAAACAAGGAGGTAGTTGGAAGAGAAGTTAATCAGTTTAATAAAGTTTTAACTATTAAGATGTAAAAATGAGCCATTAAAACTGATGTATTCCTATACTGTCTTTATTTAAATACATTTAATAAAACAATTAGAAATGTTTATTGTTCAAATAACTTTAAAAATTTGTATCAATATGAAATAGCATAAAAACGATTTACTCGCTGACGAAGAAGCTTCCAAATAAACAAAACAAAACTATTAAATGGGCCAAGCGCTTTCGAGGTTTGCCCTCATATTCATGGCCGACGAAAGTAATAAATCTTTACGTAGTGTTATTAAATAACAAATATGCAAATGTAAATGCAAATCAGTTTGACCATTTTTTTGAAATGGAAAAACACGTATCGCGTCTATTGATAGAATTGTTGTCGCAAATAATAAAGTACGCCTCTTTGATCTTTCTTTTACAGTTGTTGGTTTCAGGGCATACAATCCTGGGGTTGCCTGGTTCGAACATATGGCCAGTCTGCTTTTCATGTTCCAGAAATATTGAAAAGTTATCGCTGTTCTTTTTTGCTCTTCTATAGGTATACAAGTGTTGAGCAGCTCTGTTATGAACAGTGGCCTTAGTTTCCCCATAATATATGGCTTTGCATCCGGCCTACATGCTGTAAATCACCTGGGGTGTCTGAGATGGGTCTGTTCTATTCTTTGAATTATTAATGAGTCTGTTAGAATTAGGGGGAGTACGAAAACCAACCTTAAATTCACCAGTTAGAGTCTTTATTATCTGTTGTGATAATTTGGGAATATAAGGGAGGGTAATTTGAGGCTTATCATTATTTTTGTGGTTAGCTACCAATTTACTGTGAAATTGCTTAATTTTCTTTGCAATTAATCTGTAGCTGAAACCTACGCTAAGCAAATCTTTTATATAAATTGCGATGTTGGTCTTTCTATCAGCTTCAAATTTACATAAATTTTGATTTCTAAATAAAAACACATTGAGCCCTGCGAATTTATGTGCAGTAGGTGACATGGATTTCGGGTGAGTAAAACCTCGGATCTCAAGGGGTTTAACTATCATACTATAATGCAGATCTCTGTTTTCTCTATGGACCAGCAAATCCAAATATTTAAGCTTCTGCTCTTCGTTCTCCCAAGTGGTGTTTATAATCAATTTAGATTGATGTTGTAATTCATTTTGAATATTGACAATTACATTTTTTGGCGCTGCCATAAATACATCGTCTACATAGCGCACGTAAATTAATCCAGCAATGTTAGCAGTGTGTTTAACAATGGTATGTTTTTCAAAAAAGTTTAAGAAGATGCTGGATATTATTCCACTTAGGGGAAGACCCATAGGCCAACCTTCTTTCATATCATACCAACGACCCTCAAAAGTTGTAAAGATGTTATTGTCCAACCAGTTGAGGAAGGATAAAATGAAGTTCATGCGCTCATTTGGGCAATGCTTATTTATTAATTCTTTGTGGATGATTTCAATTGAACATTTCCTATTAATCGGTCCATATAATTCGGTGATGTCCATGGCTGCAGTTACAAAATTCTGATCTATTAATATATCCTTAATTCTTCTAACAAATTCAAAAGAAGATTTGATGGTGAAGTAACCACTGATTTACCAGCTTGGCCGTTTTGAAATAGTGCACACCTCCAAAATCCAACATAAGTCTTAAAGGTTCTTGGGGTTTATGTAACTTAGAATTGGCAAACATTCTAGGTGGCCTGGTAGCAGAAGGATAAATCCTATAATATTCTGCTCTCGATATGCCTTTATCTTTGTGAGCTCTAAGAATTGTGGAAATGAATTTCTCCCTATTCAGCTTATTGTTAAAATTTTCGACTAAATTGAATTTTAACTTTACGATTTCGGTGGTCATTTTTTCTTTATAATCTTTATAATCTAAGAGCACGAATCTGTTGCCCTTGTCTTCTTTTAAACATATAATGTTGTTGTTTTTTAAAAATTGTTTAGTTTTTTCAATGTTGTTGTTCCAATTGTCAGATCTCACATATATTTGTTTATGTCGTATAGATTTAGCAATATTAGCAATCAATATGAAAGTAAGAATACATTGTAAACAATTTTATAGAGTATTACTAATAATATAATAAATTTATAAAATCACTGAAATGGTTCTCATTTTCTCTTCGCTTTATTTATGTTTTTGCAGGATTATACTTGAACAATCGTAGAACAACATGATAAAAATTCTATCCTTGCTTCATGAATTGCAAAGTAGAACCTTAAGAAATGTTTATGGTGAACTGTTTGCTATAATTTAATGCAGGGTGTGTGAATATACGTACACATGTATATTCAGATGGTTAAAAACATTTTATTTATTGTAACTACCATCACACACACTTGAGTAAGTTATCCCTCACTAAGCTTCATTCTAGAAAAATTTACCTATTAGTAGTGTGCTGGACTTTCTAATATGTGCTAATTTAAATAGATTATTCAGAAGTCATGCTAATATAAAATGGCAGAATATCTACTTAATTATGGGTGCATGCAAAAGGCTCTCTGAAAATGTTATAGAGAAATGAACTGTTATAAGCATGCATGTATAGAATTATTACACATTTATTGAAGGTGACTCTACAAATGGAGATTGTCTTCTCAGAAGATTTACATTTTAGTTTTATTCCATTATATATATTTATTATTTGTTATAAATAAACTCATGTTAAGTTTTGTATTATGGTCTCTTCGTTTGTTATGGATGCGACCTAGCTGATATTCTGAGATACTCCGGGTTTTTTAGTAGATTGCCGCAGTCAACAGAAGAACCTGTGCAAGCAATATTAGAGTAGCACAAAGTACACCAGCTTTCTATATGACACCGATGAATTTCTAGTCATAATAGCATTAAAGAATAATGTCATAAGTGATTTGTGTCAACAATGCAGAGGTTGGGTTCTCTATGTAAAACACAGAAATATATGCTGATAAATAATTGATGACAAGATAAAGGTAGCAATGCTTATATGGCAAGGAGGTATTGCAAATGGTAAATAGTTTCTGTGAATTAAAGCCTGCCAAAGTAGCATATCTGGAATTAAAAGATAAATTGACTGCATTGTGTCAGATTTGAGATTTAGAAATTCAAGCACACATTAAAAGTACCACAATATGACCCAGCTTTTACAACTTTAGCTAAAGAGCATAACTTTAAAGCTGAGTTTGACAACATATTCCTCGACTAACTATTATGGGACTGATGAACAATAACCTGAGACAAGTTCTTCTGGATAATTCAATGTTGTCATATAAACAGGTAATTGAGAAATGCGTAGCCCATGAATTAGTTTAAAAATGCATCAACATTTTCATGACAAAAAATAAAATCGAAGTTGAAGCTACAAACTGTCAAATCCAATGAAGGCTTTTCTATGTTATTGAGGAGGGAATTGTCATGTTTTAAGAGCAGCTATAAATTTAAAAGTGATAAATGTCATCCATGCAACAAAACCAGACTCTTATGCGTCTGTCTGACTTCGGATAAATGTAGTAAAACAGTTGCATATGTGAACTCTAAATCATGGGGATTAGAACTGCCATTAAAAAATTAAGGAAGTGGGATAAATGTAGTAAAACAGCTGTACATGTGGACTCTAAATCATGGGTATTAGAACTGTCATTAAAAAATTAAGGAAGTGGACAATAATCACTTGTTAGATGTATATATTTGTGAGCAAAAAATTAACATGAAATTGATAGTGGCATGAGGTTGTCCTTAATCTCACAGCATGATTGGACCAAAATGGTTGGGAAATGTAAAATAGGTATTAAACTTGAGAAAATTGAGGTAATAGCCACTGACATGAATGGCACTAGGATAGAAATATGTGGAAATGAAATGCTACTTGTCAAGTAGAAATATACAGTATTTCTATTTTGTAAAGTGTGAGCTAACTCCTGTTCTAGGAAGGAACTAGTTCAAGCCATTGGGAGATCCAGATTGACATCAAGTGCAGTTCAGCAGGGTCAAAAATTATGACCTATCGATGTAGAACTAGTAAAAGAGGCACAGGAAATTGTTTGTATACCACATAGATCCCATTTGCACTAAGAAAAAAGAAGAGACAATCCACAAGCTTATTAAAAGGTAATATATTAACTCTAACAAATAAGTTGTGTTGAGCCACTTGAGTTGTGGTTATTTTAAAGCTAGAACTGTCTGCTTATTCTCAAATTCTCATCACTAATAGAATATCTGAACTATTCACTATTTGTATCTACCTAGGGTTGTTCAAGTGCTATAAATTACTCTACAGAATTATGATTACATCAAATCTGCTTCAATCAAAAGTGGTTTTAGGATGTGGAAAGAGTTATTCCTTAACTTGATGACAATTTATTAAGTGCAGAAACAGAAAGCAAGCTAGCATAAGTGCAGAAACAGAAAGCGAGCTAGCAAATTGTTTGCTTAAAATCTGTGCGAAGTTGGCTAAAGTTGTTTGTGAAATTAAGTGTTCCTAAGTATATATGGCATATGATAGCATCATTGCAGAAAGCAAAATATTTTGCCAAAATTGATTTGGAAATATACATTTTATCAAATTCTCATCACTAATAGAATATCTGAACTATTGACTATTTGTACCCATCTAGGGTCGTTTATGTGCCATAAATTACCCTACAGAATTACAATTGCATCAAATCTGCTTCAGGCAAAAGTGGATAGTTTTGTTTTAGGATGTGGAAAATGTTATTCCTTAACTTGATGATAATTTAATAAGTGCAGAAACAAAAAGTGAGCTAGAAAATTGTGTGCTTAAAGTCTGTGCAAAGTTAGATAAAGTTGGTATGAAATTAAGTGTACGTAAGTGTATATGGGACACTACTGAAATCGAGTTTCTACGACATCCTAATTAAGGCTAAAGGAAAGTACCTTAACCTGTAAAAGGTGAGAGCAGTTAAAAGTGTTGTAATACCAAAGAATATCAAAGAATTTCAGACATTCTTAGGCCTGCTCTAATTTCTTTTAGAGTTTTCTGAAAGGAAAATTGTATATTACCATACTATTATGTCAGTTATTAAAAAAGGTACAATGTTGGAAATGGAATGCAAGGCACAGGCCAAGGATCTGTTAACTTCCAACCAATTACTCATCCATTATTGTAATAACCAAGGAACTATTGCAATTGGCCTCAAAATATGGTATAGTGGTAGTAACATATCATCACTGTTGTGGAGGTGAAGCTCATAGCTTACATCTCCAGAATGTTTACTCCTTCAGAAAAAACTATAGTCAGCTTGATAAGGAAACTTTGATGATAATATGCACAGTGAAAAGGTTCCACCAGTACATTCAATACAAACAAGATTTTAAAATTTATGCCAACTACTGTTCATTAATGGGTCTATTTGAAAGTAGGAAAAAAACTCCAGAATGTGCCAGCAAAAGAATGATTAGCTGAATCAATATATTGGCATTATATGACTTTGAGTTGACCATGTAGATACACTGTCAAGACTACAAATCATTTATGAGTTCGTTAAAATTATGAGGTCAGCTATATAGACTTCATGAGAAACAGTACTCTAAATTGCACAGTAGTTTCTAAGTAGACTAAAAATATATGCTGGCTATCAAACCTTACAAAATTAGAATAAACATATATGCATGTGTTGACGCATACAAAAGAAATTCTTTCAATATGTAGCATCTGTATTTTCATAGTAGATTATGCATTTATACCCACTGAACATAGAAAACATGTGCTAGCCTTATTATATAGAGAGAATCCAGGAATAATGAAGATGGGAAAGCTGGCACAGTCTTATATATGGTAGCCAAACATTAACCATGAAATTGACCAGAGGGTTAAGTATGTAGTGACTGCCAATCTATTGCTAAGTTGCCACAGAAAAAAAGTCTTGAATAAAAGCAATCCATCCATGAATGAGACTCCACTTAGATCATGCTGACTTTATTGGTTACATTTTTCTGATAGTTCCTAGATTCATATTCTAAATTGACAGAATATAAAAGTTGTTAAAAAGGCCAACATAACATTACAGTTTTAAATGAAATATTCTCATGCTATGGATACCCTGAAACTAGTTTCTGATAATTGAGCTTGTTTTATGTTTACACTTCAAAACCTTTTTGTTTCCTAAGAGGATTATATCACATAATAACACTTACATACAACTGAGTCTAATGGGCAAGCTGAAATAGCAGTGCAATAATATTTAAAACGTATATTAATTAAAATTTATATGAAGCCTTAGTTAATGCTTTGTATTACCAACATTTCATTCCCTGCATATCTACTAGAAGCATGCCGATTGAATTATTAATGTGTTGGTAGTTCTGAACATATCTGTCAGTGTTACTGACTACAAAGAACATAACAAAATAAAGCTATTTGGTTGAAGAAAATTTTAAAGCCGGCAACACTCTTTGGATATATATTTTGAAAAGAAAATGGTTTCCTGAAGTGATAATTAGGATTAAATAGAAAGTTAAGAGTATTTCAAATGTCTGATCGAAGACATATTAATCACTTGAGAATTCATCAGACTGAATTAATAGAAGCATCAGACAGCACACATTCCATGCATAATGAAGAGTGATTTAATAAATGAGGATGATAGTGTAAACACAAGAGGCACTAGAAATTGATTTGTCAACTAAGAAGCAGTTAAATGATGTGGATTTAGCTTAACTGAATAACTAGCATAACAAGTCAGAAAACTTACCAGTTGTAGATTTTTCCTATCTTTCAACAATCTCTGCTGGAAGAAAAATCTACCTACTAGGAGGCAGAAAAAAAAATCGATTTTTATCAATATATCTGATAATATCTGAAACCTATAGGATTACAACATTATTTTATGTAAATAAAAGATAATTTTCTAGAGTGAGAAAAGGAATTGAGTTGCCTGTGATAATATAATGCACTGTGAACAAATATATATATGTATATTCAGATGATTGTAAATAAATATATTTTATTTTTGTACTTACCACCGTACATACTTCAATAAATTATCCCTCACTAAACTTCACTATAGAAAAATTTATATACTGTTAGTGTGCTGGATTTCTTAATTCAGAAATCACACTAAATATAAAACGGAAAATTATCTACTTAACTGTGTGCACATGCAAAAAGCTCTCTGAAAATGATAGAGAAATGAATTGTTATAAGTATGTGTGTATAGAATGTTTACACACACATTTATCAAAGGTGATTGTCATCATCAAACATTATCAATCCACTGCAGGATGAAGGTCTCTCCAAGTTCAATCTATCTTCTCCGATTTTTTGCTATTAACTGAAAGGAGACCCTTTGATTCCTCTTGGAGGCCTTAAAGGAACTGAGCAGGGCAAATTTCTTAATGTCCACTCCATACGTTCTTGTCATTGGAGCTGTTATTACTATGTGATTATTCAAATGGTATATGAACATGTATGTGCTGCTCACCAACATGCATTAACCATTGTGGTGAGTTTATTGGCTTTTTACCTCTGAGTTTAAGATCAAGAAACACCATGGTCTGTCTTCTCAGTTGCCTGATAAGGCAGAATGAATGTATGTATAAATGATAAATATTTTTCCCAATAGATATATACAATCGTGTCAGACAAAAATAAATCATGGCCCTTATTCCCAGGAGGCTGTAAAGTCACCCACCAAGGCGGCAGTTGGTGGCCGAAGGCAGAGAGTGTGAAGAATCCCCTGATTGTGGACCCAGACTGCCATTTGATGATGACTTTTTATTTAGACTCTTACAATTGCAAATCACTTTCAAGTGAAGGAAGATGGCAAGAATTAGAAGCACTGTCGTATATTAAATGGGACCTTATTGGACTTTGTGAAGTTAGAAGAATGGGTGAAGAGACAATTGATTTAAAAAATGGACATGAACTCTACTATAAATGCACAAATATTGGAAATACAAGTGGAGTAGGATTCATTATAAATAAAAAGTGGAAGATCAACATTGTGGAGATTGATGGTGTATTGGACAGAGTGACAAGATCAGTTATACAACTTAACAGCAGATACCAAATGCAGATAATTCAGATTTATGCCCCAACAAGTTTTTATAGTGATGAAATAGTAGAAGATTTTTATATGGATATATGGATGTACAAAAGGCTTCTGATCAGAGTAAACAACATTTTAAAATTGTTATGGGAGACTTTAATGCTAGAATTGGTAAACTAATGAAAGATGAAAGTGCTGAAGGTAATTTTGGTTATGGTAATAGAAATAAGAGAGGACATAGACTTGTGGAGTTAGCACAAAAAGAAAAACTTTATATTATGAATTCTTTTTTTGAGAAAAATGGTAAATGGGCATCCAAATGAAGGTACAGCAGAATTGGATTATATTTTGACTAACAGAAAATACATATTTTCAAGATTGTAATATTCTTAATAAATTAGATTTTAAATAAACATGATTCAGATTTGAATGAAATTAATAAGAAAATAACTGATACAGTTGATTCAGATTTGAATGAAATTAATAAGAAAATAACTGATACACTTTTAAAAACTGCAACAAACATAGCTGGTAGAAAGAAGCAGCATTATCTTCTCAGTTTTAGTTTACATTTATTATTTGTTATGCGTAAATAAACTCGTTAAGTTTTAATTGTTGTTGTCTGTTTGTTATGGGTGTAGCCCTGTAGGTATTCTGAGACACCCTCTGATATAATGCACATGGTAATAAAAAAGTGGATAAGTAATTTAAAATGTTACCTTTCTTTAATCATTACAATATATTTATTTGTAGGTTTTTATATAGCAATAATCAAACTCTTCTTATATTGTGCTTTAGTCTAGACATGATTGTGCTGAAGTGAGTTTTTTTTCAACTGTACTATGCCATCAATACTATCAACTCTTTAAAAAAAAAGTTCTGTAGTTTCCAGCTCAAATTTAAAACAAGAAGTAGTCAAAAAAATAAAAAAATAAATTTTAGATATGGCCCATTATTTGTAATACCTGAGTCCCCTAACAAGTTTACCCATTTGTCTGGTCTATAAGAAATTGAAAGCAAGACTTGCAACAATCTTTTGCTATTAAAATGCTAAAGTAACAAGAAAAAGAATAGCATTATCCTACTAATTATGAAATGGTAGTTATCCATCTGAATTAAAGATCTCTAACTATTGCATATGCCTATTAGGTTATCCCTTATTTGGGCAAAAGTATTGCCTCTTCATGCAGATTTTGCAGAGAGCTTATAGATAATGCAACAGAAGCTAAAAGTTTTGAAGATGAAATCTATAATTTAAATTGGTATTAAATATTTTTTCTACTTAATAATTGATTTTATCATTTTTCAAAACTATTACAAATTTAAAACTAAAAATTGTGAAGATTTGATGTCAATGTAATTAACACTTCCTGTGTGAATTAGAACTTTGGCTGAAAAGAATGGCCACATTTGCAAACAAATGTTTAATATTGACAAAATTTTGAATTTTATTGTAATGACTGCTGCCCAACATATTTTGCATATAAAAAACTATTTCTTTGCTATTACAAATAAAGCACTAGCATGAGTATATCAAGTAATAGCCAATGAATTATTTAAAGAAGCATAAACAGGTCAATCTGACTATGAGAATTTTAACCATCTGAAAAATGTTATTGTTAAAATCTTCAGGTTTGAACATGAAATAAAACTTGATTGAAAAGTGCAATTTCATTTTAAAATACTTTTTTTTTCTTTGAGATGCCATCCCACAGTTCAATTTTAAAAAATATATGGAAAATACTGATCATATCTTATTTGTTTTTTAAAAAACAAAAACATTTTAAAAAAAGAATGTGAATCTTAACAATCTTTCCCATTATTTTGATTTGTACTTTTTTATGTCTTATTGTAAGCTTATTGTTTGTTTTTTTTTTTTTTGTTAAATTGATTTATTTTAATAACTTGCTTTTCTTCATATCTCGTTTATTTTATTTTTAAATAAATATTTTATATATGTTGTAACACAACAATAATTATCCAATTGAGTTTTTGGATTAAATTGCAGTTATGCAATAATACTTTTAAAATTATAGGTTAAATTTAATTTGCAAGCAGTTGTTTGTCAAAGCTTGTATATTGAAATCAACAATAATAACAGTGATAATATATAAATAAATCAATATAATTTTTATATTTAAGCATGTATTAATATGTATTTTATATCAATATAAAAATAAATATTGATAGTTTTATTGTGCTCTGGTACAAATAAAGTGTTATCAACATTATTTTCTATGGGAATTTATCTCCCATTCTTCACTATTTGATCTTCACATAATGTTTCAGGAGATAATCAAATGTTAAAGAATGAGTACTCTTTTTATATATACAAAACTATAAATAGTAAAGTGAATATTTAAATGTTCTGCAAAGTTAATTAGGAAAATTAGCAAATATGGTCCTTGAACTAGGAACTCCAGATTAATGGTTTTTACTTGAATATATATTTTATTGTTGATTATTTTTTCTTTTACAAAATATCTGATTAGAAAATAGACTTGTATTTATATATTGGACAATTTCCATCATCTAGCATTAAATGTTGAATGTCTTTAGAAAAAAAAATTAATTTTCCAGTTACATTTAACTGTTGGTAATAGTATACAGGTTAATATATAAACAGTATTTCAAAGGGTATCATTTTCCTCTCTTCTTCAGATATTGCTGAACTGACTAATGACAATATTAGTATAGAAATTGAACTTGGGCCTTCAGTTTTTTTAATATTAAATTTTTAAGTGACATGTAACCAACTGACCTATTCTGCCAAAAACAACAATCAATAAAAGTTTCATATATTTATCTATGAGATTCTTCCTGATTTCTCCATTTTTTTTCCTAGAACAAAATGGCTTTCAGACATTATGTGTTATCACACTAGGTTGGCTTTATGGGATTGTTTGCAATTGTCATATGAGCAGTTTCTTTGAATTTTATTTTTTGTACTTCTTCCTCTCTATCCAATTTTTTTTTATAATTTCTCAATGTTCATTCGTACACATATGGTCTGCTACCCTAGACACAAATGTTTTTCTTTTCTAATATTGTTTGTATTCTTTCAATCACTTTCCAATTGGGCTATTAGTCTCACCAATATATATCCTTCCACATTCGAATGGTATTTTGTAGATGCGGTTCTTGTTTTTCAGCATTTTAAATATAGGTTTTGTATATATTAGAATTCATCATAGGGTAGTATGGCTCTGGAAAGCTCTTCTGATTTTATATTGATTGCATATTTTCTTTAGTTTGTCTGCCATTCGGTATGTATGGACACAGTATAGTACCAATAATTGTTTTTCTTTTGATGTTTCTTTTGTTGTCCATTTAAGGTTTTCTTAATGGTAGCTGATGGATAATCATTCTTCATGAGCATTTGATCCTTGTAGATCTTTTCTTTTTTCAAATAAAAAGTAGAATGATTTGTTTATTTAATTTTGTTTTTATTATAGTTTTAAATCTAGTTAATCATTTATTCTTTAGCATTAAAATACTCTCTTATTCTTCTCTTTCACTTTCTTTGCATATCTTTATATAATCATATATATATATATTGCTTATAACCCTTCTTTCATATACACTTCAATGCAAACAAATTTTCTTAAACTTCTTTATTTTCCTTACAGTTTCCACCATAAAAAAAGTGTATATGAAAGAAGTGTTATAAGCAATATATATATAGTATTAAAATACTATAATTTTTTTATATATTATATTCATTATGAAAGAATTATTATATTAATAACCTAGGTGGGGAATATTGTTTATTTAGTTGTTTTAAATTAAGTTTATATTTGTTCAATTTAAATTCTTTTCAAAGTTTTTATTTTGAAATTATTTGCAAATCAGTTGAATATTTTTAAGAGTTTATATATTTATAAATTATAATTTTAAAAAAAAAATTACATGTATAAAATTTATTTTTAAAATTTACTTAAAAATACTGCTCCACCTCATTTTCTTGAGCAAGAATATACAAATAAAGACTGAAAAAGATAAAAGACATTTTGTTTTTGTCTTGTCCATGTATCTTTATTCCTACATTTCAAGAAAGTTTAATGAAGGAGAAGTTTTATCTAAAAAAAATATTACACATGGAAAGGGAGAAATGATGTTGAGTTATTCCATGAATGTATATGTGTAATTAAAAATAAATGTATTAATCTTTGACTAAGATATCTGAATTAAAGAAATAATATACTAATTTAATAAATTATTAATAATAATCATTAATTTATTCTAATGTTTCTAAGAATAAGTATGACATTATTGTGCATTACAAGCTGCTCTATTCATGAATAAAGAATTAAATTAAGAAACCATAAAGGACTTAGATACATGAAAGAGAGAAATAGAATTAAAAATTGATCATTTTAAGCACTAATTAGCATTTTTAAGATAGATATATCTGTTCAATATTCTGCAGACTTCTAAGCATTGCAGGGTTTGTAAAAAAATCAGTTACACTTTCTTGTAGTAAAATATATGAGGAATACAAATATTTCATTGAAGATTGTGATGAATAAAAATAAATTAATACACCCCCCCCCACACAAATTCTATACATAATAGTGGTATAATTATGTTAAGAGTTAAAGTTTGGAACATACCTTGAAGCAAATTATTTTAATAAGTACTTAAATTGGGTTAATTAAAGGCTAATTAAATACTTTTAATGATGTAAATAGAAAAAACATAACTAATTAAGTGTAATTAGTGGGGGTTTTTTTTGTTAAAACTATTTGTTAAATTAAAATATTTAATGCAATCAAAAAAAAAAACAATGATAGAAATTAATATTGCAGGATGATAGGAAGGCATATCCTTATTATGTGGCAGGGTAAAAATAGAGGAATAGTGAAAGATAATAATATTCAAAATGAGATAAAGATCCACATGGAGAATTGTGATCAATAGCAAGATTTATACATAAGCATTGTTTCATAGATGCAATCATCATCTTCAGAGATTTTTGTACTAAAACTAGGGAAGTGTAAAATTCCCTTACTCATGAATATACAGTTTAACAAAATATTTCTCAATATGAAGCAAACATGATTGGAAGTCTGAACTTGTACTTTTCCTAGTTGTGAACTTTCTATGCCTACCAGAATAAAAGAATCATGCTGTCAGACATTGACTGTGCCTGATTATGAAAGATGTACATTCATCACTTATGATTTTACTTGTGTATTCATAGAAGAAATGACTGAAGGAAAACAAACTCAATCTAAAGCTAAAGAAAAAAAACATATCAAAAGATATATATGGACAAAGAAGAAATAGGAATAGAAAGTGAGGCAGAGTTATTTGAAGCAGTTGGGCATAATAGCCAAAAAGGCAGGGAACATAAAGAATTGGAAAATCCAAGTTGCATTTTAATTGGAAATGCTCATGAAAATGATGGAGAAGATAGAGGAAATTTTTAACTAGCTATAAAAGAGAATCAGTAAAGGATGGGACCAATGTCAAGGAAAGTAAAAAAAAGAATTTGGGAAGTCATAAAAGAGAATCAGCAAGCACAGTAAAGACATTGAAAGAAGAAATGAAAATCAGATAAAATAGAAAATTTGACCAAAAAGGAAGAGGTTTCAAACAAATAAAGCAGAATCAAGATAAACATGAGGAGAAAATAGAGTTTTAAAAAGTGGAGCGCAGAAAGTAAAATAAGGAGGCTATAGCTAAGTTCAAGAAAATGAGTGAAATAACAATAAAGGTGAATGAAATAAAATGGGCAATAAGGAAAGTGTCAGAGAATGCAAACAGAAATGGAATTAGAAATTAAATAAATTCAAAGTGGTGATCATTCATAGACTAGAAAAAATTGAAGTTGTTCAGAAGGGTAATGGAAGAAAAAAATAATACAGTGAACAATTTAAGTGAGACAACTGATCAAACCCATAAGCAAACTTATATGGCAGAGAAGGAAAAGTAAATGTTTTGGTTCAATGCTAATATATAGAATAAATGAACAATAGAAGGGGTCAGGTTGATGACTCGCCTGTAGAACATTTGAACAACTTAAAGATACGTAATTCATCGTTAACATGAAGTTGGCTATATTCTTTAGCTAATTACAAGGGATGCTCAAGCCTGATGGAATTTTTTATTTAATAGACGTAACATCTTTCAAAATTGTAGGAGGTTGAATCTAATATTTTTTGGACAGAAAGAGCAACAGGAAATGATTTAACATCAGATTATGCAAGAAAAGTTTAATGGAGAAAGTTAAGAAAAATTTTTAAGTAACTAGATTAAGGATGCTTGATATTTGCTGTAGGATTGAAGGACAAATTATCCAAATAATCTACCATAATCTCCCATTTCAGATAAAACAAGTGATCTTAAGTACTAAAAGAAAGCCCATAGAACAGGTGATTAAATTTCAGAATGCTGTGAATATGAGTTACAAAACCAGAAAGATAAGTCATCCTATATGTCATGGGAGCAAACTTACACCAACACATTTGGAAATTTCATCAGAGGAAAAATAATGGCACTAATTTTTTTTTTAAAAAAGGTTAATCTTTGTGTTAGCCCAAAAGTAAATAAAATAGTAAAAAGGACTGAAAGTGGGACTCAAATTGGGAGTAGCTGTAAAAAGAATGTCCAATGATTATTCTCTGCAGCTAGTTGTAGTAATACTTTCCCCAAAAGACCTGCCAAAACTAAAGTGTTAAATAGAAAGGAATCTTGATAGTTGTTTC
Organism: Epiperipatus broadwayi; assembly: GCA_028023455.1. NCBI lineage: Eukaryota > Metazoa > Onychophora > Udeonychophora > Euonychophora > Peripatidae > Epiperipatus > Epiperipatus broadwayi. The sequence goes on from JAQFVV010000051.1 coordinate 1,100,853, forward strand.
TCACTTCAAAGCTTGTGGAAGGATTAAAGGAATAATAGACACTCTCTATACAGTAGTGCCACCAAATGGAAGTCTTTGTAATCATTGGATGCAGGGGGGTTGTGCATAAAATTCCTATATAGTGCCTACTCATCCAACATCTCCAGACTAGTTTTTAACTAGTGACTTTCATCGGTGAGGACCCTTGGATTTGAGAGCATTGTAACTAGGAACTAATCGAGATATTGGATGAATAGACACTAGATAGGGGATTTTATGCATAAACCTTCCAGCATTTGTTGATTATAAAGACTTGCACTTGGTGGCACTGCTATATGGAGAGTTTGGTACTCTTATTAACAGGATGTGTACGCATATAAAATGGTGATCATGTGATGTTTTGATGATTAAAGGAAATTACCAAATAATATCAAGTTATATAATGAATTTAATATGTACATGGAAAGATCAGGTGTCCCATATATCAAGCAAAGCTGCCTGAAAAATAATATTTGAAGGTGTTTCTACAGAAACCTTGTTAGTTCAGGCAGCCATATTTTGGTAAACAGAAGAAATATACCATTGGCTTCTTCATATAAAACTTCAAATTCATATTTTATCATTGCCCACAAATAAATGTGGGCTCAATTTCAAATTAATAAACAAAATATCTACTACATATTTTTGATTTTCAAAGATTTATTCCTGATATTGTATTGGGATCTGATTTTTTAATAAAACTAGTTGTGTGCAGAATTATGCAGTGGTTTGGGTCAGGTATAACAGAGAGATAATGGAGTTTTTGTCTTCAGGTCTCTATAATTTTCTAAAAGTCTGCTATTCTAATGAGATGACACATCATGTATCAATAATTAATCAATGTATTTTTTATTTTATATATATGCAGTAAAATTAAATAAAGTATAATTAAAGAAACGTTATATACAACTAGTATATAAGTGATTAAATCTTTTTTTTTTCATTTGAAAATTTATGTTTACACTAAAACCAGTTATTAATCTTGAATAAGTCACAAACAAATTACAAGATTATTGATTTAAAATTGATAAAATAAGTAATATTTTAAACTTAACTTTAGTAATCTTTGATTACATAAAATTGATTATTAGCTGCACAGTGTATGAAATCATTTTATTTCTAAAAGTAACATATAATCATGATGATTATTACAATCATCATACTTTTGCTGCATGCAAGATAATGTTCATAAAAATTTTAAATCAGTAAACTGACAGAAATAATATAGATTAACTAATATAGGTTTTACAGTTAAATATTAAATCACTTTGTTACATATGATCAAAGTATGTTACTGCACTGAATGAAACTGACTTTTTATTTTTATTTTGTAATTGTTAAAAATGAAAATCTTTATTTTGGATATGTCTTGAAATGAAAGCCCTGATTATTTTATTAAGTTACTGGATGAAAATTAAGTAAAGTGCATTAATCATATTTTAGTTCCATAATCAAAACAATATTGTATTCTGCATAATTAATAAACTACTGTATATTTTTAGCATGGATGTTACCATTTTATTCCTAGAAGACATAGCTTTAATGGATACAAAATGACTATTTTTAAATGAAAAATGTTGGATTTTTTAAATAATTATAATAGCAAATAATCTATCATAAATCTAAACAGTGGATACAAATTGGTAATTGCTATAGCAAATTCTCACATAAAGGTCCATCACAAACTGGGGTAATGATGTATTATATATATATTGAAAAATGACACATTTCTTTTTCCTAATGAGAATGTCATCAAAATTAATCCGAGACTGGTTTCATATGAATGTCCATTGGATAAATTAAAATTTCAATTCACCTTCAGATGAAACAAGTGGATTATTAAAAATAAATATTGATTCTTCCATAAATTATTAAAATGTGATATATAAAAGCACCTATAATCATTTATGCAAGAATATAGGATATGAAATAAAGTTATTTTAATAAAAAAAGAAAATCAAAAAATTTTGAGACTACCATAGTAGATAATATATTGACCTCGGCAACTAAAATGTCATCAGAAAATTATTGCATTTCAACAAATTCTTTTTTTTTTAAAAAAAAATAAAACTATATAATTATAATGGCTGCTTGTCTGTGCTCTTGTCTTGTCATAGTTTGAATCCAAGCTGGATAAAACTCAATTATTTTTTTTATATTTCAAACCTGCTTGTCAGAAAGCTAATCCATATTATCATTCAAGAATTGATATCTAGTTATTTTTATAGAATTGAAACAATTACGAAAAATTTTAAAAAAAATCCCTTTGTCATATAATTACATCTGGTAATATCTTTATTTTTACTGTTTTTTTTTTAGATTGCTGTTGGAAATGCCTTTGTCTTGCAGTGAGCTATTTAGTGTATGCTTTGTTGTCCTATTCACTGACTGGCTAAGTCTAAATATGTTACTATAATTCATAAGTCAGAGTCATCAAAATTCTTTTAAACAAAGTATATGCTCACTTTCTTATATTAATATAAAATTATTGATCAATCAACAGATGGTTGTTTTTATTTGCTTTCCAGTTTTTGAAGTCATAAATAAATTAAGCATATTAAAATTTCCTTTGGTTTGTGATTTGAAATTGTAAGCTAACTTGATTAATAATTTCAAAAATCGCTGCTAATATTTATATTTTCAAAGTCTGAGTAATAAATTGACATTAATATTAGAAAGTGAGTTTCATTACAAGTTTGTTAAACATGATTCGTTAATATATATACAATGGTCAAATATCCAACATAAAAAAATTATTTGACCGCAGTATTGTTATGGTATATACTTAATATAATAATCAATCTAAATAACATTGAAATAAACAATTATATTTACAATTATTTAATTATCAATCTGGTTTTCATCTCTTATTGAGACCTTTTCAAGATATAAAGTTTTATATATCACATGACCTATCAATTACATTTACTCCACTTATTGGACATTATTCTACCTTCAACAGTACAATTGGCATTATACATATAAATAAATGACATTAAAAAAATTAAACTATATAAATATCTATACATATGCTTTTGTTATATACCTATATAAATAAATATTCTACCCCCCCCCCCTATAAATTCATTCACAATTCTACCATAATTTTTAAATTTCCCAATTATCTAATAATTCTTTAGGAACCTGACTTGTGAATTGTAGTAACATATTAGGACTTAGTTGGATTCTTGGAATTAAATTTATATCCTCAAGTGTTGCATATTCAGTTATTGGTGATTTATTTAAGGTCTTATTAAAATTATTATAATTTTGTGTATATTAAAACGTTAAGAGTATGTACATATTATTGATATTCCATAACAGATTAGGTAATTTTAGATAAATATTTCTATATAAAAACAAAAATTCCAAATTTTTTATTCAAATTATAGAACATTTTATAAATTAATTTTACTTGAAACCTATTATTATTATTTATTTAAACCTATTGGAAAATCAACAGCATATATTTTTATTTTTAATTTAAATCATATGGCTACTTTTTTTTGATATAATTGTGTTACTATTTTAATCACTTTTTCTTATCAATAATTTTTAGAATGTTAAATGTATAAAATAAACAAACAATAGTTATAGTTCATTGTTCTTGCTAAGCAAGTAATTTTAAATAATGAGTGGGTTCACATTTTGTTGTTTTTTGCTCCAGAGTTTGAGTGAAGTTCACTTAACTAAAATTATTATTATTAAGTTTATAATCAGTTTCTTCATATAACTTGTATGAGAGGGGAGGGGGAATATAGGAATAAATTAAAATCTAGCGTTTCATAGTTAGTTACATTTTTTGTTTTCTTTTCATAAAAAGTTTTATGCAATCACAAGTGCAAAACAATATGAAAATTTTGCTTTATCTGTCTAATGATAACATAATCTGGCTTCCAGTTCCTCTTTCTTATTTTGTCATAAATTCAAATTAGGAATGACATAAATAGCATTCTATATATTCATAAAATATTTATCATAATATATGTATGAGTTTTTTTTTTTTTACATGGCTTAAAATAATGTTTTGTTTATTATTATGATTTTGATCAACTATTGTCAACACCATCATATATTGATATAAGCTGTTTGATATTAGTAATATTACAAAAAAGTCAAGTCAGATGTTACATGACCTAATTTAATAAGCTTGTATTTACAAATGTTATATATAGACCTCACAAAACAAGCTCTTAACAAGCTTTGTAGAATATCCCCAATCTCAGACCGGTTTCTGCTACTGGCGTCCTCAGTGAGGTGCTAGGATATTCAATCATTAGATTAAAAATACCAGGACAAGCCCAGCACTTTATCTAATGTATAACTATTAAGTAGAAAATATGAAATTTTCAGACATCCATATGTCTTCCAATCCAGTTATCTAACTTAAATCTGATGTCTGAAAATTTCAGATTTTCTATTTAATAGTTATAGATTAGATAAAGTGCTGGGCTTGTCCTAGTAGTTTTCATCTAATGATTGAATATCCTAGCACCTCACTAAGGATGCCAGTAGCAGAAACCGATCTGAGATTGGGGATATTCTACAAAGTTTGTTAAGAGCTTGTTTTGCCACCTCTATATATAATATTAATAATAAGATATTTAAAAATAATAATAGAAGATAAAAAATAAAATTGTTACTATTTATTATCGTTATTGATTTCTTAGAAGAAATAGGATGATACACTTTAGCTTAGATTTCACTATAAAACAGAGGCTATATTCAAAACATCATAAAAATTATACTAGTTTCCTCACCTTGGATTTTCTAAATAATTATTCCACAAACATCTATTAGAGTTGGAAAACATAGCCAATACTATGTTATTTATTGCTATGTATATGTGTCCAAAGATATATATGTTAACTATGATTAAATAATAACCTTTGATTACTATCAATTTTAGTTTGCCATAACTTGCTACTCTCTTAACAATTTATTTTAGTATTTCAATATTAGGAAGAAAAAAAAGAGGAAATAGATAAAGAATTATATGAAATTCCATTGTCTATACCAAAATGTGTTTAGGAGATTTAGTACATGAATATTATTGATGGATAAAAACATTTAACAATATTTGATATCTTTAATTGTCAGCAATTTTCTGCTGAATTTAATTAGTCTAGATCTCATAAATTATTTTAAAATGTTAAAAAGTCTTTAAAGATGGCTTCCAGTTAGATCCATTATTTTTTAAGGGACTGAAAAAAATAAATGGTAGAATAGAAGCCTATTAAAAGTTATAGATATAAATAATTTGATTATTATTCACTGAAATACTATGCATGTAAAATACAAAGTTAACCACTAAATTTAAATACAATTCAGATATAATTAAAAAAAATTCTATATTCTTTATTTGCAAATTGTCAATTCATCATTTTTCAAAGGGCTGGAAAAAATAAATGACAGAACAGAAACCTATTAAAAGTTGCAGATTTAAATAATTTGATGTTTATTCACTTAAATAATATACATATAATAAAAACAATCATTAGTTTCTAAGCACTATTCAGATATTATTCGAAACCTTCATTTTTTATTTGCAAATATGTGTACATACATTTAATATAATATGTAAATAATTTTAACATTATAGTGATTACATATCAAAAAAATCACATGGCATTATTTTCTTGTGCTTACCCAAGCTGTGAAAAGCAGTAACAATTTTCTCCGTAGAATAGTGCAAGCTGTAGCAATCAATAGATGCTAGATGGTTGTGCATTTTAATCCCTATCCAGTGCCTTCTCATCCAATATCTCCAGACTAATTTCTGGCTTATGGCTTTCACCTATAAGGAATCTTGGATCTGACAGCAGTGCATCTGATCTTTGGATTCAATGTATTCCAAAATTTTAGGTGAACTGCTCTCAGATCCAAGGTTCCTCACTGATGAAAGTCATAAACTTAGAATTAGTATGGTGATATTGAATGGAAAGGCACTGTGTAGTGATTAAAATGCACAAACTTCTAGCATCTATTGATTGTAGCTTGCACTAGATGACCCTACTGCATGGAAAATTTTGCTAGTTTATATTTAAAAAATCTGGATTAATATTTTTGTAAATTAATAATCTTATCATTCATTAATTATAAAAAGTAATTTATTAAACGATTTAATTCTGTTAATAAAAAACAAACAAATATTTATTAGCTTTGGCAAATTTGATTACTGAAAGTGTAACGCAGGGGTCCCCAACATTTTTGCACTTAAGAGCACATTCCATAATACCGGCTAGGTGGCGGGCACTATTTGCTTTTTTCAACCAGATGGCGGGCACCATTTATTTTTTCAACATAAATGTATAGTTGGATATTGTTAATAATACACATAATGTACAAAAAAATATTTATTTCAAAAAGAAATAATAAAATTTTAACATATAATTAATGTTTATATATTTACGCTGTAAAAGTGTAGTATGCCCTACAATTTGATTACAATATAATACAATAATTTATAAGAAATTTTAAAAATTAAATTTATTTGTATCAGATAAATAATTTTTATCGTGTTCAGATAGCGGCGGGCACACGTAAAATGGTCTGCGGGCACCATGGTGCCTGCGGTCATAGGGTTGGGGACCCCTGGTGTAACGTATTTATTAAATGATTATTAAAAGAAACTTGGTCGAAAACTTGTATACAAACAAACAAATCTTTTTGTAAAAGGTAGCAAAATTAAGAAATATTGTGGGCAAAGCTTTTAAAGACATTTCTAATTTTAAAGTAATTAGAAGAAAATATGATTGGTTTATATTTTAAATAATTAAAAGTGTCATGTTAAATCAAAAAAAAAAAAAAAACATCACCATATTTAAAAACATCGATCTAAGAATCTAATTTATCAGATACAGATGAGAAAAAAATAAGAATTTCAAAAATAATGGATCTGTTAAAAAAAAACAACAACATATATTTCTATGATACTGATTTAGAACCAAAGAAAGCAGATAATGGATGCAATACAATAGTGCACATTTAAATGATGGATAAGAACATCTAAACAGATATAATAAAAAGGTAGAAGTACTAATACATCCACCTATTGTGGGGCATATCTCATATTATATTAGTATTTTTTGTTTTATAGTCAGTGACCAATTTTCTTCTGACCAATTCAGATTAATGAAGGATTTTTACCTTTATAAACTCATATATCATAACTAAACATATTGCAAACAAATAGTGTTTGGATAGTTAAATTGTCTATGGGTGATTATTTGAAAAAATGAATCTTAAAATTGTGAATGTAAATATTTTTAAAATATTCAACCTGATTTCAAACCCCAACTTGTGGCCACTTTTCCTAACCACTGTTCTATGAAATTTTCTTCATACAAATATCAGTAATATTTTTTTTATATTAAAAAAAGATCATAGTGTATTCAGAAAAGAAAGGCTATAAAAAGAATTAAATTCAATCCATTTAAAATAATTAAATATATGGAAAGTTATACAAGAAAATGTGTGGAAGGATTTTAAATGGATTTTTATGATAATAAGTAATAGAAAAATAAAATAGCCTATGCAATAACAGCATTGCTGAAATACTTTTTATTATTCTGAATGAAGATATTAAACTTCATATTTATAGCAATAAAATAGTCAGAAAATAAAAGTAACTCATACTATAACAATAATGTTGAAAAGCTGTTTTAATATTATAAATGAAGAGATTAAACTTGCATATATAACTCTATGAAGAATGAAAAAGTTCCAGGAAATTAATGGAAATAATATACAATTATTTTAAAATAAGCGGTCATGAAATAGTGAAATTATTATTTATATAAATTCCTATTAAAGTGAAGTAGCAATATTTTTGTTTAAGGAAAATTTAAAAAAAATAAAATAATACAAACATATCATTTGTATATAAATTTATTAAGATAGTTATAAAATGCTTATGGCACAGTAGGTCAAATATTAACAAAGGTTATATAAAGAATTAATAAGCATGAGTTGCTTTTTTATATTGGATACTGTGATTAAAGTTTTGGGGATATCCAAAAGAGATCCAGAGAGAGTGGATCACACACAGATATATAGGATAAACAAGGAGAAATTGAAAGTAAAATATACATATTTGAGAATAAACAGGGATCAGATATTATTAAAGAATTAACAGGTTGAAATGAAACTGGACTTGGCCATGATGCTAGGAGAGGTAATGGTACATGAACCAACTGTGGTCCTAAATTGAATCTCAAAAGATTTTAAGAAATTTAGAAAAAGATTCCAACATAAGATAGATAGCTGAGATTAAGGCTACTAAGTAGTTTCATGAAATATTGTAAAGGGTAGGGAGTTTCACTTCTCAGTAGATTGATAATGATTTAAAGCCTATCTTGATGTTTTTTATAAATATTTTCATTTATGAATTGAATAAATACAAGAAATAACAATATTGTTTATTTTTAATAATTGTTTGTTATTGCGTTTCAATATCAAAAACATTTTTTAAACTTCTTATATTTTCAACAAAATAGATATTACGATTGTAATTCAAAAGAAGGTCCTTATACAAATTTTTTTGTTTTCATATGAAAATTCAATATATAAAAATAGTGAAAATAACTTTATTCTAGAACATAAAAATGATGAAACAAAATATTATCACGATATATAAATGACTATTCTTGAGACATGAATATTATTGAAGATTTGTGCATATCATTACCATTAGCAGAATTTATATATGTCTTTCATAATCCAGAAGAAAAAGTCAAAACTAAATAGAAAGTCAAAGAATAAAAAGTTGAATATAAGTTTGATAATGATCATTCAAATCAATCCATAAACTGATACTGTGCAATGTTGTTTTTTAACTATTTCTGCATTAAACTTTAGTTAACACATTGTCTAATTGTAACTCTCTTATTCTGGTTTATTTTTTAATGTAAGTTCTATATATTACAATGTTTTAGTCTTCGAGTTATTTTTTTTAATATAAATGGGATGTAACTTTCCTATAAAAAACATGATTATTTTTTTTTTAGCAAGTATTATTACTATTTTTTCATTTTACTTGCCCAATTCAACAGTATTTTTTTTTTACAACTGTAGTTGCAAATAGTGTTATATCCAGCAGGCTGAAGAATTTATTTATTGATCCAATGGATCTTTTCATCATATTTTTGGAATATTACAGAGTATCTTTAAATGAAATTTTTCCCTTGCTTTTTTTGTTGTTGTTATATTGATAAGGATACATATCTTACTTCCATAAAATAAGTTGGGTAAAGTAATTGCTCTCTATGTAACTGACTTAGTTCTAATTCTTTGATTTTTTTACTTCATAAACGTACCAGTAGTACATTGGAATGGGCAATACACCGTAACTTTCATATTCAGGAATAAGTTACTTATGGATTTGGGCCTGTATGTTTTGAGTATAGAGGATCGCAACATAAAATATAAATCAAGACATTGTTTCAAGATTAAAGAATAAATTAACTTTATCTTAGAAAAGTTTTTATGAAAATGATCACTATGTTATTAGTTTTTTTTAAAAAAAACTGATTAAAAACTGCAGTTATGTAAAGTAGTCAGATATGATATAAGGGATTTAAAATTAGAGGTATTCTGAGCTATATCTTTGGTTAACCATAGAGAAGACTCCCACAAGTCGAATTGTAATATCATATAATCTAGTTTGCTGAAATTGAAATGTTGAAAGTATGCTTGAAAATTAGTTTATATATTTTTCTGAAACAATCACAATTTGGCATGATATTCAATTCTGAATAAATAAATGATTAAGTCATCTAGGTACTTCCTGATATATATAAAAAAAAATCTGGATGTTTGCCATTGTGTAAATATTTTATTATTTGATGAACTTTATCTATGTTATTAGACTTTGTGATTGTTAGAAGACATTTTAATTTTTAAAATAAAATGTTATATTATTTTGTTTCAAAACAAATATTAAAATTACAAAATCTATAATCATTTAAAACTTGTTTTAACTATTAATTATTTTAAAATACATATCAGCAATTTGTTTTAATTATATAAAATCACTAGCAATACCTGCAAATGATTAAAACAATTACTTGATCATAATTAACTCAAACAATAGTTTTCTAGTTAGCCATTAACTTATTGTAACATTTAATAACCAAACTTTATTACAAATTAATATATATCTCAATAAGATGCCTATAAACTTAATTTAGTGTTGTAGAACTAAAATCTGATGCCCTAACAAGCTATCTTTTTTTTAAAAAAATAATTGAATAAAAGCAAAGCTATTAAACCTTAAAATAAGATTAATGAATAATATTAAATTGGCATAGACTTGTAATATTAGTCTGAAGGCAAACTCAATTAATGAAAAAGTTTTACTGATCTCTGGAGCTTAAAATACTGAAATGTATTTTTTGTTTGTATTTTTAAAGATTTTAATATTTGCTGTTAAATCTATATTAAGCTTTGTTGTATTTTATTATTTGTATATACAGGAATTGAACAAAATAATGAAATATACCAATGTAAAATTTGTTCTTCTATTCTTACATATGGGAATTAAAGATGGTAAGGAATATCTCACAAAAATTTTATGTTAGTCTTAATAAACTAGTTTAGAAGAAATGTTTGGCCTGTGTAAATTCAAAAGGCCTTATATTGTTGGAACCTATTTAGCTAGAATATTTGTGACCAAAATTGCTTAAATTTGCTTAATTGTAGCAAAATTTACAATCTTAAGGATATTAACTGCTTTCATTAAAGGTAGGAAAATAAAATATATTAGAAATCAATACTTACTTAAAGTGAACAACAACCATTTTGAGTGTTTGTAGCCAAAGGAAAAAATTGTCATGGAACAAATCATGTCAGAGGGCAACAACCATCTGAATATACCAGTTTCTACCAAACTACCATTTCAAAGCCTTTGATGTCTTATATAATGCTATGACATGGAAGTGATGATGTGTCACAAGCATAAAACTGGTAATGAATAACTTGAATCATGTCAGAAATCATTATTGATGCTTTGTCTGATAATCATCAAAAGAAACCCATCAACTGGTCTCTCATATTCCTAACAGTGAACTCTGGTGCTTTGATTATTATTCTAAATGGATGCATCACGATTATAAAGTATTATCTTTTGGGAGATCAAATTCAGTCCATAGTTCAGGCATTGTTTTTAATCAACATTATCTTTAAGGTGATTAATACATCAAATTTATAAATATCCAATCAAATGATATAATGAGCATGAAAATTTATTTATCTTTTTGATCAAGTGATTAGATCAGACCAGATCTAATCAGATTAATTAATTTGTTATAACCAAACTGTCTTAAAAGTTGCTTTATGGAATCCCTTTGACAATGTAGGAAGGACCATGATGTGAGCTTCTCCAATTTTAAATATTATTGAGTGAAAGGATATTCTCCACATATATTTTAGAGAAGTTTAGATTCCATGAAAAATGGCTTAATATTTTTTTAAATAATATTCAGGTTTTATAATTTGTTTCAAATGATAATCTTATGTCATAGGAATAAGGGTTATGTGTGTTTCATTTGTTCTGTCCAATATTTACATATGTTTTACTGTTTTTTTTTTAAAAATCTGGATAATGACAACTAAAATCAGTTTTGTATAAATCAATATTAGACTAGAATTTTATTATACATAATAATGATAAAATATTGTTTTGCTTCAGGTTGGGGGGGGGGGGTTTAAAATTATTTGTATGTTGAAAAATTGAGTAATCAGATAAATGAAAGAAAACAATATTAAGAAAAATTTTAGAAATAACTATATATATGTTGGCATTATGTTTGCATTTTTTTATATTTTATTAATAAACAATCTCCCCCAATTTACTTTTTATGTTGATGAATTTATTTATAATTAGCTTTCTATGTGTGATATGAGTCTTGTTTCATTAAGATATGAATGAAATTTTTATGACCTAGCATCATAAGAAAAGTACCTTGATCTTTTCTGTTCTGATTTTTTAAAAGCTTTTTAGTTCTCTTGTCTCTCATTCTTCTCCTCTCCCTTACACTCCCTTTTCCCTCTTTTTTTTTATAGCATGTCTACGCTAATCTTTTCTTCAAGTTTTTAATGATCTCTTATTTTTGAAGTAGTAGACGTGTAACACCATTATTCTTTGCATCATTCATTAATCATGTTTTTGTTACCAGCTAAAACGTCAAAATTTGTGTAAATGAAAATAAGGGTGAATATATTAAACTAGCTTTGTATATAAAAAGATGTGATATATTGGACTATTTCCATCATTTATTAGTGGATGTTGAATGTATAAAAAAATTCATTCTACATTCACTCATAAATGATGGAAATATACCAACATATCACATCTTATAATATACCATCATTACAAACCTTCAGACAAATATTGCATATAAAAACTTTTGATTTTTTATCCCCCCCCCCCCATCTCTATGAAGCTGAACTTAAGGGATCTCCCAAATGTTTATATTTAATTGCCATTTCTATTTGTAAAACATCTCGTCTAACTTTTTCTTACAAAATTCTGTTGAAATGAAGCTTTTTTAATAAAGTTTATATCTAAATGACAAAAATTGATTTATTATAATTTTACTTTATTAAAAATTAACTTTCTAGTTTTTATAGCAGATTATCATTTATTTTTCCCTGAATAATAACAATTATTATTCTATTTTTAGATAAATAAGTTTTGATTACATTTTTTTTTTTTTGAAATTATATTACTTATTTCTAAATACTTAATATGATATTTAAATGTCAAATATTTTATATTATTAAAATGAAAATATATATATATTTCAATTAATAGAAAACGCAATATTGACCTAATAAAGAGAGGATGTATTTCATGTTAATCACTATCCATATATAATTACAAGTCATTCATTTGTATATGTAAATCAGGAAATATTTAGCCTACCAGCTGAGCCTATTCTCCAAAGGATTTCATCAGACATTGATATTTATTCTCTACATAACAATCATCATTATCATTATCAACCATTATCAGTCCACTACAGGATGGTCTCTCCCAAGTTCAATCCATTTTTTCCGATCTCTAGCCTCTCTTTTCTACATCACTCCCGCATAGGTCCTTATTTCACCCATCCATCTCACATGTGATCTCCTTCTAGGTCTTTTACACTCTCTTGCAAATCCAGTTTAAGATTTCAACTGTCTCTATTATCTCTCCTAGCAATATTTTCAGTCTAACTCCACTTCACTGTCTTAATTCTTTCAATGATGTCAGTAGCACCTACCTGTTTGTTCTCTTACCCATGTATTTCATTTTCGATCTCTTCTTGTTACTTTTAACATGCATCTCTCCATATTTCTTTAAGTGGTCTGAAGTCTCTGTATTGCTCTTCTGTTAAGTGTCCAAGTTTCAGATCCATAAGTCTGTATTGCTCTTCTCTTAAGTGTCCAAGTTTCAGGTCCATAAATTAGGACTGGTAAAACACATTTATTAAAAACTTTTCATTTCAAACACAGGCATAGTTCCTTTTAATAGTAAGTTATTTGTACCAAAAGCACTCCAACCAAGTTTAATTCTATAATTAATTTCATCCATAATATTTCTATTTGTAGTAATAATCTAACCAAGGTATCTATAGTTGTTAACTTCTTCTAACTCATCATTATCAATCTTTATTTTTATCTTTTGAGAAAATCCGTAGAACATATTACTTTAATCTTTTTAACATTTATCTTAGTCCTACTTTTTTACTTTCATCTGATAACTCTTGCAACATTTCCTGAAGCTCTAAAGTATTATTTGCAAAAACAACTACATCATCTGCAACATCTAAATGACTTAAATAATCTCCATTTACTTTTATTCCTTTAGCTTCTCATTTTAATCCACAAAATACTTCTTGTAGCACTGCTGTAAAAAGTTTTGGAGATCTGGAGACACCCTGTCATTCACTCTTCTCAATGTTAATCTTTCTAATATTATTATAGAATGTAATTGTTGCTATTGCATTTTTATAAATATTCTTCAGACTATGACAATATACTGAGTGTATACCTTGATGATCCAGTGCTTTAATCACTGAAGAAATGCTTATAGAATCAACTGCCTTTTCATAATCTACAAATTCAAAGCATAGTGACAGCTCATATTTATTGCTTTTTTCTATAACTTCTCTCAACATTTGGACATGATCCACTATACTAAAACCACATTTAAATCCAGTTTATTCTTTATCTCTATAGACGAGTTGTAATTACCTTGGTAAATTTTTTGTATAAAACTGATTAAAGGCTGATAGGTCTGTAATTTCTAATATCTTCTTTATCATCCTTTTTAAATATTAATACTACATTCTTCTAAGCATCTGGTATGTCTTTATCATTTAGACATTTGGTATATAACTTTGCCATTTTTTTTTCTATTTCTTCACTGCTTCTTTTAAGATATCAATTATAATTCCATCATCACCTGGAGTTTTTCTCTTCTTCGTAAATTTAATTGCATGTCTCACTTTTTTTATTTAAAATCCTGAGCAATTCAGAAGATATAATAGTTGTATGAGGTACTTGTTCTTTATTACTATACAATTCTTATAGAAGTCTCCTACCCATTTCATGATGTCATCTCTCTTTTTAGTAATAGTTCTTTTTTTTCTTATTGCAGAAACAAATTTTCTACCAATACCAAAATATTATTTTACACTCTTGAGACTTTTATTCTCTTCTACAGCTTTCCTTGCTAGTTCACAATTATACTTTCTAATATCATTATCAACTTTTTTTTCACATTATTTTACAAAATTTTAAAATATTCAATCCTTCTTAATGCGTTATCTTAATATATTTTCATATTCCTTCTTTTCTTCATAAATTCTGTAATCTTAGTAGAAATTTTATTGGTCAATGACTTTTTTCTACCAACTATCTTTGTTGTAGTGTTTAAAAGTGTATCAGTTATTTCCCTATTGATTTCATTTAAATCTGAAACATGTATAAAATCTGCTAATATTTGAAAATGATTTGCAAGGTCTAATTTAAATTCATTAGAAGGTTTCTGAAGATCAGGAATATCAACTGTGAATATTGGTTTTTCTTAATAATTTTTCTCTAGTTTTGTATTGACGTATAACTTACATCTCACAAATCAATGATCACTTCCTGTGTTGATTTTATTAAGAACATTACAATCTTGAAATATATATTTTCCATTAGTCAAAATATAATCCAATTCTGCTGTATCTTTATTTAGATATTTCCATGTCCATTTCCATTTTAAATTTTTCTCAAAAAAGGAATTCATAATATAAAGTTTTCCCTTTGCTGGAAACTCCACAAGTCATCTGTGTATATATAGAAAAATGTGAATATATTACAATGTTGCAGGATGCATGTGTATAATAATGTTTTTCCACCCAGATTACATTTTGATTGCTGGATATGTATCAGTACATACTGTAAAAAGATTGGAAAAAGATGCAACAGAAATCTGAATAAATAACAGTAAATATAAATGAATCCAAATCAAGTGACAAATAGTTTTCATCACAATCAATAATAATCAGCATGCCTGACATTAGACAGATATTTATGATAATGTAATGAGATGCAATAAAGCAGAAGGAAAATAATAGCCAACAAACATTGTATGCAAATTTAAAAGTATAATCCTCACTGCATTTACATAAAATGCTATATAAATATGCTATATTAAACTATATAAATGTATTGGGCTCATATAATGATTAATTCAGTTCAGAGTTATGAGTGTATTGGTCATAAATAAAATAGTAATCATATACCATATAAGTAAAGTGTTCTTTGCAATTCCATAGAGCCAGATGATAACTCTTAATCTTATTATGTCCTTAATTCTGGAAAGAATTATTGGAATCCACATATGCACAGACTCTGATAGCGAAAGACTGCTGAACATATGTACTAAAGCAAAGGATTTATTTAAATAATTTCACTGGAATAATCTAATTAGTTACTACTAGTTCTAATACATCAAATTAAAAATCTGCCATAAACTCCAATAACACAAATAGATCTTTATATCAGATTCGCACTTATATATAAATTGAAAGCAATCATAAATAGAACGTACTTGTCCACAAACAGGTATCAATTAATACAAAAAATTTTTCAATTATTTAATTATTATTTTTTTAAAAGCTATAGGCCAATCTATTTTAACCATATTTTAATAATAAGCGGATCTAGATTGTATATATTCATACACACGTAGGCATTTTGTAATATAAAAAAATGAATTCAATTTAATTGCATGTCTTACTTCATCATTTAACATGCTGGATAATTCCAAAGATGTATTAACTATAGGGGATACTTTGTTTTTTGTTTTTGTTCTTTAATACTATATAATTCTGTATAGAACTCTTCCACAAAATTTCATGCTGTTATTTCTCATTTTAATAGTAGTTTCAGCTGTTCTTATTGCAGAAATAATTTTTCTACCAAAACTAAGATATTGTTTTACTCTTTTGAATCTTTTATTCTCTTCTGGAGCTTTGCTTTCCAATTCACAATTACATATTTTTATATCATTTACTCTTTTTCATATCATTGTACAAAATTCTAAATATTAAATTCTTCTCTTCTGGAGCTTTGCTTTCCAATTCACAATTACATATTTTTATATCATTTACTCTTTTTCATATCATTGTACAAAATTCTAAATATTAAATTCTTCTTAATGGATCATTTTTAAATATTTTTATATTCCTTGTTTTTTTTTTATATTGTCTTAGTAGAAAATTTATTGGTTGCTGCCTTTTGTGTCAGCTATCTTTGTTGCAATTCTTAGTAATATATATTATCTTGTTATTGATTTCATTCAAATCTGAACAATCTTCAAAATCTGTTAATGTATTAAAATGATTTACAAGTTCTAATTTAAATTCATTGAAGTATTTCTGGATATTAGGGCATTAAGTATAAACAGTGTTATTGTTAATAATTTTCATCTTTACCAAGTATCTATCTTATCTCTCACTAATTGATGATCATTTCCTGTGTTGTATCTATTAAGAATATTATAATCTTGATATATTTTGGTTAAAATGTAATTCATATATATATATGTAGGATAAATATGTTCTATGAGAAAAGTTATTTATTATCTCCCCTAGCATATTAGACTTTTCTTTTTTTGTTGTTGTTTTGTTATCATATGATTAGTACTTGATACGTACATAATCAAGTAATTATTATTATTATTTTTTAATGTGGCTGTGATATCACATTTCAGAAATTCTTTTTTTAGTTTCCAAAAGAAAAAAGCTATTTAATTTTTATTGAAATGTTCTTTAACCTCTTGGTATGTTTGTTGCCATGTTTGTTGCCTACAAAGATTATGGGAGCTTATATCCTTAAAGTGACGTGTCAGCAGTGGTAATGAATTAAGAGAGAACTAATTACTTCATATTAATTCATTAGCATATTCTATGAGGCTTAATACCAACATTGATGTTAAATAATGATAATTCAGTACTTAGATTATTATTTTTTATGAGAATTTTGAGCAGTGTGTGCTTTTTAATTTTGTCTTAATATTAGAAAATTGCATTCTTTTAGAAATTTTTTTTCAAGTAATATAGTTTTAAGAGAAATAGTAGAGAATTGTAATACTTTTAATGATTTTCAATATTAGAAAATTGCATTCTTTTAGAAATTTTTTTTCAAGTAATATAGTTTTAAGAGAAATAGTAGAGAATTGTAATACTTTTAATGATTTTCAATCTCCTAGATAAGTATTCAAAATGTAGGCTTATTTTAATAATGCCATTTTTTTTGTCACTATAATTTCAGATATTAGTCTTTTATTGATTTAATATATTGTATTTTAGATATTGATACTCATCAAATAAGCATCTGGCATTTGAATATAATTGAAAAAAATTTAAAAAATGAGTGCAATTAATTCAACATTTCATCATTGATAGAAGCCAAAGTGACAAAAAGGATGCTATTAGCCTGTCAATATTTTATATAATCTTAATCTACTATTATCTTGTAATAATGTGATTATTAAAATAATCAAAGATTAGTTACTTGTGAGCTTATGTTGTATTTGATAACCAAAGGTGACATTGAATTTCAGTCCTAAAATCTTTAGTTTTCAATCGTTGTATCACTGCACTAAAGCACACAAAACATATTTATAGTTTATACATTAAAAATGTTTGTATTAAACACACATACGCTTAGATAAAATTATTTAGTCATATACAGTACTCAATTTTTTTATAAAGACTTTGTGCAATAAATTTATAATATAGATCATAATTTTTGTTTTGTTAATATTTTCATCTAAAATGTAAACTTCTTTCTCATTCTAACTTTTCTGATTTGGGGGGGGGGGGAGCTTTTATTGTTATTGGCAAATGTTTCACCTCTACAATCAATTTAGATTTAAATAAGTAATAAAGTCAGATATTCTACGGTAATATCTCACCACACAAACTCAAATATATATTATTATTCTAATTATTTCTAAAGCGCTTTTCAAAGAGCTTTGCCTTCATTTTCAAAGCTCGTAAAAAATAAGGCAACTATTCAATAATTATTATCATAATCATGAATATATTCTTACTTTCATATATTTGAATTTTTAATACAATGTATTTGTATTGATATTTTATACAATGAGGTCTGGTGCAGTGAAGGCTTACTTTTTTTTATCACTAAATTAATATTCATTCTACAATGTGAATTCATACATTGAACATTAGAATGGCAGACATTTTTGTCTTATTTTAAAAGTTTGCTCATGTTTATTATTATAGTATATATATTTTTGCAATTTATTTGGTAATTTTTAGTAGGGTTTTGTTTTTTTGTATTTAAATTATTTTCAAACAAATATTAATATTTACAGTTAACCAAAGAAATACAAGTAAGAATTGATGAGCAGTGAAATGAAAAAAGTGATTATTTCTAAATGAAAAAAATAGTAATATTTCTAAATGAAAAAAATAGTAAAATCTTCAGCAATATATGTTCTCAATATAGTATAGCTATGTCAATTATCTACATCATTTTTTTAAAAAGGATGAATTAAAAAGAGCACAGCCAGCTAAAGGGAATGCTAGACCAAGTAATTTACATTGTAATATTATGGAGTAAATGGAAACTTATTCTAAGGTGCATCAGTCAAAAACAAATGATGGATGATAGGGTCAATGAGATGATCACTTGTGAAAATGCCAAACAATTGTTAGGGGAACTCTTAGCTAAAACTCCTACTACTATAGGTTCTGTTACCATGAATAAATTTTTTGTCAGAAAAAGAATCAGAAAAACTGCTATTAAATGTTATTTCAAATTTTTAATAAATTATCAAAAAGGAAGATTTTGTTCCATGCAAGTATTTAACTATGATGAAACTGGCCTTTTCTAGAATAAAATACCATACAGAGCATATTTCGTAAAGGAGATCACATGGTCCAGCCACAAGCCATTGAAGGTCATCTTTTATTGCTCTTTTGTAATGGTGTTTCAAGGAAATGTAAAATTAAATCACTGCTTATTTGTCATTCATAAAGCCATAGAGCTTTTAAAACCTCAAGAAAAATTACTTTGGAGTGTGGGACTTTTTTTTTTTACTGTATTAATGAATTGTGTGTCCCTTTTGACCATATATACTTTAGAAAGAATCTTCTATTGAAAGCTTTTTTGATCAAGAATAATGTTCCATCTCACCTTCCTAGTTTGATGAAAAAATTATTGGATTAGTTTATCTTTATTAAGGTTCATTTCTTGCCACCAAATATTACTTCTTTGACATATTCATTATGGCACTGAGGAACTATTTAGTAAGTGCTTTGAAGTTATTTCATTCAGTGAAGTGATTAAGTCCTTTCAATGTAGCAGATGTTTTTCTGCTAATTATGACTGCTTAGACAGTCTTCTTTTAGTGTTTCAGTTCAATTTGGAGGCCATTAAATCATGTTAGGGCTTAAAATAAATTTCAATAGAGGGAAGGTTGCAATATACAAAATTGTGGATCTTGGTAGCTTCTTGGAATTTAGAGATCATTAAGGGAAACGTAGAAGAATTGATGCAAGAATGCAAAAGGAGTTATTATTTAAAGATCTAGTGGAATTTCAATGGATTGATTCAAAGTACAGCTTCTGTGGATAAAGAGAATAAGGGGAAAAGTCATAGCATTCTTACTGAAGATTTAAGGAGGTATTTTTTGTACTGGTGTACTCTTTTGCAAGACTATCATCTGAATTCATATAATATATTCCTTCAATTGTATTAGTGATGTTTGTTGTTCTATATTAGGGGAATTCTAAAATCTAGGATAGTTCAATCAATTCTGGATTCATCCTTTAAAAAGTTGGATAAGTATCCTGCAAATTGTCGAATTTCCCTTAAGATATTTACTTGTAAACAAAGGCAAAACTCCCCATACAGTAGTGCCACCCTGTGCCAAACAGAGTAATCAATGGATGCCAGAAGGCTTGTGCATAAAATCCCTAACTAGTGCCTACTCATCCAATATCCCCAGACTAGTTTCTGGCTTGTGGCCATCATCAGTGAGGAGCCTTGGATCTGAGAGCACTGCACCTAGATCTTAGGATCTAATGCAACCCTCCAGCAGCCACCTTTTAACTCTACTTTACTACAAAACTATGAGAATGAAATTGAAAACATTGTTAATATCTTCAATCTAAGCTCAATAGCTTATATAGTCATATGGGTCTGAACTCAATTCAGCACCCATACATTTTGGTGTCTTTGGCTCTTAAACAACCATAGCCACCACTATCCTATTAGGCAGGATTGGTGTTAAACCATCTCTATACTAGCACATAATTTGTTGTAAACAAAGGCAAAACTCCCCATACAGTAGTGCCACCCTGTGCCAAACAGAGTAATCAATGGATGCCAGAAGGCTTGTGCATAAAATCCCTATCTAGTGCCTACTCATCCAATATCCCCAGACTAGTTTCTGGCTTGTGGCCACCATCAGTGAGGAGCACAGACCTTCACATGACCCACCATTCTCCACACTATATCATAGCACTGATATACTTGAACACATATGTTGAAAAGATAAATAATCATATATGTATTTCATGCTAAACCAGCAATCATCAGTTGGTCCAGATTACCATCTCTACACATATATGCTATAAATGCTCAGATATATATTAAGATAGCCAAACCTCATACTTTAATGGACAGGCTTCAATCTACTCCACACTCCAACTCTTCAACCGTCCATCCAATTGAAAATCCGATGATGGAATGCTCAGAGGCCACCCTAAGGCTGAGATTCTTGCCACACCCATGTTGACCTAAAGACAATCTGACCCCGAATGTACAGGACATAATCCATTTAATACATATACAAGGGATGGGCAGACCTCTCTACTTATGTAATAGCTGAAACACACAGGCTTATTATAAATCTGTCTACATATGTAATATATAGGGTATATGAGCACAGATCTTCACATGACCCACCACTCTCCACACTATCTCATACTTGAACACATATATGTTGAAATGATAAATAATCACCAATATGCATATTTCATGCTGGTTTCATCAATATGCATATTTCATGCTGGTTTAGCATGAAATATGCATATTGGTGATTATTTATCATTTCAGCACATATGTGTTCAAGTGTATCAGTGTTATGAGATAGTGTGGAGAGTGGTGGGTCATGTGAAGGTCTGTGCTCATATACCCTATATATTACATATATAGACACAGGTTTATAATAAGCCTGTGTGTTTCAGTTATTACAATGAAATAATTCAAGCACAAGTGCGTGTGCGGCGCAACTGCTCCCAAAAGCTGTTAATACAAATACAAATAGCTAATTAAAAATATTAAAACAGCTGAGTGCTTTCAAAGGATCTTGCCTTCATAATCATAGCTTGCTTACGTTTAAATACATACATTTCCCAAAAGTAAAAAATTCTTTAACTTAATGAAATAATGTAAATACAGTTACTTTTTTATTGAGGGGTTTTTTTTTTTTTGCATGTTTGTGTAGATCTGTGAACAATCGCAATTTCGTTTCTTTGTTGTTATTATTGAGGGAAAAAAGGGTTGTATTTCATCAATTCTAAATTAAAAAGCAGAAAAATGAAAAATTAAGATTGTTTTATAATTAGTAATTAGTTCAATAATTTCGGTTTCAAATTAAAGAATTTGCAATTTGAAATGCTATTTTTGAATTGTCTTTGTAATTTAATAAGCAACAGTCAACTGAAAAATTAATTTAACTTGGTACCTAATAATATGCAATTATTAGATATTTTTAGATACAATTATTATTATTCTTTTAATTTTAAAAAAATGTAGTTTATCATGTTTCTTTTTTTTTTTTTAAAGGTCTATATATATATTGTATAAAAATAGTTTGTAAATGACATAAATTTATGAGATAATTGGTACTAAAATTCTAACTAGGTATCAAATAGTGCAGAAGATTTAGAAAGAGACCTTATATAAGATGGGTGAATAAATAAGAAATGTTGTTGAAGAGATTGAAGTAGAAAAGCTGTCATTCAGGAAAGTTGGATTAAATTCGGAGAGACCATTCTACAGTGGTGTGATAGTACTTGAAAATAATTCATTATTATTGTTTTTTGCTGTCATTTCATTTTAGTTGCATTTTTTTTTTTAATTATTTCAGTATTTAATGGAAAGATTTTTTATTTTTATTTATGACTTCAGAAAAAAACAACAACAGACTATTGGCTGATATTTATTTGTTGGATTATTTTCATCATCTAAAATTTATTGTTAAATGGCTTAAGAAAAATTCTAATTTTTTAAATACGTTTGTCTGCTGTAAGTAATAACATACAGAATGATATATAACAATATTTTGAGTGGTATTAGTCTCATTCAGGTATTGCTGTTTTGATTAGTGGCAGTACTAGGATGGGAATTGAATCTGTCAACTTTAGATTCATAAATACTTAATTTAAAGTGATACTCTAACCAACTAATCCTTTTAAATTCAATGTAAAAGTCCCAAGTTTGATTAACCTCCTAGTATTGTCGTTGGTGAGGTTAGCAACATCTGAAGAAGGGAGAATGATATAACTCAATGTTTTATATTCTAATCTGTGTGCTATTTCTAAATAGTTTGATGTATTTCAAAAATTCAAATAAAATTGATTTTTTTTTTTTAAACATTTAGAAATTCTAGAGAAATAGTCCAATTTACAAGTAAAATGTCATCATCACAAATTACCAGGTGGATACTATTATTTACTTATTAATAGTTTTATTAAATGCATACAAAGCATTTTTTATTTTTATTTGTTGAAAAATATAGTAGTTATAAAATAGTTGTAACTATATTAAAAGTTATCAAATAAAATTTATTAAAATATTGATTGAGTGATCATATTTATAGATTCAGAATAATAATTTGAATAGAAATAATCTGGTATGTTTTTTTCATAGTGCTTTTCTAAAAATTGGATTATTATTTTTTGAAAACTAACTGCCATGAGTCGCTGTAGATTTCAGTTTTTGAGTGATCTTGTACTTGGATTTGTTTTATTTTAAAGTAAGATATAAAAACAAAAAGCTTTTGTATTGACACTAAAGTTAATTTTTTTTACAGAAAAAATATGATAATGTGGGGTTAGACTTAACCACATTTATGTAATTAATAGTATGGATAATAGCTATAGTTTTCTATATTATAAAGTACAGTATTAGAAATATGTATACACAAATTAACTTGCACTTTACAAGCTCTTACTAAAAGGCTATTGGTTAATTAATATGACTAAAGAGTTTTAGTATTACTCTATAATACCAGAACTTCTTTTTAATAATCATCAGTCCTAATATAAAAGTTATAATAAGTAGTCATAAGTTTATGTGTGAAAATTACAATCAGCTATGTACACATAGCCATTAATGTATGTCATGTAGAATTGTTCAAGTAGTAATTTATGAATAGTCCTTGTATGTAATAGAAAGTGAGATTAAGGAATTGGTTTTGTTCCATATATGGTGAATGTATTACAATTTATTAATTATTTTGTGAAAATAAATTTTTCTGTATTTTATTATTTATAGATAATTAGTAAATGCCATGGATGAGAAAAATAGATATGTTAATGAAGTATTAAAATGGCAGAATTATAATAATGTTCAAGAAATGTTCTTGCTTTAATAAAAATTTATTGATTGATCATTTATACAATTTTTGCTTCCATATTTTTTAGTTATTTTGATATAATCCATAAAATTAATTTAAATAAA
This sequence comes from Epiperipatus broadwayi, assembly GCA_028023455.1. Taxonomy (NCBI): domain Eukaryota; kingdom Metazoa; phylum Onychophora; class Udeonychophora; order Euonychophora; family Peripatidae; genus Epiperipatus; species Epiperipatus broadwayi. Next base: position 1,125,132 of record JAQFVV010000051.1, read on the forward strand.
TTATTTGTTTTTGATTATAGGTGACTCTCAATCATTATGTTTGTTTCAGGGGAAGGGGAGATCAGCATAAACAAGTTCTTGTTGGACAGTAATTAAAACTATAACTTATTAAAATTATAGTATCTATTTTTATATGTTGATGTATACACTCAATATATAAAATAATGTATGATAATCTTGCTTTATAAATATATTGAATTAGGCATCTATAAAAATTGAATGTTTGCCTAAAAAGAAAGTAATAAAAAAATAATAAAGTTATAAAATTACACCATTTTTTTTTACCTCAGATAAAATTTAAAAAAAGTAAATATTTTTCTTTTATTATCTTTGTAATTTAAAATTTCAAGGCAGACTTAAAAAGTAAACTATTTTCTTTAAGATAAAGAGAATAACAATTTTGCTTTTATGTTTATAAAGTGAAACCTTTTTTTTTCTATATATAACTAAGAATAAGAAGAAAAGTTGGAACTATAACTAAAAAGTGGAATGATATAAAATGGGTGGAAAGATTCTACAAAGAATTATAATAAAGAACTAGAAAACAGAGTAATGGCATTTTTTGAATTGCCTTGCATTTTAAATGAAAAATTGAGATATGCAATCAAATTATGAAAAAAGGAAAAGTATAGGAAAATGATATTATTATTGAAACTTTGAAAAATAAAACAGATAAAATAATAGAAAAATTGTTGGAAAAATTATATACTGAATGTCTAAACGATTAAGATTTACCAGATGATTGGAAAAATATTGATGTTTATAAAGAAGATATTAGAAATTAGACTGTTCATCTTTTATCATTTCTATACAAAATCTTTTACTAAAATAATTACAACTTGTCCACAGTAAACTTTAAATTTTAATTATCTAAAAGGAGTTGGATTTAAAAGTGATTTTAGTATAGTAGATCATACTTAGGTATTGAGAGAAGTTATAAAAAAAGATCAGTGAATTACGAGATTCCATTCTGCTTTTGTGCAGATTATAAAATGGCATTTGATTCTAAAAGTATTCTTACAGTGATGAAAGCTTTGGGCCATCAGGATATATAGATCTAGGATATTCTATTCTGAAAAAAGTTTATCAAAATGCAACAAGTGATTGGATTACATGATAACACTAAAAAAAGATTAATATTAATAAGGATATATGATAAATTCCATATTTCCAAAACCTTTATCGTAACTTTGCATGAATTGTTTTGGGATTAAAATGAGAACTAAGGGAATAAAAGTACATGGAGATTATTTAAGTCATCTAGATTTTGTAAATGATGTTGTTTTTGCAAATAATGCAATCAAAAGTTATTAGATGTTAAGCGTTGATGGTTGAGTGGTCAGTACAGCTGCCTTGCAAGCAGTTGTCATGGGTTGATTTGACACATGAAAAAAAAAAGTTATTAGATGAAAATAAGAGTAAAGATAAATATTAAAAAGACTAAGTATATTCAGTAGATTATTTCAGAAGAAAAAAATAAAGATTGATAATCATGGTTTAGAAGTTAATAACTACAAATATCTTATCCAGATTATTAATATAGATGATAACATAATGGATTAAATTTATCATAGAATTAAATTTTGATGGAATGCTTTTGCTAATAATAACTTAATATTTAAAGGAAATGGGTCAATGTATTTGAAACGGACATTTTTAATAGACATGTTTACCAATTCTTACTTACAGAACTGAAATTTAGACATTCAACAAGAGCACTATAAGAGATTTCAAATCACTAGATAAAGTATGGATGAATATGTTTGAAGTAACAAAAAGAAATTCAAAAACGAAAAAGCGATCAGTGACATCATTGAAAGGATTTAGAGATTGAAATGGAAGTGGGGCTAGACTTACTGGTAGAAAAGATGACAATAGACAGATAATTGAAGTTTTAAACTGGTTCACAAGAGATTATTAAAAACTCTGGAAAGAGATTGCATATGAGATGTATGGATGAAATAAAGAAGTTTATTGATTTGATGTGAAAAAGAAAAATTATGGATTGGAGAGTGGATTAAACTTGGAGAGCTTTTCATTCTGCTCTAGATTAGAAATAATTGAAAATGATGATAAACTAAGAATGTTTTTTGTAGAAATTTGCATAACTGATAATGGAAATTTAGTCTCAGTAAATTTGTTTGAAATATAATCACTATTTATTTTTTGAATAAATTTAAATTTTTTTTATGTACGTAGTACTCTTTCTTTTTGAATCTTCACATTTTAAAATGTAATCTTTGCTTTAAGTTGTTCATTGTTTTCTAGATAGGCCTTAATTGTTACCTCAAGTACTCTATTGTATTTTTCAATGACTATCAATATTTATGTCTTGTTTACTTGTGACAATTTATAATTTCTGATTTAAGTTGTAAATATTGCATTTTATTTAGAAGATATTAATGTTAGAGATTAGGTTTGATTTATGAATGTTAAACTCCAAAGCTTGCTACTCTACTACAGCTGCAAACCATGCAAACTTTGTTTTCAAATTATACATTTTCTAAAGTAATTGCATGCAATGCATGCAACAGAAAAGTGAAAGAATTAACGATACTTTTTCTAAAATTAATTTTAGGTTTGATTAGAACAAATAAGTTTATTTTTTTCGTAAAATGGAGGAAGCATGTGTAGAATTAGAGCATCTGCATTTCATGTCCGTGTTTTGAATTTGAATCTAGGTCAAATAAAACTTGGAATTTTTTATTTGAAGTTCTAATCAAGTTTTGGATTTTTCTTTTAGATGGCAAGATCATAAACATTGCAGATTACTATCTGATAGTCCCGTGATAGGTTTTTTGTTATGCTTAGCTTGAGAATAAAATGAGGGCAAATGATCTCTTAAATGCTTACTAACTAGCAAATGCAAAGTTTAGTATTTCCTTCGTCTTTGTTCCTCAATTAGGGATTATTGGAGAAGCCCATGCTCATCACTAAATTTTGTTGCTCAGCAAATTAGATGAACTGACAACACATTATCATGGGTAAATATAAACTTTTATTATTAATCTGCCTTTTTTTTTTTTATAATAAGGATTAACTTCAATATTTCTTTTATGTCAATTTTTTGGACATTTATATGTGCCAATCTAATGTTTCTAAAATATTTATATTTATTAAATGGATAGTTAACTGATTTCTTTGCTCATCATATAAGTAATAAATTTGATCCAATAAGAAATTCTATTCAAGTCTCAAATATTGCTTAATAAGTAACATTCAAAAGCATTTTCCTGCAATTAATTTTATTAAAAGGATGAATAAGTATTCAAGTTGTATTAAGATTGATTGGAATCCAGTTTTCAAGATATTCAATAATTTTTTCATACCTTTTCAAGGCTGCTCTTTTATACAAAGGAAAGCATTAATTAGATTATTACTGCATATAATAATCAATTAGCATGTGAATTTAAAAAAAGTGCATTTACCTTTCATTATAAATCTTGATTGATATTATTATTTTTGTCTTTTAGATTTACCAGTTTTCAAAAACCATCGCATTGACAATAAACATTTCTTGCCATTAGCAGGAAAATTATTTATAATATTCTTTGCAGAAATAGCAAACAATGTAAAATAAAAATCAACTATGGAATCTGGACAATACGATGCAAGGTATTGTTCGAGAAGGGAACAGATCTCTGACAAGAGGATCTCTTGATAAAATACATCAAGAAAGCCAGACAAATTGATAAAAGAACTTGTCCCAACCAACTGGCAGACCACACATGGAGTCAATTGAAGATTTAGCAGAAATATCATAACTTAATTCAGATTCCTTGGTACCAGCTTACATTGTAACTGATTATGGACTTTCCATTCTTGCCGCAAAACTTTAATCTGTACAATTTACCTTCAGTGGCAATGATATTGCCTGGGTTTTGTTATGTAACACAAGAAACCCTCAACATATAATACATTTAACCATCAGAAATCACCCTCTTTTGTATTCTTAATTTTGTACAATATGCTATAAATAAAGTTTCTTTTTTGAAATGTAAAATACTATTCATTAATATATTAATTCGAATATATTCACTGCCTATTTTTACTTCCAAGAGATACTGGATGTCCATCTGTTGCTTAGATTACTATCTGTCACATGTACATAACTATTCTATTATCATAGTATAATTTGTTTTCCTGCTTTTTTATTATTAAGTCTATTCAGATTCCTATCACTGAAATCAAACAAGTCTGTATATCATAAACTTAGAGTGAATTGAGTTTGTTTTTACAAATTTTACCATATAATATATGTTAATTATTGTTGTGATATTCAAAATTCTTTAATGACATGATCTAATTTCTATATAATCAATAGTTAATATTTTGGTTTTTCATTCAAAAAAGCATTGAATAAATAATTATCTACATCTTATAAAAGACCAAAATAATTGAAAAAAAAAAAAAATCTTAATTCATTACATACAAAAGTCTGAAAAAAAGTACTTTTTGTGACTTTTGTGCAGTTGAGATATTTTTAATATCATTGGTGTTCATTTAAGATATGATATTGTGAACTATACAGTAAAAAATAATAATCATAATAATTATTTTTTTCAAAATTCTGTGTTATAAACTTTTCCCAGTAATTATAATTACTAAAATATATTGATATAAAACATCTTATTAAACTTAAAAAATTCATTGAACTAATTTAGTCGACCTTATATCTAATTGGTTATGAGTTTATGATTCTTTTCATAAATAGAAAACATTTCTTGACATTCTTCTCAGAATGTTCTTTTGCTTAACAAAATTTTCACAACTTCACCTATTGATGCATATTGCAAACTTATTATTTACTTTTTATACAACTGTTATAAGTTTTCCTACAAGCAAAGATGCTGAGAGGTATTTGTCCAAAAAATTAAGGATATCAAAATTAGGTTATAATATTGTATGCTTAATGCATATTGAAGATCTTTAAAAAATCCTTTTTTTAAATATTCCATTTAATTAAACTACAATATGACTTATTGTACTCATGTTTATATTGACATTTTATATCTCAAATGACTGACTGACATTCTCTGGAATGATAGCAAACTCATTGGTTATTTAATAGAAAATGTTATTTTATATTGATTTGTTAGTACTTCAAAGGTTAATATAGCAATTAATAAAACTTTTCACAAGAAAAATTTTAATGCATTGCACTTTGGACTCATTCAGTTATGGAAGTAAATTTATGGAAATTTATAGTTATTAGCAGTGCTGAAAGTTTTATGTTAATTAAAAATAATACCATTGTGCCAGCAATAAAATGGATTCAGAAAGTTGTGATATGAATTATTTTAGCTGATATTATAAGTAATAATTATGTCATCCCTATCTCTTATCTAAAAAAAAAAACAATACTTATATCAAATTATTTATTTTAATAAAGGTATCTATAATAGCTATGTAGAGAGGGGGGGATTACAAGCATTTGAAGAAAGTATTAAATTTATTCTATAATGATTAAAATTATCTATGTATTTTTAAAAATATATAATATTGACTTGATTTCATAATTGGAATTTATTTAAATATTTGAGGTTTCTGCATGTACAGTGTGTGTGTTTTTTTTTTTTTTTGGGGGGGGGGGGGGCTTAAATTTAATCTTCTATGTTTGAAATAAAATACTATACCCATATATTTTATCAATATCAAAAATGTATATTTAAAAAAAAATAAAATTAGCTTGGACCTTAGTGTGATTTATTCAGTATAGTTTCAGTAACAGAAATATTAGCGAAAGTGAACTGATTAAAGATGTCTACCTGAAGAAGAAAAAAATGAATTGTAAATTTATGTTAAATTTAAATTGTATATATTATGAAGTTAACGGTAGAAATAAGTAAACCAAAAACACTTGTAGTTTGCATTTTATTCTTAATTTTAATCAGTTCACTTCAATAGTTCTTACATTAACAGTATTGAATATGCTGATTTTGTAGTATGTAGATAGAAATACAAGAAGACTGGGATATTCTTATTAGGGTACTTAAATTTCATAGTGAAAAGACATTTAGTTTGAAGAAGGTAATGTAATGATATGACAGCAAGAACAGGATCTGAATTTGTTTCTTCAATAATGAAGAGATTTTTTTACAGATTGGTGCTTCACAAAATTACAATGAAAGATTTAGAAAAAGCTATTAAGAAATAAGGTTTTATTCAGGTTATGAGCAGACATGTTAAAACTATGCTTTTTTTTTATTTTACAATCAACAGGAGGCAGATATGGAAATTTTCCAGATGAGCAGCAGAGTAGGAAAAGATATTGAATAATTGATCTGGGATAATGGAAGATCTTTATGATTCCAATAGTCATCAAAGAAGTTGAATAAACACTGATATGTTATCTTTATGGCTCCGAATTTTTAGTTGAAGCTTAAATAACCAAATTGAAATGGGGGAGGGGGGTTGCAATAATAAATCATTTATTTATTTATGAATGCAAATTTAAGACATCTTAAGTTTTATGTATCAATAACTTTTATTGCTACATTTTTTAAAAATATGTATTGAATATAAAATACATATAAAATTAAGATTTCAGACTTCCTACTTCCTATTGTACAATAGTTTATAATATCTAATATTATCTAAGTTTTGTGTACTTCATACAGACAGTATGAGTATTCATAGAATAATGAGTTAATATGCAGAATTCAACCTTGCATATTTTTTTTTTTGTTGTTGTCCTCAGATCTTTTTATTATAATTAAACACCTATTAAATATGTTAAAGCATATAAACTCATTTATTCTATAAAATATTTGCATATGTTACTATATTTAAATATTGTATAGAATTTAGGTTTAATTCAAATGTATAATAATAAAAGACAAGAAAAGAAAAAGAGATAAACTTATAAAGAAAAAAGAAATTAATCATATTTATTATCAAAAAAATATTGTATTCAATTATAACAAAGTATAAAGAAGAATGTGATCAGAATATAAACTCATATTGCTTAATTTAAGAATAATTTTAAAAAAATCTTTTTTTTTTAATTATATAAGATCCAGTTATAATAACAAAATAGTAATTTATTTGCATATTTAAATATTGTTAATCTATTGTCCAGATTTTTTTGCCAATAACATGGATTGTTTTGATATAAGAAGATATGAAGTTTATTGCTCTAATTTTTATTTGAATACTATAAACCAGGATAATATTTTGAATTGGGTATAATTTTTGTTGACACGTTTTTATCTTGCCTTTGTGTGTGTGTGTGTGTGCACATATGTTTTACAAAACACTACCATTTAAGTACTAGTTGAAGAGATATTACTTTATCAGTAGTTATAACTAAGGATGTTTACATTCAATTATTAACAATAATTAGGTATTGTTCTGTTAGCGTATTGAAACCAGTTGATGCCATTGTTTCTAGGAAAACGCACATAAATATAACATTACCGGACCCACCACCTTATTTGTGAAAGAATAATAATAAGAATAATCATACGGGTTAATGTAATTCATTTATTTTCCTTATTAATAAATTACTGTAATTCTTTTTACAATTTTTTTTTAACCTATATGATAAAATGTCTGAGTATAAAAAATTTATCATTTATATCCAGAGACAAAAAGAAATTGTAAAAAGAATTATAGTAATTTATTAATTAAGGAAAATAAATGAGTTACATTAACTTGTACAATTATTATTCTTATTATTTTTTCACAAATAAGGTGGTGGGCCTGGTGATGTTACATTTGTGTGCGTTTTCTATTTAGTTATTGTTCTATTAGTGTGTTGAAATCGTTTGATGGTATTGATCCCATCCAAACACACATAAATATGCTGTTTAGTGAGCCACAGTCAAATCAAATAGACAACTTTTTTTTTCTGTTGTAATTAACAGCTTAGCTTTGTCTTGCGCAGTTTGTGCGAGTGCACAGAATACTATCTTTTAGCAATGTTAGCACTTTGCTGTCATATCATTACAGGGTGGATGGATTTAAAGTTTGCAGAACTATTGCAATCTGCATTTAAAAGTAATTATGGTACAACTTACTTAATATAGTATTAAAAAGTAATAATTATAAGTCCATTACCCCACTTCTAAATTCAACATGTAAGGTGTAAATAATCAGAAAAGGCTAGGAAAAACCACAACTTCACTGTTCTCCCGAAAAAAGTCACGGTTCGTGAGAACACCTACTAGAATTAAAATGTCTGACTGTAAAATTTTTCGTAATTATATCCAGAGACAAAAAGAAATAGTAAAAAGAATACATTTCTTAATCGTAAAAAAAAAATAATCGAATTGCAAAATTATTAATTATTATTAATAGATGTGCCATTAATGTTATCCACCATACCTTAGTCACATTTTCTTTCAAAGATAGCCATTGGAATAAATAAAGATTAATTTTTCTTTTCAAAAATGACCAAAAAAAAAAAAGTCAAATGCAGTTCAGTAATTAAAACATGCTCATTTCTTCCACAAGGATGTAGTTAGTTATCTGTCAAGCAATGATAGTAGACTTTAAAGTTTGCGATGAGCGGGAGGGGGATTTTCCCAGTGCAAACCATTGGCATACACGGGGAATTTTACTAGAATAGAATATTTGCAATAACATCTGTTAATTGATGTTTTAATTCTTGCGGATGTGAAAAGGCATACCATCGCCCCCTCCCCTCTTACATTGTAGGACTAAGATTAAATTTGAACATACTTGTTCAGTGTTTAAATTTATCATTGTAAAATTGTTAATCGAATAAATTTGACAGTAATTTATTAAGGAAATCAATCAATGAATTACGTTAACACATATGATAAAATGTCTGAGTGTAAAAAAATTTCTTGTAATTATATCCAGAGACAAAAGGAAATTGTAAAAAGAATTACAGTAATTTATTAAAGAAAATAAATGAATTACATTAACCCGTACGATTATTCTTATTATTATTTCATAAATAAGGTGGTGAACCTGATAATGTTATATTTATGTGCATTTTCCTAGAAACAATGCCATCAAGCGGTTTCAACATGCTGATAGAACATTACCGAAATTTAATTTGAAGAAGATAATGTAATGATCATGACAGCAAGAACAGGATCTGATTTTGTTTCTTCGATAATGAACAGATTTTTTTACAGATTGGCACTTGACAGAATTATGATGAAAGATCTAGAAAAGCTATTAAGAAATAAGGTTTTATTCGGGTTATGAGCAGACATGTTTAAATTATGCTTTTTTTTTTTACAACCAACAGGAGGCAGATATGGAAGTTTTCCAGATGAGAAGCAGAATAGGAAAAGATATTGAAGATTTTATCTGGGATAATGGAAGATCTTTATGATTCCAATAGTCATCCAAGAAGATGAATAAACATTGATATGTTATCTTTATAACTCTGAATTTTTAGTTGCTTAAATAACCAAACTAAAATTAGGGGGGGGGGGGATTACCAGTGTATTCATGGGTTAGAAAATGACATATTCTTAGCAATAATCAATCATTTCTTTATGAATACAAATTTAAGACATCTTAAGTTTTTTAAAAATATGTATTGAATATAAAATATATGTAAAATTAAGATTTCAGACTTCCTACTTTCTATTGTACAATAGTTTATAGTATCTAATATTATCTAAGTTCTGTGTACTTCGATACAGATAATATGAGTATTCATAGAATAATGAGTTAATATGCAGAATTCAACTTTGCAAATTTTTTTTGGTGTTGACCTCAGATCTTTTTATTATAATTAAACATCTATTAAATATATGTTAAAGCATATAAACTAATTTATTCTATAAAATATTTGCATATTTTACTATATTTAAATATTGTATAGAATTTAGTTTAATTCAAATGTATAATAATAAAAGACAAGAAAAGAAAAAAGAAATTAATCATATTTTTTATCAAAAAAATATTGTATTCAATTATAACAAAGTATAAAGAAGAATGTGATCAGAATATATACTCATATTGTTTTAATTTTAAGAATAATTTTTTAAAAAAATATTTTTTTTAATAATATAAGATTCACTTATAATAACAAAATAGTAATTTATTTGCATATTTAAATATTGTTAATCTATTCTCCAGATAAGATTGTGGACAATAGTTAAAGTGAATTCATTTTTTGCCAGTAATGTGGATTGTTTTGATATAAGAAGATATGAAGTTTGTTGCTCTAATTTTTATTTGCATACTATAAACCAGGATAATATTTTGAATTGGGTATAATTTTTGTTGACACATTTTTATCCTGCCTTTTTGTGTGTGTGTGTGTGTGCACATATGTTTTATAAAACATTACCATTTAGGTACTAGTTGAAGAGATATTTCTTTATCAGTAGTTATAGCTAATGATGTTTACATTCAATTATTGACAAATCATAAAATTTCAGTTACATTTTAGATTTAACCTTCAAGAGTTTTTAATTATGTCCATCTTTTAATATATGAATGTTTTCATATAATTTTAAATAAATAGTTTTTTTTTTCTAAAAATGGTCCATTAATTTTAGTGCACAAAATTCCCTATTCACTTTTTTGCTACTTATATGTTAGACAAGCACGTTTGTGATGATAGAATACCTGTACCTTTTTTCAATGGGACGGGTATGTTTGAGGCGGCAGAATGCCATATTAGAAAGTCACAACTATGTTTTTATTTAGTATCGTAATGTGTTTATTATTTTTGTGTACAAATTTATACTTTTTGTATTGTTAAAAATATGATTTTTTAATATGGCATTCTGCTGTCACAAACAAAGGTATGGCATTCTACGGTTACAAATACAGGCAGCAGTCTAATACATAAGTACCCTTTTTTTAAAAAAAAAAATCTTGGTTTATTATATGAATAATTTGTTTTTGTTTTATTCTTTTAGGATCATTTTCAAGAATTATTCCATTGCATAATTATCATGTATATTATTCATATTTTCTTTGAACTGTTTATACATATATATTCTTAATTTGTCTATATATATATAGTTTGTAAACTAGCAAATTTTTTTATTAAATATGATATTTAAGCTCATTAAATGACAGTCTTGCCAGATTGTTTTCAAAATGGAGAGTGGGGAGATAAAACTTAAAAATTGCATGATTTATTACATTAATTGATTTTTGATATAGTGAGATTTAAATTGTCAACAAAAATTAATTGTCAGTAAAATATTTTGAAATTAATAAATAAATATTGATCACTGTAAGTCAAAATATTCTAAAACTTGTTAAGCAAATATAAAGCATTGCCTTCAAATTATATGAAATAAATTGTGCTTAATCATTCTACATTTTTTAAACTTATTGTTTTTTAAAGAAAAAAAAAATATTTCCCCTATTTTTGGGAGGCTTCAATATTCTGGCAGTGAAGTGTGATTTATCAAGTAACTTTCTAGATATGCTTTACAACATGTGTAATGTTTTGTTGTGGCACATATATGCTTGTAATATTTTGTGATGTAAGTATTAGAATGTATTTTCTATCTAATTAATTTATCTTATGGTACATTCTTTATTTAGAAATTATTGCTTTTTTTTTTGTAAAATATCTAGATAATGTGTGAAAATAATATTAATTTTATACTTTAATTAAGAGCAACAATTAATATATGCACTCTGATGAAAACAGATATATATTTATAAAATTCAAATGGAAGTAACAAAACTCCTGGAAGCTATATACAAGTTATATTCATAAATCAATAAATGCAAAGAATAGAATGGATCACTTAATCTTTAAGCTTTCAATGTTTTTAAACATTCATTTATTGACATCATTGGAAATAGAATGAAATGTGTATATTAGCCTATTTAAATGAATGCTTAAAATCATAGAAAGTTTAAAAAGTAGCTGGTCCATTGTATTTTTTGTGTTTATTAACATATTAGTGTTGTTTATACTGGGTGTTGGGGATATTTTTCCATTTGAGTTTCGTATACTTTAGTTATGTATATTTAATATTTATATATACATTAATAGGCTATTAATACAAAAATGTAACATTAAATTTTGGTACAAACTGATATTCAATCACTATCATATTTGTTTAGCAATCTGATTTATTGCAGTGCCTATAGTAATATTGTAGTCTAATAAATAGTTATTGGAGATTGTATAATTTTGCCCATGTGATTTAAGTAGATCAGTTTTAAAATATTATTAATTGATTGATCACATAAAAATTTTAAAAAAATTATCTTCTATTTAAAGACCTCTGTATTTTAGCCCATTAACAGTGATGAATCCAAACTAAAATTTCTAGATCAGTTCCTATCTGGGGTGTGTGTGTGTGTGTGTGTCTCTATTTGTTTGAATGTAATTGTTATGCTCCACCTATCAGTTTGTTGCTCAAATTATATATATATTACATCCATATTTTATGACATTTTTAAAGGTTGGAATAATAAATATAGTATGTTGTATGCTTTATATTAACTTTTGTTTTTTTTAATAATTGAATAATTTGATTAAAAAAAAAAAAATTAAGCTATTTGTTTAACTTGTTATCTGTTCATTTAAAATAACCTTCATAATAACTATTGAGAGAATGAATAGGTTTTTTTTTTTTTGTCTTTAAATAACTTATCAATAATTCATCTAATAGTATTTGAATATATTTATTTAAATTATTTTTTCTTAAAAAAAAATCTTGAAAATTGATTTTTTTTTTTATTGATGTTTTTTTGTTGTTAATATTTTTTACATTGTGTAATTAAAAATTAACATTCTCATTCTTATATAAGATTAATTTTGGTATTGGTTTGTCAGAAGAGCCAATATAAAAGGCCAGTATTTACCAATTAAGTCAATACCTTTTGTGTTAAAACCAGTTTGTGATTTTAAAATTAACACATGTGAAATTATAATCTTTTTTAGATATGTAAATTAATACAATGTACAGGCTTACACATACCTGCACATATATAATGTAATATATAAGGGGTTTGAACTCAGACTTTCACACGACCCTCAACTCTCCATGCCATCTCATATTGCTGACCCACCTGATCATACACATGTTGAAAAGATAAATAATCACCAATATACATATTTCATGCTAAACCAGCAATCATCAGTTGATAGATTAATTTGTATAATCTAAAAATGTACAAGAAGACCATAGATTTTTTTTTTTTTTTAAATACATTATGATGGGCAAAGAATAAGACAGCAGATAGACATTTTATTTACATTTGCGTAGAAACCATGGCAATAATTTTAAAAAGTTGAAAAATTAACATCAGAAAGAAAGAACTGGAAATATTAAAAAAATTTATAGCTATCATACAAGAAATGGATCCAATTAATAATAGTCTTCTAGACCAGTGCCCTTAAACTGAACCATGACAGCTTATTTATTGTATTATTACAAATTGCTATCATCCCTGAAATTAATTATGATTTTCACATAATTATTGTTATATATTAGCATTCTGGGAAACAATATAATTATTATACTAACTATTACTAGAAATAGTATATTGAGACACTTTCTTACATTGAAATTACTTAAGCAGTTACATATTTTTTCTTCAATCTTGGTAACTAAATAATACTAGAATCATAATCTCATTATAATTGTATTGTCACCTGTAAATGCTCTTAATGTAAATGATTTTAAATATATCAATTATTAAAATTTATTGAACAGTTTAATATTACTCAGGAATTAATAAGTTTAAGGACAGAAAATGATAGATATGGCCTGCAATGCATGGACTTTGATTTCCATATTCTGCCACTCATACCACTGTATCAAACTGCATAGCAAATAAAGCATTAAGCTATTATCAGTAATGAAAAGGTTATAAAGTAATTGGATAATATTTTTTAGAATAATCATTCAGTCAAGTATTCATAATTTACCAAATGTTGTACAGTTTTAAAATCATAAAAAACAAGTAACATCAAATTTCCACAAAATGTAAGCAGCATAATTTTTTTTCAATTTTACTACTATAAAAGGTTAAGTAACAGATAAAAAATACATTGCGAGTGGCTTTTATATTCATCAGTGAAGAGCTTTGGATTTTGGATCAGTGATAAAAGCTATAGGCTTAAAAGTAGTCTGGGGATATTAGATAGGGCAGCACAGGATAGAAATTTAATAAGCACTATCATCTTGTATCTATTGTTATTTACTAAAGTTTATAGATTGGTGAAAAATTATGCTGTTATAATAGCAACATGTAAGCTAAAATCATCTGATGGGATCATCAGATGGCATTCAATTGGTTTAAATTTAACAGATATGAAAATCTCCCAGCTATAAATTAGATTATGAGTGATGGTCGGGTCTTTCATTTTATCATTTTTAATGCTTATAATTATTAAAATCCCATTCAATCCTCTGCTCTTTTGTATTATTTTATATTAGACTGAAGTGAGTCATAATCTCAAAATTTTCACCATATACTGAATATTTACTTTTCGCTTGCCTTTTAACCGAATATTTTTTATTTTTGCTTATCTCTTAGATTTTTTTTCTTCTTCAGTACAAGTTTTATAATTATTTTATTACCATTGTTATTATTAATATTTTCAGAATACCTACATTATCAGCTGATATTTGTTCTTTTTTCTTTCTTTGTTGTTAACAAAATTGTAGCTTCTTTTTTTCTTATTATTTAAAATGTTTATATTTTTCTTTTTAAGATTGTTTTTTCATTTAAATCTTCTGTTAATTATAGTGTGGGCTTTTTCATTATTGTATTTAAAATTAATCTTCTTAAGAGTTGGTATTTTTTTTGATAATGATAATTAACTATTAGCAAACATTTTTTTAATTTGCTGTTTTTAACCAGAGAACTCTGTTTACCAAATGGTGATATTATTCTTGCAGAATGAATGATACTGATGTAAGAGCTCATTGAAATTTATGAAATTGCATTAAGAGATTGATATATAAAACAACATTTTGGTATTGGTAGGAAATTTATATCTGCAATAAGAAAAAAAGATGGAATTATTAGTAAAAAGAGAAATGACATTATGAAATGGGTAGAAGACTTTTATCAAGAATTATATAGTAATAAAGAACAAGTACCTCCTATATCTATTACATTTTCCGAATTACTCAGCATTTTAAATGAAGAAGTCAGATATGCAATTAAATGTATGAAGAAAGGAAAGGCTTCAGGTGATGATGGAATTATAATTGATATATTAAAAGAAGCAGGTGAAGAAATAGAAATTTTTTTAGCAAAGTTATATACCAAATGTCTAAATGATAAAGATGTACCAGGTGATTGGAAGAATGCAGTAATAATATTAATATTTAAAAAAGGTGATAAAGAAGATATTAGAAATTACAGACCAAAATTTTTACCAAGATAATTACAACTCATCTACAGAGAACATTGAATTTTCGCCAACCAAGAGAACAAGCTGGATTTAAAAGTGGTTTTAGTACAGTAGATCATATCCAGGTATTGAGAGAAGTTATAGAAAGGACAAATGATTATGCATTGCCATTATGTTTTGGATTTGTAGATTATGAAAAGGCATTTGATTCTATAAACATTTCTTCAGTTATTAAAGCATTGGATCATCAAGATATAGATCCAGGATATTGTCATATTTTAGAGAATATTTATAAAAATGCAACAGCAACAATTAAATTACATAATGATACTGGAAAAGTCAACATTGAGAAGAGTGTAAAACAAGGTGACTCCATATCTCCAAAACTTTTTACAGCAGTGCTGCAAGAGTATTTTGTGGATTGAAATGGAAGACTAAAGGAGTGAAAGTAAATGGAGATTATTTCAGTCATTTAGATTTTGCAGATGATGTAGTTGTTTTTGCAAATAATGCTTCAGAGCTGCAGGAAATGTTGCAGGAATTATCAGATGAAAGTATGATAGTTGGACTAAAGATAAATGTTAAAAAGACTAAAGTAATGTTTAATCAATTTGCTCAAAATATGAAGATAAAGATTGATTATGATGAATTAGAAGAAGTTAACAGTTACAAATACCTTGGTCAGATTATTAATGCAGATGGAAACATAATGGATGAAATTAATCATAGAATTAAACTTGGTTAGAGTGCTTTTGATAGAAGTAACTTGATACTAAAAGGAAATATGCCTATGTGTTTGAAAAGGAAGGTTTTTAACAAATGGGTTTTGCCAGTTCTTACTTATGGACCTGAGACTTGAACACTTAATAGAAGAGCAATACAGAGACTTCAGACCACTCAAAGAAGCATGGAGAGATGCATGCTGGGAGTAACAAGAAGAGATCGAAAATGCAATGTATGAGTAAGAGAACAATCAGATGTTAACTGACCTCATTGAAAAAAATTAAAAGATTGAAATGGAGTTGGGCTGGTCATATTGCTAGAAGAGATAATAGATGGATAATTGAAATCTTAAACTGGATTCCAAGAGATTGTAAGAGACCCAGAAAGAGACCACATGTGAGATGGATGGATGAGATGAGCAAGTGTGTAGGGGTGATGTGGAGAAGAGAAGCTAAAAATTGGAGATGGATTGAACTTGGAGAGACCTTCATCCTGCAGTGGATTGATAATGGTTGATGATGATGATGATGTAGTTGCTGATTTCTACTGCATTCATCAAATATTGTTATCAGGTCATAGGAATCTAGCTTAGCTACTTATTCTAGCACTTAATATAACTAATATTTTTACTGTAAACTTTTGATTTTTTTGAGCTCTAATGTTTTTCAACATTCTTTACTTTGATACTGATAATAGATTCAGTGCCACCTCCACCAAATTAGTTTCTCTTCCCTTATCTTTTATTAAGTTTTTAGTTAAAATTGTTACTTTAACAGGTTTTTTTTTTTACAATTTCAAAATTTTAACCCAGAGTCTGCATTGTCATAGTATATTAATATACATTTATTTATTTTCAACTTAGATCTCCTGAAAAGTTACATTGTATATTCTTGTTTTTAAATATATCCTTATCACAATATAGTTTTATCCATAAAACTTTATCAATTTTTCTTATCTTAATAAACTTTTTCCCTCTAAAGCTTTTTTTTTAAAAAAAATTATAGCCTTGAAGTGTCTGATTTCACATTCTACACTAGGTCTTTTTTGTACAAGGATCACTAAAACAATAATCATATTTTTTTATCCACTATTTTACAAAATACAACTATTCACTGTAGCAGTCTTTCAAAAATGATTTATAACATTCAATGAAAACAATTATTTATTCATTGTAAAATAAAATAACAAAATTCATATCATGTAAAAAAAAAATTAACATTTATTCATTGCAAGATTATAAAATACTTTGATCCCATAACAAAATGTATCCAAAATAAATTGAGAATATGCATTAGGTTAACTAAAATATTTTATTTATGGTGTGTATTCACTATTAATAAAGCAAAATATCACATGATTCCATCACATGACATTAGCTTACATATTGCTGTTATAGTAGCATAATTTTTCATGATCCCTATGCCACTTACTGTAAGCTTTGCTAAATAATAATAATAGATGTATACTTATTAAATCCCTAGCCTGTGCTGACTATCCAATACCCCTAGATTAGTTTTAAGCTTATGGCTTTCATGGGTGAGGGGCATTTGATCTTAGGCCAGTGCTCCTGGATTTCTAGGATCTAATGCATTCTCCTTCCAGCATCTGTCTTTTATCTCTCTTATACTATTAAACTATCAGCCCAAACTAAAAAACATATAATGGTTTCAATCTTGCATAATCATATAGATCTGAAAGGAGGGTGTATTAAATTCTAAAAGTCCAGATGCACTGGTCCGAGATCCAAAGCTCTTCACTGATAAAAGCTGTAAGCTTGAAACTAATCTGAGGATATTGGATAGGACAGCACAAGATAGAGATTTAATAAGCACTACCATCTGAGATCTATTATTATTTACTAAAATAGAGATGGTGAAAAATTATGTATGTTCACAATTGCATTACGATGCTGCCATAATTTGAAGCAACATTTTATCTTATGATAAAATTTCACTTTACCGCAAAAAAAAAGAGTAAAGCTTTTGTTTTTATATAATTTCAGAAAAAAAAAATTCCTATAATAAAGTGTATCAAAATTGAATTAGAGAATATACATTAATTTTAGTTTTGTTTAATGTGTTCATTATTACAATAGAGCTTATGCAGTGATTACATCATATGAAATTTTAGTTTGCAGCAAAAATAGAAATAATAATGATATAATAAATAAAGTGCATTCAAAAATAACATTGTTAGCTCAAATACATTTTTTAAATATTTGCTTTATATTTAAATACTTCCATGATTATTATGGTCTGTCACTGATGTCATTTCAAGTAATATGGCTATTGCATATGACCAAATATGTAAAATTTCTGAAAAACAATGAAAGCTTAACTATTGAATTGTATTAATAACTAGTTATTTATACAGTATATTACACAAGTTTGTGTTTGTTTAATAATATGCTAAGTTGAATATTTATTCATTAATTATAATTTTATAACATCTTTTGAATCTGTAACAAATTATTTTTTTCTTTAGTATAAAATCATTGTAGTTGCTTAGATTTATAAATTGTTTTACAAGGTAAAGATGTATTAGTCTAATTTTTAAAAATAATTCGTCAATTTTTGAGACCCAATAATTAATTTCATTATTATTTTCTTTAATAGATATTTAAATTTGTATCCCAGATCTTTTAGCACAATTTTTAATTTAACATTAGCATATTATATTATTAAGAATCCCCCCCCCACATCTTTTTCCAGTTTATTTATTATTATTATTATTATTTTGCCTTTTTTATATCAGTTTTACAAATTATAAGATCAACATTAGTATTTCTATTTTCTTTACTTTTTAAAATGGCTCCTAACAGATACCTTAATTTTTTATATAATTGGACAGTCAATAGCAAAGCTTATTATTGTACTAGAAATTTCTGAATCAGTTCTCAGCTTGAAAATAATACACACTTATATCTCCCCCCCTCTCCCATTAAAAAATTTGCTTTATTTTTATCACTGCATCATTACTATTCTCTTTTGTTGATATTCCAATAATTTTGTATGGCCTTTATCAAAATCTACAAAAATATATATGGGCATATGTTTATATTGCAGATAAATGAATATGGAGGATTTTTCATGTAAATAACTACAGAAATATGTTTTAACAATAACGTTATTAAATAACCTCCAGATGAAATTGATAACCCAAACTAAATCACTTACTTGCTCTAGTAACCAGCTTGGAAAATTCCCATATTCATTTGAGTACATCTTAATTAATTTATGAAAATATTTAACACATACATATTATATATTTTAGCAATCAATAAATTATATTAAAATTTTTAAAAATGTCAAACATAACTACAAATTCCATTTCAATAATCAACAGTTATATACTTGAAATAGAAGAAACTGCAACTCCCAGTGAACTATGTATAAACTAATAATCACCTGTCAGTAAATGAAGAATAGAATAATATCACCTTAGCTCTGATCCTGTTTAAACATTGACATGTTATAATGTAAAGAGTGAAGTATGTATATTAGGTTGATTTAAGTATGATGCAAATAGTTGTGCAATACTTAAATTAAACTAATATACATAATTCTTGTTTTGTATTATGTTACATCAATAAATGTATGCTTAAATACTCTCAGAACTAAAAAATAAATGGTATCATTCTATTTTTTTTGTTTATTGACAGGTAATTATTAGTTTATGCATAATGGGGGGGGGGGTGCAGTTACTTCCTTTTCAATATATTTGTATCAATTTAAATCTTTAAATAAATTTTGACGTTATTAGTTTTTTTATGAAATATAAGTAAATTTTAAATATAAAAATATTGTAATATACAGAATTATGCAGCAAATGGTTAGTATTTGTTAAACAAGATTGTCAGATGTATTTTAAAATCCTAGTGAATTGAATTATTTTAGATAATATAATGTTCTGATTAATGACAGTAAAGATTTTAAAAAAAAAAAAATGGATTCAGTATCAATAGTGATTCAATATCCGAAATCAGTTTGATGATTCAAAATGACCTTTAAGAATATTTGGATATCTTCTATTTGTTGACCATTATTGAATGACTATCTAAATTATGCATTTTAAAAAATCACAATGATCGATGATAGTAATTGTCTGAAAGTTAGAATGAGTAGCATAATTATTTTAAGATCTCATAAATAAATCAAAAGAATATCATTGAGCTATTGTTAAAGTAATACTGGTTTTTTTTTTTAAAAAGTGTCATAGCATCGGCCGGGACACGAACCCGCAACCCGGGCAACTGCCTGCAAGTGCAAGGCAGTCGCGCTGACCTCTTGACCACCAATGCAAGACAAAGTAGTACTGTTTTGGCAACAGATTGTTGACATTCTACTGGTTTATTTGAGTGTGAGGGTTCTGGGATATGTGATTTACATATAGTAACGCCATAGCTGTTGATATTTATGGTTCATGTATCCACAAATGCAAGTAGTGCATTTGTTAATATTGTGCAACTGCTGTAATACTATAAAATATAAGTATATTTAATGAGTGCATTTTTAAATAACTTTTTATTATGTTATCATTCTAAAATTCCTTGGGGGAAAAAAAACAAGATAATATCTCAACTTTTAATACTGAATACATTCTAATTTTATTTATAATGTTAGATAATCTCATATTGTTTATTTATATTTTTCAAAAATTAATAATAGATCACAAATAATACTAATTTATTTTTTAAATCTAAAATATGTAAATTTTATTAACTGTTAGGACAAAGTTGTTTGTCTTTTAATTACTCATAGATATATGTATACTACTTATAATATCTGTTTTATATGTTATTAAAGTTTAATTTACTTTTAAGTGAGATGTGTTTTTTTTTTTTAATTTATTTAGCTTTGAGATAGTATTTCATAGTTTTATGGATCGATTTTTTTTTTCCAAAACGACTGTCCATTTTGTCTTTGCTTTTATTTTTAAAGGAATATAGCAAAAAAAGTAAATCAATATTTTGCTTTCAAAGTACTGTATATTTTCTAACATAGCCGAATTCTTTTTGAATGAATTATTTTAAGTAAATTTTTTTTATTTTCGTATCAAATGCAGTAATTGATTAACCAGAGTCGTTTTTCGGTTTTTTAAACTGTGTGTGTGTGTGTGTTTATGATATGAGTTCTATTTCATAATATTACAGACATCTTTATCCTAAATCTTGGTAACTTTTTTCTAAATTATTTTTTCTTTAATTTTCAAATAATTATATATATATCTCTTAATCATCATTCTTTAATGTGATTAATTAGAATTGCTTTTATGTATTTCAGTTTGTAAAATAATGAAATGTTTAATTAAAAAAACTGATGCATACATTTGAGATCCCTCCCCTCCTCCTTGTCTCTCATTGTACTTTGTCGTTTTTGAATACTTAGAGGCAATTTACTGTAATTAGGTTCCAAACTAAGATTACATAAGAAAAGATTAAAGAAGAATTTGATATCCAACAAAATTGTTAAAGAAAAACAAGTACTTTCAACATTTGAATTCTCATTATATAATATAATTTCGTTTTAGTTAGTAAAAAAATATTGCTGTGGGGGAGGGGGGATGCTAGGGGTTAATTGAATCTTATTTGTGTGATCATATATAGTTATTAGAAAATAAAAAACTTTTTATAATAAATTCTCATTGTTCAATTTTTTTCCTATTTATGAACTTCTACTCATGAATTGTGTTAATATTGGATCTATTAGATTATTTGTGATATATATTATTTTATTAAATTTAAATGATTGCATTTTTTTATACCTCAAGAATTATTGATGTCAATTTTTTTTTTAGCAATTTGAGTGTCATTTGCATAATATATACTCTAATCATTGATGATGCCATTGTACAAATACAAACTATATCAGAATATGCTAATCAATAAATTCATTTTTTTCTATTAAAAAAAATCAAAAAACAAAAATATATATTGTAACCTTTAGCTTTGTCAGTAAAGCTAAATTTCTATCCATCTAATTGTTAGTTTTGCCAATAAATTAATTTTTATAGCAAGCCAACTCATCATATCAGGGCTTGGTACTTAAATGTTAATTCATCCTCTTAAGTCATTTTTATAAGTCTTAATTCTTTTTAAAATAATTTTAATATTTTTACTATAGTGCTTTAAAAACCCATCTGTAGTTGTAAATGACTACAAATGAGCTAGTGTTAGAAAAATATTAAAAGTCAAAGCTATTTTAATAAAGATACTAGTGTATAAAAATCAATGTTAGAGTTAAACTTTAAAGCTAAATTCGAGTCTTTAATGTTCATTATTAGTATTTAAATTACTTGCTTTTAAAAATGCATTTTATTTAAATTGTTTGTTAATAAAAAGCATATTTTTATTAATGCCAGTTGTAATAAAGATTAAGTCAATTAAATAAGTTTTAGTTAATTAAGAAAGATAAAGAATTATTTTATTAGTAAAACTATTAATTTTAAAAATAAGAAAAGCAGTAGTAAATATGTGGAGTGTGCGCATACTTGGATAATAAATTTCAATTTTAACTTCCTAGTTGTAATATTAAAGTTATTCTTAAATATTTATTTTAAAAACATTTAATAATAGAATATTCTGAGAAACTTCACTTATATTAATTGTATAAGTTTGTTTAAAAAAATAATATAAATTAATATTCTATTTAAAATAATATTTACTAAGGCTGTAACCTTAGGAATAAGCATCTGAAAAATTCGAAGGTAGGGACCTCTACAGGTCTTAAAGCTTGTATTTAAGACCTGTAGAGGTCCCTACCTTCGTATTTTTCAGACGCTTATTCCTAAGGTTACAGCCTTAGTAAATATTACTTAATATAATAATGTGCGTTTAATAAAAAATTTATAATTACATATTTAAATTAATGTAATTTATTACATAATATATTGGTTTATTTTCATTATAATAATTTTTAGTTTTTCTTAAAGTGGAATATTTTAATTAAAAAGTTTAGAAAGTTGTGTAAATGAGTTTATTTTTTGTGATGTCGCCTGGGCTACCAGTTAATCTTTAAACTTTAATGAACCAAGATCAAGGAAGGGGTGGGTCTAAAGGACAATTTCATCCAACAAAATTAGCTACATGATTAACAATATAAATAGAGGAAGATTTGCACACATGTGCTTACTTACTGGTTATTTTTTACTTTAAAATTTTCTATTCAACTTGGGTAATGATTAATTATTAATTTTTATTCAGTTTAATTGCTTATAACAAATTTTTATTTGTACTTAAAGTAAAACATGTATTGCTAATTAATTTTCATCTATGTACTAAAGTTCTAAGCTGAAATTACTAAAAGAAGTTTAAAGTCTACATAGCCAAAAAACAATGGAAAATTTATCTACATATTTAACAGTAATTGTCAAGTTATTTCTATATAAAATGTACATTTCAAGAAAATTCTCCATTATTCATCATTATTACATAAGAACTTTTATTGATTCTCATTAATAGGAGACAGTATTATCGATTTAATATTTTATATACTAGAATATTAAGGCTGCTAAATACTTTATGTTATGGTTGGTATTTTAAAGCAGTTCTTGATAATAATAAAAATATTTTTGCTAATAACCGTATATGATGCTAAAATAATAAGTTTGCTAAAAGACTTTCAAATATTTTAAATATTCTTCAGCAATGTATATTTAGAAGTATCTTTATTTTAGTATTGTTATCTAAAATAATGATTTTCTTCAGAATAGTTCATCTTTTAATAAATAGACTATTTAAATTCTGGATAATTGAAATTGTTTAGTGATAATGGAATTTAATAAATTGCTTGCTTGAATTTTGAAATGACATTTATTTATTTATTGTTATCTTAGTGGCAGATTCGTTCACAAAATTTTGTCATACCTATTTCAGACTAGAGATAGGAAAATATTTCCTAAGTCCCTGAAATTAAAATTATTGACTTACACTTTTGTCTGAAAATTATCCCTTAACTATTTAATTTAAAAATAATCTACAATAGTAATGGAATATTTATTCAAAAGTTATTGCTGTTATTATCAAATTAGGATTTATACTAAATAATTGGAACCCTCGTATATTCCATGAATGAAATATAAATGCTTGTTAAATTAATTATTATTCAAATTTATTATATACTTATCTTGTTTTATTACAAATCTGTTCTACAATAAAATCTGCATTTTGTCCAAGAATATGTGCTCCTGTACATTGTCATTAATTTATATTTTCCAAAGAATTAATGAAAAATAATTATAATATTGTACAAAATATTGACAACATCTTATTTAAATATTCTTCATGAGAACTGAATGGCCATTAATGTATTGTGTGTGTGTATGTTAATAGGAAATATTTCAAATGCTTTATATATAATTTAAATTTGCTGTGTTTTCAACAAAAAGGAGAAAATATTGGTATTTGCAGAATGGTAATTTCAGAGCCTGTATCATGTTAAATGGTAGAACCTTCAAGATGAAGGACTTTTTTGGGGTCATCATGGTATGATTGTAGTATAAAAATATAGAACTTGTGATAATGCTAATATTAAGAAAAGCTTTCTTTAGTGAAATGAAGCTAATAATAGTTATTTATTATTTAATCTGTAAATTTTATATTATTCATATCTGTAAACTTTAAAAAGTATTTCTCCTCTGTAGTGAATTGTAGATTGCCAAGATTGTTATTTATTTAATTGTCTTTATTGTCAAAATAAATGTTGTTTTTAATGTTAAGTATGTCTTATAGTATTTATATCATCATTAACACATATCATCCAGAAATCTTAACATTATATAATCTTATGCAGTTATCTTATATGTTGGTCATGAACATAAAATTGAATATCATAATTACTTTGTTCAAATTGGTCTGTAGACGTTAAAAAAATCATCTAATACATACATATTACTTTTGATTGTATGTCAAATTAGATTTAGTAGGAGTTGTTAGTAGGATATCCTGAGTAGTCATAAAATTCCTTATCCACTCATTATGTCTGAATGAAATCCTAATATTTTTCTTTTATTCCAAATTAAGAATTTTTCCTATATTTTATTTTAATTAAAATATTTTCTTTAAAATTTCAGTTAGGTAGACATCTTATGGATAAGAATATGTCTTACCATACTATTACTAGGATTCCATGCATTGCCTAATTCTTAAATGAAAGAAAGAGTAAATTTTTAATATTATAAATATTTAATTAAAGAACCCTGAGATTTTAGTATTACACAAATGAATATGAAAGAAATTGTTTTGTAAAAGAAATTCATTTTGAGAAATTATATGGCACAAATATTAGAAAACATATGTTATTCATTCAAAAATTAAATGATCTGATCATGGCAATGTGATGCTGGTGATTGTTATTAGGCATGATATAGTGAGAAGAGATATTAGATGATTTAATATAACCTAACCATTCTATGATATATGCTTCCAGTATTAAGAGCCTCCCTATAATTTGTGAAAGTGAGTTGAGAATTCTCTTAAAAATGTTACATATTATATTGATAATATTTATTTATTGTTATTCTTACCTGTGTGGCTTCTTTTTATTGTAGCATATAGTATTTTGTATCCTCTCTGAGCTTATCGTATAGTGTATAATGTTTATTGTTATTTTTAGATATTATATGATTTGGATATCATTTTATATTGAATAAGTGTTTAGTGGCATTTCATTCTTTTCATTAGGTTATAATATGTATATAATATTTGAAAAAGTTAAAATAATGTATAATTTTTTTTCTTTTTTTTTTTTAAGAAATGCTTTTATTCACATAAACATACTAAAAAGTAGAAAATTAATTTTTCTTCAGCTTTCACAAATAAAAGCATGGGGCATACTTTAATATAATAGTAAAATGGCAAAGAATATTAACTTTAAAATATTAAATTATAATTCTTGGTTGATAAAAAATCCTAGAATAATTAGTAGAAAGTGGAACTAAGACTATTTCTAAACATGTGTGTACCACATTTTTATTAGCATAAGCTGAAGAAAATATATATTTTTACTTTTTAATACATTTATATAACTAAAAGCATTTTTTTTTTCTTTTTCTATTTTTTGGTTTTATATTTATCCAAACAGAAAGTAAATTAAATAAAAGCATATAATAAATAAAATAAAAAGGTTAGTTCATTTAGTTTTCAACAACATTCAGCATTAAACTTTATATATAAAATTGAAAAATGTAACATTTTGCTGAAATTATATGTACACTCTAAAAAAAAGTATCATCTTTGGAAATACATATTTTACCTAGATTAAAAATTAGTAGGTGGATGAATATTGAGTTATAAGATTGTTTGCAGATTGATTAAATAAAGCATATAATAAATTAATAATAATCGATGGTAAAAACTTTCATCCAAAGAAATTTTAGTTAGGTCTTGACTTAGGCTATTAGATGGAGTAAATACAATCACATAACAAATTGAATTAGCAAACCAAGAAGCATATAAAAAAATTAATTAGCAGAATAAGAAGTATATAAAAAAATATAATTCCACAAAGCAGTTAGAATGCTCATTTAAAGTCATTGTAAATAATCCTTATCTGTCACTATTTAAAAAGAACTTGTAATAGTGCTTATTCATGTAGGATTTGTCATAGTTTCAGTTATTTGAAATATGCACATAATATAAGCAAAAAGCTTTGCTAATTGCTCAACAAGTTTTGTGATAAATGCTTAGCAAGAGAAAGCATTTAAAATATCGCTATCTGAAAACCACATCCAATCCCTTGACCAATGTTTTCATGCTTTTGGCACTCCTCAGAGAGGCGCTAGGGTAGTTTCAGACACTAGATCTAAAAATACCAACCCAAAACCAGTATTTATCTAAGAGTTAACTATTGAGTAGGAAAAAAAACACATATTAGTTTTGAGCACGCATTTTGTTTCTGGCAAATTGTCATTAAAAGATTTCTATTGCCAAGTGAGAAGCAGTAAAGAGCCTCACTGGCTAAGCCTGATGAATGGCCACTGTATGCAAATTTAAGCCCTGGAAATTTTGGTCATTCAACTATCAATCACTAGTAGGAATACGTTGACCCAGCGACGATGTCCAAACACATTGTGTAGGCTATCTTTAAGATGAGAAATATTTTAAAATATTTTTTGTTTATTGAAAATATAAATATGTTATTATTTTTATATTTTCAAACGTATTTCCATTCTCTGCACATATTGTTTTATTTTTTAGTTTCATTTTTAAAATAATTTTTTTTTTTTATTTTCATGTTTTTAAATATATTATTTGTTTTTCAATCATTGCCTGATGTGAAAATATATTAATTTATTGTTTATATTCTAAATAAATAATACTATTTTTATTATTTTCAAACATTATATATTTTTCTTTTGATTTTTTACAAGGAAAAAACTTAATGATTGTCTTATTCTGGTATTTTTTTTTTTTTTTATGTGTCATAGCATCGGCCGGGAAGCGAACCCGCTAACCCGGGACAACTTCTTGTAACGCAGTTGCGCTGACCTCTTGACCACCAATGCTTGACTATTCTGGTATAGTTTGGTATGTTTGTGGTGATTCCGTCAACGAACAAATACAGTATCAAAAAATACCTCATTGAAGTTTACTTTTTACATTTCCCATAAATAATCAAATTATCCAATATTTTATCATATATATATTTGAATATCTTTGATTTTTTTAAATTATAATCCATCATTGAATAAGTGTACATTCAACAAAATACTTATTTAATTTTTTTCTAAATACCTTTATAATAAATATTTTCCAGTTTTTTAACATTTAAAAATTTTACTTTATCCAACTAATCCATTTTTTCTTCAGTTTTATTTTTATATCCACTTGACAAAATCTAAAATGCTTTTTTTAAAAGTGTTTCTTGTATATATTCACCGCTGAAGGATCAAACAGATTTACTACTAGCTTTCTTAAGTCTGACTTTTCATTATTTTCACAATATTTTAATTATATCTATTTTTTTTTTCATTTCCTTTATCTTCACTTATCAGAGTGGATTTAATTAAAAATGTAATATAATACTGCATTTTATTGCAATCTGCTCATATAACATCTTTCTATTGTATTTCATCTCAAATAATTAGACATTTGGTCAAATTCTGATTATTTAGAATAAATTATGATGACATCTCATATCTTCCACAATAACTAATAATTGCATCTTGATTTTTTTTGTGTGTGTGTGTAAAATGTTTAATAGTTCTTTATTTAATACAATATATTAGAAATAATATTCTGCTTTATTTTTTTATGTACACTTTTAACTTGTGCTGTTTTTAATCTTTCAGGATAAAATCGTGTAACTCAATTTTTACTCATCAGTTTCTTTGAAACTTTGCATACATAGGTATTTCCAATAATAAACCAATTTTTAGAGTTTGCAAACAATTTTAGTTAAAAAAATTAATGAAAAAATTATATATATGCTAATGATATCTAATAGGATTTTTTACAATTTAAAACTGAATGATTAATTGAAAACTTTATTCATTGATTTTTTATTTATTATACAATTTTATTTTATTTAATCTGTTGGGTTTTTTTTTTTTTTTGGTTTTTTAAAACTTTCTCTCTAGATAAAATCTAATTTAAATAAATTCATCTCATTTTGATAATTCAATGTTACGCATATAAAACTAAAAAATAGATGATAAAAGATATTTTAAGGAAATGCTTTTATTTATATAGATGCACTAAAAAGTAAAAAATAAATTTTCATCAAGATTCACAAATGAAAGTGTTGATTGCTCAAGCTTAAAAATATTCTAAGTTATATTTTACATAAATAGAAATTAGATATATCTT
Source organism: Epiperipatus broadwayi (assembly GCA_028023455.1). Taxonomy (NCBI): domain Eukaryota; kingdom Metazoa; phylum Onychophora; class Udeonychophora; order Euonychophora; family Peripatidae; genus Epiperipatus; species Epiperipatus broadwayi. The sequence continues at coordinate 1,153,943 of JAQFVV010000051.1, forward strand.
TTTTATATACTTAATAGCAAAACAGTGAAGAATATTAAATTTAAAATGTTAAGTTATAATCATTGTGTGATAAGAAGCCCTTAAAAATTGATAGAAGGTGTAATTAAGATAATTTCTAAATATGCGCACCCCAAGTTTTTATTTGTGAAATAAAATTAGTTTTTAGCATATATAAAAGCCTTTTTAATTTTTTTTCATATTTCTAATTCAGTTCTAACAATCCCATGTACAGATCCTTATTTTATTTTTTTTATTTTTTTAGCATTTTGAATAAATAATAACAAAACAATAAAAATTCATTTTACTGAGAAATTACTGCAAAAATAATACCTATAGCATTTGGGTTTTTTATATTTATTTTTTTGGTAATTGATCATTAGCAATGAAACATTTAATAAATGTATAAAAAAATAAAGAATTTGTAATAATATCTTGCAAAGTAAAATCAAAAACATCTGCCAATTACAAAATATGGTTTTAGTGATATTACATGATAAACTTTTCACTCAAATAAAATACTTCTCTTAATAGGTTATCAAATTTTTTTAATTGTCCTATTTATTGTTCTATCAACTATCTGGAGACTGAAGAAACATTAAACATGTCAAACAATACCAAATGTACCCTCAGTAAACAAATGACACAAACATGCAGGTAAAAAAATGTTTTAAAATATTTAACATCCATCCTAATCTCTACAACAAAGATAATCATGTTTAATATTACAGATATTAATAAATAAAAAAATCATAACGTTTTTGCTACTTTAAATCATTACATACAGTGAAATTCATACATCCCTATATTTTTCTCCAAACCCCTTTAGTTCAATGGACAATAAATCACACTGTTTGTAAGCTTTGTTTTCATTACATGTTTACTGTACTGTTCTGTTGTAACAGGCAATGTCCCACTTTAATGTATAGATTTTATTAATCTTTGCGAAGTCACCATCAAATGTGAATGTAACCTGAAGTCAATACCAGTGATGTACATTTAGTCACCATCGAACGTATATACAAACCAGAATCTGGATACATACCAGTAGTGGAGGTGAATTTAATATAAATTTCATTTTCTTAGTTAAATTGCCAATAGGAGAGTCAATACATATAATGATTTTATTGTATATCATTTTATTCACGAATCAGAACAAATAGATGATCACCAAGCACTAAGATAATATCGGTTATCTATTCGCTGTATTTCTCTGATAAGGTTTACCTCACTTTCCCTGGTGTATGACTTATTGATCTCAAGCTCCAATCTACTGATTACAGTAAAATTACATATGGGTAACCTTCATAGATTGCTTCCCTTTTTTTTACTTGAAGGGATTTGCCCGACCCATGCTAACCCAGTATCTCAGGAAGGGTAATTGTTGCACCATTGGAGAAAATGAATGTATCACAAGCAAGGAGATATAGTTTGTAACTGGGCTCCTTTTAATATACATAATATTTCTGAACTGGATATTTATGGAATAGGGTTATTAAAATCTAATTCTAATGTTTCACTATACCCCATTTTTCCCGCAACCCCAAAAGAAAAAATGAAATTGAACTAACAACCTCATTATTTCTGGCCATCTGGATTTAGCCTACATTCGCACATATATGTATTGTTTCAGTAAGTACATATTAGCTGGAAAATAATTATCTTGTGATTATTATGAGAAGATACATACATTTCCTTTATTTAATGACATTTAATAAGGTTGACTAATATAAGACAACAACATAAATTAATGCAATATATCATTGTAAAACAGAATCAAAAATCCAAGAGCAATTTATTAATAAGTACAAATACTGGGAAATTTATGAACTAATAAATGAAGATAATAACACAATTGCTTTGGAACTGATATTGAATAGCTTCACGCTCTTAGATCTAACCACTTCAGCTTCACCTATTCATACATAAACGTAGGTTGATGTAAAGAAGGGTTCCCCTCTTTTCTTCACAGTGTAAGCTTGTGATTAAGACCTGTAGAGGTCCCTACATTCGCATTTTTCAGACGCATATTATCGAGGTTAAAGCCTTAGTAAATATTACTTAATATCTTAATGTGCGTTTAAATAAATTTATAATTACAACTTTAAATTATCGTAATAGATTTCTTACTATAAGATCTTTCCATTGACTCTTTGTAAATCGAAAGATTTTGCGAGTAATAATGTATAATAGAAATTGTGGACTTAATCAGTGAAATATTGAATAGCTTCATGCTCTTAGATCTAACCACTTCAGCTTCACCTATTCATATATAAACGTAGGTTGAAGTAAAGAAGTGTTCCCCTCTGGGTTCCCCTCTTTTCTTCTCAGCGTAAGCTTGTGATTAAGACCTGTAGAGGTCCCTACATTCGCATTTTTAGACGCATATTATCGAGGTTAAAGCCCTAGTAAATATTACTTAATCTATTATTATAATTGTGCGAATTTTTCACATATGTTAGTGGAGCTATAATTATAATTTAAGATTTAACAGATTAGCTTATCGCTTTCAGGATTAAGTATTCAAATCCCATACTTATAGCTTTAAGAATGAAGATTCTGTTGTGAATTGTTCTACATATATGCAAATGAGCTTGAATTTTTAATTAATTAATCCATTGTTTGGAGAGAGTAAAGCATGCCTCTCTTCTATTAATGGTACTGAGGTCATTTACTATGTAATAAGCCTTTTTGACTTTTCTTTTGGTATCACTCTTCTCTGTACAAATTATTTGGGCAGAACTGGGTTTAAATAAGTGGCCTGTAGCTGCATAGTGGTCCCAGAAGATTGATGTTTTTTCATTTTTATTTTTTATTCTATTATATGCATATGTGTTGGTAAACTCTTATATTGATGTTAGCCAGAGTCTTGCCATAATAAGATGCATTGCAGCCTAATTGAGGGCATGCTATTTTATAGACCACGTGAGGGGCTTGATCTTTTTCTACTTTATCCTTGAAATTATTTGTCGGTTAGTGTTGGGAGGTGTTCTGAAGCTACATTTAAAATCATTAGTCAGTTTATATCTTGTTTAAAAATAATAAAGTTTACTAACTTCAAAATTTAAGTTTTTTAAAAATAATTTAATAGGAAAAAAGTTTATATTTTTTTATAATATTAAACATGAGAAAGAATTGTTGAAATTTTAAGAAATAACATTTTTTTTAAAAAATTAGTAATTGCCAAAGGAATTTTTTTTTGTCTTAACATTGATATTTACTTTTTATAAAAAATAATATCTAATCAAAATTGTTGTGTCCATATTTCATCAAGATGCTGGTCACTAGTAATCAAAGAATTGATTTATTTATTTTTTGCCTGTTTTCCGCTGTAATTGTGAATAGATATTTTAAATTTATCCTTATATAGTTTTGTAGTTACTACCCACACCTTGGATATTGGTGGTTAGGTAGATATCTGTCGTGTGACTATTGGAATTTTTAAGGGATTTAATTTGGAATGATCATGTTCAGTTTATTTTTGATCTCTTAAGATAAAAGTAAATGAGAATGTGAGAGGATTTGAAAAACATTTGGTTGACAATTCATTTAAGTTAAATCACACCTAAAAAATAATAATAATAATAAACATGATTTTGTTGTTTCGAAGACTGTGATTTTTGAGTACTAAAGTGAGAGGTTGAGCCCAGATGCTCCAATCAATAGACTAAATTAAAGAGCTTACTAAAATCTTTTAGTCATTGAATCAGCCATTTCATCATCATGCTAAATCACACAGGGTAAAAATGTTAAATGATTAAGAGATTGGGTTAAAAATAATAGTACATTGAGGATTGATTGTGTTTGGTATATCAATAAATTAGTTTATCTCTTAACTTGGTTTTAATTTTTGACTAAAAGAAAAAGCAAGGATATGTGACATTTAAGAAAAATTGCTGAATTTTGAAACAGCAATTTAATATTAAATTCCTTCATCTAATATTAATTGTTAAATGTTTTAGAAAAATTCAAACTTTATTCAACCTTTTAAAATGCATTCAACTATTGGTTAGAGCATATAGATTAATGTATGACCCAATGTTTTGAGTGATATTATTCGCTCTTCAGGTGTTGTTGGCCTGACCAGTGGCAGTACTAGTAAGGGAGTCAGACAAACCTGGGACTTTTTAAGTTTATGAATATTGAATTTAAGGCAATATTCTGGGTGTTAAATTTATTCATAAGTTCTACATTCAAGTATTTTAGTTTTAAAATTAAATATTTTTAATGTTCTAAACATATTCCATACTGAATAAAAAAAAAGAGGTATAATTATAACGTGAGTGTGTTTTTTTTTCATCATACACAGAATCTCAGACCTCTCTCTTCTTACATATGATTTAGGGGGGGGGGGGTATTTTCTTACAAAACAATTATTAATTGTTGATAATTTATTTTCATTTATTTTAATAATGATATTTAACTGGACAGAGTCGATTTATATTTTTTTGCATATAAGTAAGCACACATATAAATGCTGCATGAAAAAACGTATATAATTATTTGGCAATAGTTTTTTACAAACTAATATTTAAAATTGTAATTAAAAATAGTTCTGCATTAAAATAATGCATTTTCATATAAAAAAAATTTAATAATTAAAATTGTACATATCTAAATTTTTATCAATTTTTTCTAAATATGTTATATATTAATTGTCTATATAAATTAAATCAATAACAAGCAAACACAGTCTTCTATTTTAAAAATAGCCCGTTAATTCCAATATATATATATATACACAAAACAAAACACATACAAACTTATTTATAAATCTTGATTTATTATATGAACTATTATAAAGCACAAAAATACTCCAATATAAAAAAATAATAGGCTGATTTAATTAAATAATTATAGGGAATTATTTTAAGAAAGTTATTTAAGAAATGAATATAATGGAAATTTAAGATTGTTTGTTAGAAGAGTTTTAAAAAAGATAAGAGTTATTTGTATTTGTTATATGTATTGGATTATTGTGGAAAATTTGTATTTATATTTATTGTTTTATTTATGTATTTTTTAATTATTTCTTGATAAAGACTATAAAAGAATATAGTCAAAATATTGGAATATTTTTTGTACTTTGTAATTGCTCATATAACAAATCAAGATTTATAAATAAGTTTGCATGTAATTGGTTTTGTATATAATTCCTTATACTATTTTTTTTTTTTAAAGTATAACTTACAAAAATTGTATTAAATAAAAACAATAGGTCAGGTTCCTATTTGCAATGTATAATTTGAAAACCTAAAAAAATTATTTACAAAATGATGTTAGTCACTGACATGAATAATGTAAACTTTTCCCCTACACTTTTAAAAAAAGATGACCATATTAAATTGGTTATTACACATTGACAAAACACTTTGGGTATCAAGAACTTAAATAGCATTTCTAAAATATAATAATGAACATAATAGAGTAGATAAACTAATTTGCTCATTCTTAAAAAAAAAATAAAAATTAAAAAAAAAAAATATAGTAGTACTATTACATTCAAATATCAGCCTTTCAAGCCAATTGTGCATGTGCTTTGCGAGTGTTAATAATAAATGAATACTTTCCTTTCCAATACAAGATATAGTATTTATGCAGGAATAAAATGAATCCACTTATTCCTACAACTCAAATTCTTATATATGAGCAAATCTGAAGTACTGGCAAGGAAAGCGTGAGGATAGACCATTCACTTTAAATCACTATTTACGATGTCTGAATGAATGATGTCGGTGAAATTGTCTAGAATTTACTAAACGTCACTCTAACTGAAACTTAATCATATGTAAACAAGCATTTATTTTTATATAGCGCTATGTCTACAATTGTATTACATTCAAATATCAGCCGTTCAAGCCAATTGTGCATGCGCTTTGCGAGTGTTAATAATAAATGAATACTTTCCTTTCCAATACAAGATATAGTATTTACGCAGGAATAAAATGAATCCACTTATTCCTACAACTCAAATTCTTATATATGAGCATATATATATATATATTTTGTCTTTTTGAGTTTGAGATAGTTACTTTCTTAATTCAGGATTTTCATTGTTACTTAGAAAACAAGTGAAATTTTAAATCTTTGGCTTTTTAAAGCCTATTTCTGTAATATGTAAATATTAAATCGTACAGAACATATTCTAAATTGGGAAAAAGTAACAGATTATTACATAAGCTAACATTCATTCTAAGAGAAATTGAAGGACAAAGAGAATAATTGATAAATGTTATTATACTATGCTGATACAAAAGTAAACTTAAATTATAGAATTGTATTATAAATGTTTTATCCAGTAAATATTAAATTTAATGATTGCAGCATTATTCGGACCTAATATTTATGTTTTATCATATAGGAAGGGTAAAATTAATTGTAAATATTTATTTTATTTCTCTCTGCATAAAGATGCTACAATAATTTAAAAACAAACTTAATATGTAGAATGTGGCAAATGTATATTTATTGAATATTAAAATTAATTGTTACTATTTAATATTTAAAGTTATAGCAGTATGTGAGTACTTAAAAACATGAGAGCAGATATTGTCAAATTATTTCATATTTTCTTAATGATGTAAAATTTGTCAATTCTCAAAGGTTAGAGAATTAAAAATACAAATTTATGGAATTGCACTATAAATTCTAGATTGTTGATATCAGTTTTTCTATCTATAGCAAATAGTTATATGTAAAACAAACAATATAAAAAGGGATTGTAAAGATGAATTACATTTTGAATTACAAGTGTCAAATTAACTCAGCCTATATCTTTGTCACCATCCACTTTAGATAAATACAGTAATGATTATTACTAATCATTTACTAAACTAGAGATTTCCCTAGAATAGATATAAACTTTAAATCTCAATTAATGATTAATATACCTGATTTTTTAAAATTAAGCACAAACACTCATGGAGTATTCACATTTCTCTTTCGCACATGAAATACCTTTATAAATATAATAAATAATCTCAATACTACCATATATTCTTTTAAATTCATATAAATAAAAATACAATAAAAGACAAATGACCCCCAAGATGCATTTCATGCTGAACCAGCACTCATCAATTGGTTTAGGTTACCGTCTCTCATATATATTTCTCCATTATATGAAAAATATTTATCTATATTAAATAATTACATTTGGAATTAACAAGTGTCAAACTAACTCAACTCATTCTTTTGACACCATCCACTTTTAGATAAATACAGTAATGATTATTACTAATCATTTACTAAACTGGAGATTATCTCTAGCACAGATATAAACTTTAAAACTCAATTAAAGATTAATATATCTGTTTTTTTTTTTTTTAAATAAGCACACACACGTTTTTCACATTTCTTTTTCCCACATGTAATATCTTTATATATATATATATTAAACAACCTCAATACTACTGCATATATTTTTAAATTCATATAATTAAAGATGCAATAAAAAAACAAATGACTCCCCCAAGATGAATTTCAGGCTGAACCAGCACTTAACAGTTGGTCCAGATCATCATCTCTCATATATATCTCAATTATATGAAAAATATTTATCTATATTAAATAATTAGATTTTGAATTACAAGTGTTAAAATAACCCAACACATATTTTTGATGCCATTCATTTTAGATAAATACAGTATGATTATTATTGTAAAGAATGTATTTGATAATTAAAACATTTTCTGATAAGTTAATTAATAAAAATAATTATAAAACTAAACCAGTGAAGGTTAAAAAAAATTACATAATCCTTATTTCAGAAAAAAATAAATACAGTAAAGGAATAGAAAATTTTGAAATGGGTGAATATTTTTGTTCATTATAGTATTTATGTGAGGGGAAAAGAAGATTTTATATGTTCATCAAAATAAATAAGTTAATCTGAGACATGCAATTTGTGAGACTCTGTATTACTACAAAAATGGTAAACTGTGCTTTTCTTACAAAGGAGTAGTAGTTCAGATTAAGAAGTTGGGGAATGAAATATAGAGCAAAGATATTGTTCAGGGTGAAAGTGATTAGAGATCTTAATCACTTTTTTTTTAAGTATTTGAAATGTAATATACTCTTAAGCATATTAAAGTATACTAATTGCTGAATTATTATCTTGCTGTGTCATTCCATTTATGTTTTGAGTTTTGTGCATATCTGATTTTTCCCTATATATATATATTATAGATGGAAAGAAATATTACTGAAATGGAATTATTAACAACAACAAAAAATATTGATACTGTACAATTTTAATATAATTATTTTAGAATTCCTAAAACCATTTTATTGCTTAAGATATAAATAAATAGAATATTAAGTACACATTTGTTTACTTATTCATCTGTTTTAACATTTTTTTAATTTTTTTTTATAGCCTATATGCCATTATTGTAAACTAAAGCCCAAGAACCAGGTAAAGATGCCAGAAAGTGCCTGGAAATTTATTTTCTATTCAGGAACGTGGAGTTATAATGTTTATCTTTTATTTCTCAACAAATACAATTTTTTTTCCGATCCATTATCATGTTGGCATGGTAAGTATATTTCATTTTATTTTTTATCATTTAATTGCTGATTTCTGTTAATTCAAATTTGTTTACTATCCAAATGAATATATGTAGCACTTTATAAAGCTCTTTTTATGCAACTTAATACCATATTGTAGTATTTTAATCTAAAAATATCCAAATATTTGTAGTTGCCTTCCTCTCTCACTTCTCTGATGAATATACCAATACACCTGGGTCTCTTTTTACACGGACTTATTTAACATGATTTTGAAGTTATGCGATTTGTGTTTCACCGGAAGTTGACCTCCGATAATGCACTATTACTTTAAATAATAAATTTCACGCACTTACGTTATATTGAAAGTAATAGCACATTATTGGAATTCTACTTTCATCTTAGTAATTTCAATATTTTTAGTGCTTTATAATAGTAAGATTTTATGCAATAATGAAATTAAAATCATGATTTCCACATTTTATGTATACACACATTAAATTTTACAAGATTATAATGTAAATTTGTTCAAACATTGTGCGTGTTAATTTTGCATTTTAAATCACATTCTGTTTTTGCTTTTTTAAAAAGAATGTAATCAATTATTAATCATTTAGTGTCCACAAGTTTATTTTTAAAAGATCAGTAATAGCAGTGGGCACAATTAAAAATTGAAATCTGATTTTTAATTGCAATTAACAATTTAAAAATTACTAACGGGCGACTTGAAATTAATGTGATGTAAAACGAAATTTGATTTTTAAACGGAATTGAAAATTAAAGACAAAAATAAGAATTTAATTTTTAGTTGTTAGTTTTAATTAAATTTTTCCCAGCAGTGGTGAATAAATGTGTTTTTATTATCATAAGTCTAAGTTCATAAACAATTATTAAAATCATCGTTGTCGTCAACAGAAAACCATTAACACAGCATGAGAGTGAACTTGGCGCTAGTTGTATTTCCTCTTGTGAGAATAATTGCTGAGATATTCTTGACTTCGTTTAAGGAGAAGCCAAATACATCACATCACATGAGAATCTGATTTTTTACTAGTTTGCAAACGAATGTGTTTTGGGGCAAATAGTGATAATAATTAAAACATGTATAAAAAATGTAAATTACTGTACTGTAAATTATGCATAAAAATATATTATTTTGAATAAAATTAAATATTATAGTTTGTCTTGTATCAATTTTTTTCAAATTTGAAATTTTTTATTAGTCATATTTTATTTCCTTATTTTTTTTTTGCGCGAATTTTAAAGTAATTTTACGTTGGTGCTTTGCTTTTACGCAAATTTTGAAAAATCACAGACCCCCCCCCCTTTTTCAATGTAAGTTACATCTATTTTTGCGCGATTCCGTTTGCGCGTGTTTTCTGAGGAACCTATCTATCGTGTAAAATGAGACCCAGGTGTACTTTTTCTCAAAATATTTTATTGTAAATAATACAAGGCTGATTCAGAATTTCTTTGTTACCTGGTTAACTGTGTGGAAAGGCAATAATATTTGATTCACTATAATGAAAACTGAGCACAATAGTTTCATTATTAATCTTTTTTTTTTACTTTCTTTAGCACGGAATTAATTCAGAAATTTTTAACTTATGAGTCCATTATTTTTATTATTGGACTAAATCTTTAGAGTGACAGGATATATAATGTGTTTTAACTATATTCCAGATAGTACCTAATTTGTATATGTATTGTTATTATTAGATGTCCATAAGTAGACTTTGTCTCACCAGAAATGTTATAAATGATAGCTTTCTAGTATGGCAAATCAACGGTTTGATTCTTTTGCTTTTTGTAACCATTATTATGATAATGGTTGATATCTGTTGCACTTCTGATTGTCTAATTTGAATGTGCTTATTAATGGTTTAATTAAAGATTCAGGTATAATCCAATGATGTATCTGCTTATTTTTATTTGCCATCCATTGTATTCTCACAACTGTTCACTAATTTACAATTGAAATTTACCTCTATGTTTCCTATTCTTTTTTCAGTACCTGATTTTCGCATTTCTTGAAAGATACAGGGAGTAAATAGTTTTAATAACTCTGGACTTTGTTTTAAAAGTAAGTCTCTCTACATAGATTTTTTTTCATTTGCATCTCTACCCAGTGTCATTCTGTAGAAAATTTCTGTTGGTGACTTTTATGACTTAATCATCAATTTGCTGATCCCGAAAATTAAAGTATTTTATTTCTTTTATATTATTTGTAAACACATTTTAAAAAAAACAACTTTTCATATAAATGTATTTACGTTTATTATCATTTGAGACTATAAGTGTGATGAGATCATCATAAATCATTGATGCTACTTCTATCAATTCTGAGTCACATTTCAATGTGGATTAATTTATTGCATATTCATTATACAAATTGATTAAGTAAAGTGACAAGTTTCAGCTTTATCAAGTTCTTTCGCCATTGTGAAAACAATTTGCTATAATCATAGTTCATTTTTACTGTGACGTCATAAAAACAATGAAATTATTACTATACTAATTTTACTGCATACTCTACTGTGATACCATAAATATCTTAATGATTATTACCCATTATTTTTAAACTAGGAATTATATCATTTTTAGCCCAGATATTATTAAAAACTTTAGTTAATGGCATTTATTATTATTAAACACAGTCACATAGTTGTGTGTGCAGTAATTTGTCACCATAATAAATTGTAATTTAATATTGATAAATATTTAAACAAAGGTAATATGAGATTTTGATCTGGTCCAACTTATGAGTGTTGGTACAACTTTAAATGCCTTTGGGGTGTCATTTGCCTTTTTCAGATTTCTTTATTCATGGGATTAGTGGGTATGTGATAAAATGAAAGTTACAACTATTAAAACAGCAAAATGGTTTGATTTATCCAATTTTTTTAGAACATGCTCTAATTTACCACGATTACCTGAAATAAAAAGCATAAAGCATGTATTGATTTTATTTCTGGTATTTCCTGTTGTTTTGTACAGAGTACATTAGGATTATATGTCATGTTCCTTGATCCTTTTGAAATTAATTCCTTATCTGAAATTCTTTTTCAGTGTAAGTTTCTAATCTAGATTGAGTGTTTTTTCTGTAATAGTACTTGCATGTAGTATAAGGAATATTGTTTATACTAAAACATCATATGACCACCATTTCTTATGCTTACAAAATCTGTTAAAACAGAAGCCTCTTGAAACAGTAGTGCCACCCAGTACGCCATAGTAATCAATGGATGCTAGAAGGAAAGAGTTGCTACTGTTTTAACAGATAGTGTAAGTATAAGAAATGGTGGTATTGTGATGCTTTAATGATTTAATACCAATCCTGGCCAAAAGAGATTGATGACAATGGTAAAGAACCAAAATACATAGATACTAAACTGGATTCATGTTTGTATACAAGCAAATAAGCTTGGATTGACAAACCTTATTGGGTTTTCATTTTGGACTCATAGTTGTATAGTTCACTAAAAAGATAAAAGATAGCTATTGGAGGATTGCATTAGATCGAAAGATCTGGGTACAGTACTCTCTAGTCCAAGGCTCCTCACTGGTGAAGGCCATGAGCTAAAAACTAGTCTGGAGATATCAGATGAATAGGCACTAGATTGAGTTTTTGACGCAAACTTTCTAGCATCCATTGATTATGATGGCTTACACTGGGTGGTACTACTGCTTGGAGAGAGTTGCTACTGTTTCTAAATATTACATATACTAAGTTTTTTTCTTAAGTTCAAATTGAATAACTAGGCATAAACACTATTTATTACCAAGTATAACTTTTAATTATTGTTGATGGTTGTTCGCCAACCTTTAAACACAGTTTATTTTTACATATGACTTTTAGAACAATATCATAAGCAATAAATTTACTTATTGTAATGTAAAATCAGAGTGACATATATAAGTATAAGTGAATGGTTATTTTAGCTCTAATTTATGTGAAGAAATTTTTATGCTTGCATATAATGACTTACATAAATATCGTAATTTAAATATTGTTAAAGCTAGCATTACTTATATTTTTAATAACAGCTTAAACTATCTATATAACTCTTATAAAACTATTATCCAATATCACTTATTAAATATTAACTCTGCCTGAATAACAATCAAGTGGAAAAACCCTCCATATTCAGGATGTCTTTACGTAAAGTTTCTTTTAAAGGTAAATACTTATAACTAAAAATTTCTCTATCATCATGGCTTCTTTTTTTCTATGTAATAGTGGCATGCAATACATGTCAGACTAGAATTTCTAAATTCAATACACTCTTAAGATATATGGATGCTGATAAATATTAAAAGCAAATCCCAAGATGCATATGTAGCAGAAGCTGCCATATTAACTGACCCAGATTCAATGCCCATATATATCTTCATCATCATAATTTACTATTTGCCATAGCATATGTCTTTATCCATATGTCTTTATCCATATGTTTTAAAGAGTTTATTAAATTTAGTTTTTTTTCCCCATATTATATATATCATGCATGATTATAAAAAAGTAGAAGATATATATTCATGCTGGAATTTAATAAGTGAAATATATTAATTTTTAATTGGTTTAAAATGTTTACAGAATAATCGTCAATATTTATTCTGGATGATAGCGGTAAAATGAGTGCATCTAAATGGAATTGCACTTATAAATTAAATTATAGATGTTTTTTATGGTATGAGGGCAAGGATATGGACCAACTGATGAAAGCAGGTTTCACTAGAATTGCATCTTGGGGATCATTTACTTTTAGCATATGTTTTTATCTATATGTTTTAAGAAGGTGTGTTAAATTTAGAAATTTCATTACATATTGTTGTAACGAGCACAGACGTTCGTTACATTGTTTTTTTTTATATATTTATTAAACATGAAAGTAAATTAAAAAGTTCGCATTTAAAAAGTTTCTTTAAGAATTAAAAATTGAAACTAAATATCATCTTAAACTCATATATATTAAATCGCACAGATTAAAAAAATTATTAAAATAAAACTGTATTAAAAATAGAAAAGGTATTTTAAAAAACAAAAACTTAAAAAGATTTAGTGATAAAAATATATATTTGATTTGGAAAACAGGTTAATTAATCAGAAATGGAAATGATAAATTTAATTAGTCAAATGTAAACCAGCCTTGGGCATTTAAATGTAAAAACATCGGTTAGATAGGAAAACAATAGAAACTTTTAGCAAATGAAATAAATCCATTGGAAAATCGGACCTCAACGAAAAGGATCATCGCATCGATAACGTAATGTAAATTTAATCCTTCACATTAATATAAAAAGGACAAATTTGGAAATTATTAATTAGTGAATTATTGATTATTACGATGTGACTATATGTATTAGTACGGAGTTGAGGTGAAGGAATTGACAGACGCACGGTCAATTCTTTCAGCTGTTAAAGAAAAGAGAAATGAACTATCATTTCCTACATTGAGGACCAATTGAACTAAAAAACCTTCGAATAAATAAATAAAACAACGGCTAAATGGATACCAATCTTAGGACGGCGTGGGAATTCCCGTTCAAACTTACAAACGACAGATAAAGATGAACTGTTTAAAACCGTAAGAACTTTACAATTAATGAACATTAAATTAAAAACTTTTCGTATTTAAAATAATTGCATTAGTTTCCTATCTGACTAAAGTAGTTAAAATGTTATTTGATGTATTTTTTATTTATTTGTGTAAAATCATTTCCATTTATTTAATTTTGTTCTTTAAGTTTATTTATGATTTCTGTTTTCCGATAAATTAAAATATATCAATGTTAAACTTAAGTCGGGCGTGAATGGCTGTATAGATTTGTAAAGTTATATTAGGGGAGGGTAATCTTGGGTTATTTGTTTCGTGGTTAAATTGGGTCAATGGATTGGATATATTGGTGTGATTAGTAGATGTAATATTGATTCGCTACGGGCAGAATCGCTTCATACGCCGCACACTTCCGTTTGCCTATGGAAGGAATTATAAGTCGGATACCGCAGTTCCTTTCTATGGAGTTTTTTGTTTTATTGCTCTTCTTTGCAGATAGATGTAATATTCCTATCTCATGAGAAGCAATTTCTTCTCTTAACTTTTTGTGCTGCCGTATTTTATTACATTGAATACATCGATATATCAGATGAATTGATGCCGGTTTGACTACGAATTTTAACCTAAGGTTAAATAGGGATAGAATGTTTATTTTCAAAAGCAAATCTATGTGGTCTATTCATACTTGACCCTAAATAAAAATGCATTAAATTTAAGTTGTTTATAGACGCTTGCATGGATTGGTTATCGGTTAAGTATGTTTTGGGTTTTCATATTTGATCAAAATATATAGACATTCGATAAATAATGATACCTTACGGTGAGTATCTAAAATGTATTTATTCGGATGTCTTTTAAGTTATTGGTGACAATGCAAGTATCTTATGGTGAATACTATTGGGTTACATATAAATTTCCCTCCGCAATTGTCAGTAATCAATAATTTTGTATTTTGATCGTTTATGTTTCTTTTGAAATGTTTTTGACCGTGAAATCTATGTAACCGATCTATATTCAACATTATAAACAAGCTTTCATAAATTTATATGTGCGAACTTAATTAAAATGTAAAATTATAATATAATAGAAATAAAAATGTAAATTAAAATCTAAGGTAAAGTTAAAAATAATGTTAAATGTTAAAATGTAAAACTAATACTAACATAATTTTAAATCTTATATATATATGTTTTTAAATAAATGTTTGTATGTTAATTACTGGCAGTGGCTTATTTTATTCCTCTTATATATATATTCTTATATTATTTTTTAAATCTCTGCTATTCCACTGAGCTAGTGACAGGGGCTAACGACCGGAATCAAAATACCACACATGATCAGAAAGGATGAGGAATGTATATTCATGATAGAATTTAATAAATGATATATTAAACTGCATTTAATGTTTATATCTGGGCAGAAAATTAAAATAATAATTGGTGTTGATCTAGTCAGCTATCTACATTTCCATCAGAAAAGGATAAGGAATGTATATTCATGATAGAATTTAATAAATGATATATTGAACTGCATTTAATGTTTATATCTGGGCAGAAAATTATAATAGTAATTGGTGTTGATCTAGTCAGCTATCAACATTTCCATTTTTATTTTTTATTAACTCTGTAAACATTGCTTTGATATCATGAAGAATAATGGAATGACTAAATGATCATTTGAAGATTTCTTTAGAAAAATGGTGATATATTGTATGAATAGTACTACAACTTAATTTATAAATTCAGTGTGTAATCTAAAACCTCTTAGCTTTAGTTTTCATTGACAGGTCTTTTTTTTTTTTGCAAACTTTTAGTAGTATTCATTTTTTCAATTTCTAAAAAAAGAGTCAATTCTAGTTTTTCAATGGTTTTTTTTTTTATCTAAGTAATAATATACTTAATATTGATTTACAAAATTCATTGATTTAGAATTTCAACCTTTTTTGATTTGTAATTGATAGATTTGTTTTGGATATTTTTATGATTTTGTCTTGAAAAAAATTTTAATTTTTTTTTTTTTTTATTGGTTTTTTAAAAAGTGGGGAGAAGGGATGGGAATGAATTGCTTTGTGGACTTTGGATTTGTATTGAATGTAATGAACTGGCTAGCTCTGAAATAAATTAAACAACAAAAAAAAAAGGTTTATTGATTTGGATTTTACTTTTTTTTTTAATTAAAAACTAAAAAATAATACAATTTAAATGAACACCTTTTCAAATAAAAACATTTTAAACCAGTACAAAGTTTATTTTTAAACTAATTGCTAACAAGTTAAAAAAAATGAATTTCTTGTAATGCACATGGGTTGGAAAAAATATATATATATTTTAAATTTACATTGAATTTATAAAAAATAAAAGTTTCCCCACCCCACCCCCCAATTTCTGTCAATGAAAACAAATACTAAGAGATTTTAGATTACACAGTGATTTTCTAAAATTAATCATGCAACATTACTAGTATAAATCACAAGCCTGGAGTATAGTTTTCTACCCCCTCCCTCTTCATTTTTGAAAGAAGTAAAACAAATCCTAATGACAAAAGAAGAATCCAAATTTCTTAAATCAATTTTGTTTTTCAATTACAAATAATAAAATGGTTATTTGCAATTTATTTATATTTTGTAAATGACTGAAACACAGGCTTGTTATATACCTGTGGCTATATATATGTAATATAGGGTATAAGTCTGTGCTCATATACCCTATATTTTGTAAATGATAAAAGATGTAATTTTGTTCCTTCCCCCATCTCTCTCCCATTCTTCCACCCCGTCTTCTTTAAGCCATTAAGAAATTAAAATGAGAATAAAAGATCACTAAAAAACAAAAGACTTGTCAATGAAAATTAATACTAAGAGATTTTAGATTAAACAGTGAATTTATAAATTTCATTGCAGTAATATTACCTCTAGAATAAATTGCCATTTTTGCAAAGAAATGTACAGTTTCTGAATTAGTCATCCTAGTATTTAAAGCAATGTTCAAAGATTCAATTAGAGAGAAAATTAAAATGTAAATAAATGGCTAGATTGGTACCTTCTAAGCAATATCATCAAAATAAATGCATTTATTGATAGCTAAAACTATACACACATATCTTACCAATCTTTCATTGATATATAATCATACTATAATTGTCAGCAGAATCATGATATCAAACAAATGTTCAGAAGTATTATCGATGAATTAGGGAATCTTGATTATAACATATTAAATTACATAATAAAATCATAATAGTATCAAAAGCAAAAATATATGAAAGTTTTATCTTTACTGAAAGAACACTACTGTTCTACTCATATAATCTCTTTTTTTTTATGCTGTATTTTATTCTGTTAAAAATAATGACAATATAGAAGGCAATCAAACCTTCTCACCAGCATCGTTAAGCATTGGTGTTAAATCTGCAAGCATATTCTTGCTCATCTAAAAAAAGTCTTTGATGAAATAAGAGTGGCCATCTTATTTCTGAAGTCAAGAAATATTGTCTTTTATATAGTTACAATCTAAACACTACATTTATAAAATTTATTGAGTATTAAAAATAATAACATATTACTATTGAAGAAAGATAAAGAAATAAATGTTGGCAAAATTGTTACAATTATATGCATCTCATATAAACTGTATTCATTATCTTTAATGTATGTAGTCAAACAGATGTGTGTTTAGAATTGACAGCAAATCGTATGCCTTAATTCACGTTATTCCATACACACTTGATACTACAAGCTTTATTTGCAATGTGTTGAGCTGTATACAATATGGCACATCTTTTAGTATAATCCTGATAATAATAACTAATCATCATTCCATTATACTATAATAATAATTTCTATTTTGACTGGAGATGTAGAAAGGAATATCTCTTCACCACATATGATAATCTACACTGATATATCGATTACCAAAGATGTTTTCTGATGTAAAAAATTTGGTACACCTGGGTCTCATTTTACATGATAGATGGATTCCTCAGAAAACACGCGCAAATGAAATCGTGCAAAAATAGATGTAACTTACCTTGAAAAAGGAGGGATACAGACTGTGATTTTTCAAAAGTCGCATAAAAGCAAAGCACCAACGTAAAATTACTTTAAAATTCACACACACAAAAAAAGAAGAAAATAAAATATGACTAATAAAAAATTTCAAATTTGAAAAAAATTGATACAAGACAAACTTTTTTTAACTATAATATTTCATTTTATTCAAAATAATATATTTTTATGCATAATATACAGTACAGTAATTTACATTTTTTTTATACACGTTTTAATTATTAGTGCTATTTGCCAATAAACTAGTTCATTTGCAAACTGGTAAAACATCAGATTCTTCACAAGAGGAAATACAACTAGTGCCAACTTCACACTCATGTTGTGTTAATGGTTTTCTGATGACAATGTAATTAGTAATTAATCTTTGAGACGATGATTTTATTAATTGTTTATGAAACTAACAACTAAAAATTAAATTCTTATTTTTGTCTTTAATTTTTTAATTTTCAATTCCATTTAAAAATCAAATTACGTTTCACATCACATTAATTTCAAGTCACCGTAAGTAATTTTTAAATTATTAATTACAATTAAAAATCAGATTTTAATTGTCAAATTTAAGTGTGCCCACTGCTATTACTCACCTTTTAAAAATAAACTTGCGGACATTAAATGATTAATAATTGATTACGTTTTTTTTTTAAAAAAGCAAAAACAATGTGATTTAAAATGCAAAATTAACATGCATAATGTTTGAACAAATTTACATTATAATCTTGTAAAATGTAATGTGTGTATACATAAAATGTGGAAATCATGATTTTAATTTCATTATTGCATACAATTTTACTATTATAAAGCACTGAAAATATTGAAATTATTAAGATGAAAGTCGAATTCCAATAATGTGCTATTACTTTCAATATGACGTAAGTGCGTGAAATTTATTATTTAAAGTAATAGTGCATTATCGGAGTTCGACTTCCAAAGAAACATGAATCGCGTAACTTCAAAATCGCGTTAAATAAGTCCGCGTAGAAAGAGACCCAGGTGTACTTAGTATTACACTTGCTGCCTCCGGGGGGGGGGTGTATTTGCGATTGCAGAATGTCATATTAAAAAGTCACAACTACCTGTTTTTATTTAATATCACAATGTGTTTATTATTTTTGCATACAAATTTGTACTTTTCATATTTGTTAAAAATTTGATGTTTTAATATGACATTTTGGCCATCGCAAACACTCTCCACCCATTGGAATAAGGTACAGCATTCTGCTGTTGTAAACATGAGTGGCAGGTCTAATTAATAAGTACCAATATTCATCTCTAAAATAGAATTCGCAAGAAACAAACATCATTGGAAAGTAACCTACAAATATTTTTAACGAGAACTTAGCCCATCTTTCTTCATGATTTTATGTATTTCTGTTTAATGTTTATGATTATCATTGTTTAGAAGAGTAGAACCTATCTTTTAACAGGGATTTACATATCTCTTATATTTATTATTTTAAAATAGCCTTCGTTAATGTAGGGCATATATTACCAAAGCATGAAATAAATAGTTCATATTTATTTTTTTTAAAGTTTTTTTTATTCTTATACAATGTCCTGTTAATTAGAAATAATAATAAACATACACAATCATAACATAAACCAACAATCTTTACTTGCCTTTGTAAGAGTGTTTTAATTAATTTAAAATCTATCTTATTCAAAAGATTAGCTCATTTTTATTTAAGTAATTTTAAATATAATATATATACGTCATGTATATATTTTTTCTAAAATAACCTTTTTTATTAATTATGTATCTCCTGTTTTATTAACCTAATTCTCAAATAAAATGAGTAAATTAATTGGGTTTTTTTTGTGTGTGTAAATATTCCTAAGGTTACAGCCTTAGTAAATATTACTTAATATAATAATGTGCGTTTAATAAAATTTATAATTATAAACAAAGAGGGAATTTTTATGCTTAGAGAAATCCTTTTTTTTTTTTTTTTATGAACACTAAATAACTGTGTTTTTAAACAATTTTGATTTTTTAGAAAAATATAAATGAAATAAATACATTTCATGAAACAAGGTTTTCACACATGACTTTTTTTAAAAATATATATATATTATTGGTGGGTGGGTTTTTTTTTTTTTTAAAGTAAATGTAAAAATGAAGTTCTAAACAAAATCATTTCTTCTTGAATGTACAGTTTTGAAGTGATATTTCTAATATTTGCAATACAACAATATCTGGAGACACTGTCAATTTCTTTTTTACTAGGACTGAATCATATTTTATAAAATAATATATTTCAGAGAAGCACTTCAATAAAGATTCGGAGTCATAAATCATATTTTATAAAATAATATATTTCAGAAAAGCACTTCAACAGTGATTTGGAATCATAAATTATGGTAATTTGTAGGGGAGGGTTCTTATTTACATTTATTTCCATATTTCTTATATGGTTTACTTGTCACTAATATTTTATTGTACTTGCATATAGATTGTGTCTGTGTATTCTATATCTTTTATATAATTTTTTTTTTAACATTTGCAATTTTTTCTCTGCATATATAAATAGTAGCTATTCTCTCCATACAGTAATGCTATTTAGTGCAAGCTGTAATAATCAATAAATGTCAAAATGTTTGTGCATTAAAATCCCTATATAGAGTCTACTCATCCAATATCTCCAGACTAGTTTCTACCTTATAGCTGTCATCAGTGTAGAGCCTTGATCTATGAGCAATGCGCCTAGACTTTACAATCTAATGCATCTCTCCAGCAACTATTTTTTTTATCAATTTAATCTACTATAAAGCAGTGAGATCAAATTGAAAACAGTGTTTTCATTCCAAACTGAACCCAATTCAGTATCTAAAAATTTTGGTATCTGTTTTTTATATATATATAACTATAGACACCAACATCCTTTGGCTAGGATTGACTAAATTGAATGCATTAAACTCTAAGGTCTAGTTATAGTGTTCTTAAATCCAAGAATCTTCACTGAGGATAGCCAGCCATAAGCTAGACACTAGTCTGGAGATATTGAGTAAGACACTAAATGGGGATTTTAATGCATAAACTTTTTGGCAAGTATTGATTGATATAGCTTGCACTAGATGGCACTACTGTATGGAGAGAGAGTTGATCTTTAGCTACAAAAGAATATACATGTAAATGGAAAAATATGGGTGATTTATTTTGTAAATTATGTAAGGAAGGAATTGAAAATATTAGGCATTTGTTAATTGATGTAAATGTTTGAAAGCAGAAAGGGTACATATAATGAAGTTGTGGAAAAATAAATATGAAAAGAGTGATTATACAGAAAGTGAATTATTGGTTTTTATGCTGGGTTTGGGAAAAGATAAGGGGGATTTAGATATAAAGGTTATAGAGTTGACAAAAATTATGTTGTGGAAATGGGATAGAGCAGATTATGGGTAAATTTAGAGTGGGGAATGTAAAAGAAAGTGGCTAACAGGTTTATCTGGGCATAATTGCTGAGATATTCTTGACTTCGTTTAAGGAGAAGCCATAATACATCACATCACATCACATGATACTATTTATATATATATAAATAGAAAAGAAAAAGTAAAAAGGGGTGGTGGTATAGGAGTTATGTCATTTAAACTGTTAAGTGTCAAGAACATTTGTAGTTTGAGATAAGGTTAGGAAGACAAAAATGGATGATGGCTATAGTGTATATGGCCACCGAAGACTGTCAAACTATAATGGAGTGGAACAGTAGCGTATATGAATGCTTAGTTAAGGATATACAGTGTTTCAAAAAAAAAAGGTGAAGAAAATAAAGTCATAGGGGATATGAATGGGCATATTGAAGAAATTGATGATATGGATAACAAGAATGGACAGCTTTTAAAAAAATTTTGTCAAGTATTTATGAGGGACTATACACATGGTCTAGAAATAATGTATTTCACACAATTGATTATGTATTAGTAAAGAAAGAGGGAATGAATAAAGAATAGAAAATTAAAGTATTTGATAATGAAGAGAGAGTGTGTAATAGTGATCATAATTTCTTTATAATAGAAATGGTTAGTAATGTGATGGAAAGAAGTAATAAAAGTAGAAAGGTTAGTGAAAGATGTGGATGGAGAATGAATGATAAGAATAAGTTAGAAGAAAATAAAATAAAAATAGAAGAAATCATGGAAGAGTTTGTTGGGAATGGATATAAGGACTGGTGTGATGAAGTAGAAAAAGTTATAAATAGGGTTTTAGATGAGAATATTCAGAAAAATAAAAGTAATAGAAAAGTATAAAAGAGAGGGGAAAGCATGCAGAGAATATAAATGTGCTATTAAAAATAAAAAAATTGAAAAAGACGTTAATATTAAAATGGGAAAAATATTAAAAAAAAAAAAAGAAATTGGCTAAAATAGATAATTATAGAGAGAGAGAGAATGAAATTAAATAATAAATTATTGGAGGATATCAATAAAGGTGGAAGAGGGGGAAGTAAAAAAATTTGAAAATATATTAAAACAAGAAATGTAAGAGAGATAGAAATACTATTACTAAATGATGAGGAAAAAATGTGTAGCTCTAGAGAAGAATTAGAGATACTCTTAAATAAGTATGAATAGGTATAGAAAAGATGTTAGATTTAAAGGACAGAATGATAATGAACATAAAAGCATATAGTGATGGAAATATTAGGTTTACAGAAAATGAATTGAATGAGGCAGAGAAGAAATTGGAAAGTGGACAGGCAAAAGGTTTAGATGGATGGGCAACAGAGATGGCGATGAATTTAAGAAACAGGACAAAATTAAATCTATTATCATGTTTTAATAAGATGGCAGAGAAAAGAGAATTTCCAAATAGCTGGAATAAGGCTATTATTTAATGGAAAGGATAAGAATCATAGAAAGTTAAACAGTTTTAGACTGATAGCGGTAACATCAGTGTTATATACCATTTTTGCATGTATGGTGACTGAAAGCATGGCAAAATAAATGGAAGAAAATAATATAGTGGGAGAAATGCAAGGAGGTTTTTTATTGGATAGGCATATAGGAGGTAGTTTATTTGTAATCACACAACTTACAGATATGAGGAGGAATACAGGTACACTGTTATATATGGTCTTTATAGATATAGAGAAGGCATATGTTAGAGTGAAAATGATTACTATACATATCAATTAGGAAATATAGAATCAGAGAGTTAAAAGTGGGCTGAGACTAAGACATTGCCCTATGTCACCTATTTTGTTTTTGTTATATTTGGTAGAAATAGAAAGAGCAATAGAAAGATTAGGAAGAGGGGTGAAGATATCATTAATAGATGACAAGAGAATGTATATTATTTGGTCTTTTTTTTTTCTGATAATATGTTCTTGAGCACAGAAAGCAGCAAAGATATGGAAGTTATGCTGAAGATGTGTGCAAGGGTGGATAAAGAGATGGGGCTTAAATTTAGTGAAGTAAAATTCAAAGTAATGATGATAAATGCTGGGGAAGGAGAAGAGAAAGATTTTTTATTGGAGGATATAAAGTTAAATGTGGTAAATAGCTATAACTATTTGGAAATCATCTTAAGTAATCAGAAAAATTGCTTGGATGAATGAGAGAAAAAATTGATAAGTGAAGCAAAGAAAAAGAAGAAACTGATAAAGAAATTAACAGTCTTTTCATATAATAAATATGATATAGCTAGAATTGTATGGAAGGGAATAGCAGTAATGATGTGTTATATGTTAGTAAAGGGGTGTTAGCTTATTTAGCTAAAGTACAAAGAGAAGTAGGAAGATCAGACCTTAGATGCAGATGGGTGGGTGGCAAAAGAGGCAATTCAAGGAGAAATGGGATGGTCAAGTTTTTATATGAGAGAAGCAAAATGAAAAATGTTCCAGTAGATTGCAGTCATGTGGATAATAAGAGAATAGTATTTTATTGGGTTATGAATAAAGGATAGGCAACAAGAAAGATTGTATGGTATGCAGAAGATTTGGATAAAGACTTTTATGTCAGTGTACTTAATACAAAAGGTGGAATGATTATGTTAGGAGAATTGTTGAGGGTTACAGTGGCAAGGAATAGGGTAGAATAGATGCATTCATAAAAAATAGTGAGTTGGTGGAGACAAGGAGAATTAGTATGGAGAGTAAAAAGAATTTAAATATATATAGAAATAAACAATATTGGGTGTGAGTTAATTGATGATAATAGCAAGGAAAGTAATTTATTGTTTAAGTCTCAAACAGGATTTTTAGCAATAAGGGAATATACACATAATTGGAGAAATGTGGATGATTTAGTCTTCAAATTATGTAAGGAAGGCATAGAAATATTAGGCATCTGTTAATTGAATGTAAATGCTTACATTTGGAAAGAGTACAATTAATGAAGTTGTGGGAGAATAAATATAAACAAAGATTATATAGAAAGTGTGGTCTTGATTTTTATGCTGGGTTTGAAAAAATATAAGGGGAATTTAGATATAAAGGTCATAGAGTAGACAAAGATAATGGGAAAAACTTAGGGTGAGGGGTGGAAAGGGAAGGTAAGGTGGCTAACAGGTTTTTCTGGGCATAGATTTCTGACTGAGAAAGGAGAAGCTATAGCGCATCACATCACTATTATTTTAATAGCTTGTGCAAAAACAAGAAACGGTGCTCATGTGACATATATAAATATAAATAATTTATTTTATAGTGTTAAAGAAGATAAAATATTTTAAATAAATAAAGGTCCATCTGAATTTAATCCATTTTTACAAATGAATAAATAAACATAGTACTGTTTGAGCCAATGTTTAAAAGTTCAAAAAGTATAATAAATTGCACGTTCTAGTTTGCTATTAAAATAATTACTTTTAATATTGATAATATCATATAAATTTAGGATTATGTAAAGATGCAAGTTTAAATTCTATTCACATATTTCTATATTTCTTTCCAATTAAACTTTTGTAGTAAGTGCTAAGAAATATTGAAATATTAGAAAAATGACTATTGAAGTATTGGAAAAGATTATATTAGAATACATCATTTTAGGGTGTGTAAAAATTAATAATTTCATTGTAAACAAAAATTTAAATGAATTTTATGGGTTTTTTAAAACTTTATTTATTTAATGATTCTGTTTAAACCTAAAACTAATTTCTCCATTAAATAAATTATCACAATATATATCAAATACCTTTCAAGTGAATCTTTGACAGTTCTTAAGATTAATAGCATGTTTATTTTGTTTTATTTTTTGGAGCTAAATTATAATTCATCTATTCAACTACTCATGTATTGACTGGTTAAAATGATATCTAGCTAATATTTTTAGCTAAAGAAAGGAAAACCACACCTATCTGATAATTGACTACTCTGGTGAGAAAAGCCTGCTCTTTTCCTATTCTTTTTGGAGCACTATTGGATTGGCATTCAAATCTGGAATTTTTAAATTCATTTATTACAAATTTTAAAAATAAAAAAAATTAATTGAATGGTTTATTGCTCAGTAATTTATAAGAAGTTTGAAATGTCAGAAGTAGGCCATGTATGGATCTTGAGGTCCAGAATCCTACTCTACCACTTCAGCAAACCACATAAGTCACAGGCTAATAATATTAACATTTGATAAAGGATAGAAATCAATGTTTGTTAGTTATTGTCTGGTATGAATTCAGAGACAAATTGAAGATGAGTTTAATATCAGGCATTCAATAATGACACCAGATAGTTGGAAAGTTGATTGAAGATGTTTTTTAAAAAAGGCAGTATTTGTCATTTTTAAGCCTCAAATTTGTTTGCCTTATTGTTGATAAAGAAATTTGAGTAAGAAAATTGCCAAATTTCATACCATTCCACAGAACATAATGCACGACAGTTCGAAGAAAGTAGAAATTTTATCTATACAAACTTAATCCTATATTGTTTGACTGTTCTGGTCAACTACTTGAAATGAACAAATGATTTTAGTATCAAATTATAGATGTTTTTTGGAAAAGTGTCATGTAATGATTAATGACAATAATGTTTTTTTTTGTGTGTGTAAATAGAGATGTACATAAACAGAATTGCAGATATTGCATATCTGAATTTACAGTTAGCAAAAAACAATGAATATGCATTAATGGAAGCTTGTATAATCAGCATTGAGGGAGCATAGTGTATAATGATGATCATCTGAAAATGTAGAGTGATGAAATAATACCAGTATATGATTGAGAAATAGCCTTGATAGCCTATGAAAAATGTTTTTTACATTAACATGATAATATTGTGTATCATTTACAATTTGTATATGCACAATAGGTCCAAATAAAAAAGTGATTGATTTTCTCACCAAATAGCCTGCAGCGTCCTCTGAATCAATGCAACATTTGTGTTTTATAGCAACATAATGTATATAATAAATATAAAAACTGCCTGCAAGCAAAATTACCATCATTTGACTTTAACTCGCTGAATTACTTTGAGCCTGGGGAAGTTAGAGATATATGTTATTAAAGTCTAAAATCTTTGTTGTCTTTGGCAGAGAATTTCACACTTGTGCTATTATCACTAACCTATTGAGCAAAATAAGCATGGGAGAAAGATTGAGAAATGCATGACAGTTGGGATGAACATGTAAAAAGTACATTATAAACAATAATTAAAATTATTAATAATAAATATATAATTTCCATTGGTTCCAAACTTTCTGAACATTATATACATATTTTTGTATTGTAAATTCAAATATTTTAAAATT
The DNA here is from genome assembly GCA_028023455.1 of Epiperipatus broadwayi. NCBI lineage: Eukaryota > Metazoa > Onychophora > Udeonychophora > Euonychophora > Peripatidae > Epiperipatus > Epiperipatus broadwayi. Next base: position 1,180,745 of record JAQFVV010000051.1, read on the forward strand.
AATTATTATTTTGCTCTCTCTTATACAGAAAGAGTTAGGTGTAATTAAATTCTTAAAGATTATATCTAAGGCTAATAGAAATAAATAGTTCTAATTTAATAGAGAATGATTAATAATAATTTATTGAAATATGATTATTATGAATGATTTGCTATAATTATGGCACTTATAAATAAATTAATATAATGTATGTAAAACTAGTAATTTTTCAAATGATTTTAAATAAAAAATTTCCCCCAAGTTTTTTTTTTTTTTTAATCCCTTCATTTTTTTTTTTTTTTTTTGTCATTCCAGATTGGTATAAAAGTAAAGAAAAGAATAATATATTGTATATAAACATAAAGTAAGGCATTTTGATTTTACCATTATACTTGTTTCTGGTATGAACTTTCTTAATAAGTAGTTTACTTTTCTTATTTTTTTTTTTTACACTGGACTTTAAACCTCTGTTCTTTCAGTTATTTTATATTCTTCTTTAGAATAAATAATATTCATAAAATATTAAAAAACACCTTTCATCAAGGAAATTCTGGGTTATCAAAATATATATTCCTTGTGCCAATTTTTAAAAATTAAAACAACAAACTGGCCAGTTTGTAGAGCATACCTTTATTTAAACTGGGACTTAAGATCTGGCTATAAAGCAATTTTGTATAATTCTTTTTTTCAAATATTCAGAAACCATTAGTAGTAATAATAATTTTATAATAATTATCAGTTGAAATTTAATTAAATATATATTAGTTCTCTTTTAGAAAGAAAAAGTTTTTGTCTTTAATTTAACATTTATTTGACAGTCATTTATAAAATTTTAAGCTGCACAAATAAATTTTGCATTTTTAACTTTATAAAGCACACAGCCCATTTACTTCAATCTTATAATAGATAAACAGTTATTGATTATATATAATTCATCAAAATTATTGATGCAATATTAATACAAAAATTAAATAATTATATACTAGTTTAGTAGTGCAGATGTTAAAATCAAACTTCAGATCTGATTATTTATTCTCTCTCTTTTTTTTTTTTTTTTTAGAAAATTGCAATTATAATGAAATAATAAATGGATTCATTTCTATTTTCTCTCTGTCATCTCTGTATCAGTCTGTACATTAGTTTTTAAATATTTAATTTTTTTAACTTTGGGACCTGGTCAGACCAAAAGTATATATTCACTTGGAGAATTCTTTATTAAAAACTCTTAAATTTTTAAAAAATATTTGCTGTAATAACCAAATAGTAAAAAAAAAATTTCAATTATAAATTTTTACAAAGAATTTATTAATGTTTTTAATATTGTACTTGCAAAAAATATAACTCAGATTTTTGAAAAGGAAAGCTTATATTAGCAGGCCTTGATATAAATAATTGTAAGAATTTATTCAATTAGTTGAAGAAAAAAACTTTTGTATAGTGTCTAAAATGCTATAAATGATTATAACTTGCTCATTACAATTATTATTTGAATAAATAAAGTATATTATTTTCTCTCTTTGAATATAATTCTGCCGTACAAAGGTAATGTTGATTAAATTTTTTTTATATTTTATCATTTGTTTGTGGCTGCAGTCAATTTAGCATAGAATTGAGAATAGTGAACTCAGAAGCATGCAATTACCTTGATGCTTAAGTTTCAGGATCATGCTTTGTGAATAAATCTGCTGATATACATAGTATTGTATTTAATTTAATTTTTTAAATATATATTGAAACAGATATACTGTTCCACATGTATATATATTCAAAAGATCCCCCCCCCCCATTTAAAAAAGACTAGCATGATTTGATCAAACTAAAAAAGAAATAAAGCAAAAAGTTTATAGTTAAAAGAAAATCATTATTGATTTTATAGTTTCAAATTAAGATGTAAATAAAAAGCTGGCATTTATTAAAAAGATTACATTTTTAATTTTTGGAACGATGTTTTCAAATAAAGTGTTATATCAGCTTGAGGCCATCTTAATCAATTGAAAAACATGGCTTAATCTTTATGCTTTCTTATCTATCCTGTTAAAAAAGTAGATTATCCAATCATTATGAAGAGAAAGGCAATTGGGCTTAAATGAGAGCAGTATGCAAATCAGGTATAGTGGAAAAGGCTGTTTAATCAATCTGGAGAGCAGAATATAAATAGTCAAGTTGGAAGTTCAGAGGCAGATTAGATTTGATTTTAAAACAAGAGACTGAAAGAGTTTTAAAAAAGTTTTTCCAGAGAGATTTTAAAAAGATCAAATAGTTATATTTTTTCCAAAGAGATATTTTTCAAGTAGCTGTTAAAGAAGAATTTTGAAAAAAAAAAAAGATTTCAATTTTAAAAGGATATTAAAGAACCTCTGTTAATGATGGAAAAAGAAAACTTTATTAAGGAAAACTTGACGATGAAAGCCTAAGCAGTCACAGCTTTTCTCTTCATCAAACCATGATCCTCCGAGATTTGCCTGGATAACCATCATGAAAGGGATTAACGCCATTCAGCTTAAATAAAACAACCCCTTTTTGAAGGAACAAACTGGATAAATGAAGGTAATGATTTTATAAAAATATTTGATATTATATGTGTTTTTAAAAGATAAGCATCTTTATTATAAATGAAACTAAAATTATGTGTTTATAAAAGACAAACAAAACGTCTTTCTTAGAAAAAAAAACCTAAGATTATGAATAAAAGTATCTATATGAAAATACGTTTATTATAAATAAAACTAAAATTATATGTGTTTACAAAAAAAACAAATAAAACGTCTTTATTTTAAATAAAAAAAAAATTATGAACAAAAGTAGCTATATGAAAATACGTTTATTTTATTATAGTTTATTTTATTATAGTTTATGAAACTAAAATTATATGTATTTATAAAAGACAAACAAACATCTGTCTTAGAAAAGAAACTAAAATTATGAATGTATACCAAGATGCATAATGGACTGCAAATAAAATAACTTAAGGTTAACTGGAACTCTGAATCAGACATAAAATGTAAATTGTTAAAGAACTTGCCTTCTTTAATTCCTATTGTACTATTATTGAAGGTATACCAAGATACATAATGGACTGCAAATAAAACAACTTGGGGTTAACTGGAACTCTGAATTAGACATAAAATGTAAATTGTTAAAGAACTTGCCTTCTTTAATTTCTATTGTACTATTATTGAATGTGTACTAAGATACATAATGGACTGCAAATAAAATAACTTAAGGTTAACTGGAACTCTGAATTAGACATAAGATGTAAATTGTTAAAGAACTTGCATTCTTTAATTCCTATTGTACTATTATTGAATGTGTACTAAGATACATAATGGACTGCAAATAAAATAACTTAAGGTTAACTGGAACTCTGAATTAGACATAAGATGTAAATTGTTAAAGAACTTGCATTCTTTAATTCCTATTGTACTATTATTGAATGTGTACTAAGATACATAATGGACTGCAAATAAAATAACTTAAGGTTAACTGGAACTCTGAATTAGACATAAGATGTAAATTGTTAAAGAACTTGCGTTCTTTAATTCCTATTGCCCTACTACTGGATGTACACCAAGATACACAATGGACTGAAAATAAAATAATTGTTAAATTAAGTGGGACTCTGCATCAGATGCTATCAGTTGTCTTCATTACTCTTTCTGTTGTCTCAATATGTCACACTCATCTCTGTGAAATAACTAAATGATTACAGATATAAATTGTTGAGAGAAGGACTTTATTATTATACTCTCAACAGATTACATTTTCTTTTTTTAAAGTCATATAGAAATATTTTGCTTGATGGACCTTTATTTAAACTTGTTATTAAATAGAACTATTGTTATTTAAAATTAATCTTAGTTATCCAGTTCAATTTTATTTTGTTTTTATTGTATCACTCATCATTCAGTGCACTTGTTCATGAGAATCTCATACCTCCTGAGTTACGTCTGGCATAACTAGACCTAGGTAAGTCAGGTTGTAATGAGATGGAACTCTAGTGGTACCATTTGGAAAATCAAACAAATGTCTAGATGCTTCCAGTCTCTATGGTGCTACATTCTCTGATGAGCAGGAATTATTGTTGTAGGGCGGGTTAACATCTGCATTGGGTAATGCCAATTGATAGTTCCTTCCTGCAACATGATCATCAGGAAATTGTTACAATCGAGGTAATAAAGGGTTGTATGGTGGTCCAGTTACATTTGGTGCCCAACGTGGGGCCTTATCTAGCTAGCCTATTCATAGGCATAAGCAGATCATGATTCTGTGATATGAACAGTGCATATGATGCAGTGATATGATTTATTCAAAAAGGGGTGGAAAAAAAATTTTAAAAGAAAAACAACAAAAATGAATGGCATAAAATGGTAGATAAAGAATAAAACAGGCATAATAAAGACTTGGAGTTAAATCATGGTATGGATGGAGAGAGAAGCTTATCAAAATTGAAATAAAAAAGTACAAATAAATTTTTAAAAAAATATTGATGATAACCATATCAAAAGCAAAAAAGATGATAACCAGATCAAAAGCACAAAAGATGATGAATACAGAAAGTATAGAGAATCTTCCTGAGAAAGAAGATAAACAAGAAGACAGAGCAGATGATTGAAAGCAATCACAGAGAACAGGAGAGACATCCATGTTAGCTCAGTTAACGGAAATGATAAAAGAAAATAACAGAACAGAGAGAGGAAGATAACAAGAAGAGAGATAAAGAAAGAGAAGACAACAAGAAAAGAGATGAACAAAGCGAAGAAGATAACAAGAAAAGAGATGAACAGAGAGAAGACAACAAGAAAAGAGAGGTAGAGAAAAAAAAACCTAGTGAACACAGATAAGCAGACAACAAGAAAACAGAACAGAGATAAGAAGACAAAAGAGAATTGAAAGAACAAATAAGAGAAATAACTGAAAGCCAAAATGAAAAGTTCGACCAGTTAATAAAAGAGATGACTAACAGAATATTAAAAATTAAGGAGGAAGTAAAAGGCTCATTAATAGAGCAAGAAGTTAAAATGACCCAGATATGTGAGGCCATGGATACGAAAATAATAAGAATGCAAGAATCCATGCAGGATAAGGTGGATATATTGACCACCCAGATGAAAGAGATAGAAATAAAAAATAGCAATATATTTCCTAAACAAGGAAAGGCAGAAACAGTCACAAAAGAAAGTCAAAAAGAGAATTACCAAGTTAGTCATGAAGTACCTATGACGAACCAGATGTCTGGAATTGTAAACCAGTTTTTAAAAATCAGAACTTTTTCAGGGAGCTGTAATGAAGCACCTATAGAATAAGTAAAAAGTTTGGAGAGATACTTTAGTATTAATGTATTGACAGAAGAAGCTGGCAATAGCATGTAGTCATCTCCAAGGTACAGCACAAGCATGGTGGGATTCACTGTTCACCCAACCTACAAATTTTGATGATTTTAAAGGAGCATTAATGAGCTGCTACTGGGGCGATGATTATTAGGAAGGGATTAAATATAAGATGTCCCAGGAGAAATGTCCACCTGGAGAGCCTTATACACCCTTCTTTAGAAGACAAGTGGCCAGGTTAAGAGCCTTGACATCTGATCCCCTATCTGAACTCCTTGGATTGATATGGCACAGCTTCCCAAGTTACATAGAAAGAATGCTAATTGGGTCTGACCACCAATCTATTGAGCAGGTTGCTGAACTATTAACAGCTTATGATAGCTGCGGTGCATCAGCAACCAAGGAAGGAGGAGAAAAGCAACCACAAAACAAACCTCCCTATAGAAGAGATGATGGGCCTAGAATAGGAGCCATCAGATACAAAAGGAAAATGCCTCCTAGAAAATATAGCAACTATGACCCATCACCATGGAAAAGACAAAGAAGATATTCAACAGGCAACATGTATTGCCCTTACCAAACCTGGGTTATAAGAAGGTCATATAGTGATCATAACTTGCAGGAAAGTGTGGCTAGAGACACGAGCCACCATGATGACATATGGCCTGGAAAACGCCCGAAAATACATTAAAACAGAAATGTATCACCTCAAAACAAAGAAAGATGCGGTAGGGGAACTGATCATGATTATCAGTCTCCCACACCAGGCTGTAGTTACAGTACAGAACAATAAAATAGAGATAGCTGATGCAAAAAGTTTGTGAGTATGATGTAGTGATGTATGAACTTGGGTTTTTCATGTTGAGATGGGTGGATAATTGAGCAGGGCTGCTTGGATGTGTTGTGTTACGATGCTTCGAAGTATATGCTCGGCACTATCCAGACATGGATGTTGTGCTCTGAGAGTAGTCCAGCAATATGTATATATGGGCCTCATGTATAGACCTCCATCTCATGAATAGACCAAATGATAGCTTCTAGGACTCACAGGAGCTGAGCAGGATTGGTTGAGTGCCAAATTGTTTTTTTCCCTCTGGCTCCTACTCTTAGTTGGATGATCGATCCTTCTAGGTACAAGAGAGGTAGTGCTTAAAAATGAGATATTTTTTCGTGACGTCATGGCGTACTGGTAGTTTGTGCTTGGCTATCTACTTATCCTGGCATTAGAGGATACAGTTCATGTATTCACTTTTTCAGCTCATCTTACCCATTTCATCAGCAAACCTAAAACCAATGGTAATGCAGTAATGAGAAATGATGTGTATAGTATATGGAATAAAGTTGTACTTCCAGGCAATGAACCTAAAACCAATGGAAATGCAGTAATGAGAAATGATGTGTATAGTATATGGAATAAAATTGTACTTCCAGGCGATTTCATCCCAAAATTTGATGGGGGGTAATGAAACAGATATACTGTTCCACATGTATATATATTCAAAAGATCCCCCCCCCCCATTTAAAAAAGACTAGCATGATTTGATCAAACTAAAAAAGAAATAAAGCAAAAAGTTTATAGTTAAAAGAAAATCATTATTGATTTATAGTTTCAAATTAAGATGTAAATAAAAGCTGGCATTTATTAAAAAGATTACATTTTTAATTTTTGGAACGATGTTTTCAAATAAAGTGTTATATCAGCTTGAGGCCATCTTAATCAATTGAAAAACACGGTTTAATCTTTATGCTTTCTTATCTATCCCGTTAAAAAAGTAGATTATCCAATCATTATGAAGAGAAAGGCAATTGGGCTTAAATGAGAGCAGTATACAAATCAGGTACAGTGGAAAAGGCTGTTTAATCAATCTGGAGCAGAATATAAATAGTCAAGTTGGAAGTTCAGAGGCAGATTAGATTCGATTTTAAAACAAGAGACTTTGAAAGAGTTTTAAAAAAGTTTTTCCAGAGATTTTAAGGAGATCAAATAGTTATATTTTTTCCAAAGAGATATTTTTCAAGTAGCTGTTAAAGAAGAATTTTGAAAAAAAAAAAGATTTCAATATTAAAAGGATATTAAAGAACCTCTGTTAATGATGGAAAAAGGAAACTTTATTAAGGAAAACTTGACGATGAAAGCCTAAACAGTCACAGCTTTTCTCTTCATCAAACCATGATCCTCCGAGATTTGCCTGGATAACCATCATGAAAGAGATTAACGCCATTCAGCTTAAATAAAACGACCCCTTTTTGAAGGAACAAACTGAATAAATGAAGGTAATGATTTTATAAAAATATTCTATATTATATGTGTTTTTAAAAGATAAACCAAATGTCTTTAATATCCTTTTAAAATTGAAATCTTTTTTTTCAAAATTCTTCTTTGAACACATAATTTTAGTTTCATTTATAATAAAGAACCTCTGTTAATGATGGAAAAAGAAAACTTTATTAAGGAAAACTTGACGATGAAAGCCTAAACAGTCACAGCTTTTCTCTTCATCAAACCATGATCCTCCGAGATTTGCCTGGATAACCATCATGAAAGGGATTAACGCCATTCAGCTTAAATAAAACTACCCCTTTTTTGAAGGAACAAACTGGATAAATGAAGGTAATGATTTTATAAAAATATTCGATATTATATGTGTTTTTAAAAGATAAACAAAATGTCTTTATTATAAATGAAACTAAAATTATATGTTCAAAGAAGAATTTTGAAAAAAAAGATTTCAATTTTAAAAGGATATTAAAGAACCTCTGTTAATGATGGGAAAAAAAAACTTTATTAAGGAAAACTTGACGATGAAAGCCTAAACAGTCACAACTTTTCTCTTCATCAAACTATGATCCTCCGAGATTTGCCTGGATAACCATCATGAAAGGGATTAACGCCATTCAGCTTAAATAAAACGACCCCTTTTTGAAGGAACAAACTGGATAAATGAAGGTAATGATTTTATAAAAATATTCTATATTATATGTGTTTTTTAAAAGATAAACAAAATGTTTTTATTAAAATTATGTGTTTATAAAAGACAAACAAAACGTCTTTCTTAGAAAAAAAAAAACTAAGATTATGAATAAAAGTATCTATATGAAAATATGTTTATTATAAATAAAACTAAAATTATATGTGTTTATAAAAGACAAATAAAACGTCTTTTTTTAAAAAAATTATGAATAAAAGTAACTATATGAAAATATGTTTATTATAGATGAAACTAAAATTATATGTATTTATAATAGATGAAACTAAAATTATATGTATTTATAAAAGACAAACAAACATCTTTCTTAGAAAAGAAACTAAAATTATTGAATGTATACCAAGATACATAATGGACTGCAAATAAAATAATTTAAGGTTAACTGGAACTCTGAATTAGATATAAAATGCAAATTTTTAAAGAACTTGCATTCTTTAATTCCTATTGCCCTACTACTGGATGTACACCAAGATACACAATGGACTGAAAATAAAATAATTGTTAAATTAAGTGGGACTCTGCATCAGATGCTATCAGTTGTCTTCATTACTCTCTCTGTTGTCTCAATATGTCACACTCCTCTCTGTGAAATAACTAAATGATTACAGATATAAACTGTTAAAGAACTGTTGAGAGAAGGACTTTATTATACTCTCAACAGATTACATTTTCTTTTTTTAAAGTCATATAGAAGTATTTTGCTTGATGGACCTTTATTTAAACTTGTTATTAAATAAAACTATTGTTATTTAAAATTAATCTTAGTTATCCAGTTCAATTCTATTTTGTTTTTATTGTATCACTCATCATTCAGTACACTTGTTCATGAGAATCTCATGCCTCCTGAGCTACGTCTGGCATAACTAGAACTAGGTAAGTCAGGTTGTAGTGAGATGGAACTCTAGTGGCACCATTTGGAAAATCAAACATATAAATGTCTAGATGCTTCCAGTCTCTATGGTGCTACATCCTCTGATGAGCAGGAAATATTGTTGTAGGAGGGGTTAACATCTGCATTGGGTAATGCCAATTGATAGTTCCTTCCTGCAACATGCTCATCAGGAAATTGTTACAACCGAGATAATAAAGGGTTGTATGGTGGTCCGGTTACAATATATATAAATATTGGATTTTTATATTGGACAATTTCCAATCTTTCAGGAAAACACAATATATATATATATATATTGTATTAACAATTAACATTTATCTGAATGTGGATTCAATTTCACACAAAAATTTCATCTTGAACAAATCACAGAGTCAGCCCTTTGCTTATATAAGTAGTAGACTAAACAAATCACATAGGGCTCTAGTTAGATAAATAGAGGGCTGCCTGAGCTGACATATTCTGATGTATCTATTGTGAAAGAATAAAACTATTATTTTAAAAAAATAGGCTTATATCTGTATGAATATTTGTATTATTCCTATGTTATTCATTTACATTTATTGCAGTTAACTTTTAATATTATTTATTAAACTGTGATTTATATATATGCAATGCTTTTCTAAGCATTTTTTTTAGTTATTTCTGGAACTTAAATTTGATGACTAGATTATGTTGATTGAATTTATAACAATGTCAGATATTTAAAGTCTCATTTTGGGGTATTTAATGGATAAGTACTGCTTGAATAAAAAATATATAACTAATACAGAAATATTTAATTTATTTTTGTAATAAATCATCTATTTATATAGCACTTGACTGCTCTATGTAGTATAGGGAAGGAAATAAGCCCTTAGTCAAGTGCTTTTTATGAATTTACATGCACTCACCCATAAGCATTAGTTGAAAAAGCATAAGTGGATCATTTAATTTATTTTTATAAAACCTTTGTTTTTAAATTTTTATTTTTAACTTTAGAACTTAGACTAAAACTGCATATATTTTTTCTGATGGAGAATATTTTCTTAGAAACTTATTAAATATAAGTGTGGTAAGCTAGCTGCTTGTTAAGATTAATGATGGGTTCAATCTAAGCTTAGTGAATCATGGGAATTTTTTAAGCCAATCACATGATTTTTTTTCTTTAGATGGTTTTTCATAATCAATCTAAATGGCAACTCATTTATTTGTCAGAAACTGTATATCTTGTTATTATTAGCTAGATGCGTAAAACAAGGAAGAACATTTAAACCAATGGCCCAGTTGTTGGCAACTCCAGTGAGTAATGCCTTTTCCTTCACTATTATTTGTTTTTTTAAAGGACTTGTCCTGCATGGTTTTGTGCAATGATACACTTACAGACTCTGAAGCTTAAGGTCCATGGATTACATCACAGCTATATATGTTACTTCTGATGTTTGAATTCTTATGAACTATCAAGCAATAAGCCATTTGATTATTTTATTTTTTAAAGGATGCACTTTGCCTTGCAGTGAAGTTGTAAAAACTGTTATCTGTTATATCATTTACTTAAATAATATTTTTTTTTTTTAAATAATTTTAATTGGACGTATTTGGTATGATTTCAGTAACATATTTTTTTTTTTAAAAGTATATTTAAAAATAGAGTCAGAGTTTTGCAAGCTTTGAATCATAATATGAAAAAAAAACACTATTAATTAATAATTGTGGAAATTTAGCAGTGTTTAAATAAATGTTTAAAAATCTATTTTTTTCTAAAGGTGTTAATGTTATTTGCAAACGTAATAAATATTGGAGATATTTTGCTGTTCTTTTTTCAGTTAGATCTTAAATTGTTCATTTATAGCTATAAAGTAGGGGAAATCAACATTTTACAATCGGTGCCCCCCCCCAATGAGTTCACATGGACCACACAGTGTTTGCACTGCTAGATAATATTTAAATTTTTTTCATAATATAATAATATTCTATAGAAATGATACGTATGTCTGTGGGTAGTAAATATAAAAAAAATAATTGTAGAATTAAACGATTTATTTTTTAAATACGGAACTAAAAAATAATTAGAAGTTATAAGATTAGAATAAAGATTATATTCTAGTTATAGCGAAAAAGTAAAATTAGTGATAACGAGATAAAAATATTCTTATAATCAGAAATGATTTTTTTTTTCATATATTGCATCTGCTGGGGTGGGACCCCCCCCCCCCCCCCACCCACCACCTTCTTTTTTGGGGGGGGGGTGTGCTCTCCTTCCCCCCCAAACAAATCAGAAATGATTTTAAGACTAAATACTGCTAATTTTAAAGATATTTCTGAACCTATTTTTTTCATAAGACATCTTGTTTGGAATTAAGTAGAACATTCTTCAAATTGGGATTACTAAGACATGATATTCTTTTGCCCCCCCCCCCTTTAATCCACTGATTAGCTCTCAAAATTAGACTAGTTTTGATGAAATATTTACTTACAAAATGAATACAGACTTCTTCTTTTTTTAAGCTTATTTGCAGAATTTGAATTTTTGTTACAATTTTTTCTCCTGGATATTAATAAAAGTAATTTTTTGACTAGTATTATTTTACAAAATCTAGTTTTACTTTTTTATTTTAGTGTCACAATGTGTGCTGCAAAATTTTCAAAAATAAAATGTGTTTTTTTTTAATGATCCATCACAAATTTTCATTTCTTAATTCTTGTTTAAAATTTCGTGTAAATTTTATGTTACTAAATTTAAAATAGTCGCATTAGGATAAAGATTAAATGCAAAGAAAATATTTTTTATCACTTATTACATTTTTCAATTCTGCAAGAGATATGGATTTTTAAAATTATTGTTTATTATATGAATTTTAATTAAATTAGTCAGCACTGCTCTTTTTCTCCGTCTTTTTATTTTTTGCCTAATTGGAGTATTCTTGGTTAATATTTATATAGTTATTTATGAGAAGAATGAAATTTCCTTTTACATATGAAGTATTCTTGTAGAAATATTTATTTCATTCATGCATTTTGTTAGTTTCACTTACAGGAAAATCATTTTTTCCCCCTCTAGTTTAGATATTTTTATTGTAATCTATTATGTATTAATAATTGGATTTTTTTTTTTTTTGTATGTCATTTTGTGTTTTTTTTTTTTTTTAGACTGGCATATTAAAATGGATGTGCCCTTAGATATTTACATTCTGTATGTGGTCGAATGTAGTTTCTACCTGCACTCGGTGTATGCCACTCTCTTCATGGATTCTTGGAGGAAAGATTCCATAGTCATGCTCACACATCACTTCCTAACTCTCGTTTTAATTGCCTTATCTTTTGGTGTCAGGTAATTATAAATTATTGGTCTTTCTCTTTTTCATTGATTTAAGTTTTAATAAATAAAACATTTCTAAATAAGAATAGGGCAGTTTTTTTTTCACAACATGCTTTTTTTAAGTATAGTTAATGGAAAATATACACAGAGGCAAAACTCTCCATACAATAGCACCATTCAGTGCAAGCCAAATTAATCAATTGATGCAGGATGTGATGTTTGATGGTTCAATGGAAAATACTGCTCTATTGCCTAGTTGTTACCTGTTGCTTAACCTATAAACATACTTCCATAATTAATTATTATTGTGTTCTTATTACAAAGCATACATAGCGCATCGTAGTTGAAAGGTAATTGGTTGTCTGTCCAAACTGCCTGAACCATCATCTCTAAACAATACATGTTTTATATAGCAACATATTTTAGTTTTTCACTACAAAAATATTAAGACAGCATCTCTGGATCATGAATTATGAATGAAATATGACTATATATGTTTCATCACAGAGTATCTTCAGTGCTTTCCCGGCCATAACAAAATCATGTAAACCAGTTGCTATTCATAGCTTCATTGCAATACATAGTTTATATTAATAGAAACATTTTAGCAACAGTTTTGCTCAATTTAAAATAAGGTATTTTGATATTAGTCCTGCAACACGGAGCATATATTAGACTTACTGCGCCTTTTCACATTCATATCAATCCGCTGATAACTTTGTAATCTTGTGATCTGATTAAAATAACGTGTACATGGATCTGTGCATGATATTTTCACAAGATTTACAAAATTATCGGCAGGTTGATGTGAATGTGAAAAGGCGCAGCAAGTGTAATACATGATCCGTGTTGCAGGACTGATAAAAATAACTAAAAGGATAAAAAATAACATTAAAAACAGCATTTTAAAACAAATTTTGAGAAACAAATGGATATAAAAAAGATGATTTTAAAACAATTTTTAAGGAACAAATGGATATTAAAAATTATCATTTTTAAAGTATAAAAAATAATATTAAAAACAGCACTTTAAAACAAATTTTGAGAAACAAATAGATATTAAAAAGTTGATTTTAAAACAATTTTGAGGAAGAAATGGAGATTAAAAAAGAGTATTTTTTTTTGTAAAAAAATATTGATTTGCCATACACAAATATGTACGAGTTTCACACTATCGACTTTAAAATGTATAACAATATATAAATCAACATTTTAAACCAAAAAAAAATTGATTTGCGATCTTAAATAAATGACACCATTATGCAAAAAATATTACTTCGCACAAATACACATACACTACTTATTGTGTAATATATAACAGGAATTGTCGAGTTGAAGCCACAAATTTGACATTTACTTCTAACACACAAAATGGAGATGTGAAATGAAAAATCCCCCCCCCCCCAATGGAGTTTTAGTGAACATGTGATTGTACAGAGTATACTGGGATTCCCCATAGAAATACTATTAAATATTTTTTTTTACAGAAAGAAAAAAAAAAAAAGAGGAAAAAAGTACACAAAAATAAAGAAATATAAATTATTATAAGACTTTTATTAAATATTTATCCTGTTGTCAGAAAGAAATCTGGACAATAACTGATAAAGATAAACATGTTTTCACACGAGATTGAATAATATCACAGGGATTATTTCCGTTCAATTTGACGTCAGCACAAAATTACACATTTATTGTAGATGCGAAAAGGCATCGTACCTCCCCTTCATTGCAGGGCTAATACCAAAGTACCTAAAATAAAATTTAATGTCAGCACATTGTTCTATCATGGGTTAAAATACTACTGTCAGATTTCATGTTATAATACATGATTCTAACATGGTAGCGCCTGAAATTTTTGTCGCAAAAAAATAAACTATGTTCTTATATAACACATGCCTTGATTCAGGAGTGTCGCTGCAGGCAGAACCAGTTATCTTTTCACTGGGACAAGCTATATATTTTTCAGCAGAATATAATATTCGAAGCTGTGCTATATTGTGCTTGTCAAGTTTTTGCTTGAAGATAGATTCATATTATTAGGCAATAGGGTTCTGCATCCAAGCAATAATACTTAATCATCATCCATGGCAGTTTGTCATTATTTGTCATCATTTAGTACAGTTAATTCTAATATTTCAGGTACATCACCATGAAAATTTCTAGGGTGTGTGACTAATTTCTGTAAAAGTACTTTATAGTTTTCCATTCCTTTAAACAATTTTAATCCTGATGGTAAAGGATATTGCAAAATTTAATTTTCAACTATAAAAATTAACTTAAAAAAAATTTAAATACTTTGAAATTTTAATCATAATATGTTTACAAAAAAAGTTGTAATGCATTAAAAGTATCTTATATAATTTTTTTATTGCCATGGAAACTGCTGAATTTTTCATTATCATTTATTTGTATTGAATAAATGTTCACTTTTTTAAAAAAATTACAATGCATTTTTACTGCTAGTAAAACACAATTTATATTAGAAATAAAAATGTTTAATCTGCAAAACTGAAGTTTAATTTCAATGTGACTCATTTTCTTTTTTTATTTTGAAATGAAGTATAACCAAATGTTATAAAGCAGTAATTCCATTTGTTAATTATTGTCATTGTTTTTATTTATAATCATATAGCAAGTGTAAATAGACTGCAGTCAACACCTCCTTCATAAAGCATGCTTTGCATGCAAAACCAGACTTCATCTTATGATGAATTTCTGGTTAATTAGACAATAAATTCTGAAATCTTACAAAATACTTATAAATCTTAAATTCAGTGCCATTATTGGAGGATAAACATATCAGGATTACAGGGACGATGTCTTAGGCTTTCAAAAATAATCGCATGATATTGGCATTTATTAAATCTCTGCAGATTGATGTTCTATTCAAATAGTAAGTAAAATTATTTCAACTAGATATATATGGTATATCTAAATCAAGAATGTAAATCTTTTGCAAAGTAATAGTACAATAGAAAGTTGATATAATTCTGCATCTTTTAAAAATTTCTGGCTCTATATTGGTATTTGACCTAAAGCATCCTAAACATTTTATGGTTATCTTTGCTTCAAACCATCTACCAATGTAAACAATGTTTTTTAAAGATAGTTTAAATAATATAATAATAACTGTTTGCAATATTTACAAATCTTTTAATGCAAACTGGCTCTTTCCTTTCTTTTTTTTTTTTGCCTATTCCTTTTATATTTATAAGAGATTTCAATTCTCATTTTTGAAGATAAAGCTGGTATTCAGTTCTTAGAATAAATGGCTTTAAACAATATGCACATAGTTTATGATGCCACACAAAAAGGAACTTTTCATTCAGATGGATTGGGTACAGATTTATATGTTTTTACCTGCAAAAAATTATCCCCACCACAAACAAGCACACAACTAATATAAAACAAACCTTATCACTTTAAGAATTCACATTCTTATCATTTAAAAACCATCCAATTTCAGTACAGAATTTAAGAAAAACCAGTCAGAGTCAATATATGAATATTTTGAATATTATTAAAACCTCACATATCCTTTCTTGCTATGATAAATTTAACAAACTCATAGTAGGAGAAACCAAAGAGAATTCTTCTAGAATATAGAAAGCAATTTATTACAGGTTGGCACAAAACGATCACTGCTTTTCCCAATCAATATTTATTTTCTAAAATTTCTAAAATACAATAAACTTACAATTTGTTAATGATAACTGAAACACACAAGCTTATTATATACCTGTGTGCAATGATGCAAGAAACAAAAGGTAGAGAAAGATTATGGGAAAAATTTTATTTGAAAAAAACTAATTGAAAGATTTGGTTCTTTCCATTCATGTTTAGTGGCAATAAGATTGTCAAGCGTTGTTAGCCAAGAGGTCATCGCAACCGCCTTGCAAGCAAGTAGTTGGTTGCAGACGGGTGTGGGTTCATGTCCCGGCCGATGCTATGACATATGAGAAAAAAAATAATAAGATTATCACATTTATTTGTCAAACTTGTAAACCCAGGAAAGACACAAACAGAAAAATATCATTAGAATAGACTTATAAGCTTTTTTTTTTTTTAATTGCTTTAATTTAAATCTAATGTTACCGTGACATATTAACAAACTTGAAATTATCCCATTAACCATTGTGAACTAGTATATGTCTCAGGAGTATACTTCAGAAGGTTTTAATAAATTTAAAACCTAAAGCATAAGCATGTTTGCAAAAAATTATTAACATTATTTAAACTATCCCAAAAATTTGGCATCAGGAAAAACTATAGCACTCTTAAAATCTAATAAACCTCACAATAATTCAAAAAATTATTTTCTGAACTCTTACAAACTTTTTGAATACCAATAATTGAGAAGTTTCTGCTTTTAAAACAGGGTTAATTTGGGCTAGCCATGAAGTTGTTTGTGATCAACTTCTATGTTTAATTACTCAAATTGAAAAGAGCTTTTAATTATTGGTGCTATGTTTGTTGACCTATCCTCAGTTTACTGTTGTTTGGAAAAATCTTTTTGTAAACGGCTTTAAAGTTTTTGAATGTATGAAAACTATTAACTTATTTCACAAAGTATTTTCCCCCCTGTAGAATAAAAATTGGTTGTCTTTAAATAATAATTGCTATAAATATATAATTTAAAAAAATATTCTCTCACAAATATTTTGATTCTCACAGACTTCATATTTTATTTAGTAGATTCATCATTGATCTTCTAAAAAGTAAATGCAGATAATATATCAATGCTGATAATATTGCTTTGACCTTGGAAATCTTTCCCAAAAATTGGAGCCTTATCTATAATTCCAGAAAAACAATATATTCAACTCTTCATTTATAATTGATGGAAACATGACTCTCTTATATGTGCTCAGGAATAACCTTGCATTATGGCCTAATTTATCTTCCTCATTTGTCAAAAGTTAATTTTAAAATAATTCCTAAACAGGTTTTTTTTTTTTTTTTTGGAAAGCTGTCTGACATTATTATGGGTTATGATAGAAATTCTCTTTAGTACTGACTGCTGTATGTCTGTTTGTAGAAAAATATGCAGTTAAATATTAACCTGAGAAGTGTTATTTGCAATATATGTTTGAAAAGTTATTAAGACCAGGTAAAACATTGAGTTAAGACCCCACTTAAAACAATTTTTTATTCTGGATTTGCACCTAATAAACTTCAAATAATCAAAAATTCACTGCATAATAAATAGGTATAAGATCCCAAATAAATTTAGTTTTCCAGATCTAATAATAAATGCAATTAGATTTGATCTTTCTAGTCACTATTCAAATCTCAGCTATAGGTTTAGAATCATTCATGGCTGCTTTCACTTTTCTGCTTCTTAAATGGAATTTAATAGCATCTGGTTTCAAAAATTGCAGTTATATACAAACTATAAACTAGTTAATGACTTTTTAGTTTATTCATACAATTATAAAATTAAAGGACTTAAAATGCTGCTAGGGAATTCTTATTTGATATCTAGATTTGTTTATGTTTGTGAATATTTAACTGCTTAAATATATATATACTCTAAATAAATAAAATCACATATCTAGGTTTAAAAACATTGAATAAAAGTAGTCTAAATTTTTATATATGTATATATGCACACCCTGCATCCCAGTTGAAAAGATAACTGCTGACTGGACTCTTTCCAATCCAAATGCATTATATTGTGTCATAGTTTTGCTATTCATCATAAAAATTTAGAGGGACTAACGTATCTGGATCATGAGTTGTAACATGAAATGTGACAGTGTCTTTCACACTTTTATAGAAAACCCACATTGAAACAGTGCATTAATATTAAATTCTGTTTAAATTGGGTAAAACTGCTAATGAAATGTTTGAAATTACTCAAATTATGTGAGTGAAACCATGAGTTGTAAAAATGTTTTCAAATGATTTGCAAGATTTTGTGATGGCATGAGAGCATTGAAGATGATCTACGAAAGTATGAAACATCACATTTCATGTTGTAACTCATGCCCAGAATAGAACATCCATTGATTTGGAGATGGTACTGCAGGCAGCTTTGAGAAAGATCCACTTACCTTTTGACTGGTGCACATTGTACATTGAAAATAGACTTGAGTTATAGTAATATGACATCTGTCTGCCATGAATACAACTTGGGTTCAGATCCATACTTGTCAAAAACTTGAAACATTTAGGTTTTTTTTTTCAGATAGCTATCCACAATTACCCAGTTAATTGTCAATATTATTTAATAATGGATATTTAGATAATCTTTGATAGAAAGTAAAATGTTTGAAAAGCTGCTCAAATTATCACCATCCAGCAATAATGCAATCTTTTTCACTATTTCTTTATGTGGAGTTGATGGAGTTGTTTTGTCTTACAGTCATCTATTTAAAGCTGTTTTTTCTTTTTATATGTATCATGTTTCACAGAAAATAAGACATAATCAGAAATAATTCCTAGCAAGATTTTTGAGGATGCTGATAATATACCCCAAATAAAAGCCCTAGTTCAGATTAAGATTGTCAGTCAGTTGAAACACAGAATAGACATATTGAATTATAAAATAATGAATGTATAAATAGATATAAATGTAGAATTTTATACTTGAATAAATGAATGTTACTCAGAATTATTTTGCAGGCATATTTATAACTAATCATTTTAATAAAATTGAAAATACAGTTTTACTTTTCATTTATCAGTGATTATTCATTCAGTCTGATATAAGAATTCCTCTTTCATCTGAGCTCCTACCATATATATTGTAAATAAATCAACATCGATATCCGAAAAGACTGAAACTTATTATTACCAATGATCTTAATTCACAAATTAATCAAGACAGTTTAACATTTTATATATTATTTTAAATTAAATATTACTAATTTAACAGAATGTAAACAATTTTTAATATTCTTGTATTGAATGAAAATGATCTGTTATAAGATTATAATCCTAACCGTTACATATTGAAGCAGTAGTAAAAGTTATTTATATGCTGTTGAAATTACTAATATTGAATAAATATAGATTTTTTTGTACTTGAATAAATGTATATTTTTGGACATGAAAAAATAAGATATCCCCTGAAAATAAACCCCAGGCCATCTTTTGGAGCAAAAATTTTCAAGGAAACACAGTATTTAAAAACTTTCATTTTTTAGTATTCTTCACATATGATTGATAACCACTTTATTGAAAATTATTTTTTTCTTCAATATTATATAGGCTATTAAAAATCAAATAGCTTGTGGTTTTTAATTTCAAATTGCACTAGCCCAATGAATTGTATCTCTATTCTAACCACTAATATCAGTGGTCCTGCTTTTAAGCAGAATGCTTAACATATATAATCCAATATCAACATACTACCATAATCTTTCTAGGTAATTGATGTTTTTTCTGGCAATAATATGGGCAAAAAGGACCACTGGATATATTTAATGTGATAGTGCTTTCAGCTGTGGGGAAAATATCATTCATGTGGGTTCTTTCATATTGCTATCTAGTGTACTTTATTCAAAGCTTACATAAAAATCATTCCTGACTGAAAAAATAGTACTTTTGATTTGAACTTATTTTTTGCGTGAAATATTTTAATTTACTAATTAGGATTTGGTTTCTATTTATATATATATGTATAGTAGAGAGCTTATAATTTAAAAAAAAATTGTAATATTGTCATTAATCTAAGTCACCAATTCACAATTAAATGACTAGTCAAAATTAAATTACAAATTTCTCTCTATCAATGGTTTCTCTGCTGAAACAGACTCTCAAATACAAAGTAATACCACACAATACAAATATATATTGTGTTACTTTACACTTGAAAAGTATATTTTTGCAGGGAAACCATTGGTAGGGTGAATTTTTAATTTAATTTTAGCTACTGATTTAATTGTGAATTAAAGTTCTTGGTTTATTACATTGGCTTGTTTAGTTTTGGCATTTGATATATATATATGGAGAGGGGGGGGGGCATATCCTATTATTATTGAATAATCATGATTAAATCTTTTTTAATGTCCTCAAACATCCTCTTTTTAAAAATAAGAAATATATTTAAACCATGGCTATTTGCATAATTTTCTAGTTTTCATTAGTTTATCATTAAGGATAATTTATTAACTTAAATATTAATAATTTTTGGGTAAAAGTGTTTCTTGATTGGCATGGTTGTGTTTCTCAATATTAAACTTTTTACCTTGTTATTGAAAAATATTAAATCTAGAAATAGATTAGAAAAAAAAAGTACTTGCATGTTAGAGCTGCCATGATATTTTGTTTTTCTTTTCTATTCATTCCAAACAAATTGATTTATAATTGTGTAGGAATTTTGATATACACATTTAAACTTAATGTTTTTGTTTGTATTTTGTTTTTTGATTCCTTTGTCTTTATTTTTGAGTACTGTATTATAGTTTGTACTTATTTTTTTTTTTAGGCCATTGTTTAATTGTTGATTTTTTATATCTTAATAATTATCACATTAACTGTGCAATATATACATATGACCTCAAATCTGTATCTATAGATGCTTTATAATTTATTTTTTCTATATAATCTATTAGTTGTCATGGCTTCTTTTTTTTTACGTCATAATAAAATGTTTATTTTGCTCAGAATAATGTCAGTATATTCATTTTTTTGTTGTTTTCACCTGCTAACAGTTTAGAGCTTGAATACAAAATTATTCACTGAAAATTGAAAGATCATTTGCTAAGGAAATCATCAAAATGATAGATTGGAGTTTGAATCCAAGAATCTTAAATTTTTGATTTCACCATGCTAACATTGGGCACAGATCATTATCTATATTCATATATAGTGCAAAGTGAATGTTGCTGCTAAAAATTTAAATTGCTTTAAGTATCTTAGCAAATTTTTTGTAGTGAATGGTGTATGTGTTAGGCTTGCAAAAGTGGGTGTGTAGGAAATATATTGTCACTTGACAAAAGTAACATTTTTTTTTGTAATATTTTTATTTTTTAACATTAAAAACAATTTCTTTTTTTTTTTTAAGTTTTTTTTTTTGTCAAGAAAAAAAAAACTGCACATATTTTTAATATTTCAAATTCTTATTCTTTTTAAATTGTAATTTATGCAGAAAAATCTTGAGGGTATTTTATTTATCTATTTTAAACATTAAGATGAACAATTTTAACGACCATAAATTATTATGTCACTAAAGTGCTTTTTAATCCGTTTTAAAATAGTCAGTCAATTTTTCGGAATTCCTATTAAATGAGTATTGTTTTTTTTTTTTCTATTTCGTTGTCATTTCTTTTCTAAATATGCTTAATTTTTGTAATATTCTTTGTTTTTATCTCTTTTTTTCCTCTGTAATCTCCGAGCATAAAATTTTGAAAAATACACGAGGTTGCTGCTTTTCCCAGTATTAATTTGTACCCCCCCCTCCAATTAAATTTTACCGAAATTGCAATAGGATTAAATTATAAAATAGAGTGTATTTGTTGATCGTGAGAATGAATATTTAAATACGTATATATGTTTACTTCAAATGAAGTTTTACTAAAAGCATAAGAAATTGTTGGGTTTTTAAACATACACATACATTAATTTATTTATAACTTGACAAATAATTGCTAGCTGAATTTTATATTTTTATTTTTTTTTTTTAAATAAATAAATGTTTTTTCATTTTAAAAAAGTTTTTTTAAAATATATATTTATTTTTATCATTGGTGGTCGAGAGGTCACCGCTTCCCGGCTGATGCTATGACACATAAGAAAGAAAAAAAGTCTGAAAGTAGACTTACATTTTTTTTTATTGATGATATTTAATAGTAATGTGTTATCTTGACATTAATTCTTGCAGATCATATGACTAGCATTTTCCCAGAATAATTTGTCATCTGATTTCTCAGACTGCTCAAAGTCATTCTATTGCTAATCATTATCGTCTTTTTTCAGTACCATATTTTTTGAGTGTTATACATTTTTAAAAATCATGAAACACCTAAATAGGACAATTTCATCAGTATTCATGTTTCAATTTTTGCTGCTCATGAAAATATCAAAAATCGTCATTAGCATCACAGTTCAGAAGCATTGGTATTTTTCATATTGTTTTTTTTTTTCAATACCCATTTTTCACATCCATAAAGATTCGTGATAACACCATAGTTTAAATACTTCTTTGTTTTTAAAAATGTTTTCCTACAACTAAAAGTATTTTCTGGATTTTTTATTATAACATACTGAATCTTTTGATTGTTGCATCCATTGTTATTGGTCACCACTTTAAGCCTTGATTATTACTTTTCAAATGAGATGCTAACTTTGCCATCATAATCTTTATTCACATTGTATTTAACCATAATTTCTTTGAATTGTGTTCTTTAATTTTCCTAATGAAAATTTTGAGATCTTTTTTGTTTTAAGTTATACATGTGATGTCATCAATATATTTAAGATTGTTGGTGCTTCTTACAGCAATCTTAAATGCATATGTGCTTGACCAATTGAGTATACTTTTTTGACTAGCTCCTAATTTCATGTAAAAATTTCTTATAAGAACAATGAAGTGTTATATTATCCATGTTTTCTAAATACTTTCTGTAATTTACTATGATCACTTGAATCATACACCTTAAATTTAATCAGTAAGGCACATATTTTTCTGATCTTTTTAATTATTCAACATAGATGATCAATGGTGTATTTAATACCATGATCCTTCCTGATCATCTTGTGCATCTAGCAGTTCATTTTCACTATAAAGACTCTGCACTGTATGGTTTCTAGAATTATTTTACTTGCATGTAATATATGAGATATGCTTCTTTAGTGTTTATATCGATAAAATTGAATTGAAATCATTCAATCATACATAGAATTGACAATGAAAATCACATTTTATCTTTGTTCTTCTTATCTGGAATGATAGACAGTATGAATTTCTTAACTAAAGTCTCACCATTTCTTATTTCACTAACTCCTGAAATATCAGGGTATAAGGGTCTGTTTCCATATTGATCAAACAAATTTTGTTCAAATTATCTTTTTTTACATATACTGGCACTTAGACATTTATATTACTTTAATTGGCTGCAGAAATAATTTTGCTGTTAACTAAAAGGTGACCTTTTGATTCCTGTTTGAGTCTTTAAAGAAATCAAGCAGAACCAATTGTTAATGTCTACTCCATATGTTTTTGTATTGCAGTTGTTATTATATATGATTATTCATATATTATACAAACATGGATGGGCACAACATGCATCAGCCAGCATGGTAAGTTTATTGGCATTTTACCCTTAAGTTTAATATCAAGAAACACTGTGGTCTTTTTTCTCGGTAGTTGTCTGATCATTCTTAACTGAAATGTTATTTGAGTTTTCTACAAGGCAGAATGAATATGTGAGTGAATGAACTTTTTTTTTTTAAAAAAAATAGAACCCAGACTGCCATTCAGTGACAACTTTTTATTTACATACTTACAACTGAGATCTAGTTCTAGCGAAGGAAGATTGCATAAATTTGAAAAAGAACTATCTAATAAGTTAGAATATAAAGTGAAGAAACAATTTAAAAACTGGGTGTTTGTTTTACTGTAGAAATGCAAATATTGGAAGAACAAGTGGAGTTGGATTCATTATAAATAAAAAATGGAAGAACAGTATTATGGAAATTGATGGTGTATCAGATAGAATAGCAAGAGTATATACTAAATGCATATAATTCAAGTTTATACTCCAGCAAGTTCTCATAGTGATAAAGAAACGTAAAAATTTTATATAAATGTACAAAAGGCTTTTGATTAAACCAAGCAGCATTTTAAAATTGTTGGTGTAGGAGACTTTAATGCTAGAATTGATAAATGATCAAGCACTATATGTAAATTTAGTTATGGTAATAGAAATGAGAGCGGGCACTACACATGTTTTAAATGAAGAGTTAAGATATGCAGTTTAAGTCTATAATAAGTGGGAAAAGGTCGGTGAAATTTTGCAATCATTATAGTTGTTTTCAAAGAAATTGGATGAAGAAATAGAAAATTTTACACACCAAAATGATTTAAATGATAAGGATGTAATAGATGACTAGAAGAATGAAATAATGATATTGATATTTAAGAGAGGAATTAAAGATCTTAAAAATTATAGATCTATTTGTTTTGTATAAGATATTTAAGATTTTTACAAATTGTCTTCAGAGAAAATTAGTCTCAAATTAACTGAATGAATAAGCTGGATTTTAAATTGTTTATACCAGAGTAAATCAACTCAAAATATTAAGAGAAGTTATAGGAACAAAAAAAGGAGTATCAGTTGGCGTATAATATTGGATTGTAAGACTGTGATAAACTATTTATTTCTACACCCATTTCTGATGTGATTAAAACTTTAAAAAAATCAGTCATAGACCACAAGGTCATTGTCAAATTCTGAAAAATATTCATCCAAATGCAACATAGATAGAATGAATCAACTTTTAGTTAAATAAAGTATTAAAAAAATTTTTGGTCATTCAAGTGGAATTATAATGTTCATCTTACTACTTTTTGCCCAAATATCACATTATTCTAAGCAATTTTTTTAACATTTTAAACAGCTGTGATTAAATCATATGGCGTCACAAAGATCAATATGATTGATATAGATGCATGACAAGATGATTTTATTTTCCCAGAACATTTTGCATTAAGTTTATGAAAAATCCTTTATGGATTAAAATGGTAAACAAGAAAATAAATAAAAAGTATATATCATTCATCTATATTTACAGAGATTGTGGTTATTTTCACAAATAATGCTTCAGAATTGAAATATTCATGTTATCTAATGAAATCAAGAAAATAAGAATAAGGATATAGATTGAAAAGATTAAAGTAATCCTTAAAGATTTTCAAAAAAAGGAGAAAGAAAATATCTGGCCAAATTCGTCCTTTAACAGAAAATCTAATAGTTGAAATTAAACTTGGGTTTAATGCTTTTAATGAATAAGTTAATATTAAAAGAAAATATTCCTTTGAATAAGTAGTAAAATTTTGAAGTGAATATGTTCTGCAGAGATTATTTATGAGTCTGAATCACTGAACATTTAATAGAGGAGAGATAATTAGGCTTCAGATCATGTAGCAAAATATAAATGTGTGTTGAAATTGACAAAAAGTGCCCAAAAGGGAATAATATGGATGAGAGAACAAATAGGAACTACATTATGTAATAGATTAAATTAAATGAGACTAGTCTTGAAAGTCCTAGAAATAGATCGCATAGATTGAACTTTTATCCCAAATGGACTGGCAATTGTTAAAAAAAATCATGATCACATATATATATATATATGGTTATTAGAATTCATTTCAAAATATGTGTGTTTAGTATTCAAAAGGTAACGAGTCTAATTCCTAATATTTAATGGTTTTCACTGCAGAGAAGAAAATATCTATTATATACAATATATAATTTTTAATTATTATTATTATTTATTTTGTATATTTAATTATTGGAATTAATAAATATGCTTGGTAAAATTTTGAATGACCGATGTAATCAATTATAGTAAAATTAGTTTGAATAATTATGCATTTCAGAATTTTTATTTTATTTTAATAATATATTCATTATTGTGATTATTTAATAGACACACCCATATATATTCCAAAATACATTTGTACCACGCTAGTATAAAAATGAAATAAAATTGTCAAGTATTATATTTTGATTATAAGCTATTATCATGGTTTAAATTCATTGCCAAAGTTTTAATAAATATATAAATAATTATTTATAAAATATCTTTTACTAATATTTATAATTTAAATAAGTTGTAATAGTAATAGAAAAAAAGGATAATGTTTTATGAAAAATGAGTAGCAGTACTTAAATTGATTATATATATATATATATAAAAACAATTACTTATCTACACAGCCCCTGTAATATTTCAAACAGAAGATTAGTATGAAATTTGACATGGAAACCAGTCTTCTGGTTGAAATATGAATGTGGGCTTATAGAGAAGTATTTGTGTTTGGTTTATATATATACCTTGAGGTAGTAGAAAAATTAAAGAAATTTTAAGACTTTAAACTAAATTGCATCAAGGATATTGTATAAAATACCAAATTGCCTTTGATGATCAAATCTTATTATTTCCGTTTTGCTTAAATGTATCTTCAAGCAAATTATTTAACATACAAAGATATATTAATAAATATGCTAATTGAGTACATATTGTAACGATATTTAATTTAATATGCCGTTACATTATTTTAAATTAAAATAAAAAGATTATACATAAAAATTGATTTATTAAAAAGAAAAAAACTTAACTTAAAAACTGAAAATTAAAAGTTGTTTAACATATATAATATATCGCACAGATGGAATGAAAACTTTAAAAGTATTATTTTCTTTTCTTTTTTTTTAAAAAAAAAGTATTTGGACGTACTTTTTTATAAAAAAGGTACAAGATCCAAAGATAACAATATTTTTGTTAAAAGATTCCTATGCAATCTCAGTAAATGGAAATGATTGTTTTATAAATTAAACGAAAAGCAAACTAGCCCTTGGGGCTCTTATATAAAAAAAGTCAGATGAAAGATATAGATGAGAGAACAAAAAAAAATTAGATGTCCAATAGAAGCAGCAAACCAATGCTCGGACCTTAATGAAAATGATTGGAACAGGAAACTATGTTCAATGAATCCAGAGGATTACTATAAAAAGAAAAATATCCAAATTAAGAACAGTTCCAGCTTGATTTTTTTGAGAGGGGCGATAAGACACACTTGTCACACTCTCTCACTTATTTCAAATGAAATGACTGTTGAATTATGAATGGTACTGTTGCAGACCCCGAATCATATGGGTACTGAAATTAAATATACCAGGATTGAACCAGCTAAGGCAGCCTCCAGATTGAGAACTACAGTATGAACAACAGACCAGTCTTCCATGAAATTATAACTAATAAAGTCTTCGCGGGAATTGGCAGCAGGAACTGAAAATTTAAAAAAAAAAAAGTAATTAAGAACTTTCGTTAAGATTTGACAAACTAAATCTAATTTTTAAAATGAACTTTAATCTGACTTAAGGTTTCAAAATCAGTTATTGATGTTTAATTTTAAATATTTTGAGTTTGCTGATTTAATCATTTCCATTTTTTTTAAAATATTTATTGACTAAATTATTTAAATGCATTAAATTTAAGTTGGGTATAGATGACTGCATAAATTCGTTAACGTTTAAATATTTTTTATTTTCATATTGATTAAAATATATAGATATTCGGTAAATACGATACCTCACATTGAGTATCTAAAAATGTATTTATTCGAATATCTTTTAAGTTATTGGTGTCAATGCGGCATCTTATGATGAATGCCATTGGGTTTCTTGTAAATTTCCCTCTGCAATTCCATCAGTGGCTTTATATTTGAATCGTTTATGCTTATTTTGAATGGGTTTTAATTTCAGGCTATTTGTCTTGTAGTTAGGTCGATGCTGTTGGAGGGATATATGGGTGTTTATATCAATGCAATGTGAAGCGTGTTTAGCATACAGGGCAAAGTCCAAATGAATGCTTGACCCAAGAATGTAGTCATTGCGTTGCAATGGACGCAGACGTATTTCCTGCACCATTGATTTCTTTTTAGCTCTATGGATGGGGGCCATAAATTGGCAGTAAGACCGCTTTCCCCCATACATAGCATTTCTTTTTAATTATTTTATATACATGATTCCTTTGCCAGACAGATGCACATTCCTGTACTGGATGAGAATCATGTCCCTCAAATATTATCACGCTGTCAGATGCACATTTCTGTCAGCATAGTTTTATGCTAGCATCTTCATATTGCATTGGTTGCAACTATATATCTGAAAGCAGTCGTTGATTTGGCTGCAAACCTTTAGTCTGAGATTGAATGATAGTTTTAAAAAGATTTTTTAGCTGAGAAATCTATATAGCCTATCTATACTCAGCATTCTAAAGTAAATTCATTATGTCCATCTGTGTGGAAGGTTTAAAATTTAAAATAATAATTTAAATTTCAAAGTTAATATTAAAATCCAAAAATAATAAATTTTATTCATCAATTTTATTTATATGTGCATTAATAAATGTTTTGTGTATTAATTACTGGCAGTGGCTTTTATTTTTTGATATTGAAAATATATTTTAAATAAAATTATATATTATTATCTCTGCTGCTTCGCGAGCTAGTGACTAGGGCTGACAGTCGGAATAAAATATATATGTAAAAGTTAGATCTTAACTGTGCGTATCTGCCTGCTCTATAAATTTTCCAGGTTCAAATAGCCTGGTAGTGCCCTGTAGCGCAGATACGGTAATACTGGATCATCACCTGACCGTTATAATACGCATATTAATGTAATACTGCTGTTAGAACTACAGCCAATAATTTAATTAAAAGTTGGTTGTTGAATAGGATCTTCCAGTCATGGATGGTTACCAGAGACTCAGTGTGGTTTTAGAGAATCAAGAAGCACTATAGACAAGATTTTTGTTATGAGTCAACCACAAGAAAAGAGTCAGGCACAAACAGTGATATTGGAACAAGTTTATGGCATTGTTTGAAATTAGTCTATCAAAATTTATTTGTATTATGAAACTTCAATATAATGGAATGAGAAGAGGTGTTATTACCACAAGTGGAAAATTTGAGGCATTTGAAATAAAAACTAGTTTTAAGTAAGCATGCATACTTGCTACAACATTGTTTCAATTTTTATGGAGGTGGTCTTTGGAATTATTTACAGGTGGCTTAATCAAACAGTGGTCAAGATGTGATACAGGATTGATGGTGGATTTTTGATTTGAATTGATTAAAAGCAAAAACAAAAAGTTTGTCTTCTTGGATTTTGGATTTATAGTAAGTTGATGATTGTGCTATTTTTGCCAATTCAAAAGATTATTTACAGAATGTACTTAATGTTTCAAGTGTTAAAATTTTAGCTTAATGACTAATGTTCAAAAAAGTAACATATTTTAACAGTCAGTAACAGAACAAAAATCCTCAACAGTTTTAGCTTAGTTGGTTTTCAACTTGAGAGTATAAACCAATTTAAATACCTTGATAGTTTTATAAATAGAAAGGTGGCTTAGATGTTGAGGTACAGCACAGACCACAATGTACTGATATTGCATTTAACAAGTTAAAAAATAGACTATTTCATCGCAGGAAAATAATTACTGCAATTAAGTTAGATATATGTAGAAAAAGCTGTCATAGTGACGCCACAAAGTACTCTTATATTTTGCTCTAATCCCCCTCACTGCAACATATATAGAATATAATAGCCTACTTTGTTTTGGCAAGCCTTGATTATAATACAATAATTATTGTTTATTGTACTTTTTGTAAACATATAAAATATTATTTGTTTATTGTACTGTCAGTGTATATTATAATACTTATCAATATGTGTATATATATAACAGTTGCTTTGTCTGTATAATATGCATATATAAATAAAGGTTATAATATAAATTTTTTAAAAATAATATGAGCAATAAGTTGAGAAAGCACATTTACATATATATTTACATGTAATATTCAATATTATTTACTAGTGCAGAAATCGTATGTAATTTGAACGGAAGGAATTTATACCTTACACTGTAATGTTGTTGTAATAGCTCAATAATGTCTTGTTAAGTACTGAGGATACCCTTGAACCAAAGCACAAGATAGAGACTTTCAAAAAGATAAGAATAGCCACCTTATCTTTTGTACCTAAATTTAGTTGTATAGACCAATCTAAAATGTCTTAGTTTGAGAGTGTGAAGATATTTATTTTTTCTCAAACTAAGATGCTTCAAATTGGCCTATATATCTAAATTTAGTACAAAAGATAAGGTGGCTACTCTTTTCAAAAGTTTCTATCTTGTGCTTTAGTTTGAGAGTATTCTCAGTACTCGACAATACATCTTGAGTTATTATAACAACATTACAGCTCATGTGCTTAGAGTGTAAATCCCTTCTGTTTAAATTTTGTATATTTATAGTGTTATGTATGTCTTTAATAATTCGTAATTCTGTTTCATCATAATTAAATACCTGTTGTGAACATTTTTTTCCTTCAATAATTTTAATGTAAACATAGTGACACTTTGACATCAGCAAATGCAGCTTTGCCCAGTTATTTTAATATTTTTAAGACTGTAACAGTTTTGGAATCTACACAATCATTCCCTATTTCCAGTGAATAGCTTGGCATTGTGTGATCCAAATTCTCAGTTAAATTCTTCATAGAATCTTAAAACTTTCTGATACAATACAAGACTTATGTTAGCAGATTAAGGACTTTTTTTTTTGCTTTAGACAAAAAAATTATCCCTTAGTTTAGTTACAATATTAATTGTTACAGGGGAACAGGTGACAATAGTAACAAATATGCTTCTTTTATAATTTCTCTGATTAATGATCATTGTAGAATATGACCTTTTTTTTTTATTTAATGAAATAATTTTACAATCCTCTTTGGATTTAAAATTCATTGTACTACAATACATTTTACTAAACTGCTAATTCATACTGTATTTAAAATTTCTAGGAAAAATAACTGCAAAGAAAGAATTGTGTAAATATGCTAATGATTCCATTTAAACCATGGAGAAAACGTGATTGAAAAATTCATATTTGAGAATGGTAGATTTAGCGAATAAAAAATTGCTGATGCTATAATGATATTTGTAAAATTTAATAAGTTTATGAATTTCACTAGGTAAAATTGTTGTAGTTGCTTACATTTTTTTCTTGTGGTTGATGTGTAATTGAAGTCATGTAGTTTTGATATAGCATAATTCACAACTTCACTGTATTTTACTTAATTTCTTGCATGGAAGTGAGACCTGGGCATTCTGTTGATGCATAAAGACATTAGAAAAGTTTTATTTAAGGATGCTTTATAAAATGTTAAAAATGCACTATCAAAATCATAAACTAATCTATATATTCCTTTATTTGCTAGATATGATGCTATAGAGCCCATTATTGTAAAATCACATCTTTATTAGATTGGATATAATAAAACAATTGGAAGGAATGCAAGATTTTTTAAAAGAGTATTTTATGATGAACTTGGGTGTGGTTTATATAGGAGAGGTAGACCTTGTCTATGATATAAGGATTGATAAATAAATAAAATATTATACATGGGCAATTAATATGTATATTACATATTTTAATAATACATAAAAACTTTTATCAGGAAATAATTTATGCTCTCTTCGGTGTAATGTCATCTATACATAGCGATATCTATGGGTTTGTTTGTTTGTTTTTTTAAAAAAGATAAATTTGTTTTAAAATAAGTTAAGTAAAAAAATCTTGCAAAAATTTAATTATATTATTATATAGCTACAATATATTGTAACGGTCAAAAATATACAGTTGTAGGAAAACCATCCAAGAATAATTTTCATGTGAGCTTTACATTCCGACTTTACATGATCAAAGACTTTCTTTTTCTTATAGCCCGCTAAGATCAGTTAGATGCAAGAGATAATATCATATTTTAATTAATCTTATTGATTGCAATAAATGACAAATGCTAAAAATAATGACAAATTACAATTTATTTACATATATACATCATCACAACTTAGACAGCAACCTAATTGACAGAAATCCACAGGAAAGATCATCCTATTAGTTCTTTTACCCGGGATTGAATTTAGAATAATTACATGTTATTTTATTTAACTGCCCTATCTAGTTTGAAGGCAAATTAATACGATTAGAGATTCATTGATTCTATTATTATTATACATAGATAATATATGACACTACACATTTTAACTATTTCTGGACAGACACAGATTCACTGAACAGACAAACTGATAATACTATTTATTAATATAATCGATTACAACACAATTATAAGACTTACTACACTTACAACTTCAGGATTCAGTAAATCATTTGTAAACTATACCATTAGAAAAGCTAGACTACTATCAATCATTTCAGGTTGTAGTGCAGGTAAATAATGAAAATGCTAGAGAAAATCTCTAGTTTAATAAATGATTAATAATAATCATTACGTGTTTATTAAAAAATTGAATAAATTGATGCTTGAAAATAAAAATGAAACAATTTGCTCTACATAAATAATCTTCATGTAATAAAGATATATATGAGAGATGATGACGTGGCTCAACTGATGAGTGCTGGTTCAGCACAAAATGCATCTTGGGGGTTATTTGTCTTTTATTGTATCTTTATTTATATGAAATTACTTACGAAATAAAAAAGAATGGAGAAATATGGAAGTTGTCTATCTATAAGAAAGTGTAAGGATTAGAAAACAGCATCTACTTACATTAATGTAATAACAAAGAACATATATAAACAAAACATATACTATATGCTAGGAATGTGAATTTTTTACTTACTATCGCTCAAAGTGAGAAGCTAAGTGCGAGTGACCATACAACACAACGGTATCGCACAATTATAAACAAGAAAACTTTATATAACAAAACAGCTTAAGTAATTTTAATACACTTAATTATTTTTTCCCACACATGAGTATTCCCCAATCTGAAGTGTATTTTACTTAAAAACTGTAAACCCTTTTTAACTGTTAAAAGAAAATCTTATTTAATTTATTTAATCTCTCTATGCAGTCCCCTTTTATTCTATCCTGCATTATTTACATTAATGATTATTCTACCCTTGGTACCATATTGAATTTTTAAAAAACTGGTTGGAGACACAATTTTAACAATAACTTCAGTTTTAATAATGTTAGGGCAAAAAGCTTTACATTGATAGAAATTAGAAAAACAAAGGAAAACACTAAAGCTAAGACAAATAGTGATTACCATTAAAATATAAGGGAAAAATTGGAATTTCAACTTCCGACATAATTATTACTTTATTGTTTATTCATAATTTCTAATTTATCATTAACTAAGTTTAAATTACATCTTCATTGATAATTTCTTTGTATTTTTCACAAAATTATCTTTCAAACCATATATAATACTTCTTACCTGAGATAATGCATAGCTTCGGAATCTTTAAAAGTATTAGCATAAGAATTCTTTTTTATCTTATACCCCAAAAAAGTTGATAAATTTTAAAGACGTCTATAAGAAAAAGATTCATCCTAATAAAAGATACAAAACAAATTATTTCTAGAAGGTGGATACACATTTAACATCATAGCAATTTGCTTCTTGTTTATCTAAAACTAGAAATTGTAGGTTACTGTCTGTATCACTGATAAAATGAGTTTCATCTCTTCATTTTATATTTTTTGTGTACACTAGCGATGTTTATATTCTTTATACGCACCAGTGATGCTATCTTGTTATATTTATTGTCCCACAGAGATATAATTTATTTGCATATAGCACATTTCCTAGCTATAGACTTGAAAATAATGTGATGCAAGATGTGGCAAAACTATTTGACCCCACAGCATAGGTACCAAAGCATAAGCAAGAATCAGAATTTGATTCTTTGCCTGCATACAATTCCATGTGGTATATACTTAACTATTGTGGTTATCTCCACACATGCACACCATTTGAAATCTCTATCGGTTTTAAGTGTTTATATTTGCACATGGTGCTATGCCCAGTAAATTTTGTGATTGCTTTGTCAACTGCAAAATTTCTGCATATATGATAACCAGTCCTAAAATTTACATTGTACTGCTCTATAATACTTTAATTTTATATATATAGACATTATTTGTTATATAAACACAGACATGCAATTGCAAACAGACAAATAATACAAATATAAACATAGTAAAATAAATTATTAAACCTTTTGCGAATCATTATGTCTATAAGATAAGATTACCTAAACTTAGATCAGAGCCGCAAAATTACAAACTACTTTTATTCTATTTGAATACAAATATTTATATACATACAATAAAGAGTATAAATGATTTAATATTATATAATGTATATACTACACAGACACAAATACAAATGTAAACATACCATTTATCAAACAATTTGCTATTAAAATAAATAGCATATAAAAGCCATTTACCATAAATAAAAAGTAAAATTTTTTAATACTTATGACCCGATATTCTGATTACGTTTTGAAGCCTTGAAATGCATATTGGCGCATTTTAAATCCATTTTAGTAGGCTCTTTGGTCATTTAAAAATTCCTGTCTTTATCTTCTCCATGAAAACTAGTAAACTGTGCAGAAAATAAAAAAATTAAATGAATCTATTAACAAAAAAAATTCAAATTGTATCGGATTCTAACAAGATATATGTCATTAAAAGAGATTTTAAAGCAGCAACAAATGCTGGAATTTCTGTTGACATCATGCTTGTAGTTTTTATGCAATTTTAAAAACACAAAACTTAAAGCGTTGCCGCTGTAAACTGGCATTGAGTTAATACATTGAAGGCTTGTGGAAATTATCATTAATTCTTACTTTAAATTAATTAACAAAATAATACTGAAGAAACTTTTAGCGAATGGTGAGGATTTGCAATAATTGGCTAGTTATTTTGTTATAAATATTTCTTTTTAGGTTATGCTGACTGAACCATGGCACATCTAATAAAACAAAGCAAGTCATCATTACTCTAATTTCTAAACATGTTTATATTATTACATAAAATAAATCTTAAAATGTCAGTGGAAAAGAAACATACATATTTAGAGATTAAATATTTAATGTAAGTGAATAAAGTTATAATATATAATCAAAGTTCATACAAATTACCCTTTTCATCATTAATAGTTTACATTCTGAATTCAGGTATCTGTAGAATTTTTGCAGAAGAATAGGTATAACATAGCTATGTTTGCTGGTATTCTGCACAGCTTCTAAAATTGTTCTTGATTGACATTGTTTTCATTAATATGCAATTCTATTTTATTGAATGGGCAGTATTTGATGGTATCTCTATTGCTGAATGATGGTTGGTCTTTTTCCCAAAGCTATAGACCCTTGAAGTTAGGCAGTATAATAATTTGAACACAACAATCAATGTAATTGTTGTTCAGCATATTACAGCAACTTATCTACTTCATGATTGAACTAAACTCATACCCTGCCAGCTTGACTAGAGTGGAGCAGATGGTGGGCTTCTCTACTCTGTCATGATATAACAGCCAATTGCAATTATTTTTAACAGTATCTTCGATGAGCAAGACAGAATGAATGGATGAATAGTAATAAAGAATCAAAGCATATACATTTTTCTATTTTTTGGGAGACCCCTATTTATAGTTCACTGAGTTGCCTTATCAGCAAGATCAATTTCCATTGTGGGTCAGTTTCAAGATCCATCCATTGGTTGTAGATAGATCATAAACTTTGCTGCAATCTGCAGCTTATTTATCCAGTTACTGCATTTATAAAATTTTAGCTTTGAAAAGGGATTATACTGAAATAACAGACAATGTTTTTATTAAACCACATATTTATCTTTTTACTTAGTCAATATGTTAATCTAGAATTTAATGACCTTTATATAATAGTAATAAAATCATTTCCATCCACCTAATTATAAAATAGCTTTACAGTTGTTAATTAAATTAAATATTTTGTTTTAAGTTATTTTAAAATAAACTTAGAATTAGTAATGCTGTATACTTTTATCCCTGCAAATACTTATATATATATATAACTTTTTCTTAGTAAATGTTAAAAACCTTTAATTTAAAATTTCTATTGAATTTTCAAATTCTGTACATGAAGCGCAGATATATATTGTTTCAATATATATAATTTTCATTTTTAATTGAATTAAATTTATTGATATTTTATATGTATTCATACAATTATCTTCATTATAGTTGTTAGAATTTGATTCATATATTTTTCTTCTATTAGTTTGATTTTATATAATTTAAAGATTCAATATTTTTTATACGATATATTTTATTTCTATATATTAAATAATGAATATGTAAAGCAGATTTTGTCATTTCTCCTATTAATTTCATTGCTATGTTCTTTTATATAATTGGTTCCATATATGTCATATAATAAATCATTTTAAAATTTTCACAATTTTATATACTATTTCTTTTTTATATTTTATATCATTTTTTTTTATTTTGTAGTTACTTATTAATTTTTCTCGATTTTTACTATTTGACTATCCAATATTTATTTGCTTTATGAAATATTAAAATTCTAATTTTTCTTTACATAATTTATATTTTTATTAATATATTATAGATACTACCAAATTTTGATCCATTACTAATTGTTATTAGAAATATTTTAATATTATGATTAAAATTATTAATTTAATAGTATGCTTTTTCTCCTTCTCTATGTCATATTTTATTGGTTTAAAATTATTATTATTATTTAATGTTGATTTTATATAATTAAAAGGTATATTTTAAATCTTTTTAAGTTTATATCCATAATTTTTATATAACTTAATAAACTGTTCTTTTTATAACTTAGCTATATTTTTATCAGTATTAGAAATTTTTTCTTTTAATTTATCTTTTTTAATAAAATGTTTTAATATAATTAACTTCAAATTCTTTTTTTTTTTATTAAAATCATTATAAATATTATTTATAGCTCTTATTACTTATTATTGAAATATTATATCTAGAACAATGTATTATTTCTTAATTTATAATTCATTTGTTAATTATATTATTTTCTAATACATATATAAATATCATTGACATTAAACCACTTATTGCATCATCTATAATTAATTACCCATTCTTTATTTATATTCCAATATTAAATTATTATATTTATAGATTGATACAATTTTTTGCATTAATATTTGGATACTTTTAATTATTTGAACAATCAGTTACATTTTTTTTCTATATCCATGGTAAATATACTTAGATTTCTGCTTAATTTTATATGTTTTCATTTATTTATTATATTGTCTGTATTTTTTATACAATATTTACCATATTCTCTAATATTTGCTGTCCATTCATTTAAATATTTATAAAATTTTTGAAGAATAAAATCATTAAAATTAAATAGTAATCTCAATAGATTATTATCTTTAGAAATTTTAATTTTAGTGAAAATATATGGATTTTCCTAAGAAGAAAGATACAATAATTTATATTGATTTATAATAATCATTTTTTATTTTTCCATTTTATTTAGTAATTTTATATACAGTATTTTGTTTTATGATATTAGCAGCATCTTAATAATTTATTGCATCTTTTTTTTAATTAATCTCAAATTCTACATAATTTTTAGAATAGATAGATTATAACAAATCTGTTGCCTTTATCTTCTCTACATAGTGTTATTTTTTCAATATTACAAATATTCTTAATATCTTTTATGATTCTCCTATACTAATATTTGCTATGAGAAAATTTCTTTTCATGTAAATTTTACTTATTCAATAAACATTTTTTTTCTTACATTGGAATATTAATTAATTTTATATTTATAATAATCTTATTAATATTAGTATCGGTGAAAGATATAAATGACAATCCTTTATTTATTAACATATTTTGCCCTTGAGAAAATCCATATGTAGGTAAATTTACAAAATTGTCATGTGTTTCATTATTATAAATCATATATTTATAAAATTATTTATCAAGAACATCAAGGTTTGAATATTTAATTCAGTATTTCTCCAAAATCCACCTCTATTTTTTTATGTTATATTTAAAACTTATACATTCATTATATTTCATTGTATAATTATATAAAAATACATTGTGATTTCTACATATATTTATATTTGTAAGTAATAACTTAATATCTTTTAAAAATTTTAAATTTACTTATGCCAGGGGTCCCCAACCCTATGCGTGTGGGCACCATGGCACCCGCAGACCATTTTGCGTGTGCCCGCCGCTATCCAAACACAATAAAAAATTATTTATCTGATACAAATTTCATTTTTAAAATTTTTTATAAATTATTGTATTATTGTATTAAATTGTAGGGCATACTTTTACAGCGTAAAAATATCAACGTAAATTATATGTTAAAATTTTATTTTTGAAATAAATATTTTTTTGTACATTATGTGTATTATTAACAATATCAAACTATAAATTTACATTGAAAAAATAAATGGTGCCCACCACCTGGCCGGTATTATAGAATGTGCTCTTAAGTGCAAAAAGGTTGGGGACCCCTGACTTATGCTATTCTCTAACAATATATATATATAGATACATAGATATTTATTTAATAAAATTTTTATTACTTCATTTTCTATTTTTTCTTTTAATTTCCAATCATTTGATATCTATTTATTGTTTTGGTGTGATGATTTTACATGCATTAGGAACTACATTATATACTTTATAGCTATGTAAATTAATTGTCCTTTAATTTTTTCGATATATATATATATACATATCTTACTTAATTATCTTATTAATTTAAAACTAGTAGGATATCATATGATCCACATTGTCTGATCTTAACTTATATATCACTGTTCATTAGAAGATTCTTTTATTCTTACAACATTTATGCCATATTCTGTAAGCTTCCAATAGATGACATAGAATGACTAATATTTTTAATCTACTGTGGATTAAGATTATTTTTTAATATATAGTTATTTTATTACAAATTTATTATAGGTTCCCATAAAATAAGATCTAAATGTCACTATGTATGTAATGGTATGTTAAGGGTTAAAACAAATTATATTACATTGACGAAGGCAGAATTTATTTGCCAAAAAAAGATTTTTTATATTAAATATATATATGCTAATTGCTATTATATAATAATATTTTATATTATTTATTTATTATATAAAGAAAAAAAAACAGCATAATGGATACTGTTAAATTCCGTTTTTGATGATAGTTATGAGGATTATTTCAAAGTCATTCTAAATAATTGCCATATTGATTGTTTTCTTTGAAAATGTATGGCCAAAAATAGAATCTCTTAGAATCTACAATTAGATATGGGGTTGAAGTATTTATAAAAGAAAAAATTTTTTCCACAAAAAATTAAAAGACAGCATCATAAAATATCAAATAAATTGAAAAATGGACTATCATATTCTATATGTGAGCTATCTGGGTATTACAGATTGATTTGCATAGCATTGAAAACTCATTTCTAGAGCAATTTTTGGAATTGAAATGGCATACTCATATATGAGTGACTGCTATTCACTAATTTCAATAAATTAATTATAAGTTATTCAGTAGCAATTTTATTTATCTCATTCCAGTTATTCCATATAGAATAAGCTTAAATAATCAAAGTTAGTGCTTAATAAATCTCTATCCAGTGCTATTCTATTCAATTTTCCTGATTAATTTCTAGCTTATTGCTTTTATTAGCTACAAATTTTAGTTCTTGGCCTAATGCAACTGGATTGTTTGGATCTATAATATGTTTTTCCTCCAGCAACCATCTTCTATTGTTTTTTTTTTTTATAAGTCAAGCTAGCAGAGTCTAGATCAATTTACTTGTATAGTTATGTAGTCCCAAAAAATTCAGGTATTCTAGACCAAGATCCAATATTCCTAATTGATGAAAGCCATAAATTAGAAACTAATCTGGGGGTATGTATAAGAAAGCACTGGATAGAGATTTATTATGCACTACCTTGTAGGATCTTTTGATTACCCAAGATTACACCAGTAGCGCAAATGGAATGAGAGAATTTGTTACTGAAAAGCATTATAGGTGCTAGAAATATGAAATGTTTTGTTGGTTTTAAAAAGTTATATTCTGCAAAAAAATTAAAAATGTATATATGTTGACTTTTAGTGACGCCATTAAATTTACTATAGCATCTCAAATTTAAAGCTAACCAGCAAAATAAGGGAAGCTTTAAGTATTTAAAGTAATAATTATAAATTTTATTAAACGCCCATTATTATATTAAGTAATAATTTAGTAAATTTAAATACATCTCATTAGGGCTAAGAAATTTCTTCTCTCTCTAATAAGGCGTCATAAACATGCTTTTAAATTCCTTTAAATAGAAATGATAATATTGCATAATGTGTGTTGGGTATTTGAAATGGAAGCACTCTGAATACCAACAATTAAAACAATAAATGATGAAAATTAATTAATAGCGAAAAGATATCACTACACACAAACACAATATATATATAGTTCACTTTTGGTTCACTTCCCACAATGCACTTCACAACTGTTTGCTTTCTGCGTGGCTCCCCAAACTCTTTGGCTCAGTTCTGCTGCTGCTTGCGAACACATCGACTTTGCTCTAGAGCGCTGCACTATCACTTAAGTTTCTTTCAGCTATTATCACTTAACATCTCTCAGCACTCATTCACTTGGTAATTACACTGGAATTAGCACAACACACTTAATTGCTTAAACCATTTATATCGTCCTTTTGGCCCCCGGCAATCCAGGCTTCATTTTTGACCGTTATCAGTCTTGCATTTCCTATTAGTGTTTTTAATTAGTATTTTCAATTTCCATTTTGTAATTAACAAATATTTCTTGGCTTATCGCAAATACATAAATATTTTATGCAAATTTAATCATTAATTAAATCCTTATTAGTTAGCGATCTAAAAATATTTATATTTTCTTTATTTTTTCTGTAGTATAAAACTTATACTTGAATTTCCATGTAGTATTTATACAAAACAGGACACTTCTCTCCACTCCAGAAAAAAATCCCTGTTCCGATTAATCAATGTAACCTTGAAAATTATCCAAACTCTTCTTTTTCCTTGCCGTCTGGTTGGAGAAACTCTGGGTTGTTTCTTGTTCTTTGGGTTTTTGTATCTGGCAGCTCACTGACTAAAAATTGCTGTTCTGTTAAAAAAATCTTTGAAAGTATCCATTTCATTTTCACTCTCGGCATCTTTTCTTGTAGGTCCATTTCATATTTTTGCCAAAAAGTCTACCTGTTTGGATATATCTTTTCCTTTTTCATTTCATTCTTTTGCTTTTTTAAACAACTAATTATTCTTCTGCTTTTTCTGCTCCAGATCATTATATAATTCACCATTTCTGGGTTCTAAGGCCTCTGATTTATTTTCTAGTAGGTTCACCATTGATTCCAACTCTTGCAGTTTGGTCTGTAATGTTGCACTCATTTAATTTTTGTTTTTCATGTTACCGGTCAATTCATTCTCATGATGGTTTTGGTGTTGTAACTGTATCTGACAACCTTTCACATTTTTTTTTTAAATTCTTGTTTTCTGTTTG
This sequence comes from Epiperipatus broadwayi, assembly GCA_028023455.1. Lineage (NCBI taxonomy): Eukaryota > Metazoa > Onychophora > Udeonychophora > Euonychophora > Peripatidae > Epiperipatus > Epiperipatus broadwayi. Next base: position 1,222,353 of record JAQFVV010000051.1, read on the forward strand.
TAATTTAATCATCTCTATTTGACATTTAACATTCTGTTATTTGGTCCTATGTTTGGGGTGTTGGCCTTGCAAATTGATCCTATCCCTCATAGTAATGTTCTGTCCCTTAGTTGATATATAGTTAATGCTATAAGTTCTATCATTTGAGCCTGGATTAGATTGTCCTTCATGACTATCACTTTCTAGTGATTCTCTACATGTTCTTGCTAGGTGGTCTTTCCATTTACAGATGATATGGTTCGTTTTTAAATGTAGTCTTTTTTGATGTGCCCTGATTTTCCACAGCAAAAACACTTTTTTTTTTTCTAAAACATTTGTTCACAAAGAAAATATTTTAAATTTCTACTTCACATTCTGTAATATACACTGCTGTTTTGCTGTAATTTTTATTACTGAAAAGTGCCACTTGTTCCTCGATAAGTTCATGGGCCACTACCTTTTTAATGGCTTCAAACTTTAATTCTGCATCGGTGAGCAGATTTTGTTGGAGTCTGTCCTTTGACATGCCCCAAATTAATTGATCTAACAGAATATCATCTACATAATCTTCATATCCACACTCTTTAAACAGTTTTTTTAATGCAATTTTATTGGATTCAAAGTTGTATAAATATTCAAAAGTTAAAAGGATAACTGCAGAAATATGTAACTTTTAAGTAAATTAAATAAATAGAGCTTTGTGACAAGTGCATTGACTCCTGTTTCTTAAAGCTAATCTGGCAATGTGTCTCAATGGTCTGGGTTTAAAATGTTCAATCTGTTTATTGATTATTTTTTCATATCCTATTCCTTTTGCTATGGGTATGTCAAAATACTTGCTTATTATGTCAATGAGTGTTAGTCCCAACATACACATTAAAACAGCTATCTTCCTCTCATTATCTTTGATTCGTTTAATAAGAAAAAAATTTCCAACTGCGTGGCATACCATGGTCAATGACTTGCATTAGTCATGTCGAATTATTTTATTAACGACTGACTTATTTGCTATTCTTAGGTTCAAGATGGTGACTGTACCAACTTGTTGTGTATTTGAAATGCAAGCACGCAGAATGCCAACAGTTAAAACAATAAATGATGAAAAGTAATTAATAGTGAAAATATGTCACTACACACAAACACAATATATATAGTTCACTTCCCATTATTTATTTCACAACTGTTTCTTTTCTGCATGGCTTCCCAAACTCTTTGGCCTGGTTCTGCTGCTGCTCATGAACACCTTGGCTTTGCATTAGAGTGCTGCACTGTCACTTAAGCTTCTTTTAGCTATTGTCACTTAAAATCTCTCACCTGTTCACTTAGTAAATTTCACTGGAATTAGCATGACGCACTTAGTTGCTCAAACTATATCTACCTTTTGGCCTCTTGCAATCCAGGCTTCAATCTTGACCATTATCAGTCTTGGATGTCCCATTAGTGTTTTTAATTAATATTTTCAATTTCCATTGTATCAAGAAATATTTGTAGTTAACAGATATTTCTTGGCAATTATCAGACACAATTTTCTTATCACAAATATGTAAATATTTTATGCAAATTTAATCATTAATTAAATCCTTATCAGTTAGTGATTTAAAATATATTTTTCTAATATGTTTTCTTTATTTTTTCTGGATTACAAAGCTTATACTTGCATTTCCATGTACATATTTATACAAAACACGACAACGTGTATACAAAAACTATTTCTTAAGAAACAAAGAAAAGCTTTTGAAAGCTCTGCTCAGATTTTAGTAATGATAGTTTAGAATTGTATGTATAGTCAATTTGAGAAAAAAGCTTACTTATATGTATTAGATGTGATATGTTGGACTATTTCCATCATCTATGAGTGAATATTGAATGTATAGAAAAACTATACATTCAACATTCACTCATAGATGTTGGAAATAGTTTAACATATCACATCTAGTAATATGTCATTACAAACCTTCAAACAAATCACTTATATGTATGTGTTTAAAAAAAAAAAAAGTTTTGTAGTTATTTTTTTTAAAAAAAAATACATTGTTGAACAGTAGAATTGCAAGAAATGCCTAGTTTAGGAAAATATTTTAATATTGATTTGATGTTGACGATTTCTAGTGATTTAAAGTGTGTGTGTGTTTTCCATGTCAATATAAAAGTAAAACTTTGTTTTAATTTTTTTTTTTTAGGTATCATAATGTAGGTTGCCTGGTTCTTTTAGTCCATGATGCTACAGATGTTATTTTAGAATTTACTAAAATTAATGTTTATTTTAAAGACCGGGGTAGCGGAAAACATCCAATAAATGATATAATATCCACTTTGGGCTTTATTGTGTTTGTGTTTGCCTGGTAAGTTTATTTTAATATATAATATTTCTAGAATTTATAATCAGTGCTTATTTTTATATTTTAAATATTTAGTTGCAGACCTAGGAAGGGGGAAACATCATTGTTTGAAACAAAAAAAAATTTTCTGTAAATTTTATTTTTAATTAAAATTTTTCCTAAATTTTTAGTAAATGCAATAATTTGCATTATAAAATTTATCAGTGAAAAAAGTCATTTTTGTAAACATGTAGATACAATGTTAATAATCAAATTAATGTGACTTTTGAACTATTATGTTTTCAGCTAATTTGTTTAAATTTGGAGTATATTTTGTGCATTTTAATAATAATAATAAAGCCTTCAGGTTTGAATTAATCAATCTGCTCCTGTGTTTACTTATCACATAATTCATTGAAGAAAACAATGTGGTATGCTATTTGAAATTTAAACCACTTGCAATCCTCACAATAATTTTTACACATTTATTTATATTAATTAAATTATAATAAAATAAATACAATTAGTTACAAATTATATATTAGTATATGTAAATAAAATATTATATTTTTAATGTATTAAATTTTTACTAAACTTGGTATATATATTTTTTATCCAAAATAAGAGAGCCACACTTTTTGCGGCTCCAAAGTTGCTGGCCGATCCCTGGAATTTGCCATATCCACTGCAGAGAATAGTTCTGCCTTTGTTTATAGTGATTTATTTACAATACTCATTGTTTTTTGTGCTGTTTTGTGTGTGGGCAGTACTTTTTAACATGTATATACACATCACAGACGTTTTTTAACATGAATACATGTACAACACTAATAATTTTAATTGCATATAAATGATTTTTACTGCTAATCAAATATGTAATGCTGGGAATACAAATATTTCACAGAATAATTACAAGACTGACGACATTACTAGAACAAATTACAAACAAATTCTAAAAAATTATTTAATAATCATTTTACAATGTATACAACTGAAATATGAAATAGAGCTTTTATCTAATTAAATGGATTGGCAATGGTAAACAAAAGGATAGATGTATTAATAATTTACATTACAGAAATATTAATCATTAAGTGAATAATCTTTAGTTTAATGAATGGCTAACAAACAATTATTACTATACTTCCATTAAAAGAGTACACATATTTGCAAGTTTATTTATAAAATGATTCTTTAGAATCTGCTTGTAATTTATTTTAGTATCTTGTTTGGATATGATTGTTCCATGAAATATTTATATCTGCAGTATAACTTAATTTAAATTTTGTAGTAAATATACAAATTAAGATTGTCAACAAAAATAATTGTTAAAAATTAGAACAATAAAGTTATGAAAAGGCAATGAAATAATAAACTGAGAGCACACACAATGTATTACATATGTAAGAATTGATGTATATATATATATGTTCACATTCCTTCAAACAAAAAGAATAACCATAAAACTTAATGTATTTGTTTTTTCATATTTTTTTTTAAAATTATGAAAGGTTTCTTTTTATTAACACAAATGGCAAACTTCAAAATAGTCTCTTCCACTCCAATTAAATTAATTATTTTTACTTTAATATTTAAATTCAAAGATCAGCCTTTCAAGCCAATTGTGCATGCGCTTTGCAAGTATTAATAATAAATGAATACTTTCCTTTCCAATACAAGATATAGTATTGGAAAGGAATGTATTCATTTATTAACACTCGCAAAGCACATGCACAATTGGCTTGAAAGGCTGATATTTGAATGTAATACAATTGTAGACATAGCGCTATATAAAAATAAATGCTTGTTTAATATTTAAAGAAAAACTTCACAGTTTCTTTTGCACTTGGCAGAATTACTATGATCACAGCATTATGCTTCAAAGCCATTTCAAATGAAATTTTAAATTTTTGAAGGGAACAAAAAATGTAATTTAGTCTATTTTATTTGCTATGATAGAATGAATATATCAGATTATGTGAGGGCTCAAAATAAGAAAATGACTACTGTCTACCCAAAAATCATATATAATGAATGTAAAAATTTCATTTTTCTAATCAATGAATGAATTTTATTGGGGGGGGGGGGTGAGTATGATGCGGCTTCATTACATTTTTTTTTATTCGACTTTTAATGTTGTTCTTTTAACACACACCAATATATTAAAGAATTATATACCAAAACCAGGCTTTATATCATTATTTATTAAGCTTTAGAACTATATGTTTTAATAGTCAATATATAGTACTGACAGTTAGATTCCCTATTATTACAAAATAACTTAAGGATCTGGCTGGTAGTACTTTTTGGTGAACAATTTGTTTATTAATCTGCCGAGTTAACTTTAGACACAGAGTGTGATAGTAATTCCCATTATAAAAGATTAATCTTGGCAGAGTTCAAAAGATTTGCATTTATGTGTAAATCAACAATTTCTCAACATTCCTATTTATATAATATAGAAAAAATGAAACCATCATACAGCTCAGTGTTTTTGGAGCATGAGAGAGTTGCCAGCCATTCTTTTAACATCTGCCAGGATTGTATGCCTCGAAAGTAACCACAAAAAACATAAGATTAAAGAGTCTTGGCACATAATTAATTCTACACATGTAATAAATTTATGAGCCAATAGTAGTCTCTTCGATAGACATTGGTTATTTAATCTGACAATGTAGGCGGTACTTTACATGAAATCATGCAAATCTTTCAAATACTGTCAAGTTTAATCTTTTACAATTGGAATTGCTATCACACTCTGTGTCGAAAGTTATTTCGGAAGATTTATAAACGAAATTATTTTAACCTCACATCGTATTTATTATTTATGCCCCTATCACATATTTTCTACGATTTTAAACTTTTGTTTTAATATTACTAATTAAATGTTTATACTTACCTTACATATTTTATCACTAATTTATTCTAAAGTCTTTAAAATTTTGAAATAAAGTTAATTAATTAGTAATCAGTGCTCAATTATAATTAATAAGGATCAAGTTACAATGAAATTATGGAGAATACTGTACTTCACTTTATGATGAAGCCACCATCTACATATCAACACAACACAAATAAAACTAATTGAAAAGTTTTGTCTTTTTTTGTAAAAAAAAACAACAAAAATACGCTATCATACTATATTGAAAAACATGGAAACAATATATTCAGAAAACAAACATGAAAATAATGCATTTAGTAATCAAACCAATGCATTAATGGTTATTCACATTCAATGACTCTAATCAATACAAGCATTTCATAAATTAAATTAATTGATGAAGGCAAATGCAATTTCTTTAGAAATTAAATCTCAAAGCCAATCCATACATGAATAACTGTAGGTAAGAATTTAAGAAGTATTGCAATACAAAACGTAAGCCATACAAGAGGATTCTGAGGGCTTTTGTGGCGAAGAACTTCTGCCACTAGATGAATGTTTGCAGAACATTTCTGAAATTGTTTGGCAGCTAACATTGGAGAGGAAGGTTGCATTTGACTCCAATGATTTTTTTCTCTATCAAGTTGTTCAACCTTTCATCTGTTTTGTGATTCACACGAACTACATGAAGCTATGAAGTTTTGTATACTTGTGGGGGGGGCGGGGGCATTAAAATGGTTGTTAAGCTAGAAACAAGCTGCTAAAAAATTGCCATAAGTAAAACACATTGTGACTGATTCTCTCATTTTAAACAATTTATGATCAATCTTGTTTTGGATATCATTTGACCACCTAAAGTCATGAAATATTATGAAAATTTATCAAGCTATTGTGAAAGATTGTCATCAGATCATCGATGAACTCATGGACTTTATTGGGAATTTATGGAATTACTATCAGCAAATTTTTGTGAGGGAATTGGGCATGAAATGAGTTGCGGCAATATTCATACCTCACCTGCTCACCCCTGACCAGAGAGACAATTGCTTAGTTGTTTGCTCTGCTTTGAAGGAAACTTGAAAGCTGATCCTGGAATGTTTTTCATAGTCATAACCAGAGATAAACTTTAGTGCTATGATTACAATTCAGAAAGAAAACAGCAATTCAGTCAATGAAACACTTTCATTTCTCCTTGCTATTAAAAAATATAAGTGAAATCAAATATGAAAATAATGCTCATTTGTTGGGGGGGGGGGTTGATCTGAAAGGGATTATGCATTCAGAATTTGTATCCCAGAGTCAAACAATTAACCAAGAAAGTTTTGAATGGTTGCAAAAAAAAATAATCTTGATTTATAGGAAACTGGTGACTGGTTCTTCTATTGTGATAATACAAGCTACCCACACAATACTGAGTGCTAACAATTTTTGACTAAAAATGACATATTCTCGGCTCACCTTTCATATTGATCTGATCCTGTCCCTTGCAACTTTTTTTTTTATTTCCTTGAATGAAGAGAGACCTCAAAGGAAAATGTTTTGCTGATATTGAAGCTTGAAACAAAAAACAGCAAAGTACCAAAAGCCATCAACAATGATGACTTTTAAAAAAATGTTTAGAGCAGTGGAAAAATATTTGGAACAAATGTATTGATTCAAACGGAGAATATCTTTGGAGGAAACTAAAGTTTCAGAATGTAAAAATAAATACCTTAATTTTTATAAAAGAATTTTGATTTCTTTTGTGCACTCTCTCATAAAATTTATTTTAAAAAAAGTGATACCACTAAATCCATAAGAAATTGGTTGCCATAAAAAGAACATAGGTCAAAATTTTCATTGCACTTCTGAATATATAGGGAAATTACTGATAAATTCCAATTAAAATAATGTTTTTTTTTTATAATTTAATTTTTTTTATGGATTTGCATTTGATTTCCTCACTAAAACAGTATTTGCTCCCATTATTTACTTTATATAGGTTTTTAATGTAAATTAATTTGTATGCTTTTTATGATATTCAGATTTTTTAAAATTTTATTTATTTTCTAACTTAATATATTTAATATTCAATTTTATTTACTAGGCAGAGATCATATGTAATTTAAACAGAAAGGATATACATCTTAAGCACATGCACTGTAATGCTGTTATAATAGCTCAAATGTTTTGTTGAGTACTGAGAATACTCTCAAACCAAAGCACAAGATAGAGATTAAATTTAGATACAAAAGATAAGACAGTGACTCTTTTCAAAAGTTTCTATCTTGTACTTTTGTTTGAGTATTCTCAGTACTCAACAAGACATCATTAAGCTATTATAAAAACATGACAGTACAAGTACTTATGGTGTAAACCCCTTCTGTTTAAAATAACTTAATTTATTATGGAATTACATTTGCAACATTAATTTACCATGATTTTGTTTATTAATTATATTTTCTTCATATTAAATGTGCCAAATGGATAGGCATTTTTTCTTCACTTTCATTTTTCCAAATATAATATTTCATTTAATAAAATGTTTTTCTAAGCATAATTTAAGAGAATTTGTACTTTTCTTAATTAACAGTAAAATAAAAGTTATCAATTTGTAATGTTTCAGAAGTGAATCATATGTTCAAATAGAATGATCTTCTATTAGGGAAATAATAGAAAGAGAAATTTATACCAGAGTTGTTTAAGCTCTGAAATACTGATAAAATATGTCTGATAGATGTTATGCAACGGTGACAGAAAATCTTAAAGACTACAAAAAGAATCTGGCAATTCATTGTCTATTATTTTAAATAGACAAAGTGTTAGGTCCTTTTTATAGTCTTTAATTATGTTTTCAATCACAATAGAATAACATCTATCAGAAACATTTTCCAAGTTTATTTTTTCTCTCCATGAATTCATTGGCTGTTTCAGTAACATAAACAACCCTAGTGGTATAAATTTATATTATTTATTTAATTGATCAGAGGTCCCCAACCTTTGTGCACTTAAGAGCACATTCTATAATATCGGCCAGGTGGCGGGCACCATTTATTTTTTCAATATAAATTTATAGTTGGATATTGTTAATAATACACATAAGGTACAAAAAAATATTTATTTGATTACAATATAATACAATAATTTATAAGAAATTTTAAAAATTAAATTTATTTGTATCAGATAAATCGGCAGGCACATGTAAAATGGCTGTGGGCACCAAGTTGCCTGTGGACATATGGTTGGGGACCCCTGTAATAGATAATTCATTCTACTTGAATTTATGAGCTTCTTGTGAACATGATTTTTTCTTTCACTACAAATTTATCACTTTTTAAGGAAAATATGGTCTTAAATTATGATTAGAAAAGCATTTTATTAAATCAAATATTGTCCTATATCAAACTTTGGGGGGGGGGGGGGGGTGCCTAACTGTTCAATGAAAATGTAGTTAATAAACAATGAGTGTTAGAAAATGCCATTTGTGATAAATATTTGTAAAAATTACTAAATTTACAAATATTAAGGTTCTTATTTTTTGTTTGTTTACAGTTTTTTATTATTATATATATATTTTGCAATAGTGTATAATTGAAGTAGTGTATATTGATACAATGCAAATTGCAGGCCCAATATTCCATTTTGTAATCGTGTTTTGATTTGTTTTTATCATTTTAAACATACATTATATAATTTTTTGTTTTTTGATTTGATTTTTTTTTTAAAAAAAAAGAAACTTATAATGTGGAAAAAAAAAAAAAGAAACTTGTTCGTGTTTTTTTTTTTTGGTTTTTCACTTTATTGATGTGTGAATGATGGCTCCACCCTATGGTAAAATATAACGTGAAATATGTAGGTTTATGAATATTTAGATTTAAGAATCCATTTATATGCAGTTTATGTATACACACCTGTTATATGAAAACTATATATTTAATATTTTAAAAATTATTTTTATAACCTTTATTAGTTTATTAATTTACCAATTAGGGTAATTGTATCATTAAAAAAATCTTGAGCAAAAAAATAATGCCTGTAGCTATATTTTCTAGCAGGTTTCCATTAAAAATTTGATTCATTTTTGTGTCATATTTGAACTGATGTTTCCAATTAAGACATCTCTGCTTGTTTACAGATGAATGATTCTCTCTAGAGCTGCGATTTTGTTAATAGTTTTCATTCTTTAATGATTTTTTTTTTTTAAGCAGTGATTTTTTAGGGGGTGGGGAGTTAAATGATCTCAGCTTTAATAATAATAATAAAAGTTGTTGTTTTTTTGTTTAAAATAATGGATATATTGTAAAAAAATGATATCGAAAGCATTCTTTAAATTTCTTTTTTGTTTATACTATGTATAGAGATGGGTATATGTGTTTATATACACGTATAGTTTGTATTATTTAATCCAATAAATAGAATATTCTAGAATCAAAGTTTTTTAAATAGATTGTCAAATAAGTTTTAAAAAAAAAAATAGATTGGCCATTTAAATGGAAGTTGTCACTTGGGTGCTCTAATGTCAAATGATCTCTTAATCAATTACCATAAGATTATGTAAGGGAAAATTTAGATAAAACTTGAAGTCGGTTTCAAATATTCTAAAATTATTTACATTTCAAAAATTATGATTACTGTACTATTTGAAATGATTTATTCCCAATATGTTTACATCATTTGCTACACCATTATTTTCCAGATAGAAAATAACTATCTGCAATACCTATTGTAGATGCAATAGATATATATATCAATCTAATAGGTTTATAAACAAAACGTTGAATCATTATGACAAAGCATAAAATTGTTATAGTTGTTTCTCCACTTAAGAGTAATACATGTAGAAGATTCTGAGAAACTTTGGGCCTAACATTAAAAATTTAGTTTAACAAATTAAATAATCAAATGGTTTATTGCTTGAGGAGTTTATAATAAGTTTCAACAGTGAAAGTGATAGAACTGAGCTGCAATCCATAGTCCTTAAGCTTCAATAGTTTGTCACTATGAATTTTTAAGTTATTTGCTTTTAGGTATTAATGTAAACCTTTGCATTTATGGATAAGCAAATGTGAATGAATAACTTCATGACATGGTGTTTAGTGTAGTTATTTGTCATTCCCATGACAAAAAAATAATTTGGTGCTAATGTAGTATGCAATCTATCTACTTGATGATGCTACATAGCTAATTGATAAAAAATAAAATGAAGTATCAAATTCCAGTTTTAGTGTTTACTTTTTCTTTCATGTGCTTAAACATAATCCAATTATATATTTTTATTCAGTAGACTTGTTGTCATCAATGGTTTTATTTTTGGAATTTATAGATTTGTATTATATTTGATTTGTTTACTTAATACTCATTTTTTTATTGCAAAATATAAATATATATTTAATTCCAATATATTTGTAGTCGTAAATTCAAGAATAAATACAGACATTTCTTATGGATTTGCATTTCTGTGTATATTTTATTTGACATTGATGTATTTTTTTGTTAAATAATTGGTAGTTTTTGACAAATAAGTTTTTATTTGCTTTGCAAATATATTTTTTTGATTTTATTTTATATACACTTGTAGCTTTAAATTCAAGAATAAATGTAACATTTTATTTTTTACCAGTTAGTTATTCTTTTGCTTGTCAAATGGATAGATTGAAAATTATATTAGCATCAATAATTCTAGTACTAAAAAGTAGAAATGTATGTTGTATAGATGTAAAAACATATAGTATTTTGTAATAATTAAAAAAGGGGTTTAGTATGAAAATACTCATATTGCCATAACTTAAACTAAAACCATTATATTATATCAAAGAAAGTTTTATATTATTTATTCATATTTCCATCTAATCAAAATAACTATTGGTTTGTGTGTGTGTTGGGTGGTAGATGCAAAGGATATAAATACATTTAATTCTTTTAATTAATAATAATGTTTACATACTCAATGTTATAGAGTTATTAGTTTGTTTAAACCAGTAAGAATAAAATTACACATTTATTTGTTATAATCTATAATTTCATTTTTTTTTTCTTCACCATTAATAACTATGTAAGATTTAATACACTTGACATATATAGTGAAATTAAATTCTTAAAAATTGCATTAATATTTCTTAAGGCTAAGCACTTTCAGAGCTTTCATCTCCATATTCATAGCCTTCAACCATAATAATTTATGCAAATCTATGCAAGCTCATTTATATTGTCCATCTCTTTGAAATAGAAAAGCATGTATCCTTCCTGTTTATTGCCTTCATATCTCTTGCTATATACCATGCTTCTTTAACCTTCCTTTTGACATCATTTCTTTCAGTGGAAATTATTCTAGCACTTGCAGGTTCAAATTCATGATTAGCCACTTTTTGGTGGTCCACAAACACTGAGCTACCTTCATTTCTGCTTAATACTCTTTTGTATAAGTATTTGTGTTGAGCCACTCTATTGTTTATAGTGGCCCGAGTCTCACCATAGTATACTGCTCCACAGTTTGCCTGAGGGCATGTCATCTTGTACACCACATGTGGTGTTGATTGTAGGTCAATTTTGTCCTTAGAATTGTTAATAATTCTATTGGTGTTGGGAGGGGTTTGAAAACCTACTGTGAATTTATTCTGTAATTTTTTGACTAGTTCTCTTGCAATATTAGGTATGTATGGCAGACATATATGTTGTTTTTTGTCCTTGCTTGGTTTGGTTATATTTTCATAAAATGTTTTGATTCTTTTATTGATGGTTACTAAATCATAACCAACCTTCATTAGATCATTAACATACTGGTTGATATTTATTCTTCTTTCCTCTTCATATTTACATAAATGGTAATTCCTGAACAAAAAGGCAGAAAGCCCTGCCAATTTGTGGACTCTTGGAGTTTTAGATTTAGTATGGATGTATTCTCTAATGTTTAATGGTTTGACTTTCATACTGTAATTAAAGCATCTGGGCATTCTCTTTATTATTAAGTCCAAGTAATTAAGTGTATTCAACTCATTCTCCTCAGTGCAGTTAAATATCAAGTTGGTATGTGCCTGCAATTCATCCTGAATGGCTGTTATTATTAGTTTAGGTGCTGCGATGAAAATGTCATCTACATACCTACAATAAATTATTCCATGTATCTGTTCTTGGAATTTCGATATAATCTGTTTTTCAAAATAACCGATTACAATACTAGATACAATGCCACTCATGGACAGTCCCATGGGCCATCCATTATTCATTTTATATCATTTGTTTTCAAACGTCGAGAGTATATTCTCATCTAACCATTTCATAAAGTCAATGATAAATTCTATCTTTTGTTCAAGACAGTGATTATTTTGAAACTCTTCTTTAATTATTCTAATTGAACCTTTTCTGTTTATTGATCCATAGAGTTCAGATATATCCATGGCTGCTATTTTAAATCTGTTATTAATGGCTGCATCTTTAATTAAATCGACAAACTCAAAAGAAGATTTTATAGTGTATTTGCCAAATCCTATTAAGTCTATTAATCATGAATTTATTAATTTTGCTGTGTTTGCATAATGTACGCCTCCAAAGTCAAGCATTAGTCTTAATGGAGTCCCTTGTTTATGCATTTTAGCATTTGCAAACATCTGTGGTTGTGATGTGGCAGATGGATATATTCTATTATATTCGGCTTGATTAATGTAAATTTGCCATAATTGATTTTATCCCAGAGTGTTAGACATTTATTTGTCATAATATAAAATTTTCCACAATTGATTTTATCCTGGAGTATAAGTCTATAGCAGAATGCCATACTCATTAATATACTGAATGCTTAGTTGCCAGAGTGCAATTTCATAAATTTATTTCAATTGATTTTTTTTTTGTTTAGTTATGACAGAAAAGATTTGAATAAATTAACCAAATTAATAATAATAAAAAACAACAACATAATATTAAAGTTATTAAATAAAGAAAATTATATTTATTCAATTGTTTAGGTCTTGATCTACATATATTGTACCAGTCAGAATTGTATGTTCACCTAACAAGATTTAGAATCTGAGCAAAAGTATCCTAAATCCACTCATGCCCGAGATACACAGGTCAGGAGCAATCATGGATTCTGCCCTGTTTGACCTTCTCTAAATCTATAACATTATGAACAACATTTCTGATGATAACAGATGAATTTTATTAATTCCAGTCTGACACAGCAGAGAGGCAAGAGTTCTACAGGAAAATGTGATATTAATTAACTTCAAACCCCTAACAGGGAATAAGAGCTTCATGATGTTACTGATATTTCACTAATAACTGGATTAATAAAATGCAATAGGCTAGCATAAGATTAAACAGAGCCTGAATTATATATAATAACGCAACCCATTTAACGATGTGTATGCATAAAACAACACTAAGACAAAGAATTATTAAATAATGATTGGTTATGAAATGTTAATAATTTATTAATATAATTAATGGAGATTGATAGATAAGTAATGATAATATAAATAATCAGTAGCAATAATTTGTGCATTCTATAGAATACATAGTACTACTTGGCATTTTAGAATATAGATTACAATGATTAAAGAATATGTAAATAGGAATTGAGTAGTCCGGATATTATATGACATATACTCAGGACGATGTGGTTTAATATGCTAATGGAAGGAGATTCCAACTTTAACATAGAGTTATAACTTTAATGCTATGATTGATTAAAATGAGAAATCAGTGACCTTAAGAAACGCAGACATAAAATGGAGCCTTATTTATATAAAACCATATTTGAATTATGGTTTATCATATTACAAGCTTTATTCGGTCAATAATTCTATGTGACATCAATCATTTGGGAGGGAAAGCTAATTAAATCATTCTGATTTGACAGAATTTACTAAATGTTGTTTACTAGCATACTTAAAGATTGTTTAAATGAGTGGGCTGCTAGCTTAAAGAAGCTTTAAACTGACATTTCTAACATAAAATAATAGAGAAACAGGATAGTTTATAGAGATAACATTACGACTTATAGATAGAATAGGGCAGTATAAAATATTAATCAAGAGTTCACGGTGCTGACTAAAATGATAGCACTAGAAATATTAAGTCCACTTTAGAATGAGAGGCTTCATCAATTGTAACGAATGTGAAAATCCATCTGCACTTGTGACAGGGCAGTATTTGAAGAAGTGGTTAGTAGATTTTCCAGTGTTACTCCATGCAGAGCCTCATGCAACCTGACATTATCCTGGAGTCGGTGCTTCCAAACTCCATTGTGGTACAAGCCATAAGAAAATGATCCAGGACCTTCGGATATTAAATTTGACAAAGCAAGAAATACAAAGTTTTATAATGCTGTCAGGAGTAAGCAATGCTAATAAGATTCAGGTTCTTAATGACACTGATACATTAACTAAAACCCTTGTAAATTAATAATATCTAGTGTAGTGACATGACAAAGTTTAATCCATCTTTAAAGGTATGCAAATGACCTTAAATGTTGATTAGAATGTCAAAATATAAAAAGGGGAAAATATTGTTCTCTTCATTAAACAAATATAAGTATGCTTAATGGGTAAATAATTATATAACACAACTATAACGCTGGATGGCATGACAAGCAAATGATTGACTATTAAACAGAAAGGTAGGCCATTAATTTTACTTCAAAGAATATTCAAAATTAATTAAACCAATAGCATTAATATGGTAAGAAATTGATATAAAATATGACAGCATATAATCTGCCATTAAGCAAATATAACCATTTAATAATATTCAGTCGAGAAAACCTTAGTTTTATAAGAAAACTTACATTTAAGTATTTAACTACCCCATAATATTGGGATGGAAAATTGAAATAAAATCGGTTCGCTAGATTGAGTAATTAGCATATTAAAATCAATTTTCATCAAATACATAATTATAAGAAAATGAAGTTAAGGTTTGCCACATTTAAAACAGTAAAAAATAGATAAAATGTGAAACCCAGTAGATACATCTAGAGAATAGAAGTGTATAGATTCATGCATTTATATTTTACAAAAAGAGAAAGTCTTTAATTTACTATAATTATTATAATTGGCACTACATCATCAATTATTAAATAGACAGAGAGTTACATTATAATTAAAACAAATCATTATTAAATAAATGAAGGTTTACAGTTCATGTTAGCGGCATGGACGGGATTACATTCTGTTACTCGACGACTTGATGGTCGTACAGGTTGATTTGTATGAGAAATAAAATATGGAAAACACAGTCAGCATTAAAGAGTTCAGATAAAATAATGGTTGGCATCTTTGTAGAATTAATTTATCATTTGATTAAAGCAGTTCTTAAGTGGCGATGGCATGGTAGTATAGCGGTATGGGGTCGATTTTGGAAAGATCGATAAAGCTAATTTCTTCCCTCTACTCAGAAGTCATTTTATCAAAATTTTGAATGGCGTGAATTTGTTCCACAACACCTCTCTGAAAAATAACAGCAGAGTGACCTATATAGAATTTGGCTGTATTTATACACCAACAAAACATTCTAGAAACTTCTATTACATGCCGCTAGATGTGCATTACCTAGCCTGACTGCACTTATTCTTTATTTAAGATTTACATCTGAAAGACGACAGCGATATAAGTTCTGGAGGATATTGTTCTAATCTATTTTGAGATTGGAAATAGATTCAATAGATATAATTTCCATTAAATTTCGGATTTTTAAAATAAATCTAATTTAACAATGACATTTTTAATTGAATAAGTTATATTCCTTTGTTACTTAAATTTAGAATTATATTAATTACTCTCCAGAACCTTCTCTGGTGTTGCATGAGCTTGATAATAAAATACACGAATTATATAAATTATATAAATACAAAATATGTTAAAAATGTATAAATATTATTTACAACATTTTATGTATCTGTAATACATATACACACATACACGATTATTTGAGGCAGTGGAAATCTTATTTCCAGATAAAATTTTAATAGGTAGTCTTCATTTAAAATAACTGTTTAAAGCTTACAAAGGGGGGGTAATTGCATGTTTATGTGTACTTATGCTCCCTGGTGATTAAACAGGTACATAATTGGGTTTAAATCTCTGGTCTAAGGTTGCTAATATCACCAAACAATAAAGCAAAATATGTATGACAGATTTTACTGCTTCAATATATTATATAAACAAAAATATACAAATTCTTTTTTTTTGTTTTGACTATGAACATATTCAACATACATATGCATTTCTAGAATATGGATTCTTAGGTCACTTAAGTGTATAGTTTCTGAATCTTTTCTCCAATACATATTTATACATATGATAGTTTCAAATGCTCCTTTAATGCTTTAGTTAATCTTTTTTGCAGCAGAATATATATTTTTAACACTTTTAATCTTAAGCAAGGATGTTTCAAATTATTAGCAGACAAGTCATCTTGCAAAATGACAAATGCTTTGCAGATATTTCTGGAAGTTTTAGTTTATGTTATATTGCTTCAACATGATATTGGGATATGGGTCATATTTAATAAAGGTGATGGAAAATTTGAACATTTGAAATGTACATTGGTGTTACACAGGAATATTTATTAGTTTCAACTAGTTTTTCTGACAGTGAATTTTAGAATAATTTATAGACAGCTTCAAGATACAATATAGATTTAATGGTAGAGTTTTTAATTAAACTGATTAAATGCCAAAGAACTTAAACCTTTGTTGTCCCAAATTTACACTAAATTGATAAGTTTGTGGTTCTTAGCAATTTGAAGGATGATTTACAGAATATTTTTAATGCTTTGAGTGCAATTGGTAAAGTAATTAATAATAATAAAAACTTGAATATTCAGCAATTTTTGGTTTGGATGATCATTAATTTGATGTTGTAAATCAATTTAAATGTCTTAGTAGCTCTTTAGATAGATAGGTATTCTTGCATATTGAGTGCAACATAGATTCAAAAATGCTGCATTTAATGTGTTAAATAAATGTGTTATTTCATCTTAGTGATATAACTAGTTCAACTAAATCAGTTATGTATAGACCTCCTATTCTGCTAAATTAATTACTTGTGAGATGTAGATCTTCTGTCAGTATAACATAAGGCATTGGTAAAATGTCATTTAAGAATACTCCTAAATGTTCTAAAAAGGCAATGGCAAAATCATAAGACCAATTAGTATGATCTTCAATTTTTTTAGAAATAGTGACATTGAATCTACTATTTATTGTAAAGCTATATCATCATTATATTGTGCATATGAAACAAATGAACAGGAACAGACTTCTTTAAAAAAAAAAGTGCTACATGTATTTTAGGAACAGCAGAACTTGCTTATGTTATAAAGATTATCTCTAAGTCATGGTAAGGGTAATATTGATTACTTTCATTAGAAGAATGTATCTTGGGATAGAAAATAATGGAAGGCTACAATTAGATAATGGGAACTGAAGTCTTTTGAAAAGAAAAAATGCAGAAGTTAAAAGAGAATATCACAAGATTTCAAATAACAGACTAAAGTGCTTTTTATTAAGCGTGTGGTTGTGTATAATCACCACAAAAATTTTAGTTGTTTTTTTCTGGGATTACAGTGGTCATATTTATTTATCGTTAGTTATTGATGATGATGATGGAGATTGTATCTGAAGTGAAACTAAACTTTTTTTGCATTTATTTTAAGTAAATGATTTTCAAATGTATGAAATTTGATAATGGTGATAATAATAATCAAATGGCCAGTCTCTCTAAAGACCATGTGATATGTTAATTAAAAATGACATTGATGTAATTAAAAACCTTTAATTCTTTACTCGGTCATATAACATATGAAATTTGATCATGTTGATTTTATGTTGATGTTTATTTAGGTTAAATATCTCATGAAGTGTTATTGTAACGTAAAATTCAATGGCCTTTTATATGATTGATTAAGGTTCAACTTGAAATGCATCTTGGGTGGGGTGGGGTGGGTGTTCTTTTACACTATCTATATTCATGTGTTTGGAAAATGTGCGGCGATGTGGAAGTTATTAAGAACGTATTTCAAATATATATATTTATTTCCTGAATGCAATATCTGTGCATTTTATGTCTGCACATTTTTATTATTTATTTCAATTTCTTTAATTCGAGATAGAATATGATCGATAGATGAAAGTCAAAATATATAGATTTCAAAAAACAGGCATTTGCAAAGATGTTGAAAGCTATATGAGAAGCAATTTCTGCCGTCCATATTCTTTTTTTTTTATTTACTAAAATTATATATACGAAAATATAAATAATCTTTATTGATCTGTAATTGTTTATAGATGGCAAAAAGTCATTAAAAACCCTGCATCGCTCGGCGCAATGGTAGAGTGGCGGATTTTGGAATTTCAGGTCCGCTTATGGATAGCTCCTCCTGCTCTGTTACCTCTGCTGCTCAAACATCTATGAATTCCCGAACAATAAACCATTCGGTTATTTTTCTTTCAGTCACTGAATACAAATTCATGTCTGAATGAATATAATGAATGAATTCAATGCTAGCAGCATCTAAATTAATTTAGTACGTGCAATATTCTAGGATTATTAACAATTGTAAGGATTTTTAAAGCTGTTTAATAGAAGTAATTTATTCACAGAACCAACAAAAATAATAATAATATGACCATACGGTATTCATTTAAGAATTGCCATTAAATTCTTTGTTTAAGCTAATAAATAATCTTTTTAAAATAATGTTATGACTTAAAAATAATAAGTTTTTTTATTTTTTGAGACTGAATTTACTTAGGTGAGCTTTTGATTATATTATAGAGTTTCATTTTCATTATTATTATTTTTTATTGATAAACAATCTAATGTTAGTGCTTGTTTGATAAATATATATTAATAGACTGGGGGGGGGGGTATTAAATAAATTGAGGTGTTTTTTTTCTTCAGAAATGAACCAATTTTTATTATCAATTCTATTCGAAAAGATATATTACTAACTAATCCATAGTAGTTAATATTTTAATAAAAAAAAAACTTTTTTTTCAGTCCTTAATGTCTTTTGATCTATTCTTTAAACATTCATAGCTATCTTTTTTTTTTTTTTAAGATTAATTTTCATCTCCTTCCACCCTTTATCCAATCGTTTATGACATTTGCTTTTTAATTCCTGTTACAAAGTAAATACTTGTCCACCTTAATTTCTCTTCATTTTTAATACCTGCCCACTTTAATTTCTCATCATTTTCTTAACTTTTTCAAGATTAACAAAGATTTACTTGAATTATGCTTCAATTGTTCAGGCAAAAGTTGTATTTTAGTTACTAACCCAAAATTCTGACACCGATTAATTTATTTATTTCTGTGTCAAATGTTTGGATAAGGTTCTAAAAAATCCGCAGGTCTGGCCCACATTTGTCTCCAGTGGGATTGTGCAAATATCCTAAGTTATTAATTGAAGTTTTAATCTTTAAAGTCAAAAGATATGTATTTTTTTACTTGAGTTACTCTCTAAGGACTGTATGCAATCCCCATTTTTTATTGCAGTGGTTTTTAATTTATTTTGCACACCCTTTTCACTATACGTCATTTCTTTCTTTCCCAGATTGTTTGACTCAGAAGTTGCATTCTAACTAAATTACATATATACATATATTTAATATTAATATATGTATGTAGAATATTATTAACCTGGATACTTGTTATTCAAAAATTCCAATTATCCAAATAAAATTTCAAAGATGATGTTTACCTTTTTATAATAAATACATTAGTTATATAGCTACTTATAATTAAAGAGAGATAAAAAATTCAGTAAATATGTAAATTATTAACCTGAGGAATTGTCATATTGATTCTTTTTAATTAACAAATATGTATGTAGTTATTATATCAGATGAAAAAAAATCGACCTATTCTTATTAAAATTTTGTTAGCATTCCCACTTTAGTTTTTTTTTTTATTTTTAATTTCTGTTTCTATCATTAATTAAATGATTTCCCAAATAATTTAAATAATAATATCTTACTCTGTGATTTCCTGCCATGTTACCAGTTTTAAAGTTATATTTTCTTCTATTTTAATTTGATTAATTTAAATCATAATTTCATTTTCTATACATTCTGTCAGTCTTACGTAGCATTTTCTACCATTCTATATTTAATATTAAAAATCAAATTTCCTAATCATTAGCTTTTCTTTCAATGTATTCTTATTCTCTTTCAAATGTTCACTAAACTAATTCATTCTGTTTTATCAAATATTTTTTCAAGATTAATAAAATTCTTGTCTTCCTCATTGTGTACATTTTTTTGTTCTACAACTTGAAATGATCCACAACGCATGATGGTGCTATTGCAAAACAAATAAATATTACATTACTGGGCTTTTTAAAAATATATTTCTTTAAGGTTTTTTTTTTAATGGGTTTTATATATTATTTTTATGTTTTTTTTGTAATGAGTTTATTTCAATTTTGTAAAAACAAATATAACTTTTGTTTTTAAAACCGTTGGTCTTTTTTTCAAAAATCCATTGCTGCGGCAGAATTCTGCCCTGGTTGTTCTTGCGTCAACTGAACATGGTTTCGTCTACTTCAACTATGGTACCAGGCCCGCCGATTTCATGACATGGACGAGAAACAAGTCTTTCTTGGCAGAGCTCTCTAATAGCTGTTGTCAACTTCCTTATGGCATTTTCAGACATGTGCAATTCATATCCAATATGCTTTACTGTGAGCTCATCCCTGCTCCACAAATATATAAGGCATGCTGTCTTCAAGAAATCTAGTCGATTCACATTCCATTTCGAAATTTTACATCATCATAATTTCATAACACCTCCACAAACACAGTTCTTCTCTGTGGGTAAAATATTATTTTGCTGAAGGAAAGCCACTGTGTCTGCTTCTATAGCAGGTAAATCAAAGAACTTGAATGCCAAATGTTGTTCTGCCATTTCACTTTGTTTATCTCACAAAGTTCTCATATATTGTGCGACTTTCGCATGAACGTTGCCGAATCATGACTTACAATCCTCATTTATTAAATTCTGTCACCTAAAAAGGAAAGTACGGATATTTGCAAAATAATTATAATTTGTAGTTACTCATAAAAATTACACTCCATTTAAAACGAAAATATTTTAACTGCATACTGATACACTTTTTCTGATTACAAATATACACACCCTCATACGATACGCTGTTAACTATTCATTACTAACGTCTATATAGACTGTCATAACACGTTGCTAATAATGTTCACATGCTAGCGATGTTGAGGAAATGTTGACTTCATCAACATTAAGTGTTTGAACAGTTTACAGACTGTAAGATATATGAGCGGCCTTGTAAACAGCATATTTCTGTGTTTTTGCATAGAAAGAGCACCATCAAGTGGTTTGGATAATCCGAAATTGTAGAACCCATTTTTTTAATAGTCATCTTCAGTTACTTATTTGTTCTATTTGTTGGAATCACGGCTATTGAAAGAATACCATCTGACTAATATTTAGATTGTTAATTATATTTACAAATGTTAACCAATTTTTTCAAACATGTTTTTTCCAGTAATTCAGCTAGAATTTCAATTCATCATTCTATTTATCTTATTTATAGTTTTTACAATATTTTCCTTCATTAATGGTCAGACTATTTCATCCTTATTTATCTAATTTTTTTCCAGTCACCACAGATTAGGGATTTTGTTTTTATCATTACACAAATTGCTATATAGTCTGATGCCAGATTGTAGTGCTTAATAAATCCCTATCCAGTGCTTCAAGATTAAAAGCTCCTCTCTAATCGTACCCAAAGCTGGATACTGATCTGGGAATATTGGATCAGAGATTACTGGATAGAATTTATTAAGCATAAGAATCTAACATCTATTCATTACTAAAGCTTACACTATATGGCCTAAATCTTATGAGAGAGAAAAAAAGAATTTCCTGCAGAAAGCATTGTGTATCTAGTTATATTGTTTCCCAATTACTATTTCATTTCTGTGACCCAGTTTTTTTCATTAATTTAATGTTTTATTCAACTACATAGTAAGTCACATTTACCTTTTCTTTGTCACTCCTCTGTCTTCATGTAATCTTTTAAAATGTATGTTCATATTCCTTTTTGTGTAATCATCTTATCCAAAGAATATTTATCTAATTTTTAAACTTCTTAACTGTTTGTCCTTTTTTGTTTTTATGAATGCTCGCCTCCAATTTAATTACTTTTTACAATGTTTTTCTTGCTCTATGCAGTTTAGCGCAATGGAAGATTGTCCGACTCTCTAAATGTGAGGTACTAAGATCAATACCAGTACTGACACTTTTGAGCCTCAAACCTCTGTATAAACTTTCATAATGCATTTCAAATATACATAAAATGTCTTTCTTTACATTTATTTTATTTTGATTAACTGATTTTTATTCTCTTAAAGGTTTCTTTTCTTCACTATTAATTTCTGTTTTAACTGTAAATAAAAATAATAATAATAATAATAGTCATTCCTTTTTTTAAAAAAAGAGAGAGAGAGAGAGAGAAACAGTAGACACTTTATGTAAATATTTATAATATTAAAATTTCAAATTATTTCACATTTTAATAAGTATACTTTTAATAATTTTTTAAAAATCATTTTCAAAAATAAAGCATTGAGAGAAAAATGTTCTTTTTATGATCTTAAACTAAGTAAATGTTATATAATGACATAGTATTAAATGCTTTTTAAAACATATTTTAATTTTTTTTTGACTTTTAATAATTAGTTTTTATGCATAGTTAACATTTACAATAATAAGTACATTTTTTGTTCTAAGTAGTCTATAAGTAAAAAGCAATCATATCGTTCTATTTCAAAAATATAGGATTCATGATATCAAAGATTAAATAAATTTATTTTTATACTATATTCTGTACATTCAATAAGAGAATTTTCGAAATTGATGTCATTATTGGATTGTCAGTCTTATATGCCATATGCTTAAGACCATCTCAGAGGATTGGTAAATTGAAAAAAATACATAATTAAATTAAAAAGCAATAAATTAAGATGAATTATTAATTCTGTTAGGATTGTGTTATATTCATATAATTTTTGTATCTTAGACAGCAGCGGTTAAAATATTTGCATCTATATGTGCACACACCGTTTTCTCTGATAGCAACATTTCTAAGTCTTAATTAGCAATTAAACTTGAAACTTTATATCTGATTCATATTTCTATTTATGTAATATTTTGTTTATAGCAAGCTATGAATCATCTATAAATCATAAACACTATAAATATTTAAATCTCATTCTGCAATCGTCTAGTAAACAACATAATTTAGAAATCAATATAGAATAAATTTAACAGTTAAAATCTCTCATTTAAAAAATGTGATGGAATGGCATCAGTTTATTTTAAAAACATATTTCTTAACTTGCTAACTCTTATTATTATCAAACAAAACTCTTCCTTATTATCAAACACTTCTATATATATATCACCTTTTCTTTCTCGTTTTCTCATAAAGAATTATATATTCCTGTTTAAGAAAAAATAATAATGATGATGATGGTGAAACGTGAAATGACATAATTTGTGTGTTTATTAATAAATTTATTTGAGAAGAGGAACATGTTTTTGAGAATAGTAAGTGGTTCTCTCTCCAAGCTGCTGGCAGTCTCTGAATCAAGATATGAGTTATGTAGTAATATAGTTTAGCTATTCACTACAAAAAATTTAAGATGCTAGTAATTCTAGATTTTGAGTTATAACATAAAATGTGACTTGTGTTTCATATCCTTCATGGATTTTTTTTTTTTAATGTTCTCCGTGTTTATGAAAACTTGAAAACCTTTTGAAAATAATATGATTCATTGGTTCACTTTAATACATAATTTGAATCATTTCAAATGTTTTATTAGCAGTTTTTGTCCAGTTTAAATCAAAATTTAATGTTAGTGTAGTTAACATACAAAACACATTATCATATTTCTTGTTGTAACTCCTGAAAGAGACATTAATGCCTTAAAATTTTTGTGCTGAATAGCTTCATGTTCTGTAACATAGGCATTGATTCAGGAAGTGTACTGGAAGTATACTGAAGAGAGAACTTCTTCATCATTTAATGAATTCTTTATTTCAGGGATTCTTAATCTTTTTACAATGCAGAATCCTTTTGAATTTCTAAGTGAATTTTTGTACTTTTCTTTAGTTGTATTCATGTATATTATTATAATTATATTGTTCTAATTAGCGGAAATTTTATTTATATTATATATATGTTGTGTGTGTAATAATAAATAATCGTAACTTTAAATATATGTAATTGAAATGGAAACAATTACCTCCTGCTGATTTACATAACGTCAACAACTATGAAAAATTGATGTTATATAACTCAGCGGAAGGTAGTTCTTTCCATTTCAATTACATATATTTAAAGTTATGATTATTTATTATTATCTTTACTAAACTGATATAATATTCAGAGGTTATCAAAACTAAGCAGTGGTGATTTCAGATCATTTAGTCTGCACACAAATTAAAATAATAGACAAAACCCTTATAGTTTAAAACAATCTAAGCTTATATAACAACAGAGCTAAAATTATAGATTGGTATCATTCTATTTTTTCATAGTTATTGATGTTACATAACTCGGTAGGATATAAATATGCCGTTATATTAATTTAAAATAAAATCTCAAAGTTCGCAAATAAAAATAAAATCTATTAAAAAAAAAATCTAAACGCTAAAATTAAAATGTTTGTTAAACGTATATATTCGCACAGATTCAAAACTTTAAAAATATTTTTTTAAAAAACAAATAAATATGTATTTGAACGTACTTTTTTATAAAAAAAAGTACAAGATTTAAAGATAAAATATTTTTGTAGATGGAAATGATTGTTTATTAATTATCCAAAAGCTGTGTAATTAAAAAGTCAGATGAAAAATAGATAAGAGAATAAAGAGATTTTAGCTTGACCAATGGAAGCAAATAAAGGCCCGGACCATAACGAAAAAATGGAACAGTGACGTTTTTGTTCGTGGAATCCATAGGAGGACTATAAAAAGAAAAATATTGAGTTCCAGTCAGGTCCAACTTGATTTGGTGAGACGAACGATGGGACGCACATATCATTCTCTCTCACTTATTTTAAAAAGGAAAAGACTGTGATTCCAGAATGAACCAGCTAAGGCTACCTCCAGAATATCAGAACGGTCTTCCATGAAAGTCTTCGGGGGAATTGCCAACAGGAACCTGGACTCTTCTACCGTAAGCTATATGAACTAAACAATTTTTAAAATCATAAAAAAAATAAAAATAATAATTAAGAACTTTCGTCAGGGTTTGACAAATTTAATAAACAAACCAACTTAAATGTTAAAGTGGACTCTTATCTGATTTTTGTAAGTTTCAAATCAATTAATAATGTTTAATTTTATATAATTTGCATTTGATAAAAATCATTTCCATTTATTATTTTATTTGTATTAATATTTATTGTTTAAATTTTAAATGAGGAAATTTAAGTTGGGTATAGATGTTGCATAGATTCGTTAGCGGTTAATTATGTTGCTGTTTCATAGTCGATTGGAATATATAAGTCATCAATGTCATTGTAGCATCTTACGATGAATGCTATTGGGTTTTTTGGTATTCTCTATGCAATTGACGTTATCGATGATTTTGTATTTTGATCGGTTGTGTTTATTTTGAAATGTTTTTTGACCGTGGAATCTGTGCAGCCGATCTATACTCAACATTATAAAACAAATTGTTTAAAATTCATCTGTGTGAACGTATCTAAAGGTTAAATTTAAGTCGGGCGTGAATGGCTGTATAGATTTGTAAAGTTATATATATAGTTTAAGGGAGGGTAATCTTAGGTTATTTGTTTTGCAGTTAAATTGGGTCAATGGATTAGATGTATTGATGTAATTAGTAAATGTAGCAGGAGATCCGCTACGGGCAGGATTGCATATATACGCCACACACCTTCTGTTTGCCTATGGATGGGATTGTAAGTCGGCAAAAAGGACCACAGTCCATTCCTATGGAGTTTTTTGTTTATTGTTCTGCTCGCCAACAGATGTAGCATTCCTGTTGGTTGAGAGACAATGTCTTCTCTAACTCTACTTACTGTTCAGATGAACATTCCTGACAGTATAGTATTTTGTGTTGTTGTATTCATGCTGCATTGAATACATCGATATATCCGATGGATTGATGTTGGTTTGGCTGCGAACTTTTTGGCCTAAGGTTAAATAAGGGATAGAACATTTTTCTTTTCAAATACAATCTATATAGTCTATTCATACTCGACCCTCTAAATAAATATTAAACTCATTATTGCAAGCTATTTAAATGTAAAATTAAAAGTTAATATAAAAATCTAAAATGTTAAATTTATTCCTCAAAATTTAAAATGATTCAAAATTTATATGTGCATAAATAAATATTTGTTTGTTATTTACTGGCAGTGGCTTTTATTTTTTGTATATATATTTAAGATGCAATTAAACAAGTTATTTATTATCTCCATGAGCTAGTGACAGTGGGCTAACGATCTGAATATTTAAATAAAGTGGAATCTTAACAGCGCGTATCTGCCTACTTTATAAATTTTTCTAGGTTCGAATTCCTAGATGATGCCCTTGTAGTGCAAATATCGTAGATTGCGTTTAGATTCGATCTCCACTTTCCTCCGGATCGTTATATATATATAAAGATTTTAGTTGCATTATGTAACTGAAAATATTAAATATAATATATGCCTGTAATAGAACCAGAAATATACTACTGTAAAGAAAATTTTATATTCAAATCATACATACTCAAGCTAATTATAACTAATAAAATTTTAGCAATCAAAACAGGGAATTGTATTTAGTTGTGGGAAATGTTGTTTGTATAATATGGTAAATCAAATTTCTTTATTTAATGACTTCTAGTTTAATAATGTATAGAATTCTAGTTTATTGAGGTAAAAAATGTAAAGGAGATTAAAACATTGATTGACAAACAAGGATAAGCTGTGATTTTTTGAGTGTCAAAAGCTGCTTTAAAGACATCTCCCTTGTTTTTGGGGTCCCCTTTGTATTTAATGAAATCATCAATTGCTATGTCATTATTATTTTTCGTAATTTTATCAAATAAAAACCTGCTGATGATTCAAAAAGATTTCATGTTAAAGTTAATAATGTCTGTGATATAATCATCATAATTTGTATTTAAGACTTTCAGGTGTTGATGACTTCTTGAAATATTTCCACAGGCAATATTTTAACTATTTTCAGTAAGAATACTATCACGATTTGTAAAATTTGTGTTCTACTCAATACAATGATTCCTAACAAATATATATACACCTGGATCTCGTTTTATGTGGATTATTTTAATGCGATTCATGTTTCTTTTTAATATCTTTCATATTTCACTATATTCATTAGATATCAGGAAATTTAAATTATTAATAACTTATCTTAACTTGAAATACTTTTTTTTTTTTTTCAAAAATATAACGTTATATTAGCAGCTAACGTGAATATGGCCTGAAGCTGTATTTAGAATCTTAGCTTCTATGTAAATAACTTACTTATACTAATGAGTAAGTAATAATAATAGATTTATACATACGTATAAAAATATCGCAATAAATATTCAAAAAATTTAAACTTTTAAAAAGTATTTTGTTAGATATTAACAGAAATAAATATTTTTTTTTTAGATTTTTAAAATAAATAATAACGAAGATTTTATAAACTGAAAACAATCTTTCTAATGATAATGTATAATCTTTTTGTTTTGATTGTGATCTCATTTTTTTAATATAGAAACAGAAAACCATTAACACAGCACAAGACTGAAAATGGTACTAGTTGTACATCACGTCATGAATCTGATTTCTTATCAGTTCACAAATTAAAGCATATTGTCAAATAGCGGTAATGATTAAAATATGTATAAAAAAATGTAAAATTAAATGCTGTAGTTAATAAAAAAAGGTAAAAAAAGTTTGTCTTGTATTAATTTTTTTCAAATATTTGAAATTTTTTATTAGTCATACTTTATTTCCTTATTTTTTTAATGCGAATTTTAAAGTAATTTTTTCTTGTTGCTTGGCTTTTATGCTGATTTCTGAAAATTACAGAATCTATCCCCCATTTTTTAAGGTAAGTTAAGTTTATTTTTGTGCAATTTCTTTTGTGCGTGTTTTCTGAGGAACCACATAAAACGAGACCCAGGTATATATATATTTTAAATATTGCAAGTTTGTCTCTAACTTGAATACTGACCACATGGTTACCCCACATCAGGCTGACAAAAAAATATTCATTCTCAAAATTTAAAAAATTGTTGAGCTTGAAGAAATTCAAAATTCTATTCCTAAAGGGCTCTTTCATATGCTAAAACATGGCCATATCTTAGTTAATATTTATATCCATGTTGAACAGTAAATTATAGTATTCTGCTACAGTTTTTTCAAAGAATGCTTGAAATAAGTATTGTTTTAATATTTTTTTCATGAATAAAGTTGCCTATTTTCATAGCTATTTCTATTATCGAAGTTTTTTCTCCCCAGTAGATTAAATGCTAAAACTTGGTGATGCAGAAAATAGTGTGGTTCAATATATTTGGAGTTCCCCCTTTCCTTTCTGATAAAGGCAATGAATTCAGACTTTTTGCTATTTGCGGCAGTTTTTTTTTTTTTCCGCAAATAGACTCAATTATTTCTAACTCATGGTGATTAAAAAACAACTGGATTAATATGAGCTCGTCTGCTGCTTAAATTGTTGTAAATTGATCCTGGAATAAAAACTTTTGCTTACATATGCTTTTCTTAAATCTAGCTTAGTAATACTAGTTATCATCTGTGATTTAAAACATAAATTGAATTTTCAAGATGGGTTAAGGTGTTGTAGTCAACACAACTATTTAAATAATAAAAATATCAACTTTAATATATATAATTGCTGTACATATTTAAGTTTCATACAGTTTATTGTCCATATAAAACTGAAAGTTATATTTTAGTAAAAACAATCATAAAAAAAAAAGAAACTTACTCCTATAAAAAATTATGCTACAAATGAAGTAGGGATTCTGTCGAATGTTTTGCATACGTGTCCTATATCAGCCAAAGCATTTGCATTTATTGATTTAGCCATTTTATATTTGATACTCCCTAATTGATCTGGCACTTTTCAAATTTCTACATGCATTTACAAGAATAATTATTAAATTATTCACACAATATTTTCTTTTCAAAAAATACAACTAAACAGGTAAGTGAATTACATTAAATTGGTATGTGATAAAAATGTCTGATACTATAAATGAAGCAGGAAATCTTTGAAATCCACGCATTCTATATCAGAATGGTATTCTTTGTAGAATTTGTGTTCATTGATTTAGCCATCCTGGATTGAACTTTTTTTAACAATTTTATCTCTGTTTAGTTGTTTTTTTATGTTCACTTTAATTGGACTTGGGTTTTTTTTAATCATATATGCATATAGCATACTAATTTAAAAGTAAAAGCATGGACAATATTTTAATTTTTAAGACATATAAATAAACAAGTAAGATCATTTATTTTTTATTAATGTTTTGTGAATGTTAGTGTAAAATATATTTGTTTATTTATTTAAGCTCATTAAATAAAAGTTCTAATAATTTATGTATAAAGTTACAGTATATGATATATTTTATCCTTAAATCGAATTAAAATTTACAATATAGCATTGACCAAATAAATTTAATAATCCAAATATAAAGAATAATTGTTTGATTGTCAACAAGATAATTAAAGCAATAATTCAAATATAAAGAATAATTATTTGATTGTCAACAAGATAATTAAAGTAATATTTAGAAGTTGGAGAGTTATGAAAAATGATGCCAATAATTTGAATTATATAAATTAAATTGGTAATTAATCTTTACAAAATACGCATTAATGTGGATATTAAAAGTTGAATATAGTAATTTAATTTTATTAACCTATTCATTCATTATATTGAATATTTACTATAGTAAATAGAGGTATTTGAACTTAGGATTTTCAGTCTATGGGTATGACTACAATATCAGATCCACCAGGGGCTTTGAGTATTCCATCATTGGTTTTTCAATGAAATATGGTTGAATTGTTGGAATGGTGAGAAGATTGATCCCTGTCCAGTAAAGTTTAAGGAATTGCTAAGCCAAGCACTGATTGTATATATGGGTGGGAGATTATGATCTGAGCCAACGGAGTGCTGGTTTGCACAAAATGCTTATATTGGTGGACCATTTTCACACGTGTGTGGACATGTGTATTGGTTATTTGAAATGGAATAGAGGATGAATGTAGACTCCCTCTATTTTATTTAATTATATATATATTTTCCCTTATGTTTTTTTATTTTATATAATATTCATGCTGCTAAAATAGTTGTATTGCATGGTGATTTTACTCTAAGGTGTGAATCTGGAATAGAATATTTCTAAATGGTATGCATTTGAGTATATGGGTGAATGAACACTGTTTAGAGAAATGCTTCTGGAATCAATTATATTAATTAATTGATATTGTTGTATAAATATATTTGTAGTTATATGTTGAATCATTCTCATTTAGTTAAATTGTTAAGTGTTGGATTACAGAACATCACAGAATATTCTTCCTTTCACCTTATACCTTGATAAAATTATAAGACAAAAAAATCCATGTTTTTTCACTATAGTAATGCATATTTTATTTCTTATTTGATCAGTTTAACAGTTTTGACTGAAGACTAATTTTCTTTAGAACTAAAATATAAGTGTTCATAAATATATTAAAAAAAACACTTTATCTAAGTGAAATAAACAATATAAAACAAACATTACACCCAATTATAAATTGAACTCTTTTTGAATTCTGTTATGTATATTTTAATGGGATGGAGGTCAAGATGGAAATTAAGGGTATTAAATAAAAATATATCGATATTAAAGTAATGTTTAGTATCAAATATATATATATAATATTTTATCTATTCAAGAGAGCATGAGATAGAGAAACTCTGAGATCATCCAGCTAACTCAGAAGAGCAACTACAAGTATAATTATAAATCAACCAGCATTATAAAAAGTAAAAGTACTCACCATTCATAATCATGAATGGTCCATCAATCAAACTACATCAACAGTCAATCTTGTGACTGGATTTGAACAATAAAAAATATAAGTCATCAGTCTGGTGACTGCATTGAAAATGGGTATTCTGTAGACCAGGCTAACTATTGAGTCATTGCCAGCTTGGTGCACTTATTTAACCATTAATTTGGATGCGCACACTAAGTGCTCATGCATCAGAATATGTAATAAATAATCAGAAAAACAATAATGCTGGGACATTAAAACATGCTGATCATCATCAATGTTCTGGCCACTTGTGCTGGCTAACTATAAACTTCATTTTTAAGACTGAAATAAAATGTAGTGCATGAGTTTTAAAGAGTATTCTCTTTTGTGCCAATGATGATGATGATTGATCACAGGATACTTCTAAAGCACTCAATACACCCCCATTTATATATTCAGCCCATGCTCTAATCCAGTGGTCTTCAACCTTTTCACACCTGCGGACTGGTAAAAATAAGGATAAGGTTTTGCGGACCGGTAGAAGTCTATAGATACATTTTCTTAAAGATGTAAACTGCCTATTCTTAGATGAGCATAATTGTTATAACTGATCAAAACAACAATGTTAAAAATACAAAGTGCAGTTATATATATATATGGAATTTGTATAATAAAAAACTTTTTTTTTTAAATTTTGAATTTTTTTAGAAAGGTAATAAAAAATTTAATTCCCCCCCCCCATAAACATCTGTGATAATTAGAAAAACAAATTAATTTATGTATGATTGATTAGATTTTTGCTTTTGTTCTGTTTTTTTTTTTTAATTGGGTAAAAATGAGATGAAAAAATAAATAAAAATTGTTTATATTAATTAAAAGTTTAAACTCTTATTATTTTGTTATTACAATCTTTCCTGACACTACCGGAGGACTGGTAAAAAACTTCTGCAGCTGGTCCGCGGACCAAGGGTTGAAGAACACTGCTCTAATCTAGCTCAGAGAACATAATCTCTATTACTGTAGATGGCCAAGAGATGATGGAATCCAATTTTAACGATTGAATAAGTTTATTAACAATAAAAATATTAAAAAGGTGATATTAAGGTGTAGAATAAGGCTATACATATAAATTAAGGCTTCTAATTTTGATTAATATACAAGAAAAAATATTATTACATTTGTGATTTACAAAATTACTAGATACAATTCAAATTATTACATTATGATTTACATTATTAATACATTAGGTTTACTTAAAACCCATTCAGCATACAGGCATGTGGCTTGATATAAAATGAACATGTTTGAATTTATCAAAATAATAAAATTATTAAAAATATATTTCATAATTAATTTCATTTGCAAACTATACATAAAATTCATACACACATGTGTATATGTAAACATATAGCTGATATGAATTAATATTAATTAATCTCTTAAAAAAATAAATTCAATTTTTTGACAGGTAACTCAAAAATTTTTTTTTATGACAGGTTACTCTCAATTAATTACATCTTTGAATCAATCTAAAAAAGATTTTGATGTTCTCCTTTTCTTTTTTCAAAATAAATTGTCCATGAATCAATCATTATTTTTAGATATTCGAGCAAAATTATTTACTTGTTATTTTTTTAAATAGATTTTTAAATATCATTTTTACCAAAGAAATTATTTAAAATTTCATTATTATATATAATGCTACTCACTATTGTATAAACATTTATCTGTGCTTCTCTTTGTGAATTGGTCTTGACGAGACAGTTATAGTCTAGGATTGTCATGATCAGGGAGGTATAATCAGGTATGTTGGCATTCTCCCTTCTGTCTAGGGCTTGATGAGCTTCAGGCCAGCAAATTGTCTTTTAAAACATACTTAACAGTCTAATTGATCCATTTTAAATTGACCCAGTCTTCAAGTGAATCAAAACTCCAGTATGTAGAACTAGTAGACTGCTCACTGCTGGATCTACTGGCTTGACTTCAGTTACATCTTCATGGGAGTTAGTTTTTTCATAACTCTCTAAACACCAATTCTGCTAGCCACCTGCTTCACACAAATATTAAGACAAGAACTGTCTTCAATAAATTGTCCAACTTTGCAGCTGGCCTATTTGGCCACTGCTTCTCAAAATATTAAAACCAAACTTGTGGTCAGTTCTTATAAAAACTGCAAGCTAAACTGAACTGATATTTTTTATCAGTCTTTTTATAATCTTTGTTAGGTCATGTGATAAAAACATAGTGACTGTTTTCAATCTGTCTAATCCTTTTGAAAACAAGTTTGAAGTTTTATCAAGGTATGATATACATGTTGTTATTTAGATTGAGATTTCCCAATTAATTAAAAGATTTCAAAAAGACATTTTTATAATTATCAGAAAACATGCTTATTTTTAAATTTCAAAATCAGAATAATAATAATACAATATTAATATTTATTTAGACCTTTTTTAATGTTTTAATTAATAATAAAATTTTGTTTTAAATTGATGGTTATTTAACCCTTTACTGTCATTATTACTCCAAGTGAAATGTAGAAAATATTTATAAAAATTTATATCTGTTTTTATTTCTACTTTTCCTATATATATTTACACACACATCTATGTTGCTGTGTGTCATGTAATCCAGATGGTTACATTACCCCACTCTGAGGAAAGAGGAAAATAAAAATGAAACATCTTTCTAGCAATATTTTACATAATCTACATGTATAAACAAAACAAAGTTCATACCTAAAACTATGCACTCATCAATTTTTTTCGAGATCTGACAGTTAACAATAAATAATGATCTGCAATTTTTGAGATAGATAAAGAATTCTGCCATTGCACCATGAACACCAAGAGGACTATCTCAATTGAGATACTAAGGTTCTACATCTCTTGATAAAGATAATGCAAAATAATCAAAAAACCCTCTACCATGGAGGGACTGGAAAATACGATATTGAGCCTCATGGGTGGAAAATATAAGCTATGCCGTGCTTCTTTTCTTTGGAGACTTCGAGGCTGGAATCATGACAGGATTATGTTAACTGCTCTGTGATTAACAATATGAAATACAAAAAATAGATTGGAGCAAATAGCTGAGATAGGTCATCTCTGAAGATTGCATGAAAACATTGCATTCTCAAGCCAATGACAAAAATCTCCATCCATCATCAAAACTGAAAATACGCTAAACACACTTCAACAATCAAACACCCAATCCAATCTTCAAAATCATTGATTTTCTATTTAACTCTATACAAGAATCTCTTCTAAACATACATGAGAACTACTATTTTATAATTTATAACCATCAATATTCTTGACACCTATTTCACAATAATTTTTAAATTTAATTTTGCATAAAATGCATACTATTTCTTTCTCAGTTGTGCTTTGAGATTAAGTTCATAAATTTGAAGTGATGATCACCAGTATGTGATTGTCATAAGCCTTATGTTAGGTAGCCATCTGTAATGATTGCCACAGTACATGATCATCATTGGCCCTCATTTGGGTAGACATTTATAACTACAGAAAAATGGGGTTTAAACCATGAAGGATCTGAGGAATTAAATGTATTTTTATCTTCAAGTTAAAAAAAAGTAATCTCAAAACTTTGCAGCTGGCCTATTTAACCACTGCTTCTCAAAATATTAAAACCAGACTCTTCTGGCCTGCTCTTACAAAAACTGCAAACCAAACTGAACTGATATTTTTATCAGCCTTTTTATAATATTGGTTAGGTCAGGTGATAAAAACAATGACTGGTTTCAATCTGTCTAATCCTTTTGAAAACAATTTTGAAGTTTTATCAAGGGGCGATATATATATATATATGTTTTTACTTGGAGATTTACCAATTAATTAAAAGATTTCAAAAATAGTCATTCTTATAATTATCAGAAAGTATGCTTATTTTTAAATTTCAAAGTCAGAAAAATAATAATACAATATTAATATTTATTTAGACCTTTTTAAATGTTTTAATTAATAATAAAACTGTTTTAAATTGAGTTATTTAACCCTTTACAGTCATTATTATTCCACGTGAAATGTAGAAAATATCTACAAAAATGTATATCTCTGTTTATTTCTACTTTTTTTTTACTTTATATATATATGTGCACACCATACTTATGTTGCTGTGTGCCATGCAACTCAGATGGTTACAATATACACACACAATAACATTCTATAAAATCTATATTAAATTTGTATCACAATAAGTCCTTACAATGTATATAATTTATTTTTCTCAATTAACATTATATTTATAAAAATATAACTAACTTAATCCATTATCTAAATATTAATGTATAAAATTTTAATTCTATAGCCTTTAAATTTATATTTATTGTTTTTAAATTTATTACTGACTAATTTTATAAATTATTTTTGTTATAAAATGTTTTTTGTAATTCTTGTTTAACTAATATTAATACTTTACGTTTTTTGCTCACTAACTTCTCAACTGCCAAAATTTGAATTTTAAATATCTTCTTTTATATTATATAGAGCTGTGTCTTTTTTTTTTTAATAATTTATTTTACATTTATTTTAATTTTATCAATTGAAATTTTCTTAATCATATTTATACTAAGATTTAATAAATATTTCATTAATTTATTTTTTTACAATAATGTCACAACAAAAAAACTTAAAAATAAAGCTATTGTTCTGCTTATGTATTACACTTGTTTATATTTTATTTATATTAAGAAAGTTCAAGTATGATTTAGAATTTTTTTTATTTATAGATGTAAATTTGTAACAAGACAAGCCCAATTTATTGATTCATAATATTAAATAAAAGTAAATAAACGTTTTAAACATTAAATGTAAAATATTGAATTCTTAGCTCAAATCTCACTAGATGTGGGTGGGGAAAAATAAATATGAAATGATTAACAAACAATCATATATATATATACTGCTTATAACACTTCTTTCATATACACTTCAATGCAAACAAATTCTCTTAAAAAAACTTCTTTATTTTCCTTACAGTTTCAACTGTCCAGCAGTCTTCGTCAAAAGATTAGAGCTCC
Source organism: Epiperipatus broadwayi (assembly GCA_028023455.1). Taxonomy (NCBI): domain Eukaryota; kingdom Metazoa; phylum Onychophora; class Udeonychophora; order Euonychophora; family Peripatidae; genus Epiperipatus; species Epiperipatus broadwayi. Next base: position 1,258,610 of record JAQFVV010000051.1, read on the forward strand.
GATGAAGACTGCTGGACAGTCAAAACTGTAAAGAAAATAAAGAAGTTTTTAAGAGAATTTGTTTGCATTGAAGTGTATATGAAAGAAGTGTTATAAGCAATATATATATATATATGATTATATGAAGATATGCAAAGAAAGTGAAAGAGAAGAATAAGAGATTAACAAACAAGCTAATCTTTATAATCAAACTACATTTTAACATCATGGTAGGTTTTTCCCATCATAATGGTTCTATTAGAAAGATTGAAACTAGGATTCCTGCTATTATCATTGATCATTCTAATTAAGATTTGAATAGCTATAATTGACAACAAGTATAAGAATTTTTCACAGATGGAGGAAATAATTAAACATATAAGTAAAATCATTTTCAGATTGTATTTGAGAATATTTTTTGCTATAAAAAACAATCATGTAATATATCACATTTCTTACAATACTTAATAAATGCATGTGTATTTCATTAACCTTTCACTTTAGCCAAACGAGAGTCCTTCATATGAAAAATCAAGAAATTCAGTTTGCAAATGTGGCTATTGAAAGATTTTGCTAACTTTTTTTTTCTAACCATTAAAATTCTAAAGCTGTCAGAAAAATTGAGAATGCATGAAATTCAAACTCTGTTAAACTCCACATTGATGGGTTTTTATTGTTTTCTTAGAAGACTCAAACTTTGCAATATTACTTCGAGAAAATATTTTTAATGATTGAAAACACATTTTTTGGGGGATATATTTATAATATTGTTCCCAAAAAAATGCATAATTTTAGTCATTTATTTGAAAAAATATTAAATAACTGTGATGTTAAATATGTACTAAATTTTTATAAAACTTTAAGCATAGAAAATATTTTATTATCAAATTCACAAAAGATAATAATGGAATAATAAAATCTATGTTCTTTCAACACAAACTGTAGAAATTCTTAATAAACGTGATCGTGTAGAATACTCTAAGACAGAAAAAACAGCTACTGATGTATTGTAAAATTTATACCAATTTATTTACAAGTTTAAATATTTATATGTATATTTAATGTGATCACTTACAGCACTCAGAGATGGTAAAATGGCTGTTCGAGTATCATAAAATTATTAAGCTTAATGGTGTTTTTTTTTTCTATTTATTTACATTTTTGTTTGTATACATTTTGTTTTTATAGCATTATGTAAATTAATAGTGTGTAGTTCTTGGTTTCACTGTATTACATTTTTACATATATTTACATATGTCAAACAAATCTTCAGGTGTTGCAAAATATATTATAGAATAACAGACAGCTATTCATAATATGGATCTGAGATCTTTGTTTTAACTTTTAATATATTATCTATTTATCTAAATATGTATCTGCTTTGTATGATGGATAGTGAATTTACTTGCTTAGAAAAAAAAATGAATAGTGTTATTTATGAAATTTATAAGAGGGATACCCAAAAGTAACCAGAATTTTAGAATAAAAAATTGCTTATTTATTTTTAAGTGTCATAAATTTAATCTCTTTCAAATTACTATTCATTTGACGCAATACACCTGTCTAAATGTGATTTTTATTTTTCAAGGTAATTTGGAAACACTTATAAATGTCTTTTAATGCCTGTGGCATTTTTTTCCTCCACTTGTAAGTCTGCAAAAAAAAAAAGAGAGAGAGAGAGAGATTTTTTTATTCAAGAGATTTTAAAAAAATTATATGAAGCTAGATCGAGCAAATATGATTGATCGATAAGCTGTGTCATAGTGAATTTAATTAAAAAGTGTTTACACTCAAGAGATGACATTTTGTCAGGATGCAGCTTACATTCTTCTTTTTGCCACAAAATGGGATGTTTATGTTTTACTGCACCATGTAAATGTTTCAGAACTTGAAGATAAAGTGCCTGATAATTACAAGCTTGATCTGCGAGAAAAATACCATACTTCACTTGCCACCCTTTTTAGGGATGAAGTGAATTTAACATTTCAATTAAACAACTCATAAATATGTGTTATTACAAGATCAACTTGCTTGTAATCTGTTTCAAGTATTACAACTATTTTTTCCACCGTTTTCTGTAAATGAAAACATAATTTCACATTATTTGAACTTTTCAGTCATTATAAAAATTGCCAAATATATGAAACTTATTTTACAAAAAAATGTTCTACATGACACCATGATTTCACATAATGTGCTATGTGGTGCCATGATTTTACGTGGTGATTGTCATTTGGCAGATTGATGCAGAAGGGTTCCTGCAAGAAGTATGTAACAGCAGAAGCATATGCTACAGCAGGTATGCAAACCACAGAATGATTCCAGTTAATTTGGGCCACCCTCTCGTATATGATTTTCAAGCACTGTGATCCATAGACCTTTAATCCTTGATTCTATCATTGCACTATGACTTTAAGACTTATGGAGACTTTTTTGTTATACTGTCCCATCTATAATTAGATTGGTTAAATAAAGGTGTTTTTTTATCAAAAAAATAAATATGATATTAAATAAAAAGTGATTAAGAATTGCATTTTATTGAGCTTTGAAAGCTTTAGGGTTTGTATTCATAGATATATATTATATACACTTTTTTATTATGTATATTTTAAGTCATATTGTTTTTCATAAGCTAAAGCCTTTGTGTTATTTTTATTTACTCTTCAATTATCAGTTTCATTACTTATTGTATTTTTGAATGATTAAATAGATTTATTTTACAGTATATTTATATACTAAAAATTTATTGAAAATGTAAGATGTAATTACTTTTAAATACTTGTTATTACTATGTATTAAAATAAACTATTATAAACTAATAAACTAGACAAGTGAATATTTTGTTTTTATCATAAACGTGAGGAAATGTACAATAAATTTCATTTTAATATTTCAATGAAATGCATTAAAATGGGGGAGGGAGTATTTAAAATGTATGGGTGTAATTAATCTCCAGGTTTGTATTTGCTTTCAAATGCTTACTGCAAATCATCTGAAACAAGTTATTTTACAGATTTCTTTTTGTTGCAATTCATCACACTGTTTTGAGCAATCATATAGTTATATAATAGTTCATTTACAAAAACTTTTTCTCAAGGAAGTATCTAAGAAATATAGATGAAATCTGTTGGATAAACAGTGTATTTAAGGAGGTTATTTATTTTATATCCTGAAAGGGATCAGATATAATATGTTGAATGTTACATGATCACCATTCTTTATGCTTGCACAAGCTGTTTACACATAGGTTAAACTCTCCATACAGTAGCACCACTCAGTGCAAGTAGAGTAATCAATGGATGCTAGTCTGGGGTTATTGGGTGAGTAGGCACTAGATAGGGATTTTATGCACAAACCTTCTTGCATCCATTTATTACTGTACTTGTACTGAGTAGACTACTGTATGGAGCGTTTAGCCTCTGTGTATGTTGAATGTTATTATCTGTGATGTTAATGTATATATTTTTTATATTATAGAGCAATGAATGTAAGAATTATGAGTGGATTGCTTGAAGGAGACATTAAGCGTGACTGGCAGTCCTACTGTGTGTTTTTAAGTTATTTTAGGAAAATATCCAAATGTGATAAAAGATCTAGAAATCAAAATAGCAGCATCTGTACTATGCTGAAAAATTAAAAGAGTTTGGTTTCAAAGTGATTTCTTTAATCTCGCACTGTGTGTTTTTAAGTTATTTTAGGAAAATATCCAAATGTGATAAAAGATCTAGAAATCAAAATAGCAGCATCTGTACTATGCTGAAAAATGAAAAGAGTTTGATTTCAAAGTGATTTCTTTAATCTTGCACTATTTAATTATTGATTCTAGTTGTTTGAATTAGGCTCCATGTTCTTTGATTGGATATCAATGAGTAAAATTAAAGTATAGATTCATTTGTATTTATACACATCAATCTTTATTAGCCACAATACTCACAAACAAACATGACCATCCTCACTCCAAAAGGTAAAAAAAATAAAAAGACAAAACAAAATATGAATAAGAATACACTATAGTTGAATTTTGTAATGATTATACAAACCAATCTGTGAACTATATATGCATCAATGGAAAAGAACATTCTCGTTCCATTCTATTTATTTGATATTTTATGATTCTGTCTTTTATTTCTGTAACTTTTTTTCTGAAAGACTTCACACTTTGTCCAAATGTACTTACCCAATTTATTCTGTCCTCTGCCAAGTAACAACAATAATAATAATACATTGGAGAAGGATTTGGTGAATCTGAAATACATCTATCTATGGAATATGCTTATTTCACATTCTCTTTATTTGATATGTTGTGATGCTGTCTTTTAACTTCTGCAACGTTTTTTTTTCTGAAATTCTTCAACATTATGTTTAATTATAATTCTTCACTGTGTTCCATTCTCTGCTTTAATTGCTTCTGGCCTTTGAAATCCATCCTCAAGTTCTCCATGAAATATCCTTTTAGGAAATCCTGTATTATTCTTTCATTACACATCTCCAACCTACGATGATGTGATTCTACAACAATGGATTCTATAACATCACATCCAGTAAATTGAAGAACATATTGATTGATGATCTTGCCATAGGCATTAAAAATTTTATAGTGCATTTTTAAATGAAATTTTTCTAATCTGTTTATTTCCAAAAGTCACTTCCATACAATGAATTAGGTAAAATAATATACATTTAAAGAAATAATCAAAACTTCTTGTGTTCAGCTAATGATAATAGCCTAAACAACATACAAAGCTGGGTATAATCTCAATTTTTGGACTGAGTGCTCGTATAATAATAATAATGATGATGATGATGATGATGATAATAATAATAACAATAATTTAATTTAATAAACTTATAATCTTGTGATAAAAAAAATCATGCATGGAGTTTAACAAAAGTACATGTGCAAATAAAAAAAAAATATATTAATAAAATAATTAAATAGAAATAAAAAGTTTTTCATTATCATCAATTATAATCCAGTCCATAATAAATTTTCTCAAAGTTTTTCTTGATAGGTCATTAACATTAAATTCAATGTTCCTTATAAAAATATTGTGAAATCTTGGACCAAGATAACATTTCTGATATCGACAATGAGTTTTAAAGTAAGCTGGTTCAAATAATAAATCAAAATCACTTGATCTAGTCACCATTATTGATGAAGAATTATTTTTATTCATTCCTTTGTATTTAATATAATAACACAAAATATTCACTAAAAATAATTGATGAATAGTTAAAACTCCAGCACACTTATATAATTCAAGTCTTGGAAAATCCAAAGGTTTAAACAAAATGATTCTTAACGTAAAATTTTGTAGTGTTTGTAAAGACTTCAAAAAATATGCTGCAGTGCCACCCCATAATGTTATACCATAACAAAGTCTGCTTAAGAAAATTTGCTTATATATACTTAAAAGGACAGATTTATTCAAACAATCTCTTAATCTATAAAAAAGAAAATTAAGTTTTCTTAATTTTACTTGAAGCCAAAAAATATGCTTATCCCAATGTAAATACTCATCCAAAACCAAGCCAAGGTAAGAAATTGTTGAAGTCCTGGTAATTTTCTGACAAGACATTTTATTAACATAAGGCAATTGAATTAACAAGTCTTTTGCTGGAATATTTTTAAGAGAATACATTATGTAATTACATTTATTAATATTTAGCAGTAATCTATTATTGTTCATCCATTGTGTAATTTTAAATAAATCTTCATTCACAAGTTTCTCAAGTAAACTATATGAAACTGCTGAAGTAACCAATGCAGTATCATCTGCAAAACAAAAAATGTTAGAATGAAGAGAAAGATCAAGCAGATCATTAATATAAACAGTAAATAACAATGGACCCAGGACTGAACCTTGAGGAACTCCATATCTAATTATTTCAGAATCACTCAAAAAATTATTAATTTTTACAAATTGGCTTCTATTACTTAAATAAGATTTAAACCATTCAAGCATAGTACTCCTTATGCCACAATGGTGTAACTTAATTATTAGTATATCATGTGGAACACAGTCAAATGCTTTCCGCAAATCTAAATAAATGCCTATAGTTTTGTAACCATTTTCTAAAGATTCAGTGATGACTGAAACATGTTCAGATAAAGCCAGTTCTGTAGATCTTCCTGGCAAAAACCCAAATTGATTGTTTGAAAATAAATTATATTTTTGAAAAAAACAAAACAATTCTGTTTTTTACACACATTTCCAAAATTTGAGACAATGTTGATAAAATAGAAATTGGCCTGTAATTTTCCAAACATTCCCTATCTCCACTCTTAAAAATAGGTGTAACAACAGCAGATTTTAAACAATCTGGAAATATACCTGAATCAATTGAAGAATTAAATAAAAAAGATAAAATTGGTAAAAGAATGGAAACATTTTCAATTAATATTTTTACAGAAATACAATCCAAACCAATACATTTCTTATGTCTCATTTTATAAAGAGATTCTAAAATTTCACAATCTTCAATCTCTTTAAAAACAAAAGAATTCAGGATAGATTTCTCATATTGAAAAACATGAGAACTGCAATTATTGTCAAAACTATTCATTAACAATTCCACACTATGTACAAAATATTGATTGAAATGATCAGCTATTAGTTTTGAATTATTTAAAACATCAATAGATATTTCATTAATCTTTAGTCTAGAAATTTGTGAAAATCCTTCTTTAAAAATAAATTTTTTAACAACAGTCCAAAAGTTGCTTAATTTAGTTGATTTTAAAGAATCAATTTGAGTAGAATAGAAAATCAATTTAGCTTTGACTATATCTTTCTTTATTTCTTTATCAAGAACCTTTAGCTGAATTTTTAAATCTTCATTAGCAGGAAACCTTTTGAAAAGCTTGTACAATTTATTCTTACTGTTAACTTTTGATATTAACTCATTTGTAATCCAATCATGTCTCTTCAGATCTTTCTTCTTTATATATTTTATAAAAGAACAATAATCTATAAACTCCTTTATCTTGTCAACAAAGAATGAAAATGCACAATTTACATCATTCAACTCAAAGATTAAATTCCAATCATATTTAGTAATTAAGGATTGCAAACGATCATGAGATAAAAGTTTAAAACACTTTTTACTATGAGAAAAAGTCTTTTTAAAAGTAACAACAATTCCTCTGTGATCTGTAAGACACCAATCCAAAAAAGATGTTTTCAAAAGAATATTTTCAGGACATCTAGCAAAGACGTGATCCATAAGTGAAGATGTAACACGTGTAGGATGAAATAAACATTGAATAAATCCAAAAAGTGACAGCATATTTAAATAATGTTGAGCAGCAACAGAAATTTCACCAGAAATATCAATGTTCAAGTCACCAACAAGAATAATGAATTTATCATTTAATTTAGTAAGCAAATCACCAAGTTCATCACTAAAGCTTTCAACTGTATGACTGCAAGACCTATACAGAGCAATAAGTGTTAATTTGTCTGAACCTAAAATGAAATTTAAAACAAGACATTCAGAAGAATCAAAAACTGCATCAATAGAAGTCACACAAAGCACTGATTTATAATAAACTAAAACTCCACCTGACCTATTATTAATTCTAGAATTAACAATTGATGTATATCCCTCTAACTCATACAGTCCTTAATCCACATCTCAGACAAAATTATAATATCAAATGAATAATCAAGTGAATGTAAAAGAATTAACAACTCATCAAAGTGTTTCCTCACACTACTAATATTTATATGAAAAATCTTAAAATTTTCAATAGCCAAATTATCTTTTTCTGTAACAATATTTTTAAAAGATAATCCATGTCATAAATTAAACAAATCCGATTCAGAAACAATCCTAATAGCCCTATCCCCAGTATCTTTCCTCAACCAAATTTTCCCATCTTTAATCCAAACAAACCTATACTTATTTTCTTTAGCCATTGAACGAACTTTCCAAAATAATTTCCTATTTTCAGGCAACAAATCTTCATTCAAATATATACGCTTATCAGCTGTAGCAATAGGCAAAACATCAGATAGATATAATTTAATTCTTTTACCTCCTGACAAGAATAAATCTCTTACCATTTTACTAACAAAATTAACTTTTATTACAGGCCTAAAACTACCTCCACATTTTAATCTATAAATAGAATTAATATAATTTTTATTAAAGTCTGACAATTCTAATTTTTTAGCTATATTTTCAACAATATTAAATAAATTTTCATCATTAGCATATTCAACACCAACAATTTCAATATTGTTTTCTAATCTTTGCTGTTTTAAATAAAAAACTTCTTTTTGCAAATTGCATAACAAAGAATCTTGTGCTTTTACTTTTTCTTTCATTTTATTAAATTCTCTAATCAATATTTTTATATTATTTTGAACTAATTCAAGTTCTAAAGTAAGTTTAGCAAAAGATTGTGATAAGGAATCAATATTATTCTGTAAAACAGGCAGCATATCAAGTTTTCTATTCATTTGCTGAAGTAATTCAAGACTAGAATTATTATCCAAAGAATTAGATAAGGAATCAGAACTAGATCCATCATTTAAAGTCAAATTTAAATTAGTTCCTGAATCTACAATTTTTACACCTCCATAGTGCTTTATTTGTAGATGACATATTTTTAAATGTCTTTTCACTTACTGTACTACATTTAAAATGAACATTCCCATTACAACCCAGACAAGTTATAAAATTTCCACCAAAAGGAAGAGCTAAATGACAAGAATTACATTTATCCATAATAATAAAAACCTTAAGTTTTAAAACCAAACAAACAAAAAATAAAATTAAAACTAATTAAAATTCCAACAGAGATTAAAAAGTAAGATAATTAAGAATCTAAAGTAAAGATAAAAAAAAAAAAAAATCAAAAAGAATAAAATAAATCAATTAATTAAAAAAAAAAAAATTCCAACAAAGATAAAAAAAAAAAAAAAATCTAAAACAAGATTAAAAAATCAAAAAAAAAAATGGCTACTTAAAAATAAGTTAATCAATAAAAAAAAATTGAAATATAAAACCATTAGAAAATAAAATACATACAAAACAAGATCAATAAAATCTCCAAACTCTACTTAATAATACCACTACAAATAGGAAAAAAAAACTTAGCCAAATAAGAATTATAGAATTCAAAAATCAGAGAGACAAATAACACATGTTAACTCTACAAAGTCAGCAGCAATAATAATAATAATAATAATAAGGTACTTGAGTACTAACTAAGCTATGACGTACTACACCGAAAGCATACTATTCTAATCTTACGATCTTTAAGATAACGTCTCCTAGTGATTTGCGAACAAACTTAATCGATAAAATTTGCCCGCAGATCACGTGGAGAAGTCACCGTGAAGATCGCAAGATTAGAATAGTATGCCTTCGGGGCAGTACGTCATATCATACTTCATATCAAAGAAGGAGAGGGAGATGTCCACCATGTTGGCCAAACCCTGAAACAAACAAATGGAATAATAAGTAAAATTGACTAAAATGTTAATTAAAATAATTATGAAAATGTAAATATGAAAAATGGGATAAACCTAAAATTATTAGCGATATTTAACAATATTTTGCTACGGTAAAATAATATTTCAATATTCAAACAAATGTAAATATGAAAAATGGGATAAACCTAAAATTATTTACGATATTTAACAAAAATTTGCTACGGTAAAATAATTACGAAAATGTAAATATCAATAATTAAAAATCAATAATGTTCATTTATATTTTAATCAAAAATCAGTATTTTCAATAATATTTCAATATTCAAACAAAATAAGTAATCAAATGTAAATATGTAAAATGGGATAAACCTAAAATTATTAACGATATTTAACAATAATTTGCTACGGTAAAATAATTATCAAAATGTAAATATAAATAATTAAAAATCAATAATGTTCATTTATATTTTAATCAAAAATCAGTATTTTCAATAATATTTTAATATTCAAACAAAATAAGTAATAGCTAAACCCAAATTCGTTACTCACAATTAACTGCCTTTCATAAATACTGCAAAAAGGGTAAAATGGCGGATTTTACAACCAATTTTTCCCTGTACTGTTTCAAAAATTTAATTATAAGCAATATTTAAGTAATCGACAAACAAATAATAAAAAATAATAGGTAAAAAAATAATTCTTTTTTTTTTCATGGTATTTAATGAATCCAAATTGATTATATTTAGGAAAAATTGATGTCAAATATTTACTACAAGTAACTGTCTTTCACAAATGCTGCGATACTGAACAACGTAAAATGGCTGATTTTACAATCAATTTGTAGCCGTAATGTTTCCAGAATATTATTATAAACAATTTTTCAGTAATCGTGAAATAAAGCTACAATAACAGGTAAAAATTCATATTTTTTGGGAGGATGGTATTTAAAAAAAAAAAAAAGGAAAAAAAATATTATCAAAATTTTAACTATAAACAATTTCGTTTTTCAGCTACTGCGATAATGAAAAAAGAAAAAGTGATGCCATGACAAGCAATTTTCCCCATACCGTTTATGAAACAAAATTACAAAACTAAAAAGGTATATTAAATAAATTGTACTTACAAATAAAAGTCACTGTGGTGGACTGAATTCACGTATATGTTCCAAAATAGCAGTGAAAGTGTCATTTTTGAAGCATCGCCTCCACATGAATTCCGTTAAATACGAATCCAAGTGTTGTCTAGCTGTACCTCTGTGCTTCTTGTTCCACCATTTTAGTAGCCCCCACAACCTTTCTATATTTTGAGTGTGGACTCCAGTTGATGGGTCCACAAAATTATAGGTGTGATTGACCTGAAGATGATCATATCCGGCCTCCTTTAATTCCTCGTTTTTGTAACCTTTACAGCGACTGCTGTAAATCGTAGATCCTTCCTGCACATTGTCTCTGATGGCTTGCATGAGAGTGGACGCGGATCTGTCTTGAATGGCTACCACAAAACATTCATCCGTCTCCCTGCAAACACCACCGAATATCCACTGCTGGGGGAGTACTCTGCCGGCATTATTTTTCCGTCTTGAAAAAAGACTTTCGTCAATTTCAATAACCCTGTTAGGGCCTCCAATTTTCACTTTTTCTTTATGCAATAGTCTCCATGTGCAGACTTCACGGAGATAATTGTTCCAGTCGATTGCTGTTTTACTGGCGATTTCCAACTGCTCCTCACAAAATCGTACCGATGTCAATTCTTGACACCAACTATATATAAATCTGATCGCAGTGACCAAACTAATTCTGGATCCTTCAAACCAAGTCCCTTTTCTGATAGCGATCCTTTTATAACAGTCTTTAACATTGCAGCGCCATTGCTTTTCATAGTTCTTAATATATATACTCATAGGATGGCCATTCACACAAAATTTCCCACTCGGAATAATCCCATATGTTTGCAAAAATTCGACCGCTTCATCTTCAGAAGATGGTAAGTCCCACAATTTTATATCCGACATTTTCTTGTAAGTTGTTGATTAGTAATAAATTAGTAATAAAAATAACACGGCAATCAAAATGTAAATTAGTAATAAAAATCAAAATTGAAATTAGTAATAAAAATAATAAATAGCAATAATTAAAAATCACAGAAATTAGTAATCCAAATCTCAGCAATGAAAATGTAAAAATAAGCAATAATTTCTCAATTAGCAAAATGTAAAATGAAAATCTCACAAAATGGCGTATAACAGACAATAGAAAAAACACCTCTTGCTTGCAATACGACAGCAGGTAAAAGACAGGTATTTACCACAATTCACCGCAATATTACATAATCTCGTTGGTGACCACGAAAATACCTTGATCACTTCTATCGATTAGGCATGCCAATGTTTCAGTTGCCATGACATTGTTTTGGTTGATCGTTGATCTTATCTACCGGCGGCCTGTGTAGTACATCATAGCTTAGTTAGTACTCAAGTACCAATAATAATAATAATAATAATAATTAAAAAAAAGCAACTTAACCAATCAACAAAATGGAATGGTCTGGGACTTCACTCAATATCAGTGTTTCAGACACAAAAAAACAATAAATCTGCTAATAGCCATAGTCAAAAGATTTCCAGATATTGAACCAATATTGGAGATCACACCCACAGATCGTCCACCACCTACAAACAATTATATCTTTACATTGCTTGATAGCATTGAGACCATCAAAAACAAAGTAACGCTGAAAAGTCCAATAAAATATACATATTGGCAAATACATGATTTCCTAACACAAAAACAATCTGAGAATAACCAAATATCTGTATTGGGAATTGATAACAGCCAATTACTTAAAAAATTTAGGAAATGGTACCTGGAACTAAAATTTTACGATTTCATAATTAAAGTCAATTTGAAAGCACTACCTAGAAGTCATTTTATTAGATACAGAAGATTCTATATAACTATAGATCCCTTGTATATGCTATGTCACAGGGATGAGGAAACACAGGACCATTTCATACATAATTGTTCAGGACTTGAAAAAGTAAGACAGATGATGGTTGGTGGATATAGGAAAAATGGAACCACAATAGATGAGATTCCACAAACATTCAAAAATAATGGAATACCCACTATAAGGGCAGCCACTTTCAGCCTATATGCATTCTGGTGTACCAGATGCACTTTTACACTGGGCAACAACATGAGAAGGCACCCTAACACATATAGGAACAAATTGCAAAAAATAAAAGAGACAGCATTATTACACCACCTGATACCTTTGCAGCAACATGGTCTCTTTTTCAAATTCAGGCCACTTTATAATAAAGGATATAATAGAAAAGGACAAAGGCAAACATGAAATTCAGTGTTGCAAGAACATGAAAAATTACTGAAACCATGATCATTGATTTATATTGTATACAAACTTGGACAATAAATGTTTCACAAAGTGTGAAAAAATCTAAAACATTGTGAAAGCCACTATCTAAATTCTAAAAAGTCAATTTTTAAGTGCAAAGAGACTCTAATCAAACATACAGACTGTAATGTAATAACTATGTAAACCTATGTATAACACTGTATAATCAACCAATGTAACCACTTGTTTTTGAATAAAGTTACCTTTAAAACATAATAATAATAATAATAATAATAATGATGATGATGATGATGATGATGATGATAACTTTTCTTTCTCCTCCTCATAAATGAGTGTGATCATTTCAATCTCAAAAGAAAAAAAACACTTCTCTAGAAATGAATTTTATAATGACTATACAATCTAATTTGTGTACCACAGATACATCCACATATAGAAAATGTTGGACCATTTTTCTATTTACTTGGTATTTTACAATCTTGTCTTTTAATTTCTTGAGCAGAAAACTTCTTCTTTTTGAATTACTTCAACACCATATCTAATTGCAACTCTCCGTATTCTATTCTCTGCCATATCCTCCCAAGGTAAATATTTGACATTGCATTTCTTTAGAATGCCTTTGAGATAATTTTTTCATCCTAGACAGGATCTACCTCTTCCATGAAAACCTTGCTCAATCTCACCATAAAACATCCTTTTAGGAAATCTTCCATTGTTTATTCATTTTGCATATCCAATCTAATGGCAATGGAACTCAATAGTATCATATCCAGCAAGCTGAAGAACATATTGATTGATTTTATGATCTTGTATTTTTAAAATTTTATGGAGAATCCTTAAATTAAACTTTTCTAATGATTTTTAAATTGTGATGATAGGATGTCCAAATTTATTAGGTAAAATAACAGCTCAATATGCTGCTAACTTAATTGCAGCAGTTTTTTTCTTTGTGACAAAATAATCTACTTTTTAACAATATTAGAAACAGCAGGATAACATGGGAGTTTGGGTTGTATTTCAACATCTAAGTCCACTTTTTTTTAAAAAAACTATCAAGGAATTTAAACTGGTTATATTCTCAAATTGATAACAAGCCAAGATAAAAGCTATTAAGGAATTTTCTGCAATTACTGGTAGGTAATGTTGAATTCAAAACATTAAGAAGATTCTATAAACCATCTTTTGAACTGGAAAAAATATCACAATCTTATCAGCATACTGTAAATTCCGAATCCAAGAAGTAGCTCTTGTTTTCACTTTTAATCGATCTTTAAGATTACAAGGAGCTCCTTTCACTTCACTAAGCTGAATATCTTTGTCCAAATCTAAATGAGTAGATAAAATCGGATTGTGATATCATTTCTCAAGTGTATATGTTGCTTTTAATGTATCAAAAAATGATCTAGAAAGACCATGATAATGAACGTCTGTATCTTCTTTGCAGTTGTAGTCCACCTACCATTTGTAAGACTTTTTATCAGCCATTGAACATTTGCCTTCAGATCTTTTATTTTTATTAAAAAGTTTTAGTCTGTTATTCTGCCAAGCAAAAAATGCCAAATGTTTCACTTTAATTAAATTACTGACAATAAGATCATTATCTGAAAACCAGTTATGATTTTTATTTTTAGTGAACCCAAGAATAGATTTACTTATATCCGTAATACATTCCTTAAGAAAAAAATTATGCTTCAAGAATATGCCAGTCATGAAGATTGAAATTAGCAGTTTTAATGTTTTAACAGCTGTTGAAATTTGGACCATGTAGTAGATTCTTCTAAAGAATGAATATCAATTTTCTTAAGAGTATGATTGGAATAATATCTATTTTTAAATTACCTATCATTTAAATCTTGGCACATAATAATCTACGATTTGTTCAGCAATCTATACTTGTAAATGATTATGTAATGTGAACTCTCTTAGTCGGACTCATATCTATAATGTAATCTATTAAATGTCATTGTTTTGATGTGATTGTATCCACATTCATTTATAGCAATTTTTCTGCCTAAGCAAAGTATTTATGATAGTCAACCTATGCATAGTGCATAAATTCAGTAATAAACTATTTGAATTTATAACACTAAAACCATTATTTCCAATAAGTTCTGGCCAAAGTCTATTAGCTGTGCTAACACATGAGTTAAGATCTCCAAAAATAAAAATTTGATCTTTTAATGGTATTGTTGTAATAATGTTATCCAACAAAGAATAAAAGCTTTTCTTCTATGAATTTTTTAAATCTGAGTTTAGAGTATAGGGGCTAATAAAATAAGCATAAGTTCCATTGTGCAAAGCAAATTTTTCATTGATACAATAAGGAATTCCAACAAAACTACATATTAAACAAATCCAACAACATGCATTCTTCTTTCACTGACTGCCCTATCATTCCAAAAAAAACTTGTATCCATCCAACTGTTCTGTTAAACTTTCTTCCTCTGAGAGAGAAGTTTCATTAAGAACAGCTATATCAATTTTAAATCTCAACAACTCCTTAGCTGGCAGTGAAATCCTCGATTCTGATTTTGAAGAGTTTATAACAAGTAGAGATTGTACATTCCATGTACTTATATTTAAAAAAAAACACAAAGATTTATAATACTTACTACTACGACTGCCTCTTGCTTTACCACCGCTACTGATATTTTTATTCATATTTTTATTATTCCTATTGCTTAAGTGAATAATTCATATCTAGCCAAAGGTGTATGGTTGAAACCATTTTAGACCATATTTTCTAGATATTTTTACTTTCAAGGTAGGCAGAGGAATTCTTAAACTCCATGCCTCATTGAAATTGATTTCCAATCTACTCCTTAGTGATTGTATTGCCTCAAGCTAAGACCACAACTGAGGAATTCCGGCCTACTAAGCCTATCCTCATCATTGCTTGGGGGCTTGAGCTAGAAAAAAAAAAGAGAATTGGAAAGATTGCTATGTGGGTTCTTAATGGATGGTAATGTTATGACACAAACACACATTCCTATTGTTGCAAGTCATATAAGGAGATGTCTGACTTTATAAGGGTAGACATAAAAGACTGTAGCAGCCTTTGATGAACCAACATCCTATTCTACAAGGCAGCACAAGCTTTTTTTCGGGCATTGTTTATCATTTCATTTTCTGTTACTAGTAAAGGTTTTTAGTAGCTTTAGCACAGCACTCCACAAACACTCATATAGAATAGTGTAAATTTGAATGCATATAGATGAAAATAATCCTAGTATTTAGAACTTTTAATACAAAAAGACGTGTACAAAGAAATTTAAGGCGATTAATTCGTTTTAGAGAAATATAAATATCTTTAAAAATAAGATGTGATATAACCTCACACTAACTTAATTCTGAACTGGACAATGGATTTCATATGTAAATAGTTTTGCAAATAAAATATCTTTTCCAACTAATGTGAATTTGAATTATATATCAAAAATATAAAAAAGTGTCATCATAAATTATGATGTGTGTATGTTTTTTTTTTTATATTATACACCTCCTACAGTTAAAACTAATCTATAATAATTTTAAAAGATAAAAAATATGAAACATAAGCAATTATTATTGACAGGCAGTTTTTTAACATTGTAGCGTTTTTTTAATGCTCTTTAAAGTATTATCTCCAGCTGTCTTTAATTATGCATTATTTTCAATGACAAATGATTAAAAGTTTTGTTTATATATAAGAAATTAAATAAGTAATTTAGCAAGTATAAAATCTTATACTTCTTTTTCTGCAATTAAAGTAAAATTCTATATATATACTTAAGTTATACTTGAATCTTCCTTGCAGTCATATTATTTAAGGAGGGTTGAAGTAAAGCTCTGCTCTGCATGATTTAGTGCTGTGGTAAAGTCTCGAATATAATAAGATCTTCAAATAGTTTCCAATGCTGACCCTTTCGGGGCTTGAATTTCCGTGCTAGAAAGCCGTTATTAATAAAAAATATCACAATAAATTATTTAATTATCGCTAATGTCATGTTACGAATTTGTGTAGATGAAGAACCCTGAGTGACTCATCCATGAAAATGGCTTTAAAGTTTCGCTGACACTCCAGATCATGGAGTTATAGAAATAAAGATGTTTCTTCTTTAAAGATAATGCCCTAAATACAATAATGTGAAATTAAGTTTTACATGATAAAGAAACTGGTTTGTGATGAATCTTTTTAGATAGTATTTCTCATTTCTTAATTTATTGTTTACACACCTATTAACAATTAATAAATTATATCTTCTTCTTTTTCCCTTAAAAGCTGATCACAAAAGACCAAATCTGTAATTCAAGTAAGAATGACGATTAGCGATATTAAATAATGGGGAAAATATATATTTTTAAATAATTCTGCCAATTTGGTGAAAATAGAACATTTCTAATTTTATTTTGAAAGCGTTTTGCGTTAGAAAGAGGAAAGACTAAGCAAAGAAAAGTAGGGGGAAGGTTGCTTAAAGAAAAGAAAATATCTGTATTTATTGTTCTGATTAATAATCTTATTTTATAAGTTTAAAAAAAAGTATTGTCTGGTTTAGATAATAATCTAAACCAGTTTTTTAAAAGTTAGAGCTGAATTATTTCTTGCTGTAATTAAATGTATGCTATATACATCCACGCTACTATCAGTATTATTAGATAAGCGTTTCTAAAAAAAGAAAAAATACATTGTTAGTTGTTTTAATAATCCAAACCAACTTAAAGTTGTATCTGAGTGAATTCATACCATAATTAAACATGTATGATATATACATCCACTACTATCATTTTAAGGCACGTTTGAAAAATACAGGGCCTTCACATGTCGTTGTGCAAACAGAAGGCACTTCAACAATGGGTGCACCAAATCGAAGTGATAATATGCAAATAAAAATGTCCAGATTATCAATTATTTTATTGTTAAAAATGTTCTTATTGCAAACATTTTTTTTTTTTAAATATAAGTGGATTACTTTTTCATTTAAATTGTTCGATATGTATAAAATATTACAAACTCTACCCTTGAGCTACATTGAACAGACGGGTGGCATTTTGCCATGATAAATAATAAAACCACACGTTGTGGTTGCAAATATTTTTGATATATAAGGGGATTACTTTTTTACTCGACATGTAACAATTGTTCTAAATATCATCATCATCATTATCAACCATTATCAATCCACTGCAGGATGAAGGTCTCTCCAAGTTTAATCCATCTTCTCCGATCTTTAGCTTCTCTTCTCCACATCACCCCTGCACACTTTCTTATTTCATCCATCCATCTCACATGTGGTCTCTTTCTGGGTCTTTTACAATCTCTTGGAATCCAGTTTAAAATTTCAATTGTCCATCTATTATCATCTCTTCTAGCAATATGTCCAGCCCAACTCCACTTCAATCTTTTAATTTTTTCAATGATGTCAGTAACACCTGTTTGTTCTCTTACCCATACATTGCGTTTTCGATCTCTTCTTGTTACTCCCAACTTACACCTCTCCATACTTCTTTGAGTGGTCTGAAGTCTCTGTATTGCTCTTCTATTGAGTGTCCAAGTCTCAGATCCATAAGTAAGAACTGGTAAAACACATTTGTTAAAAACCTTCCTTTTCAAACACATAAGCATATTTCCTTTTAGTATCAAGTTATTTCTACCAAAAGCACTCCAACCAATTTTAATTCTATGATTAATTTCCTCCATTATGTTTCCATCTGTATTAATAATCTGACCAAGGTATTTGTAACTGTTAACTTCTTCTAATTCATCATAATCAATCTTTATTTTCATATTTTGAGCAAACCGATTAAACATTACTTTAGTCTTTTTAACATTTATCTTTAGTCCTACTTTCATCTGATAACTCCTGCAACATTTCCTGCAGCTCTGAAGCATTATTTGCAAAAACAACTACATCATCTGCGAAATCTAAATGACTTAAATAATCTCCATTTACTTTCACTCCTTTAGTTTCCCATTTTAATCCACAAAATACTTCTTGCAGCACTGCTGTAAAAAGTTTTGGAGATATGGAGTCACCTTGTCTTACACCTTTCTCAATGTTGACTTTCCCAGTATCATTATGTAATCTAATTGTTGCTGTTGCATTTTTATAAATATTCTTTAAAATATGACAATATCCTGGATCTATACCTTGATGATCCAATGCTTTAATCACTGAAGAAATGTTTATAGAATCAAATGCCTTTTCATAATCTACAAATCCAAAACATAATGACAACTCATATTCATTTGTCTTTTCTATAACTTCTCTCAATACCTGAATATGATCTACTGTACTAAAACCACTTTTAAATCCAGCTTGTTCTCTTGGTTGGTGGAAATCCAATGTTCTCTGTAGACGAGTTGTAATTATTTTGGTAAAATTTTTATATAAAACTGATAAAAGGCTGATAGGTCTGTAATTTCTAATATCTTCTTTATCACCTTTTTTAAATATTAATATTATTACTGCATTCTTCCAATCATCCGGTACATCTTTATCATTTAGACATTTGGTATATAACTTTGCTAAAAAAATTTCTGTTTCTTCACCTGCTTCTTTTAATATATCAATTATAATTCCATCATTACCTGGAGCCTTTCCTTTCTTCATACATTTAATTGCATTTCTCACTTCTTCATTTAAAATTCTGGGCAATTCGGAAGATGTAATAGATATAGGAGGTACTTGTTCTTTATTACTATATAATTCTTGATAAAAATTTTCTACCAATTTCATGATGTCATCTCTCTTTTTAGTAATAATTCCATCTTTTTTCCTTATTGCAGATATAAATTTCCTACCAATACCAAAATGTTGTTTTACATTCTTAAGACTTTTATTTTCTTCTACAGCTTTTCTTGCTAGTTCACAGTTATACTTTCTTATATCGTTTTCAAATCTTTTCCGCACCATTTTACAAAATTCGAGATATTCAATTCTTTTTAGTGCATCATTTTTGTATATCTTCATATTTCTTCTTTTCTTCATAAATTCTCTACTTTCAATAGAAATTTTGTTGGTCAATTGCTGCTTTTGTCTACCAGCTATCTTTGTTGCAGTTTTTAAAAGTGTATCAGTTATTTTCATATTAATTTCATTCAAATCTGAATCATGTTCAAAATCTACTAATACTTGAAATCGATTTGTAAGTTCTAATTTAAATTCATTAGAATGTTTCTGAAGATTAGGAATATCAACTGTAAATATTGTTTTTCTTAACAATTTTTGTCTTTCTAGTTTTACATTAACACGTATCTTGCACCTTACTAATCGATGATCACTTCCTGTGTTAAATCTATTAAGAACATTACAATCTTGAAATATGTATTTCCTGTTAGTCAAAATATAATCCAATTCTGCTGTACCTTCATTTGGATGCTTCCATGTCCATTTCCTTTTAATATTTTTCTCAAAAAAAGAATTCATAATATAAAGTTTTTCTTTTTCTGCAAACTCCACAAGTCTATGTCCTCTCTCATTTCTATTACCATAACCAAAATTACCTACAGCACTTTCATCTTTCATTTGTTTACCAATTCTAGCATTAAAGTCTCCCATAACAATTTTAAAATGTTGTTTACTCTGATCAAAAGCCTTTTGTACATCCATATAAAAATCTTCTACTACTTCATCACTATGAGAACTTGTTGGGGCATAAACCTGAATTATCTGCATTTGGTATCTGCTATTAAGTTGTATAACTAATCTTGCCACTCTGTCTGATACACCATCAATCTCCACAATATTGTTCTTCCACTTTTTATTTATAATGAATCCTACTCCACTTGTATTTCCAATATTTGTGCCTTTATAATAGAATATATGTCCACTTTTTAAATCAATTGTCTCTTCACCTTTTCTTCTAACTTCACAAAGTCCAATAATATCCCATTTAATATAAGAGAGTTCTTCTTCTAATTCTTGCAATCTTCCTTCACTTGAAAGTGATCTGCAGTTGTAAGTACCTAAATAAAAAGTTGTCATCAAATGGCAGCCTGGGTCCGCAATCAGGAGATTCTTAGCACCCTCCGCCTTCGGCCACCAACCGCTGCCTTGGTTGGTGACTTTACAGCCTCCTGGGAATAAGGGCCATGCTTTATTTTTGTCTGTCATAATTGGAAAAATATTTATCATTTACACAAACATTCATTCTGCCTTATCAGGCACTGAGAAGAAAGACCATGGTGTTTCTCGATCTTAAACTCAGAGGTAAAAAGCCAAAAAACTCACCACGCTGGCTAATGCTTGTTGGTGAGCAGCCCATCCATGTTCTTATACTATATGAATAAACACTTAGTAATAACAGCTGCAACGACAAGAACGTATGGAGTGGACATTAGGAATTTGCCCTGCTCGGTTCCTTTAAGGCCTCCAAGAGGAATCAAAGGGTCTCCTTTCAGTTAATAGCAAACTCCTTTCTGCAGCCGTTCTAAATATACTAAATAATATATTGTCTACTATTTAGCTAAAGTGAACAGACCTGTGCCATTTCACTGCAATAATTAATAAAATTTATATGAAAATGTTTAGATTTCTGAATTGCCTTTATTTAAACATCCTAATTTATATTTTAAAAATGGCACATTACTATTAATAATTCATTTTGGCCATTTCACTGCAATAATTAATAAAATTTATATGAAAATGTTTAGATTTCTGAATTGCCTTTATTTAAACATCCTAATTTATATTTTAAAAATGGCACATTACTATTAATAATTCATTTTGGTTACCAGTTTTTTATTTTATAAACTTTGTATTATGTGTTTGGTAAGGATGTAGAATTAGAGTATCAGAATCTGGAACATTGGGGTTGGGGATCAATTCTGCACAATCTCATACTTTTTTTTAAATACTGGTATAATTTTTTCGTTTTACTAATCTGCTTTTCGTTAGATTTGGACTGCCATGGAAATTGTTATTTCATAATTGATCCATAAAATTTCCCAAATTCTCTGCAGCCCAAATCCAAAGAAAAACAGAATTAGTAAAAAAAAAACAATTTTTTAAAAAGATATTATTGCACACATTTCATTAAAATGATATTTTCATTTAATGCCCTCTGTTGATTTAAATAACTATATAATATTTGAGAGTGATGTAGTGAAAATTACACTGCAGAAATATTCATTATTGGATAATGTCTAATCTAATGAATGACTTATAAAAATTATTAATATACTTTAATTAAATGGTTTGTGTCAAAGTTGTGATGGCAGCAAGTTTGACACTCATTGATTAAACTGTAGTAGTTTGCTATCTACATATATTGAGCAATAATATAAAGATATGTGCAAGAGATTGTGGTCTGGACCAATTGATGAGTGCTGGTTCGCATGAATTGTGCATCTTGATGATTACAAACTTTTTCACATGTATTTGCCATATGTTTATGATTACATCCCTCTACAAAGTGTTAAAAGTGAATAGAAATCAGTCCGTACCTTGCATGAAAGTGGTGTAGTGAAAATTACACTACAGAAATATTCATTGACTATATACCATCAGTTGTAATCACTCTATTAGGAAAGTGCCTACAAAATTATTTATTTATTTTTGTGGAAGAAACCAAATTGTTTGATTTTTTTTTTTTTTTGTTATTATTATCCTTCATTAAAGCAAAGAAATTACAAGATGTGATATAATAACTTCTAAAAATTTATCGAGTAAACAATGTAAGTATGAAAATTTCTTCTCTTAAGACAATATAATGTAAATCCTTAAAATCCCTAGATATCTAACTATATAATATGATTAAGTTTTTATAATACCTGATTATATAGTATGATTAAGTTTTTATATTGAAATAACAAGCTTTCAAAAAATTAAATCATGAAGTAATGTAAGCATTCTATTCTATTATTTGAGAAGTGAATTTTATTAATAAAAAAAAACATAAGTTATGCATGAGAGAGTCCGAATGAAACAAAGTAAAAAACAAGTGTTATTTTTAACTATGTAATATGTTAATTAGAATCATCCTAATTAAAGCTGATCATTATTTATCACAAGAGGCTACCAAAGCCAGGAGAGCTAATATGTAGGGGGGAAAATAAAAGTGTATATTATTAATATTCTATTGTGTTTTTGTTGAAAAAATTATATAGAATTCATTTTGTTTTAATTAATTATTTTTTTTACATGATAAAAAAACATTTAGATAAAAAACAAAAACAAATTCCTACTTGCAAATGTAGATATATTAAAATTGCACAAATTGGTAGTTACAATGTATAAATAATTAGTGATTTCTTATAAATATGATTTGAATCAATATTTGAGAAAATAAAATACTTTTTTTTTTTTTTCAATGTTTTATTGTGATTCTATTAATAATATCATCCTAATTTAATTTTTTTTTTTGCAAATTCCAATTCAATGCATGAAAATTCTATTGAAGAGAATCGTTTTTGACCTATGCTGATTTCGCATTAACATTAACAGAACATTAGGAAATATTTTTAGTTATGTACTGTAACTGAAAAATTGTAGTAGCATGTAATCTGTGCTTCTCCTTATTACTTTGCGTATAATATCCATTGTAGCAGCTACAAATTACATACTTGTGGTAAAAAAAAGGGGGGAAATAGATTTCATATAGCATATGATAAACTGTTTTATTCTTTGATTTTCGCACAAGATGCAGACCTGGGGCTTTGATAAATGCGGAGTCTTGTGTCATTGCACTGCCCTTTGGTTGGCTCTGACCATGGGACTAGAGATATTGAAATTTAATTCGCAGAAAGGCTTCTCTTACCCATGTGGTGGCCTGAAAAAAATCTATATGTGCATAATTACTTTTATTACATTCTTAAAATTATAATATTGATTATTTTCAACAGTTCTAATTAATTAAAATAATTCTCAAGTTTGCTTAAAGTTTACGATATAGAAATCTCAATATTAAAATGTTAGAATAAATTGTTTTAAAGAATTGCAAATTACTTTTTTGTCATAGAACTTTAATGCCTAGTTATGTAAATCTACTTTCAGACAGGGAACTTAACGTACATTATCTATAGAGAGAGGATGTAGTTTTAAAAGTTATTTTAGTCATTCTACTTTAGATTTAAATTTTTATATATAGTAATCCATTTATAAAACACTCTTCTCTTTACTTTTTTTTTGATCATGTGAACTTACACAGATGATATTTTGAACTGTCATTTAGAGTTTTTATATTAGTAATAATGTTAATAATATGATTTGTAACTGGGAAGTTCACAAGATTCGTGTGAAGTTTGACCATCAGATGTGACAGTATTAAGTGGGCATCTATCGACCTTGAGTTCTAGTCTTCCACTGAGCCACTGATGTACATCTTGTGGGGTATTTGTTAAACAAAATTAATAACCTACTGGTTGAAAGATTTCATCTCAACATTAACACATTTGTAATTGGAAAAGAAATGTGATCTATAAAATGACTTAAAAACTACATTTCTTTACTCTCAATACAATTCCCAACATATGTAGGTTATTCTATAACTAATTATGTAACTCAATTTATATTTAAATTGAAAAATTATTAATGTTTAATCATTGTGGTGCATCAACATTCTTCTTTGAATGATCACAATTGTCATATTTCTAAAAATATTTAAAATAATGGATGACTTATAATTAACTAGTATATCATTAATAAAGTATATTTTGCTAATGAATGCCAAAATATATATTTTTTCTTTTTGGTATTAAGTTGAATTGTTATCCTATTTTAAAATGGTATGATAAAGAAGGCAAGTTACTTAAATCCACAAATTAAACAATATATTTTAGTATTCTATACCTAATTCATTCTTGTGGGATTTTCATTAAAGTTGCATTTTGATTATATTCAGGTTTTCCTTTACACGTATATAAAGACTTCAGATAAATATTGGAAATACATCATGTTAACACCATATATTTTCTCATCATACAGCAAAGAAATATAGACTATAAGATTGTTTTTTATGTAAACATAATTCTAGGTGGAAATAGTATGGTATATATCTGATAATAAAAAAAAAAAAATCACCATTAGTTCTATAAACCTGTGAAAACAAAAATCTGACCTGTTTAAATTGGGGCGGGGGTTAAATTGTTAGTGTGAGATTAGCTCTAATTCCTATATTTAAAAACTATTTGATATTTAAAAAAAAATGATTCACTAAAGATGAGATAGTAGAATATGCTATAAATAAATATATTCAGAAATCATTGTTTATTGAGTAGGATAATTTTATGAAGGATTGTAAGTGGAAAACGCAATCCACAAGTAAAACAAATGAAAAGATCAGCACATATCTAAAACACCATAGTATCAAGGCATGCAGTAAGATTAGATAGGAAGCAATTCAGTTTTTTTAAACTAAATATTTATTTATAATATGGTATTTAGAAATATATTTAAAAATTAAATCAATGGCTTCTTTATTGTTTTACAAAATCTTTGGGTTTTGGTCTTCCTATCTTTATTATAGTTTCTGTATGAATAAAAGTTAAAAATCCTAATAATTTTTGCAATAAAGAATCAGTTATGCAATAGATATTGGTGGATTCAATAACTTTGAAATTATAAAAGCTATAAAAAAAATAAAAAAATGTGAACTGTATAAAGCAAAAATCAAATTGAATATTTCTTTTTGCCTTACTTACATAGTATTTTTAATAGTATTAGAACAATAGTAAATTTAGTGCACACTAAAACCAAATATATGGCAAATACTAAATTCATTGACTATTAATATTTTTTTAAAAATTATTATTGTATTTATTTTAATCACATAAGATTCAAATTAATATTATTAGCAGTATCTATATGTAATCTGTGGAATTAAATAGTGAATAGCAGCCATTGATATACAATTGTCTGTTAAATTGCTTGTATCAATATTTATATTTGTCAATAAAACACATTATTCACACTTTTGTGTAAAGTTATACCTGATGTAAAAAAAACTAAATCAGTTGTAAATTAGAAGAAATTAAATATATTAAAACAAAAAAATCTTTACCAATAAAAGTTAAAGAAACGTTTGTATTTAATATTAACTCTCTAAATGCTTCCTTCCTGTTAGAGAATTATAAATGTATGTTGGTGTGTGTGTGTAGTTAGTTATTTAGTAATTTTATATTTGTTTCCTATATCTATTTAAAAACATGTTTTTTTTGGACTTCATATCTTCAATATTAATAGTATTAATAAGTGTCATGAATTTGTTTATATAGTTTTGCATGATATATAAAGAAATTAACTCAGTAACTGCAAATTCCCATCTGGAATTACAGTAGAAAAATATAAATACTTTAAAATAAAAGCTCTTTAAAAATATTTATTTATTAAAATAATTGTTTATCATTTTGAAATAAATAAAAAAAAGTACTCACCTTTTCTGCTTCTTTTGCTTTGTAATGGTAACTTTTTTTTTTTGCTAACTGGTGTAAATAAATCGTTACTGCTAATGTTTATGCCTTATTTTAAATTCCATCTGTTGAGAATACTAAAATATTAAATTTCTACAGAAAAATTGTGCAACTTGTAGTTAATTTTCTTTGAAAACAGATACTCATGGAAAAACTCTGGACCAGGCACAAAAATGCATAGGAGATGTTATGTTAAAACTCATGACAAACTGATATATAATTAAAAGTTGATTTTGTTTTGTTTAAAATAGAACTTGACAAACTATGGCTTATGCGTTAAATATGGTCTTTGATCCCAATTTCATGACTTTTTATCGTGATAAACATAAACACATTTTTATTTCTTGTTGTAATTTGTAAATGAATATTTTGATAACTCTAGGAGAGGAAAAAAATGTGCATTTCAACATTGTTTCTTGAATTCAGCCTTAATGTAGAATAGCAATTATTGTAAATGACAAATATTTAAATTTTAAAAATTTGTGAATAAATCAAACTTTTTTTTTTATTGATTTATTTTTTAAGACAATTTAAACCATTGGTTACTCTAGCTTGCTGTGTGTGGCAAAATATATATAGTGAGTTTTGCTTGTTTTAACAACAGTTATACACAAGCATAAGAGGAGATGGTCATGTGATATTTATTGGCTTAAAACCTAATAAGATAGTGGTTGCTATGATTGTTAAAGAACCAAAGACACCAAAATTTATGGGTACTGAACTGGGTTCAGACCCATATGACTATATAAGCTAATGGGCTTGGATTGAAAACAGTAAGGTGTTTTCAATTTAAGACACATGCTTTTGTAGTTAAATGGAGATAAAAGGTGGTTGCTAGAGGGTTGCATTAGATCCTAAGATCTAGATACAGTGCTCTCAGATCCAAGGCTCCTCACTGACGAAGGCCATGAGCCAGAAACTAGTCCGAGGATATTGGATGAGTAGGCACTAGATGGGGATTTTATGCACAAACCTTCTGGCATCCATTGATTACTCTAGCTTGCTGTGTGTGGCAAAATATGTATAGTGAGTTTTGCCTGTTTTAACATAAGCATAAGAGGAGATGGTCATGTGATGTTTATTGGCTTAAAATTTATATTTTTGTTAGAATGTATTCAGATGTTCTATTACTAAAGTAAATATTCAAATATATCCAATTCCATTCAGAAATTCATATTTTTCATGAACATATTTTTCAGCTCTATATGGGGGGTCTTTTTGTGTGGCTATTTAAGGGAGGAGGATAATCAAAATGGCTCTTTGTATTAAAAAGTTTGCCAATCCCTGGTCTAGCATATTTTGTTTTGGATGTTTTTTTTTTTAAAATATATGTATTTAAAAATATGGATTGTATTTTTGAATATGTTTTTAAGTAAAAAACAAATAGCTTTCATGTATATAATTTATACAAGACAAAATCTATTACAAATATTTTTGATTTTCTATTATGCTGCATTGGTGCAATATTAGCCACATAACTTTTGTTACTGTGTAGGTTTAATTCAAAAATTTATCTTCCAGTGCTTGCACATATGATAGAGAAATATATGTATATATCCTAGTATGAGAAATGATTTCCACATTTGGAAAGCAATGGATACACTTTTTCAACAGGCCAGTTGCCTTAAATAAGCATTTGTTTTTGTCTTTTTCTATGAAAAAAAAAATTAAGCAACAGAAAATATGATAAAACATGAAAATGTTATTTAAAAAGAACCAAAGATATTTGTTTCTCTTGTTTTTGTCAACTTAACTTCGTTATTCTAGTGTCTATCAGAATAATTCATAACTAGTTTTTCAAGTGCAGAATATTTGTGCTGAATGCTATAATATATGTGGTAGTGTTACAAACAAGAACTGGATACTGGATAACTGAAGTATAAATATATTCAGATGAATCTTTGTTTACTTTTTCTAACTACTTGAAAAAAAAAAAAAGCCAAAAGGAGCATATGAAACAGATTCTTTACTTAAACATTCATTTCATACTATTTTTTTTTTTATTATTTAATGCTAAGTATCAGCTCAATCTATGGCATAAACATAGTATTTGATAATTCTCTTGTTTTCTCCCATGATAATATTCAAATTTGTGCATTTCATGCATCTCCTATAGCTTACCTAATTACGTGATTTTAAAAGTTTTGAGCTAATCTGAGCCATTCTGGAATGAGTGGTAAAGCAAAATCTTTTCAAAAACTTGAAATCTTGTCCAAACCACAAAGAGTACAAGTTTATGTTATTGGTATTTTCTCCAATCTCTGTGTATATGTCTTCTTAATATTACTACTATTTTTTAGCATACCGTTCTTGTAGGATAATAAATAAAAAAATTAAACATTTTTTTAACTACAGTTGTTTTTTAACTTTATATGCTAAATCTTACTTTTCTTTTTTTATGATCTACAATTTAATATTTTCACAATCTATGGCCTGCAGATCACTTATGATTCATGGCAACAATATATTACATTATTAATCAGTTGTGAAAGTGCTTTCATTTTGCTATGGCCTTCCCTATATTTTTTAATGATCACATTTTACATGATTTGCTGTTAAAATTAATGAGCATTATTTTATATTTACTTAGTTATTGCTTCATATTGTTTATTTCACCTTCTTTATCAATATTGACATATCATGAAAACTATTTTTTATATTCCAATCACACTATACTAATGTTGTATAAACTAGTTCAGATTTCTTATTATCTTGATTGAATTGCGCATTTGTTGCCATAGACTAATGGATATGCATATAGATAACAAATTTACAATGGCAAGAATGGGCCAAAACACTGATGCTCAATGAATTTGATTGTTTCTATTATGGAAAGGGATCTGGCTATAAATAGTCAAGTCAGTTGGAGCTAAGGAGATGAATCGCATTATGCTAGTTGTCCACTATATGGCTAATATAGTGAGGCAAGTTCACTTTCATGATTAAAGCTATCATAGTGCAGCCAGAAATGTTGCCATACCATTCATGAGGCATACTGTCACAGTATAGCCAGAAGTGATAAGTAAACTTATAACATCACCTGAAATCCCTTCTATAGTTGTAAGGTGGAGGTATAACAATGTATGTGTTATAAATATGCAATTGTACATCTGTAAATATTAAGTGTAATAATGTTCAATGCTTAATGGGTTTGTAAGTAATCATTAAAAGCCAGTCAACACTTAGACAATCACAATATCATTAACAACCAACAATTTCAAACTGTTTTCAAGGCAACCTACTTTTAACAATAAAGATGGAATCCCACCTTTATTAATGGTCCAATATGTTTATATATACCACTAAAGATTGTAACTTGACCAGAGAGATTGAGATTGTTGATACAAAGAAGTTTAAATAAACCTTTATTGTTAAAAGGAGGTTGACTTGACAACAGTTTGAAATTGTTGGTTGTTAATGATATTGGGATTGTCTAAGTGTTGATCAGCTTTTAATGATTATATAATAATGATTGTATTTTACGTGCCTATGTTTATATAATCATTTTGTAAACACAACAGAATTGGTGCTGTCATAAATTTTTCAAAAGGAAACTTTATTTACAAACCATAAGAATCATTTACAAAAAGGACATTTACATATCGTTCTCAAAGGAGACCAGTCAACAAAATCAGAGGTTACGCTTGTATATATAAACAAAAAACAATTAATTTCATATCAATTACATTAAGACATTAGTTATCACCAGATATTGAATACATATAACTTCCCATTCCAGAAATCATAGTAGTGGCCCATTTACATTAATCTGATCATGTATATCACATATGTGATGGTGTTAGTCAATTCAAACACATATAAGTTTGTTTAATTTATGAACATGTGGACAATGATTAAAAACATATTTGGCCATTTAGTCTATAGAGCTTTATTATATCAAGTGAATAGCATTTCTATTGTTTCTGTGTGTATTAATTTAACATTTTAAATATCGAGAGATAAATCATTATCAATCATATATGAAAACCATACACTTTCCTTGTAGATCACGAGGTTAGCCAATCCAATATAGGGATTACATTGATAAAAAATATTTAATAGCAGTTTTTCATAGAATACGTAAGACTGAAAATTACACAAAATATATCATAGATGCTTTACAGTAAACTAATCAGTTACCATTAAGCATTATTAAAACAGTCTTAATATATTTATTGGGTCATTGATAAGAACTGATCCGTTAATGAAATGAAAGCCGATTCATCAATTAGGTGAATAACTTTATAATGGAATTTTCTAGTTCTTGGATCTCTTCCATATAAATAAAGTTTATCTAGAAAGTTTTAGGTAAATGGTTCATTCAATTTTTCTCAGTATCTGTGGATTTACAACTTTATATTCTTTCATCATCAGTGCTACACTTTGTTTTAGATTTATTAGGGACCAGGTCTGGTTGAACATCCAATTCTGAGAAAATTTTTGGTCTAATTCTTTAATTTCTTTTAGTAAGTGTAAAGACATTTTAATCATGTCATATTTTTCTCCACTTCCGAAGATAGTCTTATTTCTCAGTGACCAAATGGAAAATTTTATAAATGTTGCCAATCTTATGACCCCCAAATGTCCACTCTTGAAGGCCTTAGTCAAATTTACATAAGCTGATTCCTTGTTTATAATGAGAGATTTAAAAATGTTTCTTATGCTATTCCAAATTTGACACTCCTTCAATATATGTGCCATTGTCTCATCATTACACCTACATAGTGCACATATAGGGTCCAGATTATAATTTCTTTTACTATGTAGGAAGTCAGCAGTAGGCAAGGCCCCAAGGTTGACCTTGATTAAAAAATCAACAAACAGCGGTTCCAATTTTAGACGTTTGGTCAACCTGGAGAACCTCGATATCCCAATCGAAAGAATATTGTCAATTTTAGTTCCTTCCAGATTCATAAGATCATATGTGTTCCAGTAGTTTAGTTTGTTATTAAACATTGTTCCTGACTTCATTTCTAGATGGTTAAATACTATGGAGATTTGCTTTTGAATCCAAAGCCTTTCACTTTTGGGAGGTGGTCTATCAGTAGGGAGTTATTTCTTCTGGGAATATTGGCCCTTCCATATCTGGGTTTTTCATAAATAGTCTGGTAAATACATTATGAAAACACTGTATTAATAAGATTTTGACTGAGTGTAGTCCTATGCTGTTCATCTGTTTAGGCTCTTAAATATTCTACAAGAACATTGTTTGTGACATGGCTGTTTTACATATCATCTAGTTATCCATAATTTATATATATAGTTGTAAAAGTTGTCTTTAGATGTAAAAAGTTGTGAATCATTCATGTAAGTCAACCTATTTTCTCTATAGTGTAGTACCTCTGGTTTTATTTTATTTTTTAATTTTGTATAATTAATTTTTTTTCTATATCTTTATTTTGAAGTAAGTATAGATTAATACATATATAATAGTCTCACATCTTATTCATTTTTAAACTTATAGCTCTATATTATTCGTGTTTTATTTTTACATATTATTGTAACCCAGTTTTTACTTATCATTAAAACTATTCTCTACCTTCTCTCTTAATTTCTTCTATTCGTATTATAGCTCTTAGGCTTGCCATCACAAGAGTAACTGGTATATTTGCACATAAAGAATTCTGTGTTTTTGTTCTTTCTAACTCGAATGTCTGATATCATCGTTAAACCATTTTTAATCTGCTGATTTCCTTTTTTCCTCATTTTCTTTTTTTTTCTTTTGTTTTTATTTCAAATCTTCTATTAGTATTACACCATTGAGTAATAACGAATAGCGATTAATTATGTCTAAGTAGTTTCAGATTTACATTAGTGTGTTTTTTAATTATTATTTCAGATTTCTTTCCAAATAATAAATTATCTTTTGTTTATAGAAAAGAGGGAAATGTCATTTATGGCTAGATTGGATTAGTAGAAATGTTTGTTTATTGGTTGACTGATAATTATGAACTATTGAATAAAAATGGAACAAATTAATTTTGATATTTGTATTTGTGCTGAATTATCGAATTTATATTTTTTTCACATCAGTAATCGTTTATAATAGTGTTCATATATACAAATTATAAATCGCTCCACTAATATTCTATATTGGTTGGCTGCTTGTTTATTTATATGTTAGTTATTTTAATTCTATCAATTTTATCCGAATTAGTTAATTTATTATTTTTCCTTCCAATTTTCAATTTAAAGTCATATTTTGATATAATTGCTTTAAAATGTCATTTTATTATTGCTAATGTTAATTTTTTTTTCTTCTTTTTTTTAGCAGCATCATTTAGTTGGAGTTTTTATAGCGTAGTTGTTATATATACAAGAATTCTCCTTTAATAAAATCCTTTCCTTTCATTAGCATTTATTATTTTAATCTTTTCAATTTCCTCATTATCACTGCATGATGTCCTTGTAATCATATAATTAAAGTTCTGGAAAGGTTTTCTCTTGATTTTTCTAATTAAAAGAAAACAATTGATAAATTGTTGAATTGAAGCATGAATAAATGATATTTTATTTGTGTTATTACTTAATAATTTAATCAAATATAATTAAATAAAAGGACTTATTATCATTAGGCAACTTCTTTAACACTTTTATGTCATCTCTATTCTACCGAATAAAAGATGAGCGAAATGATACATTAGTAGTCATTTGTGTTTTTATAAAATAATTTAATTATTCAACTTTTTTTTTTCCAGTGAACGAGCTATGAGAATTTTTAAAATCTACCTACTGGATAGATGTGTATTATATATATAAATAGGGGATAAATTAGCTATTATAATTATTATTGGTATCTCTACGTTTGATTACACACATGTGCCTCGTTTAATGTTTGAATGCATACCAATCAAACATGCCTACAGCTTTACACGAAATTTTTTTAAGCATGCCCATTTATCTGTATACAAAATTATAATCATTATGTACAATCGAAGTTACCTCCGGCAGACATATGGATGGAATTCTCCATTTTCATAGAATTTTCAACATAAGTCTGTCTAGAGTGATTTAAAAAAAAAAGTTATATATTACATATAAAATTAAATGAGTGAAAAATAAATGATTCTATTAGTTGCTCAAGAAGTCGTGTGACTGTCGAGCGCCTTATTGCAATGTGAGTCCAACAGTTTTATTCAATTGATCTGAGATTTTTTTCACTTTATTTAGCTGAAAATTGATTCATAGATATTTTTTCTCTGAAATAAACAATTTCATCTCTATGTAAAACATACAGCTGCAAGAGGATTTAAAACACAGCATCGCAACATATCAAATAAAAAATAATAATAGACAAGGTGTTTATTATTATTATTATTATTATTATTAGTAGTAGTAGTAGTAGTAGTAGTAGTAGTAGTAGTAGTAGTAGTATTATAAGTGAATATATTTCTAATTCACTTATTGGTTTGTATAGCTATCATAAAAATCATCTCAATAATAATAATATCCTAGAGTTGAGTTTAATAGTAATAATGCATTTATTTTATTTTCTGTCTTTTGGGGGGATGGAATGGTCTTGCTTGATTGTAAGTGGCTGCTAATGATAACTGATTCATCATTAGTTTGAATCTATTGCTCTCGAAATCTTTTTCTATTTTATGAGCTTTGCATGATCCAAATGAGTTTATTGCCCATGCTTTGTAAATTTAGTTTGAAATATAATTCTTATTTGATTTGTTGCTTTACCTATAAGCTTCTCTGTGGGCAGCCTTCCAGTTCTGTTTTGCCCCTGAGGGGTATCCAGAAAAAATGGAATTGTTCTTTGGTAGGCAGACCCATTGTAGTACATGCTTCTGCTACTAGATGACTCTTTAATAGGGCCCTTCTGCATCAATCTGCCATTCAGCATCATTGAGTGATGCCATGTAAAATGTTTTAAATATGTCTCACTTATTCATCAATATTTGTGATGGCTGAAAAGTTGAAACAATGTGAATTATTCTGTTTGAGAAAACAGCAGCAGAAACAGTTGTAATGCTTGAAACAGCTTACAAACACTGCTCTGGAGAAAATAAAAGTTTATAAGTGGCTTAATAGAAGAGTTCCTATCCCTACATCTTAAAAGGAGTTGGCGAGTGAAGTCCGGTGTTGAGACAATGCTTTTTTTTTTTGCAAACAGCACTATTCAATCAGAATACATTCATAACAGTCAAGCCTTTTATCTATAAGTTCTGGAATATTTGTGTGATGCAATGAGATGAAAATGTCTTGAATTGAGCAAAGTGGTGAGTAGTGGTTTTACATGACAGGACATGAGCACACAAAGTAAATTCTTAACCCCCAAAAACAGCATTTACCACCTTATCCACCTACCATATTCACATGATCTCACTCCACACAACATCTTTTTGCATCCCTGAATGAAAAAAAATATCTCAAAGGAAAATGTTTTGTGCATGGAAGAGATGAAGAAAAAATGACAGTGTTACTAAAAGCCGTCACTTTGCAGGAGTTTCAAGACTGCTTCAAAAAATGGAAAACGCATTTGGACCAGTGCATTGTATCACATAAACAGTACTTTGGAAGTTATTCAATTCATAAAACCACATAATTTTCTATTACAAAATTCCGGGAGTTTTTTAATACTCTCTTGTATAAGCTTTTTTTAAAACTTTTTACCCATTCCAAGGAATGTTTATTTATGTTTGATATTTGTCAGTGTTAGGATGTCTGTAATAGCTCTGACCTTTTCTTGTAATATTTCTTTGTGTTATTATATGTACTAGGAAATTGATTTATTCTACACGTCAAATGCATTTCTTGAATTTAATTTCATGCTGAATTTATCTAATCTACCACTTACTTTGGGCAACCATGTAAATTTGAACTGACGGTTATTAATTAATCTTATCAGAATATAGGGCAATGTAATTTTTTTCTTATAGCAGAATATCAAACTCTTCATGGAAAATGTAGATCTTGGTTGCTGAGATAATGCTAAGTGGCAGATATGCACATGAAGCATCCAACATGTGAAAGTCAACCGCTCTTTCAAAATTTGATTTCCAATTCCAATTTAACAAAATGTGAAAAGTTTGTAGTGTCAAATCTTTTCTTGCATTTTAAACTGGGTATGCATTTTTTTTTTAAAAATTAATTATTCAAGAATCACTGTGTATGTTTTTATTTGATTATAATCACCATTATGATTATATAGTTCACTCTAATTTTTTAATTGGGATTAATATTTCTTTTCTTTCCATCTTGAAAAGAGTAATCACTACCATTTCTTAATCTATAAAAAAGTGTTTTTCTCAATTCACATGTGATCACTTTTGTACCTTCAGTAGTAATTGTAATCCTTCCATGTTTCAACTTTTATTTCATCATCACCTAATGGCAGTTTGAGATATAGATCACCATTTTTTATATTAAAACCTTTATTCTATGTTATGAATCAATAAATTGTACTTGATTTATTAGAAGTATAAATTTACAAACAGAAAACATTCTAAAAAATCATATTTGAACTTTGCAGATGCAGAAAAAATAACAATAAAGTCAAATACAGTAAAAAAAATGAAAATCATGGTTAACCTATTTACTTGAAAACTCCTCCTTTCTATCTTGAATGAGACTTAGCAAGTCTTTTGTTAATATTCTTCCATATTTGAACATTTTATTTTTGCAATTAACCTTTTTTTTTTTACATAATATATTGATAATCTCAACATTCTTTATTACAAATGTAAGCTTTAAAGCAATAGGTATTTTAAAACTTAATTTTATGTTCTACAAATATGAAAATAAATATCTAAAAGTTATAACAATTGAGTTTGGCATCATTGGATGTAATTTAGCATATAAAAAGTTAAGAGAATGAAATATTAGATATTTTAATTTTATGTTATTAAAAGAAAATAAGTTTATGTTTAGTTATACAGGAAAGCAACAAAAAATAAAAATTAGAATATTTTAATAGTATATTAAATTTATGTTAATCAATCTTTTCTTAAAATGCTTATATATAGAATATTATTGTTATTGAAATTTTAAATCATTTTTTTTTACCAATTTGCCAAAAGTAATTTTATTTTACCCAGTAAAAACTGCTTTTGCTTTCTGTAGTAAACTTTGAAGAGTTTTTTTAAAAATAAATTGTTTTTAAAGACAATCTCCTATTAATGATGTAGTTTTTGGTTTAAAAATAAGACCTATACAAAAATATTGCATTGTAACTTTTAATTTGTAGACAAATTACTGAAAATTACAATTTTTTTACTCTCAGGAAAAAGCACTTAGTCAATCAGAAATTGTCATTTCTTTTGACTGCTAGGCTACCTTTCATGGCATTATCATATTAATATAGTGTTGTCAATCATGCAAAATGTCCATGTAATGCTGACATTTTTAACTACCTCTCATGGCATTATCATACTAATATAGTGTTGTCAATCATGCAAAAGATTCATGTAATGCTGACATCTTCAATTTTTTTCTACCTCATAGCATTATACTAATAGTGTTGTCAATCACGCAAAAGGTCCTTGTAATGCTGACATCTTCAGATTTTTTTACTACCTCTCATGGCATCATACTAAAATAGTGTTGTCAATCATGCAAAAAGTCCATGTGATGCTGACATCTTCAGATTTTTTCTACCTCATAGCATTATATTAATATAGTACTGTCAATTATGTAAAAGATCCATGTAATGCTGACATCTTCATATTTATTCTATCTCATGGCATTATTATTCTAATGTAGTGCTGACAATCATGCAAAAGGATCATGTAAGGCTGACATCTTCAGATTTTTTCTCATTGTATTATAGGGATATCAGTCATGCAAAAGGTCCATATAATGCTGATATCTTCAGATTTTTTACTACTTCATGGTATTATCATACTAATATAGTGCTGTCAATTATGCAAATGGTTTATATAATGCTGACATCATCAGATTTTTTGTACCTCATGGCACTATTATTCTAATATAGTGCTGACAATCCTGCAAAATTTTCATGTAATGCTGACATCTTCAGATTTTTTACTATCTCTCTTATGGCAGTACCATACTAATATAATGCTGTCAATCATACAAAAGGTCTATGTAATGCTGACATCTTCTGATTTTTTTCAACTAATATATAAGGTTATAGATAGGCTTAAAATAATGTAGACAAGTCATTGTGATTACAGCATTATCATAATGTTCAAATTCATGTGTCTGTGTGAAGCTGTGAGTGTTTCCCCCTCACACCAGTAATTTAATTTAATTTCTAAAACTTTAACAAATTACTATTAAATTGTCATAAAGCTATGAAATTCTATTTCCAAATTTAAAATTGCATTTATAATTATTTAAATATCATTAAAGTTATATACTAAGATATTTGGCAGAGCATTATTGATTGTAGTTTTATTTTTACAGTTATTAAAAATTTAATTTTGTATTTTTAAAAATAAAACATATTCAGATAA
Source organism: Epiperipatus broadwayi (assembly GCA_028023455.1). NCBI lineage: Eukaryota > Metazoa > Onychophora > Udeonychophora > Euonychophora > Peripatidae > Epiperipatus > Epiperipatus broadwayi. The sequence goes on from JAQFVV010000051.1 coordinate 1,296,223, forward strand.
AATCTGAGTGTAGTCATGAAAAAAAATATTACTGTACAAATATTTTATAAAAATAATTATAAAGGTTTAAATATGTTATGGAAAATATACAAAATTTTGCTCATTGCTAACAACAATAGTTTACTAATAATGTTGCTACTGCTCTCAAAAAAATACCAATCAGCTTTTTTTAATTATTACTGTACAAATCTTTTTCAAAAATAAGCATAAATGCTTAAATATACTGTGGTAATATACATTTTTGCTCACTCTTAACAGTAAGGAGTTTACAAATAATGTTGTAACTGCTCAAAAAATTAACAATCAATAATGGTGTTGACTCATTTGTAGTACTTTCTTTGTGGAATACTGATGTTATCAGATTTTGTTTTTATACTAATTATTTTAGTACCAGTTTTACCATCAAATGAATGAATAACTGGCAAAATAGCACTATAAATAGTCATAAGAGTGAAAAAAGCCAAAAGTGACAGTAACACCATCAAATACTCCATAATATAACACAGCTGAGAATTATATAATTGATCTTAGTTTTAGGAGATATATATATATATTTTTACAATTGCAAAATAACTTATCTATTATTAAATTTAATTGACATATTTGCTTCTTCATGAATTAGGATTTTATTTTTATTCACACTTGTGCCTGTCAATTTTTCCAATTTAGGATTTGGCTTGTGTTTTGTATGAAATGATTTCACTTCTTTTTTGAAATGACAATGACCACTGATCCTAGTTATATAGCCTTATTTTAACATCTTTAGTATAAATGCGTAATTTTTATCCCTATTGAATTACTTTTTCCATTTTGATTTTCAGAAATTTTTCTCTCAGTTTTTTTTTTTATCATGATAGTTTTCTCCATTTGCTCTGCTTGGACACAGCAAAAACACTTTAAGCTTATAGAAATCTCTCAGATTAAAAAAAAAAACTAGAAATTTTTCTATGAGAATTCGAAGTACTGTGTATAAATTTTTGCTGTTAAATTTTAGAGCTTTAAAATTTATTTGCTTGCTTTTTTGTTATTTCATATGACTTTTATTTGGATTGCTATTTTATATGTTAAGCAACGTCATTTAATAATTGCTGATGAAGCGTATCATTGATATATCTATATTAGTAATTATTATAACAAAGCCTTTTCAATTTTATATATACTGAAACAAACAAATGTGTTTTTATTTTAAAAAGAAATTGTAAAATCATCTGTTATTATTCATTTTGAAATATTTAAAAAAATTTTTTTCTTTAAGATATAAAACATTTTGTCAATTCTCTTTTAAGTAAAAGATATAAATTTTGAGTTTATTATTAATGACTATATCTAAGTCAATGGTCTCAATATTATGGCAACTAACAAATGATATACATTGCCCATGATTTTTCTTGGGACACATTTATTTGTCTCTTTTCGTTCTGTAGGTATATTAATCACTTCAATTAATATGCATTTTCATAGTAAATATTTTTAAGTGATATATATATAATGTTTTAAGTAAAACAACATAATAGAAAGCTGTGCAGGAAATTTGACATTTACTCTAAAGGACAGACTTAATCTTAGAGACTCAAATATGTTATTGGAGCATTCTGGAAGGAAAGTTTAAAATGCTTACTTAAAATCATGTGACTTAATATATATATATATGTGTGTAATCTTATAATTAAATATTAGTAAATACAGTAATGAAAAATTTTGAAAAGGACAAAGAAATATAATTGTCATTTAGAAGCACTTTCGACTTATACAAGCAAGACTTAATGAATAGGCAGGCAGCAAATGTTAAGATCATAGAATTATGGGAGGGTTAACCTTTCAAAGAATTAGTTGACAAAGACTACGAAGGTAGTCGAAAGCACTCCTAAGTGATGATTATATTTTTTTGTCCTTTTCAAAATTTTTGATTACTGTATTTACTAATATTTAATTATAAGATTACATATATTGTTTTGAAGAAATACAGATATCGATTAATAATATTATATATATATATCTATGTGTGTATGCCAACAACCAAATCAATAATTTACCAATAATAATAATTATTATTATTTAACAAGTCGAATAATTATAAGTTTTAAAAGAATGCTGGAAAAGTTTAATTTACTATTTGAATTAATATATTATACATTTATGTGTGTGTGTGTATGTGTGCTGACAGGAAAATAAATAAATTCACTAAGGATTATAACATCAAGTGGAATAATTATGAATTTGAAATAACTTTATCAAATAATACTTGTTGCTCCAAGTGAATTATAAAGCAGATCTTGTAAATCATTAAGAATTATTTTATTAAATAAACTACAAAAACTTATAAGAAATGAGCCCTTTGGAATTACTATATCTTAAATATCATCGTTTCATGAATTTTTTTTTGTGGACTGTGTGTGGACTTAATAAGAAAAAGTGATTTAAAGACTGGAGAACTCTTTATGCATAAATATTAATTAGTGTCCATGCAGTTTGTATATTTTATTTAATTATTATTTATATTAATATGCTCTTATTTTAAAGGTTACCTAATGTATGTATGTATGTATGTATGAATGAACATATAAATATATAATTTACCAAAAGAAAATTTTAAATAATTAACTCTAAATTTATATTTAAACAAATTGTATAAATCTTCATTTAATAATTTGTTTTTGTTTGTTGATAAATGACCAATAGTCAAACTGGAACAAATTAATATTTTACACACACACACATACACACACACACACATATATATATATATTGTCTATTGAGACATTCTTATGATTTTAAAATGTATAATGTGCTAGCACTACCATACAGATCAAACAGGCATAATATTTTATAATATATTGATTTAAATTATTAAAGCATTTTAATTAATGTTTTATTATTAATTCTATAAATAAAATCATTATTTGTTAAATTGGAATTAATAGTCTTATTTAAATTATTAATTACTGTATATGATATAATAATCATAATTTAGAATCTCATTGTAAACATAAATATATTAAATTTAATTCACAAAATAATATAAATTTTATTGCAGTATTAGAATTCAGTAATTACTAAAAGTAAATTTGATATTTTATGAAACATTGATATAAAAGTTAGTCAATAAATTATTTATAATAAAATTGTATATAATCCTCAAGCTTAAATACTTGTATTCATTCTTTAATATTAATATAAATTTTAATTCATAGTAACAAAAAGATTATTTATGAATGAATGTCAATATAAACTATTAATTAATATATGTGTTATAAATTTTCGAATACATTAATTTATATTATGCATACGATATTGGCATCCAGTTGAGTTGATATTTATTTAGTATGTAAATATAACTTAATTCATTAGAGATTTTGATTTATTTTATTAGTAGAGCTTAAATAAATAAAATTATTACTTAAATTTATTCCGTTACAAATTTGATGTTGTATAATTTAGATTTTAACTTTATATAATTCGTAAGGCATATAAAAGTAGACATTTTCATATGATCAATTTATTCCATTACAGATTTTAGTCTTCATACATGTTAGTATTTTATTATAATAAATAGATTAATTAAACATTTCCTCATTTTGTAACTATTACAGATTTAGTTTGTCCAAAGACTTGGAGCAATAACAAGAGGAAATCTTATGTTCTCATTTTATACCATTATAGATTTGGCATCCATAGTGTAGGTATATAAATGGCTTATCCAGATCGTGGATATTCAGCAGTCCTCTTCTCTTAGATTATTACATAATTTTAAAATGAAGACTAGCTATACTTTTTAATCAAATAGGAGTAAATAAAAAAAACTCATCTTCATAAGTAAACTCTTAATGAGACTTACAGTCATGTACCTCTTTGCTATGTCACTTATTATTAAACTAGCCAAGCAAAGAACATTATGTTACGATTGTACTTTTATCATTCATAATTTTATTAATGAGAAAAAAATTTCTCAACATAAGCTTTTCTACTAATGCTTATCTCACATTTTATTATGTAATTCTGTTCAATCAATATCATTTTCTTTAATAAAAAAAATTCATTACATTTAACAAGATTTCAACTTTATATCTATATATTTTATTTGTGTGAGTATGTATCTGTATTACCAAGTAGTTATTGGTTATGTAAACATCAATAGCAATTTGTTTTCATTAGGTTCGAATGTTAATATGCTGCCAATTGATATGTCTAACTACAATGATTAATTATTTCAAGTTCTTTATGTGAGCTAGTTTGAATTTCATTAGGGCTGCACATAATGATAATAGTACTATTATAGTATACAGTCTTCTAGTGCAACATTATGCTTGAGAATAAGTAAAAAATTGTGCAATCAACAAAAAATGTTATTACATATCCCTGAATTTAAGTGTGTATTAAATAAGATCAAAAAAATAATATATTTGCAATAAAACCAACTTATTTGCTGAAATAATATCAAGAAAGGGCCTTTGTGCAGTATTTTTAATTATTGTAGGCTTACAAATAGCTAAAATTCTTTTCCCAGTTTAATTATTTAAATATTTATGAAAAGAAAAAATATTAAAATTTTATTTTATTTTAAAATTATGAAAGTTTACTACTGGAATTTCTAAAAGGATTTCACTATACATGATGTTGTTTGCAACAGTTTCTTCTTTTAAAATTTTCATGTATGATGGTATTTGCACTTTATTTTTAAAAAAAATAAAAAATTTGAATTAATAGAACATCCTTGGTAAATCTAATGATAAGAGCAAGGTTCTGGTAGGAAAAGACTTAGACTACAAAGATGCTGTTATTCTCTAGCCATGCAGTAATTAATGTTTTTTATTAATAAATTTTTTGAATAAAATTTTTTCCACTTCCATTTGAATCATATATAAAAGCATTCTCATGAATTTAATTGAATACTGATTTTAAAATAGCATTTGCACTATATTAATAATATTACTGGATTATCTATGCATGCATATATTTAAAGTATATGTAAAGTTGATTAAATTTTTGTAATTAATTACTATACATATATAATTGTCACACTTCATTATTATTTTTACTCTAGAAAAATTTCCATTCAACACGAATACCTTTGAATGTTATTAAAAGATAATATATGCAAATGAGCTTATATTATGCAGGAATGACAATGGTCTACTCAGTAGTGCACTGATATATTGAATATATATATATATGTAGTCAGCAGAGTATTGGCTGAATGATTAAAGGTCATTATGGAATTGTTGTCTATACAAGATATACAGTATCTGTATGTGTAAGAAATTATATTTAATGGCAATTCATAGTATATGAACTATGTTAAATTACTGTGCATGTCAATAAGTTAATTCTACAATCACAGATTATTATGGACTTTAGAGATTATGAAATAATTTCTAATTGCTGTTAAGAATTTATTTATATATACATTATTAGCAAGTGAATAGACTTGTGTTGTTAAGTTTAATTTGTTCTGGGCTTTATTTTAACAAAGTTATTGATGGTATCTGGCTGGTATTGAAAGAATACCCCCCAGAATATAGCAATTACCATCTTAATTCCAATCCATGCAACATTTATAAAGTTTTTTTTTTTATTAATTAAATCAACTTTTGTATTAACAAGCTATACAAAAATGTTATTTTTTTCTACTTTTTTATCTTTAATATTCTATACCTTCAAATTTGGAAATGACAACTCATAAAAGTCAAAAACTACTACTTACTGAATTTCTTTGATTTTAAACATCATTTTTATTTCAGACTGCTTGTCTGGAATTAATGGAGAAAATTGAATACAAATTATCAAAATGAATGCATTTTTGTGTACTTTTTATATAATTGTTATACGTTGCATAATTGATTAATTATATTTTTGTATATTACTTTTAATAACTGAAGCACACAGGCTTATTATATACCTGTGTCTATATATGTAATATATAGGATATATGAGCACAGAATGTGTTCAAGTGTATCAGGGTTATGAGATAGTGTGGAGACACTTGAACACATTCTGTGCTCATATATCCTATATATTACATATATAGACACAGGTATATAATAAGCCTGTGTGTTTCAGTTATTACGTAGTAGAGATGTCTGCCCATCCCTTGTATATGTATTAAATGGATTATGTCCTGTACCTGAGGGGTCAGATTGACCTTAGGTCAAGATGGATGTGACAAGAATCTCAGCCTCAGGGTGGACTTTCAGCATTTCATCATCAGATTTTCAATTGGATGGACAGTTGGAGTGTGGAGTAAATTGAAGCCTGTCCATTAAAGTATGAGGATTGGCTATCTTAATATATATCTGAGCACTTATAGCATATAGGTGTAGAGATGGTAATCTGGACCAACTGATGATTGCTGGTTTAGCATGAAATATGTATATTGGTGATTATTTATCTTTTCAACATATATGTGTTCAAGTGTATTAGTGTTATGAGATAGTGTGGAGAATGGTGGGGTGTGTGGAAGTTTGTGCTCATATACCCTATATAGTATATTACTTTTGTAAATATTTTGATTTTTTTCTCCCCATTGATTTTGGTTCGAATTTTATATTAAAAATGATAAATGTCATTATGTATGCAATGCAAATTGAATCTTTAAATAGTTTACAATCACATTGAGAACACAAAATTGTTGAAAAAAGCTTTTTTGTTTGTTATTGCACTATTATATAATGGTATTTTATAGTATTTACTTTAAAATTAATATAGATTATTTAATAATAAAAAAAAACATTGGTGGTAAATGAAGTGCATGCAGAAATGCAGGTCGTAGGTCTGCATTTATTTTTTATGGCTAGAAGTGTATATTAAATAAAAGAAAGCAAAAGATAGTGTACAAACAAAAGAAACCAAAATTTAAATCACGGCAGTAAGGGTTTTTAAGTGAAAAAACAATATATAAAATCAACAAACACAAGTCCATAAGAAATGAAATTCTAAAAATAAAATCCTTTCAAATTAAAGTACAAATTTGAATTATTTTTCAGCGAGCAAAAAAAAAAAAAAAAGAAGAAAGCAATCACTGAAATTGCCTGCACTCTAGAGACATCCCAACCACCAGACTGTCGATTTTCCTGATGTACTCTGTAGGGTTGGCCAGATGTAAGCGACAATTCACTCGCCCACTTCCAGATGTTGACTCTTACTTCCTACAAACCATTAAAAAACTTAAAGACAGAGGCATAATGCCTAAAGTCTTATATAATAAAAAATAAGATCATTGTAATCTCTATGTTTCCCTAATCCAGCTTTATAGATAGAATTCACTAAGACATGTTTCTATATACCGGTTATTTCTGCTTCTCTCTGTATGTTTAATGTCCTATCTCTGTGTATTTAATGTCCTATACATATAATAATTTGATACTCTGCCATTATTAATAATGAATCAAAGAGCCAGTAGTGTTCAAATTAACAAAAAACGAGTCTTAAATCATTACTGATAAACTACAAACTTATTGACCATCATGATTATGATGTTTACATGTTGAAAGCCTAGTCAGTCTATTTAATTTGTTTTGTTCTCTGTTATAGTGTTTTATATATATTCTCTTCTTCTAAACTCTTTATATACAGTGTGTCTAATTGAAAAAGTGACTGATGAGTGATTTTGTCTCCAAAACTGCCAGCATGACTCATCTTTCAATCAATGTGTGTGTTACTATAGTTAAGCTATTTATCACAAAAATTTAAGACACATGTGGATCATCGTTTATATGAAATGCTGCTGTGTTTCATATCTTAAAGCATATCACAACAAAAGTGCCAACATTAAATTGTTTTAAATGGGGCAAAGCCGCTATAGACACATTTGAAATGATTTAAACTATGTATGACAGTAAAGCCATGAATCAAAAGAACATTTTAAAATGGTTTGCAAGATTTTATAATGGTAGGTAGTATATTGAAGACGATCGACAAAGATACAAATCACACGATTACATTTCATGTCATAACTTGAATTCAGACATACCATTGTCTTAAAATTTTAATGACAAATAGCTCTCTAGCATTGTGTAATGTATTAATTCAGTGATGGCACTCTAGGTGGCTTAAAAAGAGAACCATTTACCTTTTCACTAGGACGTATTGTGTATAGGGTTTTTTAATTAGACCATCTGGATGACTAATTGTTATAATTTTTAAATATGCTATTATATTAGCTGAAAGCTTATTTTTTTAATAAACAACTTAGAATCTCTTCCAACATGTGTTTTAATTAATTTAAGCCTCTAATGCGAATAATTGATCAAAATTAATACGCTTTACATATTCTTATTTTATTCATGTAATATATATATATTTGTCAAAGAGATATCTCAGCAGATTTATTCCCTTTATATCAAAACATAGCAACTACAGTAATGATTGTAAATAAAATTGTCAAAGAATTTTTGTTATAGTGGATTTTCTTATTGATATTCACTGATTTTCTAGGTAATATTATATAAGTTCATAGTTGAATATATATAATTTGTTGACACCTGTTTATATATTAAGAAGTTATTGCTGTTCCTCATAATAATCTTTATAAAAAAAAGTAATTGACTGATTTTTTTTTACTGGGAAGATTATGCGAGCTTCAAGCATTAGCAATGACTGAGTTGGGGTTTGAAATAGTGACTTTTAGAACTTGAGTTTATTATTCTACCATTACACTGAACTACTTTTGCATATTTAGAAGAAAAATTTTTGGACTATATACTGCAAATACCTGTGCTACTATTTAATGCCTGTATTTCATTGTCTTTATATCACATATCATTATTAATTCAATACAAATATTTGTATAATAATCCTGCTTTTTTTTTATTATTGTTAATCTTTGTATTCTCTTTTAGCTCTAGCAAGATAATATGAGCTTTCCAAATTGTTAAGTAATATCTAAATCAGATAATGATACAATAAGCATAATAATTTTTAATGTTGATGTTTCTTTTATAATATAAATGTGTGAATTTTAAATAAGCACATAATGTATATTATTGTTTATAGTTTCATCTTTAGTTGTACTATAATTGGCAAGTTGTTTGGAAAAAAATAATAATAATTTTATATTTAGAAAAAATATTGTTGCAGTTGAAAACAGTCCAATTTTCTCAGGAAGTTGTATTGAGCAAATTGCATCATCTCTAATATCTGCCACATGAAAAGTTTTATTTAAAAGCAAAAGCAGAATATTTGGAATTTTAGGAACAATCAATATTGTATTTCCAAGTATTAGAAACTTCAGTTAAGGGTTGTTTTTTTTAAGTATCAGAGCTATTACTTCCGTATATTTAAGAGATAAATCTGGCAGACTACCAAATTTAAGGTGGATTTCAGAAGCTTTGCTTTCTGATTCATTTTTTAAAGCCATTTTTCATTTCATGGTCTTTGGTTATTTTGTTAAATCTGTTAGATAATTCTTCATTTGCATAGTTTTAGTAAATGAATAAATTCCTAGATTTGCCTTATCTCATAAGAACCAATCTTGGGAGTGGCACAGCCTAATTGGATATATTTTTTGCTAAGGTCTCTAGAATTATATATATATATATAATCAGTATATGAGCTTAAAAAGAGCATTAAATTAATAAACTAAATGGATCTAAGAACATTTTAATATAAGACTGCAAACATAAGTCTAATAAGTAAATAAACAAAATGACCAGATTACTATTAATGAGGTCTTGAACTTCTGTTACCAGAATTGGCATAATTCTATTTTTTCACAAAGCATGTAGTTATATCAATCAGTTTAGTGTTTTAACTTATTTTTTCTCTTACAATGCCACTTCCAGATCTGCTTCACATTTTGTTATAGTATTCTTGGACAGGTGTTGAAAATTGTTTAAGTTCAAGTGAATATTATTGCTTTTTAGCTGTTCATATCATGTCTCAAGTCTTTGGAATTGCTTATTTTACAATTTGATCAAAATATAATATTCTTTTAAGACTTGTTGCATATGACAAAGATTCATCTGCATACTTTCAATCAAGTATATAATTATTATTATTTTTTTTTTTTGCATAAGCATTCATTTTGGGACTTGAATACAGACCTAACTTGAGTCTTTGGCAAATTCATTGACACCACTCAAGGCTTCATCAAAATTTTTTTATTTCTTTATCTTTTTGAAATAAAAAAAGCCTTATATCATTATCTATGATATTACTCAAAAATTTCTTGCAATATTCATTTGTAAGAACCAGAAGTGCTAGAAAAGTAATGAGTTTAAAAAATTTATAATTTATTTGATTAGATAATGACTATAATATTGCCTTTTGTTTGCACATCATCAGAACTCTGTTAATCTTTCTAGCACAATTAGTATGGATTCACCCTTTACTTTTCTTAAGACCCATACATTTTTATGTGCAATCAGGCAAAGAAAAAAACTTATGATTGAGTCTTGTATTAGTAGATATAAAAGTAAACAAACAAATTGAACATTTCTTGAGTTTTACTAGTTAGAAGGAGTTTTTTAATATGATTTTTTTAATCACTTCTTCTTGACGAGCTACTTTGTATGAGAATCAATTCACCATTTGTTGAGAGGAATTGCTTCTTTAAAAAAAATATCACTAAACTTATATTTTATTCTAATATTTTAATTACAAAAAATCTATACATGATAAGATAACTGAAAAATTAGCAATTTGAATCACTTTTCTGCCATGATAGATTTCTACTATCCCTTGGAAATCTCTAACTTTGTTAAAAATGTAACATTATATTTTTGAACAAGTCAAATTGCAGGAATGGCAGTCAACCTATTTACTAATATGTTTCGCAGAATTGTAAAATTAGTAAAAAAAATTAAACTTTTAACGCATAATTTCATATATTTATCACATATTGATGTGTATTTGTTCACATCCTAAATGTCAAATAATAAAGATTTCATTTGTTTTTTTGAAATGAAGCAACTTCTGACAGTAGATGATGATCAATGTTTGATTATGATGTAATTTTTTTTAATAATTACAAAAATCAAATGCGATTTTTTAGAATTTCTTATGTTTCTAAACAAAAATATCTATCAAGTGAAATTAAAATTATTATATTATGATTAATAATAATGATTTAATATTAAAATTAAAATTTTTCAACTAGAAAAAAAAACAATTAAAACTTTCACAGTGCTAGTGCATCTTGACAGTTAACTTATTTTTTTTGTCTGTCAGACTGATGAAATTTTGTAACTCAATTTTCACCCACTGCCCAATTTCTAACTAATTGAAACTTTGTATACACCTATATGCGTAATGATAATACATTTTTTTTAGAATTTACAAATAATTTTATGAAGAAAAAAATTACATAAAAAATATAAATTTTGTTTGCGATTCATTAATCTTTATGGTATTACCATGTAATGATATTAAACTACATCTAAACTTAATTTCTGGAATAATATAAAACTAAAAAGTAGAAAATAAGGAAGATGAAAATTTAAAAAAGAAAATGCATCAAAAAGTAAAAAAATTTTCTTCAATTTTCATCATCTAAAACTACACTCAAACATGAGTGTCACATGCTTTTATTTTGGTAACATAATATCAGGAATACTTTGAAAGTAAATGAAAAATTATTTTTTACTTTTTAGTGCATTTTTCTTACTTGTATAAATTCTAAAGATGGCAAAGGAAGCAGTGGCATTGATAACTGTTTAAACACTCATTATTTCTTCACAGATTTGTGACTGTTGATTATTTTATTTTCCAATTATTTTTACAATCTTTTTTTTTTTTTTTTTAAATGGAGTACAGAGTTGTTCATGAATTTGGTTTTTTTTTTTTTTTAATAACTATTTATTAATTCTCCCTGTTTTGCCGATGTTAAATCCATAAAGATTATTTATTCCGTCTACAAGCAAAACTTAATTTAACTGTAGAAAACATTTAAACATCCAAAAACGTTTATTTTCCCTCTAAATACAGCGAAACTAATTAGTAATTTTTTATGAAATGCAATTAAGTTAATTTAATTTAATTGAAAAATAATTTGGCCAGATGGAAGTTGTTTTATAATTTACTTTATTAGAAAAATATTGAGTGAGTGGATTGATTGATGTCGAAAGAAAAGGATGACCAGCAATAAGAGAGGTGAATTCTAATATCACAATTAATGCATTATGGAGAAGCTTGAAAAAATTAAATGTATGAAGGTGGTTTTAGAAAAACACTTTTTTTATATAGTATTATTCAAGAGTTTGATTTGATATTAATACACCTAATAATAATAATGTAAACATGCATGTATATTTGCATACTATTTTTCATACATATTTATATCTAAAATAGTAAAACATATAACATTAAGATAAAGCAAATATATACTCTAATTCTCTCATGACCATGATTACATCTATTTAAAAAACTAGGCCTTTTCAAGTGAAATTCAGCTAGATACAAATAACATATATATAATAGTTATGGTCTTCCCATAATTCAGTTCAAAAACTAACCACTTTTAATATCTAAGTATGTGTTCATGAGATTGATAGCCTCAAATTTAGGAAGATTTATCATTAGTTTCTTTGACTTCTTTCTAATTCATTTTTTGCATAAATTTGTCAAATAAAATTTTATGACCTGTATTCACTTTTTGAATATACAAAGCTGAACTATGATACCTATTTTTAAATCTACTCTTATGAACTTTAACTCCTTCATTAAGTCTTAATTTACTTTGACATATATAAATTTTACAACTTCACAGAATCTTATAAACTATACTAGGAATAGATTTACTATCAATCAACTATTTGGAACTATTTAATAATGAATTTGAATGAAGCCCTTTTTTTTAAGCAATTTTCATATCATCCAAGAAATGACTATTCTTTTTAATCAATCTATAAATTCATAGCTTAAATGGTAAAGAAGTAAGCTCTTCGTTCTCACTAACAAGTACATTTTTATTAATATCGGGCCTATAGATATTTTTAATAAATATAGTTATTTCGAAAAAAATTCATGATTGTAATCCAAATCATTATAATCAGAAGCAAATTGATTCCTTTGAACATAAGCATTATTTTCAAAATTAGTGCCTTCTATTCCTATAGCAAAAATTCAATTAAGAAATTTTCTTGAGTAAAAGTTTGATAACTATCAGGATTTATCATATTTCTTAAATTTTTGTGAAAGTACTACAAAATAAAACATCTATTTTATCTATAGACCTGATATTAATAAAAATTTAATTGTTAGTGAGAATAAAGAGTTCATGAGAATTAAAGAGTTCATTTCTTTACCATGTAAGCCATTAATTTATAGAATGGTTTATAAGAATAGTCATTTATTGGGTGATATGAAAATTGCTTGGAAGAAAGATCTTGATTTAAATTCATTATTAAATAGTTCAGTTGATTGATAGTAAATCTATTGCTATTACAGTATATAAGATTAATTGTAATTGTAAAATTTAAATAGGTCAAAGTGAATTAAGTCTTAATAAAAAAAATTAAAAGTTTATAAGAGTAGAGGTAAAAATAGGTGTGTAATTTAGCTTTATATATTAATGAAGTAAATACAGGTCATAAAATATTATTTGACAATGTAGAGGTTATCTTTTATGGAAAGAAATGAATTAAAAAGAAGAATCAAAGAAACTGATTATAAATCTTCTTGTATCTGAGGCCATCAATCTCATGAAAACATCCTTTGATATTAAAGAATGGTTAGTTTTTGAAGTGAATTATGGGAAGGGTGTTATTTTTGTTTGTATCTAGTTGAATTTCATTTCTATTTATTAAAAAATGAAACCATGGCAGTGAAAAGAATTTTAGGAAAATTTTGTTTTTTAGCTAGTATTTCTTATTGTCATATGATTTTCTACTTTATTTATCATTACTAGTATAATATTAGTATTTAATTTTATATTTATGCCTATAATTATATATATTTATTCATTTATAATTCATTGTTTTTTAATACGACTTCTATTTACATGCATCTCATTGCTTAGAAGGTGTTCTCAGAGTAAATCAGTTCCGAATAGAATATCAATTCCGCAGCACCTATCATTAAATGAATACAAATGTATACAATAGTCGAAAAATAGAAATATATATATATACAGTGTGCCCCACTGAAATGGTGAATGGTTCTCTTTCCAAGCTGCATGCAGTGCCATCTCTGAATCAATATATGTATTACATAATGCCATTGTTCAGCTATTAGCGCACTGGGATCATGAATTATATGTCTGATAACATAATGATGTTTTATTGATTACATTTTTTTTTTTTTTTCAGAATAAAATTTTAAAGAAGAGAATGATTTTTACCATTTATTTTATTGCATTTTAATTTTTATTCAGCTTTTATTGAGCAAAATAATAAAAGGAGTGAAAAACATTATTTTCACTAATCATTTTTAATATATAAGGGATTCGAATTCAGACTTTCACATGACTCTCAACTCTCCATGCCATCTCATATTGCTGACCCACCTGGTTTCATACAGGTTGAAAAGATAAATAATCACCAATGTACGTATTTCATGCTAAACCAGCAATCATCAGTTGATCCAGACTACTATCTCCACACATATATACAATCAGTGCTCCCTTTATATTAAGATAGCCAATCTTTATACTTTAATGGACAGGCTTCAAACTACTCCAACCCACAACTCTTCAGCCATCCATTTCATTGAAAATGTAATGATGGAACACTCAAAGCCCGCATTAGTTCCAAGGTTGTCATCCTACCCATGTTGGCATTTAGTCATTCTGACCCCTCATATACAGGAAAATCTATTTACATACATATGCGAGAGATGGGCAGACCTTTAACGCACCATGTTTCAATATGTAATTTAATATGCTGTACAGACTTACCCACACCTGCATATATATAATGTAATATATAAGGGATACGAACTCAGATTTTCACACGATCCTCAACTCTCCATCCCATTGCTGACCCATCTAATCACACATATTGAAAAGATAAATAATCACTAATATACATATTTCATGCTAAACCAGCAATCATCAATTGGTCCAGATTACTATCTCCACACATATATTGGCTATCTTAATATAAAGCGAGCACTGATTGTGTATATGTGTGGAGATAGTAATCTGGACCAACTGATGATTGATGGTTTAGCATGAAATACGTATATTGGTGATTATCTTTTCAACATGTATGTGATCAGATGAGTCAGCAATATGAGGTGGCATGGAGAGTTGAGGTCGTGTGAAAGTCTGAGTTCAAATCCCTTATATATTACATTATATATGTGTACAGGGTATTAAACTAATCATTTTTGTTAATTAACAAAGTTTTTTTAAAACTCGGGGTGTATTACATATTACTTTTATCATTAAAATTCTGATTGTGGAAATATTTTAAGATTTATTTTATTATTATTATTAAAAGTTTAAATTTTTGAGCAAAAAGTTATTAATTTATGATTGAAATATTCTTTTATTCCAATAAACATTTCTCAGGCTTTATAAAATATTTGAAAACTTGTTAAATCAGTCTCTTAGGCATATGATGTTATAACAAAATAGGTGTTGTATATGGAACACTGATATAGTAGTGTGTGTGTGTATAAAAATGTAAAATAATAATTTTTATGTGCATATACATAACAATTAATGCTTTTGTTTTAAGGTTTTTTTTTAGGCTGTACTGGTTCCCCTTAAAAGCATTATATTCATCTGGTGCAGGTGCCTTAATCTCAGGGAAAAACATGCCATTTTTACCTGCATTAAATATCTTCCTATGGACGCTACAATTAATGAATATCTACTGGTTTAAGGTAATCATCCATTTCTGTTGAAATATTCTAACAAATTTTTATTTTGGTACTTTATTATTAGACTTGCTGTGAAATGTCACAACTGTACTGGATTAGAGTTAAGGTTGAATTTCATCATAGCAGGTCTAATACTAAATATGTTTATTTTTATTAGTTATAACTTTTCAAAAACATTGTCTGTATTCTGATTTAAAATAGAAATTTCATACTGTAATGAAAAAGTTGAAAATAGCACTAAGCTATAAAAATATATGTGTATCAATAATCAAATGATCTTTTGCTCAGGAGTTTATAAGAAGTTCATGCATTGGAAACAACAGAGCTAAGCTACGATCCGTCAACCTTGAGATCCCTATTACTTTACCAAACCATGCAGGATATTGGGTATAATTAATAATATAGATCAATCATAAGTACATAAGCAACAGATATATTGGATCAAGGCATTTACCAGTAAAATATTAATTATTATAGAAAATAATCTAATTTTCTTCCAAATTCAATTCCAGCTGAAGGCTGTATAGTTAGAAATTAAAACTTATACTAAGGCTTGTTTTAATTGCATTAAATCTTCCATGAAAAGATTAAGACAAATGCTTGTGGATTTTTGTATCTGCCATTTTGTTGCTTGAATATTATTCGACCTCTTGAGTGCTAATACAGTAAAGAAAAAAACAATCTTTTAAATAATATAATATATTTTACATCGAATATTGTTTTTTTATTATTGTTTCAGAGTGGGGACAGCATTTTTAGATTTTTGCTTGTTATTAAAGGAAATTCATTTGGAAGATAATAATTACAGATAAAAATATTTGTAAAGTTAATTTATCATAAACTGTATTAATCTTGGTCAATTATTTTTTGTTGTTCAGATTAACTTCATAAGCCAATTTTTTTGATTTCAGTTTTTTTTTAATCTGTATACATATGATTAAGTATGATTTATTGGAAAACAGAATTGTTGCTCTGCGTGATTGGTGTGGTGGTAGAATGACCAGGCTCTGGAGATCAAACTTCATGATTTGTGACCCATTTGTCACTTCCGACATTGAAATTGTTTACCAACTTCCAAGCAATGATGCCATTTGGTTATTTATTTTTATTATTAAATAGGCCAAAACTCTCCATATAGTAGTGCCACCTTGTGTTAACCAGAGTAATCAATGGATGCCAGAAGGCTTTTGCATAAAATCCCTATCTAATGCCTATTCATCCAATATCCCCAGACTAGTTTCTGGCTTGTGGCCTGCATCAGTGAGGAGCCTTGGATCTGAGAAAGGGATTTTATGCACAAGCCTTCTGGCATCCATTGATTACTCTGGTTAGCACAAGGTGGCACTACTCTATGGAGATTTTTGCCTGTTTACTAACAGTTATGTGCTAGCATGAAATGGTGATCATGTGATATTTTTATTATTGCTAGACAAAATAAAAAATCTTGTCAAGTTTATTTTCAACATGTTTTTTGAAAAATTTGCTTTGCATCCACCTTGTTTACAAATTTAAATGAAAATATTTATTTCCTATAATTATTTGATTCTGTAATCAATTTCTCATTAAGGTATTATACCATTCTTCAAGTCTTATGTGATTTTTGTTTTTGTTAAATAATCTAGAAGGAATTTATATAATTTACCTACATTGTGTAAATGCAGATCCTTTATGTATCCTATATTAAGTTGTATAATTTGTTTTTATTTTTTAGTCAAGTTACATAAACATTTTATAAAAATGCAATATAGAGAGCATAACAATAGCTCAAACAAACTCTTATTAATAAGTGCGGTAAGAGAAAATATTTAAAAATCTCTGTCTGGAATATTTCTATCTCCAGACCAATTGGTTTCGAGCTTATTGCTAACCTCGGTGAGGAGCTAGAACATTCAGACACTAGATCTAAAATATCAACTCAAAACCCAAATACTTATTTAATACATAACGATAGAGAAGAAACTCTGAATCGTCTAGCTCCCTACTGAAATGAACCATAAGCTCAAAACCAATTGGTCTGGGGATAAGTATATTCCAGATAGAGATTTTTAAATATTTTCTTTTACCACACTTATTAATAAGAGCTTCTTTCAGCTATTGGTACACTCTATATATTGCATTTTTGTAAATATAAGCTTTTTATAAAGCAATGTCACTATATATATATGACTTGCTTTATTGATTATTATAAACGATTTATAATAAAATTACTTATTTTTAAAAATAATTTTGTTTTATTTTATTTAAAGTCTTTTTTTTTTTAAATCCATATATCTTTAGGAAATAGGAAGAAGTTATTTTTCGAATTTTCCACTTCCTTTTCAATTTTTTTTCACCACCACCCTCCTTACAGTTTAATTTATATTAAAATGTAATTTTGAATCTTTCTTTGATATTATCATTTCAGTTTCATTCTTTTCTCATTTGATTAGATAGTTATAAAACTGATAAATTTTCACCCCCCACCACTATCCCCGGCCAAATCTTATGTATAAAATTATTTACTTCTTAAAATATTTTTATTGTATTGGCTACTTTCTCAGACAATAATTTGGCTATTTTATACAGACAAAGATAAATCTATTTTTTTTAAAGCTTGATTTATCAAAGTTTTGATGTGATGTGATGCACTGTGACTTCTCCTTATACTGAGTCAGGAATCTCTCAGCAACTATGCCCAGAGAAACCTGTTAGTCACTTTACCAAACTAGAGCAAGTACTGCCATCTATTTATTAATAGCATTTTTTTTTTTTTTTGCTAATAACTTTGAGATCTGTTAATTCTACTATAAAATTTTAAAGGATTTCTTTGCTTTGATTCTCTTTGATTAAGGTTTCAATTATACTAAATTTTACAAAGTTTTTTTTGAAATCATATCGTGAAATTCTTTATATAAACATTTCGTTCAATATAGAAATTGTCCCATTCAGGAAAAATTATAAAAACAATCAGTGATTTGGAATATGACTTTTATAACAGTATGAGATATAATCTATAAAGTTGCAGTGAATTTTATTTTGTTATGACATATATATAAACCATGAGTATGCTGACGGAAAAATATATTTAAGATAATGGCTTTCAATTTTATGGTTTAAATGGTTAAGTCATGCAACTAATCATAACTTATGAACATTAGGATATGAGGAAGCAGAAAGATCTGGGATTGCACCTTTAATGCCAAGCAATGTTGGAAACTTCTGAAGATATAGGACTGATGGTGAACATTTCCATCGCAAATTATGTGGTAGAACCAGATATGAAATTCCAACTGGCTTTCTAATGATTGGAAGATATCAACAATTCTGCACCTGATAAATTTACCATAAAAGTGATTGAATTGATGCATGCAAAGAATACTGTATACCACCTTTAGTGTAGTATGCTATGAATTACAATAATGGCAGGGGGGGGAGTACAATTTCTCTGAACACCATTGACTAGTAATTTTACTAGCCAAGACAGTAATTTATTACCTGCTACCAACATTTTCCAGTATTATTTACAAGAAATTATATTACTTTTTTAGCTAGCGCTATCGTCAAATCTTTTACCAACCATGCATGCATAGTAGCTTATTGGACTACACTTGATAGTATTTTCTCGGCCCACAATAACTTTGAATAGTCATGTATACCTTGGGAAATCATAAGATGCTTATATTATTTTGTCATACCACTTATCTGAATTATTATATATCACAGTAGATACAAGCCAATATGATTCTCCTAATTAATGTATTGCTGAAAATCTTCAGGTTTTCCTCATTGCTGAAAGTGTCATGCTTTCCTCCAAATTTGTATATAACTTACGCCTCTAACAGATTTTTCCTTCTATGAGGTTCATCAGGTTTTCCATCCATCAATTTTTTGATATTTGGTTTTTATTCATTCTTTTAATACAATTTTATTCTTTTAACTTCTTTCTGTAAGTGATGGTTAACACTTTTTTTACACTCTAATCACTTCTTTCATCTCTTGGTGTGTCCTTTTCTCCAACATTAATCTTCTTCTTGATCTGCAATAATCTATTTTCATTGAAAACAAACTTCATTTAGTTTCTTTTGTCAATTTTCATTTTTCCATACCAAATAATAATACCTTCTGCACCAAACTATCATATACAAACCTTTTATATTTCTATTATATAAAACTGAGTTGAACACTCTTATTGCCTTCTTTATTTTACCAATTCTTTATGCAATATTTTTAGTTTATCTAAATCAAATACAAATTATCCATTACCTTTAAATTCATGATCCTTAAATATGAATGTTTGATTATTATTTATTTTGCGCTTTAACTCTTTCATATAATAACTGATGTCTTAAATTTCTTTTTCAATGAACACCACATTTATAAATGTATAATCTCTCACAAAGACAAATAATTTTATATATTACTTAACTTTTTATTCTCTTTATCAATGCTATCTTTATTATTTATAATTTGTTTTGATTTAAATAAAATAAAGATATTGTGCGGAAAGAAAAAGAATAATAAAAAAAGGATAAAAGAGATTATTTTTATCAATAGAGAAAGTAATTTGCTTAATGCATAAAGTATTAATGTTAAATTTCGTGAAGCATGGGGGATAATATGAAATAATGCATTGTGGGAATTAATTGCAAGTAATTGAAAACAGTTCTGTAATATACTTGTTTAATTTTTTTTCGAACTTAGAATTCCTTTGATTTATTGATTTTTTACCTGCATATAAATATATGTAAAATGTTTTTATAATTTTTTTTTTTTTTTGTAAAAAGATAGGCAGAAGATCATGTGGGTGGAAAACTATTATGATTATGTATCTTGTCTAAGATCACTTAGTCATATTTTGATATTATCACAGTAATTTTAAAAACAGAGCTCAAGTAATAATTCTCTGCCAGAATATTTCTTTGCCTGTCCTTAAAAATTTAAAAAAAAACCATAATAATATATTTGTATGCATGAAAATATATATCAGCATACATATATTTATTAGTAACATTGACAGTAGAATTTTTTTTTTTTTTAAAGCATTTTACAAAAGAATGAATTCATAAGAAGAAAAATAAATATTTATAAATTGAAATGATTTAATAGTATTAATTTTGAGACATTTCATATTTTAAGGGAGAGGAGGGAAAGATTACTATCAACAAAAAATTACATATTTGTGCAGTACAAAGGTTAAGTAGTGCAATATGTTTGAGGATATGTTTTAGGGATTTTTAAAAAGAAAGCACATCAAGTAAGGCAGAAATAGGTGGAATTAACAGAACAAATTTAAGAAGAGCAATGACTAACAAGACTAAAGAAAATTAGGAGATGGATCATTGATTTACCATATAGCCCAATTTTGGATACAGTCTGATAAGGTTAAAGTTGACTTTGTATAAAGTAAGAAATTTAATTATGAGAGAACATCATACCAAGGCAGATTACTGTAGAAGATAAAATTTATGCATATATAAATTGAAAGGCTTTAAATGAATTTTAAATCGAGTAGTTTTATTAATCTGATTTTTGGAATTTTAAAGTTAAAGAATTGAGCATTTCTCTAATGATCATTTTTTCAATATGAATGATTAATGAAGGAGCTTAAAAAAAATTTTTTTTGGATGGATAAACTAGAATATAAGATAAATGTTGGATATAATTGAAACTAGAGTCTTTGTATGATAAAAAAGAGTTGGACATAGGGAAACATATTGAAAAACCCTAGCATTAGCTGAATGAATGTTAGATAAAATGTCATCCATCTAACATGAATGTAATGATTTGAAAATTAGAATTATTTATTATCAGAATGTAATATATATTATAACAGGTCTGTTATATGGCACACAATAATATAGTGTGTGTGCATAAATATATATATATATAAAGTGAAAGGAAAAGTAGAAATAAACACAGACAAAAATTTTAATAGATATTTTCTACATTCACTGGGAATAATAACCACTGTAAAGGTTTAAATAACTCTGAATTTAAAGTAAAATTTTATTATAAATAAACATTTAAAAAGGTCTAAATAAATATTAATATTTTTATTCTGATTTTGAAAACAAGCATGTTTTATGATTGATTTCTATTATTTATTTTGAAATCATTTTAAATTAATTTAACAAAGTTTTTATCTAGTAAAAATCTAAAAGTAGCTTTTGATTAAAATTGTTTTTAATCAATATAAGGATTAGACAGATAAAAACTATTTTTAAAAATGTGTTTTTATCACTTCAGCAATCTTGCTATAAAAAGGGCTGATAAAAATATCAGTTCAGTATGGTTTTAATATATTGTGAAGCAATTGGCAGAGTGGCAGCTGGTTTCCAGAGTTATACAGATAGATTTAATTGAAGTCAGGAAAGGAGTCAGCTGCTACTGATTCACTCTGGGGGGTTAGATACATATAGAAAGAAGACCATTTCCCTGTCTCTATAGCTTAAATGAGGAGAAGACAGTTTGCTGACCTGAGGTCTGTGTGGAATCAAGAGAATGCCAACCATACCTGAAGTCCAATGCAAGACAGCTGCTTGCCTGGAACAACCCTAGACAGAAGGAAACTGATTATATCTTTCCCGATGGTGTCAATGACCTGAATTATACATTTCCCGATGTAACTATAAACCAATCTCATGAAGACCAGCAAGCTCATCAAACGAAACCATCAGTTGATGAAGAAGTCGATATACATATTCTGTTATTTATCTATACATGCAAGGATCCACAGATAAATGTGTCACATGTATATATAGTGAGTTATTTTACTTTAAAATTCCCTAAAATGATATTTAACCTGTAACTTAAAATAAAACAAATAAATAATTTGCTTGAGTCAAACATCTAAAAGAAAGGATCAAGCCATTATCGATTTGATATAATAAAAATTTTAAAGAAATTATTTTAGTAATTCCTTTAAAAAAATGACATTTAAAAATACAAACTTAAAACACAAATAATTTTGCTTGATTTAAAAGAAACAAATCAATAAAGAATAGAACTTACTATAAAATAACGAATGAAATTTATATATTTTCAACAAAGGATAATTGTGAAAATAATTTTTAATAATTGTATTATATCAAAATATGTAAACATCACTGTGTGCATATATATATACACACACATATATAAAATTTTAATCATATAATGATTCAAATATGTCTACAAAGTATAATGCCATGTAACTGTGTGCATATTGAAGCAGTGCATATATGCTTGCTTGATTCTTGCTTAATTTCTTGCCTATTTCCCATCATATCTAATATTTTTTTAAAACTCACTCATAAGGAATATACATGCATGTGTGTATACAATTATGCATTATTTAAAAGCTAGTTAAATTAGTTGATAAGTTATGAAATTCATACAATGGAAAAGGGTTGGTAATGGAAATAAGCTATTACATAAAGTAAAGGATGGTGTCTTATTTCCCTATCTATGGTTTAAATTGGTTAAAATAGTTACAGTTGAATACCTTTAAGGTCTGGACATGTTTAAAGGTGTTAGAAAGTAAATATAAACAAAAGCAAGGAAACAGACTCTGCAGCGAGTTAAGCAACTAGGAAGTAAAACGTTAATGGAACTGCAATTAAAGATAGAAAATGATCACTCCATTAAAACTAAGAATGTGCCCTGGATATACTAAAAAATAGATATAAACTTGGAAAAGGGCATTATTAGAAAAAAAGGAGAGGGAATTCATATTTTGTAAAAAAACTGACTTGCATCTGTAATATTGTGAATAAGAAAAAAATAGATATGTCTATAGGTTTTCCCAGTATGAGTGGGTAATCTGGCATATGCGTCTTCAAAGTCATTGCCAAAGCACGGCATCAAGATGGTAGTTCCATCAACATGATTGAAGTCATCCATGATCCTGTCAATTTTTATGCTGATCCCAAGAAATATTGAACTGCCATATTTAGAGCATCGCCGAAAAGTCAATGGAGCACAGCATGTCAATGCTACAGACCACCCATAGATTCAGCACAAGAGCTACTACAACATTGCTGGTAAACTCTTGTTAAAAAGTAAACTAATGTATGTTTATTAACTGTAGCTAAACTATTGTTATTCATACACCAGTGTTAACTTTAGAAATTTTAGAATAATTTAATTATGTCAAAATCTGCTGGTTTCGATAATTAGTCAATTTTATTTTATCTTGTTTACATGTTAAAACTTGAATGATAGAGGGAGTAAATTTAAATAGTTTTAAAATATTTTTTTTTCTTTCTCAAATCTTGCTAAAAGAGAGAAATTTATTGAAGGATGATGAGCATTATTATTATTAGCCAATATTTTATATAAATAGGATTGCTAAAGTGTTGCCTATAAATGTGTGAGAAAATGAATAAATCAGTTCTGTTTATAATTTATATTTTCCATAAGAGAAAAGTAATTTTAAGTCTTTAAAATGTCCATATATGTTTTCATGTGTGAGACGCACATTTTTTATATGTAACTCAAGCTGTAAATAATGTTTTCGAATTAATGTAATAATAACGGACTAAAGATACCAGTCAGCATTATGGGTTATTAATATCCCCCCCCCCATTTGAATATATTATAGCTACATTTTAAAAGTTATTATTCAATTGTGGATGGGTTAAAGCTTCAAATAAAATTTCATATTTGATTAAATGGGGATATGTGCCATATTATAGAAAAGATTTTATTTTAAGATAGTATAGGTGGAAGGTTAGGTAAATATTATTGTAGTTTTGTAATTGCATTGCTGCCTGTAAATGTGCTTCAATGATTACCTTAAAGTATCTCATTAACCTTGTTTTCTGCATGATTCACTTATTTATGTGTAAGCAGCGCATCCAGAGCCTGCTATATTTATGTGTGCTGATTATCTAATTTCAGAATTAGCATCAGATTAGGTTAGCCCAATGGACTGAAGACTGCTAGCCACCCCAAATCCTAGATTATGCACATGTGTCTTAGTCGGATGAGCCTTTGGTTAGAAGCAGGAACACACCTGCAGCTGGGGATATTCAGGTTTATTTGTGAATCCTGCCACTGAGATTGATACATCGATCTTTCATTTTGTAATCATTGAATGGCCTACAACAATGTAGCACTGTGAGGCACCAAGTTTCTTCCCAAAGTAAACTTCCGTCTATACCTTAGCTGTAACCTTAGGTGACCTAAATCTAATCCATGCACAAGAGTTCTTTCATATTTAAGATTAAATAAATGAACATAGTTAAGTTTGAACCCATAATGGGCTATGAAAAAACAGGCACCCTATATATGTCTATAGAATCACCATCACTTTCAAAGGTATACTTATGTAACAACCAGATTACTTTATTTTAAATACCACCATATGTAAGTTCTCCTGTTCATCTTTTTTTTTTCAATTAATAAATGTTATTCTATTAGTAATACTTGTTGTCATTATTTATGGTCAGAACTATATGAATAAGTATATATAAATAGTGTATGTAGTAGTTGATAAATTAGAGCTGGTGATTAGACAGGTATTTGGAGTCAGTGAAAGCCCTGAGTTGAGAAGAGCTGTATGATGTCAAGGATTTTAATTATGTAGTAGAGACTAGAAACCCTAGATAGGGGTTTAAACTAGGATCATAGGGGTAGTGATACCTCTATGCATGCTGGTTGAAAATGTCTACTTGATCTTTCGGTCTTGTTAGCAAATTGTATGTGTTTGACTATTACAGTATATATCAATGTGTGTCAGATTAATACTTATATGTAGATTTTAATCATTTTTAATTTTATTAAATGTCAATTGAAATACATCCATGTAATAGTAAAATGCGCATCTGTATGCCTATATGGAACGTATATGTAAATCATAATAGTAACTTAAATTTTTTATATGGCAGTCGTGTAAGTCACAATATGATAATTTTTATTATTGTTGTATGTTAATCAAAATCAGAAGGCTTAATTTATATATATAGCCATATTCTAAGGACCTTAAAATTATTTTTTTATTATTGTTAATAAACATATATAATCAATTATTAAAATTATTCTAGTAACTTAATTCTCTTGGTCATATAACAGTAATAGAGCTTATGCTCACTAAGCTAGATTCGAGCATAACAGTCAGATATATAAATGGGGTTGTGTTTAGTGCTTAGGGGGACATCCTGTAAGATTGATATATCCTGGCTGGCACCTAAGATTATGTTTTTTAAAGCCCATGTCATATTAAAAATTAAGGTGCTTGTCTTATAGCTAAAGATGCCATTGGATGGCGCCGTTTTCACGCTAAAACTATAAAATATGAACATTCACGGGCTGTTGATTTTAATAATTTTTCTGTGCTTTTTTGTAATGCGAAAATAAAAACAAAACAAAATCGTCTTTTTTAAATATTATTTTTTATTAATGTATACAATTTAAATGATAATAATAAATGTAAAATAAAATCAACAAATTACAATTTGATTTGTGTTTTTTATATCGTATACTTTTTAAATTGTGTTACGGCTTTTTTTTATCAATTTTCTATCGGATATTTTTTTACTTGTGTTACAGCTTTTTTTTTAATCAATTTTCTATCGGATATTTTTTTACTTGTGTTACGACTTTTTTTGTTGTTGTTTAACTAAAAAATAATAATCATAATAAAAGTAAAAGTTGTTATGGTTAGATTTAGGGTTAGTGTTCTGTTTGTTTGTAATGCTAAAATAAAAAAATTCAAAATCGTAACCGTACTCGGACAGAAGAAAGAAAATCAAACTTTTTTAAACAACAACAAACACATACAAATGTCTTCTTTATTTATTAAACATGTTTATAATATTTGCTTTTTATTAAATTTACAAAAAAACCTGTATATTTGGACTTTTCTTACTGGATATTTTTTTCGTACCACTCTTTTTTACTTCAAAAATATACAGTACGTTACTCGACATGTTACCTAATTCAACTCAATAAAAACATAGATATTTAAAATTTTCCCAAATAAAAGTTCAATACAGTATGTTGTAAAAAGTCTTATATTTATTGTTTTAAAAAATCTGAACATTTCAATAGTTTAAAATAAAAAAAAATCCAATGAAAACAACATTTCAATACAATTCAAATACAAACTCTCTCATCAAGCCGTAATTATTTTATAAATTGTGCGAATTCGGAAAATGTATTTGCTGCTATGCGACATATATGCTGTACTGCGACACGACATAGCGGCCTGCATTCTGTAGCACAACAAAAAAGTTGTATTATAGAAAACGCGGGTTCGAACGTGTCGGCCGCAGAAACAGCATTTTTATGTGTTTTGGCGCGAAAACCGCGCCAAGGAGCGACATCTTTAGCTAAAAGATGAGTACCAAAATTAAGTTTATAATTGGCCAGAACACTAATGGTACTAATTGGCCAGAGTATTGATGATGATCAGTAATATCCCAGCATTGTTTTATTTTTATTATTATGTATTCTGATGGATGAACACTTAGTTGGTGCTTCCAAATTAATGGTTAAATAATTGCCCAAGCTGGCAAAGGCTAGCCCGGTCTACAATAGACCCATTTCAAATCCAGTCACCAGAATTAACTTGATTTATTTTATTATTGATCATCAATGATGATGATGGACAAGTATTACTTATACTTATTGATAATGCTGGTGGATTTATAGTTACTTATAGTTGCTAAGGAGTTAACTGGGTTAATCTCTCAGAGATCTCGTGCTCTCTTAGAATATATAATATTTCTTATTTTTTTAGGATATTAACATTATTTAATATCTTATTTTAATATCTCTCATCTCTTAAAATTTCATCCTTTAATATTAATTTATTTATACTTACTTTAATTACTCTTACTTTAATATCTTACTTTATATTATTATTTAAATTTCATTATATGAAATATTATGGTTACTTGGGATGGATGATGATGTTTTTTCATCACCCCAGGTTCACCTTCTTAATACCCCCATCCTATTTTAATATATATATATATATTAAGAACAAAGCTTCATAAACCTTAGAGATATTGATAACAGTTTTCTAAATTCTCCAAAATCTCACATTTGAGAGCTCTAAAATGTAAATGATTAAAATTTGGAATATTTAAATAGATAATTTAATTTTGTTTGTAAAACTTAAATTTTTAATTAAAATTCTAGCATTAAATGATGTTTTTTTCTTTTTTTTTCAAATTAACAATGGTGAATATTGAAATTTTATGGGGGAAAAATTCAAAATCACTATCCTCTTTGTTGATAGCTGAATAAGATGACAAAATTATTATTGATGCAAATAATTTCATGATCATTATCAAAAAGCTTCAATCCAGATTTAATTAAGAACACATAGAAAGAAAATGAAAATTTTATAAACAAAGTTGTAAGAAATTCGAAAGCCACCAAAGATCAAAGTAGAGTTATAATTCAGGATATTTATCCAGTCATGTGACAGTCAATATGCCCAGCAATATTCCATTGCTATCTCATAATAAAAAAAAGCAATCTTGCAATACTGCAGTGAAAGACATCTGGTAGAAATAGAGCGAAAAAAAAAAAAACAATTTTTCTAATGAGTTTAGATTTTGGGGGGCTAGCAGAAAAAAAGAAATGTAAAGGATGGTGTGAAATGCATAGGATGGGATTTTGACAGGTATGAAGGTGATAACTATAAGTTACATCAAAGCATCTTATATTATTAATTCTAGCAGTTTTTGAGATTCAGTACATAGGATTAAATGGTAGGAACTGTGATGTTTCATTTAATCATTACTAAGTAAATAAGCTCTGAAAATTTTTTAGGATCATATGGTTTGCAAAGCTTAGGAACTAGATTCATCAAATATTTCAATATTTGGCTGTTAAGTCAGCAGCCTGTGCTGCCTGTAATGATCGATTTAATCCTCGCACATCTTTTTATACCATCTTAATAGATATCGATGTACTTGTAAATCATCACAGTGTAAATAGCACTTAAAATAATACCACATGACTTATAAATAATTTATATTAAAATTATCTCTCTTTTTTTTTAGTTCATATTGGTTCTTGTCTACAGAGTAGCAACAGGGCAAACAAAAGAAGTTGAAGATACAAGGGAATATGATACAGAATTCATCAAAAAACAAGAAAATGGGTAAACTTAATTTTAGATTATATAATACTTAGGATGATTGTGAATCACATTTATTACATTGAATGCCATCATAGTGTTTGTTAACAAAATCTTTCATTGTAAAAGAGCTGAAGTTCAAACCAATAAGATAGAATTAATCAAATTGTAGTGAATGATGTGTCTTTGATAGTTACAAAGTTTATATTAGCTTTCTATTATATTGTCAGCTTTAATTGGTATTTTTGTTTGTGAGCAACAGTATAGTCTTTATATCTTATTTTATTTTAAATTTAATAATATATGTTTCAGGTATTAAGCCTTAGAAATGGACAAAATTTCTTATATGGGAATTTCAAAATAAAATAAAATTTTTAAATACATTGAAGTATTGAAATAATTTCAATTCAAGAAAATATATGAAAACAAGAGTAGCTTTTAAATTGTATACAATATATGACTCATTAAAAGAAATTTATTAATAATTATATACTGTTGTGATTGTAGTTTTTTTCTCTATTAGGTAATGTATATTGGAAGGTCTACAGAAATTTATTTTCTTGTGTGAAAATTAATTTTAAAATCAAATTAACGACACAATGAACTGCTAAAACTCCAAGATTTTATTTACCAACAAATAGCATTAGTGTTTTAGTATGAAACTCGATATTTCATGAACTTTGAACTAGGGTAAAGTATTTTGCCCTGTTTTTGTCATTTGAACCAAAATTAATATTGTAAAGGAGTTGTAATCATTTGGTTCAAGTTTTAGATATTAATCCTTTCAAATTCTTACATTTATATTCCCAATTCTTACTTAAATAATTGAATGAGCAGTTTCTTAACGGTCGTAGTATTTGAGCAGTTGAATTCTAATTCAGGAACTATTAGCTCTCCATTCAGTGTTTCTGTCACTGGCCAAATTGCACAGGAAAGAAAAAAAACATGCAAAATTTGTCAGATGTGCAACATTTATAGACATTATGGCAATTAAAACTAGTATTTATTCTGAATTAGCAACATTTTATAATGATAAAAAGACAATTAAAATTTCTTTAGATTACTAACAAAATAGTCTGACAATAATTTGCATATTTACATCTACACATCTGAGGGGAGACAATATATAGATATGTATTCATTAATTTAAATTTATTTACATGCACAAACATTTGATTCCAAACAAGTTTCATTTTAATAACTAACTCATTTTGTGTTAGACTTGAATATGTTTTAACACTTGGGAAGCAATGCAAAGTGGTATATCATAATATAGTATCACATGATTACATATGTAGGTCACTGATTAAAGCTTTTTTGGTTTGCCTTTTTTTGTGAAGTGTATTAAATGTTTACAAAATGTTTTATTAGATGGCAGCACTGCTTAAAGTTACTAAAGAATTTATTTTCAAATATTACAAGAAATAAGATATATATAAAATGGAAAATATATTACAGATTTGTAATTATGAGGCTATGAGAAAAGAGGGTAGATAAACTGGTCAAAGATAACAAAGTGGAGTTATGGAATATGGTTAAAAAAATAAATAACTTAATTATCTGAAAATAAAATTTTATATGAAAGATGTATAGAGTTTTTTATTAGTGAAGACAAAGTACAAGTGTTTTGGACACACACACACACACAAAAAAAAGGCTCAAAAATAACATAGAATTTAAATTTTAGATTTAGATTATACGAAGATGGGAAAGAAACTATAAAATGAAATGAAGGAGATGGTACATTACATAGGCATAGGAAAGACTGTAGAAATAATAGTAATGATAAAAGATGGAGATTTATTAGTAGTTTTTAGGCTTTTATAATGAAGATGAGGACTATAATAAAAGTTCATTAGAACTGGCAAAATAACTTTATTTAAAATAAAATGGGAGAAGGAAAATAAATATGTTGATCTTGTGATAATAGTTCATTGGAAGCAAATAATAGATATTTAACTTAATTAACAGAGTTGCTAAGTATATAGCTTCTGCATGCAGTAACTCCTTATTCTAAAGAGTAGCCATTAAAAAAAAAAATCGAATGATTTTATTGCTTAAGGATTCATAAAACGTTCTACTACTTGAAGTATCAGTATTGGAATCAATCCAAGGGCTTTATTCTTCAGAGTGGACTCTTTCCGATTATACTAATAGCCATTGTACACCTATAACAACTGATTATAATACTAATTTATTCTATTGCACGTCTTTGTAGACAGATATCTTTCTTAGGCAATTAATTTTAATATATATCTGATAGCATTTAAAAACGATATAAATTAAAACTGCTAAAAGACAGTTAACAGCAGAAGAAAAATATTATCTACATTTCTTTTTTTTAGATTTAGTCAAAAAAATGTAGTATTAGAAGCAAAGCAAAATGAATGAGATTCCCTTATGAATTTGAGAAATCCCGTGAGATAAAAATATTTTAGTTAAATAGGACATTGAGTATAAAATTAATTTTTTTAATGATATTGGCAGGTTGATTGCTTCTGTTGAGTATTCTTGCTTTATAAGATTTTCTTTCAGGATACCGCTTGATACTTACAGTATTTGGTCTTTAAATATCTCATCGCAGAGAAAATGTCTCTTTAGATCTATTTATAGATAAGCAGAAGGGAAAGAATAGTATTCACCAGGCTAGTAAACTACCACAATGATGAGGATTATGCATTTTTGTTTTGTTTTATCTCTCATGGTAATAATTAGACACTCATTTTCAACCAACAATTGAATGGATAGCCAAGTTGGCTATAGACTAACTATCTGAAAGAAAATCTCAAATCTGGAAATTCTTAATTAGTTTAAAAAAAAAAAAAAGTATATAGCTTTATTGCTTGAAAGTTTATAAGAAGTTTGAGCACCTGATCCGTGAGTGACAAAATTTGTCCTAGGACCTTCCGATCCCAAATCAGATGATCTATCAACTACACCAAACAGTGTAGGGTCTTCATTAGTTGAAATTTTTTTATCTGAGTTCGAACATTAGATTGACCACTATACTACAAATTTTTTTTTTTATGAGGAATATGCTCTTCACTATATATATATTGTTTTCATAAGTTATTAGAAGCCTATTCTTCACAAATAGAAACAAATAATAAATACTGAACATGTTAAATAAAAAATCAACTACCATCAGAAAAATTGAATTATTTTTTTTCTCATGTGTCATAGCATCAGCCGGGAAGCGAACCTGCTAACCCGGGTCATCTGCTTGTAAAGCAGCTGTCGCGGACCTCTCGACCACCAATGTGAAAAATAGCTACAAATTAAAAATTTCTAATGGCAAATGTATTCATCGATTAGAATTCCTTTCATGACTACCAATATAGAAATGAAAAGTTGAAAAATCGCTTGCTTACTAAAAAAACTGAATTTTTATTTCAAATACAATATAAAATGCAATTTACACTAATGGTCACATTGTATTGAATTTTTTTTTAAAAAAAAAAAGTTGTCTTCTTTCCATAAGTAGTATTGTTTATGTTCACTCTCTTTTACCTTTTATATGATCTCTCTGTCATTACTCAAAGCATAAAACAAGACAAAATTCTCTCCATACAGTAGTGCTACCTTATGCCAAACAGATTAATCAATGGATGCCTGAAGGCTTAGTGCATAAAATCCCTATCTAGTGCCTACTCATCCAATATCCCCAGACTAGTTTCTGGCTTGTGGCCTTCTTCAGTGAGGATCCTTGGATCTGATAGCCTTTGGCATCCATTGATTACTCTGTTCGGCACAGGATGGCTCTACTGTATGGAGAGAGTTTTGCTTTGTTTAATAACAATTATGTGCTAGTATAAGAGATGGTGATCATGTGATGTTTAGTGGTTTACTCAAAGCATAGTCAATTAGATTATAATTGAGATTACCAAATCCTACAGTTTGTGAACTGATTTTATATTCATTAGTTCCTTTGACAGTTAACTTGGATTCAAATCACTGGGTTGTTAAAAACACTTCTTTGTCTAACAGTTCTTCTCATTTGAATTTAAGAAAATTTAATAGAAATTCATCATCAGAATTTATAATTATTGATTGCAGCATTATCTGGAAATGACAGTCAACCATATATTTATTATAAAAAAATAACTTTGTATTTGTTCAACCTTGCTTTCACATATATTTTTTATTGGCAGTTATGTAAAAATCGGTAGTTGATTACAGTTTGATTAATCCAGATATCTTTGAAGAATAAATATTCTTTTTTTTTTTTTTTGGTTTTGGTTCAAGTGATTTCTGAATTAATAATTGAGTTGTAAGAAGTAAACTTATGCATTTTGTTAATTATGTCATGTATATACATATATATTACACTTTGATTTACAAGTGTAATATTTTTTGTGGTCGCAATTTCAAATGAATACATTAATGATTATTACTAATCGTTCATTAAACTAAAGATTATCCCTAATCCAGATATAAACTTTAGTCCTCTGTTACAATTTAATATATCTCTTTATTAAGTAAAATAAACATTATAGAATATTTCAACTTCATCTCTTTTTCTATGCGCAATAAACTTTTTAGATGTGCTTAAAATTTCCACTTCGCCACACATTCTAGACATCTGGGGAAAAAACCTACGATCTCCAACATAATTTTTAGTTTGATTATAATGACAACACTTGGTCATATTCAAAATGTACCCATATTAGACACTCATTTTCAAGCAATTATTTAGCGACTGAAACGAATAATTTTTAGTTTGTTTATTTCCATTTGTAATATAATATTACCAGTACATCATGATATACATAGCTAACCAATTTGAATCTAATTTCATATTTTAATTAATTTCTTCTAACCTTTTTTATATATATCCTTGAATGTATTCTTCAGTTTGGGTTATAAACACCTAAAGACTTGCCAAAAAGAATTAAAATAGGATCTTCGTGGCACAATTTATCATAGGATTATAGCTACTAGAATTATAGTTTGGAACTGGGATTGTGATACCGATCATTAAATTATGCTACCTAAACAAATTTTTTATTTAGAATTATTCATGAAAAATACTTTACTAAGATATATCTTCTTGAAAAAAAAAAAGGTAGACATCACCATATCTGCGATAAATAATTATTTACTTTCACAAGTCTCAACAAAACATTTCACAAGATCGATGGACGATAGCGGAGTTAACTCCGACCAGTAGCTAGATTTTTGTTTCTGGTAGCCAATCCTTATTTTTACTGTATTCTTCCATTGGCCATTTTTTATGCCATCATTCCACCTAACAGCTTGAAATTTTAAGCAGCTTAATATTTTTTTTTAAACTGCTATTATAGCTATAAAGTTAGAAAACTACAAAATTTAGTGAGCTCATTTTTAAGTTAGCTGTTGACATCCATGACGGTATACTGATATCTCCCAGTTTACATTGATTACTTATTAGTGATATTTCTTTTGTTTGTTGGTATACAGTATTTACACATGGATATATATATATATATATTCAAAATATAATCTATTCACAGAACAAGCAAGTCTGAAAATGTTGTTAAGATGATTCACAAGCCAGATTTCCAAAGAATCATTTAAATACACTTGCAAATAATCTTCACCTTTTCTTGTATCAATCTTTTATGTGACAAAATAGACCAGCATTAATGTAATAAAAGATGGATGTTATTTACAAATTTATTCAAATGATTCTTTTGGAATCTTGCTTGTGAATTATTTTAGTAACATTTTTGGTCTTTATTGTTTCATGAATAAGTTATAATATCATTGTTACATATAATTGCAAGTTTGTCAAAAATTATTAGTATTTAATATGCATATGTGCATACTTATATCTATTAAAATAGAACGATTTGATTATGTATTCACATCGTATACTATACTATATTATATTTTACATTATTTAAAATGAAATTATTATTTAGGCTTCAGATTTTAATCCTATTCAATTAAATATATTTGCAGAGATGTTTTAGTAATCAACAAAAAAGTCAACACCAGTCTATTTATTAAAGAAGATCAACAACCACGACTAAGAACCAAAGCTCATTCCTAGGTGAGTCAATCAAAATATATATTCACTCTGTGTATTTCGCTTTGACATTATGCTTTCATTCCGCTGTTTGTTGTTTTATTTTTTTCAGTATTCCCCAGAAACTCAAAAAATTATTTGAATATTATATTATAACCCCAAAATCTGAAGACGTTAAAATGTAATGGATGAACCTTTTCACCAATCAAAATGTTTCCTATGCTCTTATAATTTTAAAAATCTTAAAAGTACAGAAAGCCTTATTTTTAAATTTTCTGAAATTACAGCATTTATTAAATATTGTTACATTTGGAGCAGAAGTGAATCAATGTTATCAACTGATAGATCTGTTTTTTTTATTTTTTATTTATTTACATCATTTTCTGCAGATTCTTTCACTCCATCTTTTCTTTCAAAAGAACCCCCTCCTCCCACCACTTTATTTTATTTTTAAAATCAGTACATATTGAAATGTAGAAGAAATTTATACAGAAGTTACTGAAAACCCAAGCATACTCTGCATTTGAAACATGTCAATAAATTGAATGCTTATATATTATCCAAACTAAAGTATAGATGAGCTCATACTGTCCTTTTTTTTCATTTATTGACAAAGTTGTAGTTTTTATATAGCCTGCTGGCAGTAAGTTCTGCATAATTTTAAATGTATTTATGCAGGTGTTTGTAATTGTAGTAGTTAAGTATCTCCCCCCCCCCCTTTCTTAAACCAATTAATATTTCGTCTGCAATATACTTAAACACTCCTAATAAAACTAAATTGAATAATCATTATAAAAAGAAAGTTAAAAGAATACAGAGCGTAATAAATTGAATGCATATTAAATATAAAAACATTTAGAAAATTATAAGAAAATTTGATTTTAATTCTATCTCTAGAAATTCTTTTTTCATTATGTTAACATTAGTTTAGCACATATAAGCTCATTTTCATCCCACAAAAATATAATAATTTTAAAATTTATCAGTGATTATGAAAATTAGTTTAACATACTTATTCAGCAGTCTTATTATTTTTTTATGTGTCAAATGCGTTGACCAGGAAGCGAACCCGGACCAGCTGCTTGGAAGGCAGCTATGCTAACCACTAGGCCACCAACGACATGATCTATCCTATTTGCTAATCTTTCCTAGAATTATACATTGAGACTTCCTGAGGAATATCTAGTACAGGATTGTTATTCAAAGCTTTTTCTTTTTTTATTTTAATTTTTTTGTTTCTTTTTTAATTATTTTTTATTATATTTTTGAATGATTGTGTGTGAGAATGTTATTTATTATGTTTTTTTTGTATTCTTTTCAAATATTAATCAATATTATATCATTCAATATTTTATTGTTTCTTTATTACTCAATTAACATAATAACACTTCTCTTTTTTTTAACTTTCCAAGCAATTTTACATTACTTTTTCCTAATAGTTTCTGTTTGAACTGCAACATTCATCAAATTTTTTGGAAAGTCAGGTCAGTCAGGGCATGGTATTGGACATGCTGTAAAGTCTAATTTAGTATCTTCTGTTGTTGGAATTTTTTTTTTTTTTTGTATCAGTACAATGCTAATGGTGTTCAAACTCGCCTTCCACAGCAGTATTAGAATTCATTTTTATTGATGTCTGTGCTCCAATATTAAATTCAGAAAATTTCTAAAAAATCCAAATTTTTCTTCTTGGACTTTAGTGCACATGTTGGTACAAATATTTATGCTATAAATTCAATTGGTTTATTACTATTGAATTTATGCCCTACACCACATGGATTAACTACCACAAACACAGTTTATGCAGAAAAACCATTATAAAGAAGCATGGATGTGTTCATGCTCAAAATAATGGCATTTAATAGATTACTTATAGTTAGGAGGTTGGTTACAAGATGCAGGCACTTAGAAGCAATAGATTAGTATGCTCCAAGCTTAATAAATAGATATTATTCAATCCTATTCAGAAGAAAATTAGTGTTCATTCTTTAGAAGAATTGATTATACATATTAGATTTCAACAGCTATTAAACACTTAAAATTACTAATTTGGGTTTTAAGAACTGTCATATTACTGAAGTGTGACATTCTCTTAAGGAGTATGTTATGGCTACAATTAAATCTATTCTTTGATTCACTAAAAAGAAGTCATGACTGGTTTTCTGATAATGATCTTATTATTAGTTATTTGATCAAAAGGAAACATGACATTTTCTGCATGGCAGAATCATAGATTAAATATGGAACCTCATAATGAATATAAAGATCTGATGGCAGAAGTTCTGCGACAGACTTTCATGGATTCTGACCATTCTAGATCTTTTTTTTTTTGATGCATTAAAAACAGTATATGGATCTGAGAAATGGTATCACAATTCTATTAAATGCAGCAATAGCATTCTTTTATATAATGACAATGATATTTTGAACAGGTGAAAGGAACATTTTAATATTTTAAATCATGGCACAAGAATTGATAATTTTTAGTTAAATATCCAGTTTAATGAAGTCAAAATAGGTCTTTGCAATCTTAAACATGGAAAGGCTGTAGGTCCTGATGAATTACTTAGAGAAGTTTTAAAATACGATGGTGATATGGTAGCTTCAAAATATTAAGATTTTAAAAATATATGGACCCATGAAATTTGTGCCATTTGATCTTAATGATACTTTTATTGTTCCAATTTTTAAAAACAAAGCAAATAGATAAGATTGCATCATTACTTTCAAAAAATTTGTTGAGCAGTTGCTTCTATTTATAGATGAATGGGTGCAGAGACGCAATGTGATTTTAGAGATATAGACATGGATTTTGTTACCAGGTAAATACAAGAAAAGTGTTAAGAACAAATGAGCTTTTATTGATTCGGTCAAGGCATTTGATTTAATTAATAGGACCGATCTATGGCATTGTTTGAAGTTAGTTGGTTGTCTGTCAAAATTTATTCATTTTACAAATTTTACATTATGGAATGAGAGGACATATTATTACTAAAAATCAGATGTTTGAAGTAAAAAACAGTATTAAACAAGGATGTGTATTACATTGCTTTCAATTTTTGTAATAGTGGTCTTTGGAATTATTTATAAGCTTAATTAAACAGGGATCAACATATAATACATATTTGATGGTGATTTTTTTTAAATTTGAATCGATTAAAAGTGAAAACTAAGAACTTTTTCTCAGATTATGGATTTATGGCATGCTTATAATTTGCTATTTTTGCCAGTTCAGAAGATGATTTACAGAATATTCTTAATGTTTTGAATATATAAAGACTCTGGTTTATTAATTAATATTCAAAATACTAAAGTTCTTTATCAAAGAGTGGCTGAAGAAAAACCTACAGCAACTTTTAGCTTGAAAGGTTATCATCTAGAGAATATAAACCAATTTAAATACTTTGGTAGTTTTATAAGTAGAAAGATGGACTTAGATGTTGAGTTAATAAAGACTCCAATATACTGCTGGTGGTTTCTTCAAAGATAAAGTATTGCATCACAAGAAAAAAAACTCCTGCAATTAAGATAGTGTATGTAAAGTTGTTTATTTTATCTAATTTATTGTATGGAAGTGAATGATACTCTCGGTACAGGATAAAGGCTTTAGAAAGGTTTCTTCTAAGGATGCACCATAAAATTTCACAAATCTAATGGCAAGATCACATGAGGAGGAATATTCCTTGAACTTGCTGGATATGACACTATATAATCCATTATTGTAAAATCATACCTTCATTGAATTGGCTATGTAAAACTAATGAAGAATGCAAGAATTCTTATTATGGTGAACTTGAGCATGGTTTTAACTAAGAGAAATAGATCCCATCTACATTATGAGTATCTCATAAGACATTTTAAAGAAGTATGATGTTGATTATTTTTATTGAAAAATATGCCAGAGAATAAAATACATTGGAAATCTATAATCAGATATGGTTTTCAGAAAGAACAATTTTCTGCTGAAAAAATTAAAAGACGGCATCACCAACTATCAAACAGAAAAATGGACCAGAATGATTCTGTATGTGGATGTATTTGTGTTTTACAGATTGGTTTGTATGGTTGTTGTAAAAGTACTTTTCAGAACAGTTTTTTTTTTTAATTAAAGTTGAAATGGCCATACTAGTTTACATTCTACTGCTAAATGTGTTTGTGTGTATATATATATATATATGTAAATCTCATGCAAACGTATTCAGGATTTTTTAGTTTTATTGCATCGTAAGAAAATTCAGGGTAAATTGTTAAAATTTTCCAGTTGAGTTTTAAAAATATTATTTAGTATATAATTATAGTGTGTTTTTTTTTTTAAAAAAAAAAAAAAATTAAAAGTATTGAAATTATAAGATACAAAGATTCATTATTGAATGGAGTGAAACTCACTTCATCATGTTTTAGTAGTATGGCAAACAAAAATAATATATAAGGGAAAATCGTAGTATTAGGAAATCATTGGAAATTATCAGCAATCACAATTGTGTGATTATTATTTATAGAAATACTTGTGTTCAGTATATGGTAGTATATATCTAAAAGACTGCTTGATGAAATTGACATTTGTTTTGTACAAACTAAGTATGATCTTTCAAGAACAAAATATTTTCCTAGTCACTCAAGTGCTATATGATTACAAAAAAAAGGTTTTACTTTAGTTGGTGTTTGAAGCACCTCATCATGACTTGAGTTTTGCTGCCTTTTTTTAAATATTTTAAATAAAAATACATACTGTATCATAAAATGAACAAAAAATAGCAGTAGTAAAACACAATGAATCAGGATAATGGATGACAGTATGAGGCATGTGAAAAGCACAACTGCTTGCAATGAAGTAAAGCTCAAAGTGACTTATCTATTCATGATGAAGTGTGATTCTTTTATAAGATGTTAAATGCAGAAGGTTTATGGCAAATGTGTTATTAATGAATTTAATAGTAGTTATATCATCAATCATCATTTTTAATCATTATCAGTCCATTCACATTTAATCCAGTCCTGCTGCTCATAGTCTCTCTTCTCTTCATCATACCAATGAACTTTCTTTTTCATCCACCCATTTAACATGTGATATTTTTCTAAGTCTTCTATATTCTCTTAGAATTCAATTTAAGACTTCAGCTATCCATTTGTTATCATTTCTCCTAGCAACATGTCCAGACAAGCATTTCAGTCACTTCATTTATTTAGTTTTGTCAATGATACTTGTTTCTTTTATCACCCATGTATTTTATTTTCACTCTTCTTGTTATTCTCAACATATATCCATAATTTTTTGAGTGGCCTGAAGTCTCTGTATTGCTCTTCTGTTTAGTGTCCAAAATTTCATGCCAACAAATAAGAATCAGTAAAACACATTATTCATCACCTTTTTTTTTTAAACAGTTGTATTGCATTTTAATTTTAAGTTACTTCAAACAAAGCATTCCATACAAGTTTGATTTCTTCCACTATTTTTTCATCTGTATTAATAACCAGACCAAGATATCGCTAGCTGCTAACTTCTTTTAATTCATGATTGTCGGTCTTTATCGTCTTCCTTTGAGAAAATCCATTGAACATTACTTTAATCTTTTTAGTATACATTTTAAATCCTACTTTCTTATTTTCATCTGATAACTTTCTGAAGCACTGGAGTATTATTTGCGAGAACGGCCACAATTTTAAAACTATGATTTTGTCTCCTCAAGTGCATTTTGATCCTGATTAATTAATAGAATGTGACTTTTTTGTTCATTTATCTTTTCACTTATTATAATGCCTAGATTTTTTTTTTAATATTGGCAAATTCATAATTTTACAGTTTCATTATCTTAGACACGGTGCATCCTAGTGAAAAGATGTCAAGTTCTCTCTCAGAGCTACTTGCTTCACCATCCTGGATCAACATATTTCTTATAGTTCTGTCTGGGTCATGAGTTATAACATGAAATATAACTGTGTTTTATGACATCGACAGCATTCTCCTTATTATCACAAATTGCAAACTGCTGCTTCAAATGTTTCAGTAGCAGTTTTTTCCAATTTAAAACAAATTTAATGTCTGCAAATTGTTCCATCACTGTGTTAAGGCACAAAACACTCTACACCATTTTTGGGTCATAATTTGTGATCCAGATACTCTAATGCTTTAAAGTTTTTATAGTAAATAGTTAAATTATATTTCTGTGTAACACAGGGATTGATTCAAAAAATAACACTGCATACAGTTCAGAGAAAGAACCTGTCACCCTTTCACTGGGTCACACTCTAATTCTGTGCCGAAAAATGAGTAAGTAGGCACCCAGAAATCTTTAAAAAATTTGCCACTTAATGGTATTTAATATTTCACGGTGTCAATAGTTTTGGTAATTTTATAATGTTTATGTTAATATATAATTTTTTTTTACAGTACAGACTTTTTCATACCTACACTCCAACATGTAATATATAAGGGATTTGTACTCAGACTTTTACATGACTCTCAACTATCCCCACTATTTCATAATGTTGACACAATTGTGTGATCAAGTGTGTCAGCATATGAGATAGCGTGGATAGTTGAGGATCATGTGAAAGTCTGAGTTCAAACCCCCAATATTTATGTTAATGTTTTCAGTATATCAGAATATAATTACAAACTACTACAAATTTTTTTTTGTTTATTTGTTTTTACTAAAGATCATTGCAACTCAGATAATTAATTAAAATATTAAAAATGTATTTTAACCAAGTAATGAAGGAATTAGAGCCTCTTGCTAATTGCCCAAAAAAGTAAATACCTATATATATATATTAAAATGTTACGAAAAAGTAGTTTTGTGATTAATGAAATTAAAATTACTGGTCTGGTTGGCAGAGATTTAGTTAGTTAGTAGCTGGAATAACTGTTGGAGGTAAGGAAGCTTTTTGTGAAAATAAATATAAACGAGTAATGTTAGAAGAGTGAAGGATTCTGAATATTAGTGTGAAGAATATAATAAATGGCAGTCAGTGCATGTTAGGTTATTTTTGTTTTATTGTTAAAAACTAGATTTGATCAGGCCTCACTTAAGAACGCAGAAACTGCAATAAAGTGTCGGTATGAATAGTATTATAACTAAGACCTATCTTACATTAACTCATGAGATCAGGTTGTTATGTAGAAGAACTTATATTAATTCTTTTAATGAGTATAATAGATTATAAGCATCACATGATTACTCTGTTTGGCACAGGATGGCACTACTGTATGGAGAGTTTTGCCTTAGATTATAAGCATTTAATTAAGATGAAGTATTACATATATAAAGAGAAATTAGCAGTTACTAACAGATCGGTGTGATTTAATTATGAGAATCATGAATTTGAAAATATTAGGATGTTGCAAGTAAGGAGAATTAGTAGAATTCAAGAATGATTAAAGCTTTGTATCATAAGGATTATTACTGGTCAAATGTTTGAATTTAATTAAAATGTTTTCATCTCGCAATCAACAATAGGATTGTTTTCCTAGCAGAGCATAATTTCTCAATATCTGAGTTATCTGTAGATGAGATGGATAATAAAATCTCACTGCTTTTGAAACTATTAACAAAATCTGTTATATATTATTAAACTTTAAATACATAAAGAATGAACAGTTTAACAAATGAATATAAGTAATCATTTTTAATTAAAAAAACAACAACAGTCTAGTAACTTTAACATAATATAGAAGAGTATAGGCCTTTATGACTTTCTGTGTGACATGTTTAATTCATGGTTATGCTAGCATAATATCTCTTTATTAAAGTATTGTATTTCTTTCCGTTAAAACTTACTTGAATTTAAAAAAAAAAACATTTTATTATAAAATACAATTATTATATATATATTTTATCACTGCTTTAAAAAAATTGCCTGTTCAAATAGGATATGATAATGATAATATACAATATGTTAGTCATTAGGGAATGAATCTACGATAATTAGTTTCTTTATATGGGATATAAAACAGTTCATTATCTTATTTGGCTATTAAAATTTTTATTATAAAACATGGTATTGAAGAAACTGCCTCGATTTACCTTTTGTTGTCTATGTTTACTGCCTTTTGATGAAAGGATGTAACAAAATATGTAGAATTTTTATTTTCCATATATACATAATTAAGATTTCTGCATATGTGGTTAATATTTACATGGAGTAAAGGATCACATCCGTTACACATATGAGAAAGTAATCTTTAATATTGTGAAGCATAATTAACATTAATAAATTGATGTCATAGTCTTGAATAGAGAATAAAGGTAATCTTTTTAGGACATCTGAAGAAAGGCTTGGTATGCATGTAAAATATTTTGGACTGCTGTAAAAAGAAATAGTGATTATTTGGAAATGTCTTAACTAAATGAAGTTTTAAATTTGATATTGTTAGTATTTGTTCTTGCACTGCCTGGCACCAATATTATTGTAAATAAAATACTATTTTTATTTGTGTAATTATTACCGACAGTTTCCCCTACTAATTGTTATGCAAATGAGTTGTAAAAAGAACTCTCTTTCAAAAAAAGAAAGAGATATGAGAGTC
This sequence comes from Epiperipatus broadwayi, assembly GCA_028023455.1. Classification (NCBI taxonomy): domain Eukaryota; kingdom Metazoa; phylum Onychophora; class Udeonychophora; order Euonychophora; family Peripatidae; genus Epiperipatus; species Epiperipatus broadwayi. Next base: position 1,339,570 of record JAQFVV010000051.1, read on the forward strand.
TGCGCAGCAGTTGCAGTCTTAAGGAAAGAAGTTCTGTTGATTGTAAATGGCTTCTCTTGCATAGAGGAGAAAAATGTGCTTGGAATATATACTTTAAATTGACTGAATGAATTTGTGTTTAAAAGTCTTAGTGGGAATTATAACAAAGTATATTATTAACGAACTGTGATTAGAAACAATGAGTGAAGAAATGTAGTGGACTCATTCTGTTTGTTGCTATCCCCCTATTATTGCAGGAAAATAGTTATTAGTTTCCATTATATACATATATTATTACTGTTAATTTAGCTTAAGAATAAATTCACTCAAACATAAAAAAGTGTCTGTTTACTTCATTGTCAACATTATGCTATCATGGCTGGATGGAGACTCCCCATAAATACCGCACTTCTATATTATATATCTTTATGAGCTTAAAATTTTTAATCTAGATTTCCCAAAGTAATTTGCTTGAGAACTCTTGGAAGAATAATAGAGTTGTTTGAAATGCCTTCTTAGCAAATAATGTATTCTATGTTAGAGTCATATGGTATGTATTTTTCATAGTAAATAATACAATTCTAGTTATAATAAAGAAGATTAGTTGTTTCAATAAGTATCTAAAGCTTATAATTATCAAGTCTCCAAATTAAGCAGCCCATTTGCAATCTTCTACAAGTTTTGTGTAGATTGTTTCTGTCACATCTGGCCTTGCCTTCAAAAGTGGACTAATCCTTATCTGATTGGATTGAGCACTCGTGGCCATTATGAGTAAACATGTGGGTAATCAATGGGTAAACATGGCCAAAAGGTAACAACAAGTATGGCCAATGTTTAACATGTGTATAAAATCCTACCATTGGTTAGGCTCTCTGAATCTGATTGCTGCCAGTAATGTAAGGGATCTGGCAATAAATAGTCAGCCTTTTTGGTGGCAAGCCAGAGAACATCTGATTAACCTAAATGATAGTGTGAGCTCTTAAGAGAGAGAACATTTGTCTACCTGAACAACTGAACATACTCTCCATTGAAACCACTTCCAACAGTAGTGTTTCTACTATATTCACTACCAATATATCTATGCAGTGAGCCAAGTCTCGATAAGACTGGAAGCTGCTACGTACAGCAGACTCGAGACAAGCTGCCCAGTACAGCTGGAAGAATTAAGACTAAAACTCAAGAGTCAAGTTAATATATTCAGCGGGAAATGAGTCTTGTCATTCGGCATGACCAGCTCATTATTGACTAACTTATATGTCAAATTGTAGTTATTGATTGTATAATATATATGTATATTTGTTCTAATAAATTATACATATTGTAACGGTAAGAACTCGTATGCCTTGTTAACATGTTGCAAAATTCCACCACCATGTTCGAAGAGCAGCACAATAGACGAGTTCAAGTCCTACTGTACTGTGTTCGAACATAATCATTTCATTTCACAACAAAACCCACGTGACAACACGTCTACCATATCAATAGTAAATATTTTCTAGGCCCGGTGCTCAGGTAAACAAGAGACTAATTAAATTATTTAATAGTAAGGGCCACTGCTATATACTTAATACTAGTTTGATAATGAAATGAGACATCAAATTTTATTATTAAATCAAGCAGACATGCAAACATAGAAATAGATATATATAAATATTTAGTAATGATTAATTAATATACATGTAATTTATTACTCTACCAGGGTATCATATTCAATCATATCTCATGCCTCACGTTAAGTTGCGAATGTTACAAGATTACGCTACGAGGTCATAATGATGAGTGCATTTGTTAACCCGGCAATCATTCCTTACTTTCTTAATATTTATATGCACTAACAAATTATTAATAGATTAGCAGATGTGGAGGAGTGGAAATAGGTCGAGCATAGACATTCATAATCATTATTAAAGCGGCCTGGGATACTTTGGATGCTGCCGAGCTATAAAGAGATTCGGCTTTCTAAGAGGATGACCGCTGAGAAACGTTGGAGGCGAGAGGGATGGCCAAACATCGGGTTGGAGCCCTTAGGAGTGGTCATGAGTACGGCATCGGTATGAGATCGTAGCCTTTCCATCCCCATCACGTGACAAGGTTAGTTACCATTGGAGTCATTTCGTATGCTCTTTGATTATGGGAACTAAAACATTTAAAGTACCTCTATTTCGTTTCTGCGGTTTAAATTTAAGGCATCGATAAACAAGCACAGTTCACACATATAATGCAAACACATTTATCTACTCTATGCTTTTAAAATATAAAATCTACCTCCAATCCCCACATGACTAAGCAAACGATTTAATGTTTACTGCCCCCCCCCCTCTTTAAAATGAATGATCGCCAAGTAGCTAATACACTATATTAATAATTATAAGATCTTATCTTCATAATACATATTGAATTAAAATTATAATTCCCGAGCTGAGTATTTATTAAAAGATACGGGTTTACATGAATCTAAAGTCGCAAAAAGAGTGGCAACTCTTTTGCTAATAAAAAAATGGGAAGAAAATATCAGCTCGGAAATCAAGCAGGCATGAAATATAATATCTAACTAATAACACACAAAAATTTAGATACCCAAGTAGAAGAATAAGATAGATTGGTTTAATGAGAGTTATAAATATAATATTACTTTTACACAATTTACAAAATCGATATTAGAGTTTAGTGGAAAATTACACTATGTTGGGTTTAAGATATGAAAGATTAAAGGTACAGCAGAGAATAAAATTTAACTTTAGAGTTCAAAAGATAGTCTTTTAATCCTGGGTATCGTTTACCTTTGACTAGTGGAAGTGTGCACACTTGATGGGAGAGTCCAAGGTTCCTTGTTGAATAGCGTTTACATTTAGGAGAAATATGCAGGCAGCAGCAGTCTAAGTTCGAGTTTATTGCATTTTTATGGGATGCTCCGTATCTCCATAGCCACAGTCCAGAGAAGTGCAGCAGTCACCTACTCTTCGCACATTGCTAAATGAAATTAGGATCTGGGTAAGAAATAAACGGTAACAGCATACTTTTCAATTTAATAGCTCTGATCTTTTTTTAATAACCAGTTGTTGCTTTTATTTTCTTTTTCTTTATTTCTCGGATCCATCAAACAACTGTGTCATCCATTCAAGCGGTCTCTCTGGTCTGTGCTATATATCCCTTTAGGTCATGGATGCATTAGTGGCACATGTTGAAATTTCAATTTCAATCCGATCACCTTTTTAATTTACCTTACATGACGTAATTAGAAATGCTTTTAACAAACCTTTTATTTACAATTATAAGTTTAAGAATACTTTTTAGTTCTGTAATCTTTTCCCCCTCCCGCTATGATTTGCACTCTAATTAGCAGGGGAATATCTATTTTTAAAATACCTACACGTTTACAATTTAAAAGAAATTTTTTAGATTTATAATTTAAGTATTACATAAATCTGACCTAAATAATAATAAATATGTTTTCACTTAAAATAAAACTATTTTAGATTTTATTAAATCACACGACAAATCTAATAATCATTTGCAGTGCGTTATTTTAAAATAGACAACATTGGAGTGAGTGCATATATACGATGCTTTTAAATAACTGTACATACATGTTATAGTATTATGCACAAAGTCCAATATTCAAGGTCAGGACCTATGTAGACTAATAATAATGGGTGAGAGGTGGAGCGATGACAGAACTAAGGTGAAACTAAGATTTGAATACAAATTTTGCTGTTTCAATATTAAATAGTGAGTGTTCATATTTTTCATATCATTGTTGGTTTGAATCTCCAACATAACAGATTTGGTGCAGTCGAGAGGATAAGTGGGATTCGAAATGTATTATGGATTCACAAAATGAATACCAGCAGTGGTTACATAACTGAAAGGACTCTACACTGTAAATAGTTCAAACAACAGATGGTTATCAACATCATTGCCACCTAAACCGACTGAGACTGAACCACCCAGAAACCAAAGGCAGCAGTAAACAACCTGGGACAAGTACATCAAGTAAAAATGATCATCCCCAAACTGAAGGCAGCAGCAAATGGCAGGGACTAGTCCATCAAACAAGGATGATGAATAAGACAAAAACACCTATAAACCTGAGAAATCAACAAGGCAGACGATGTCGTCCAGCCTATCTCAAGGGCTAAATTTAGCCAGCGGGTGGGATGTCATACTGGCCTTGCCTTCAAAAGTGGTCTAGGATTGAGCACTCATGTCCATTAACCACTGTGTAAACATGTGGATAATCCATGTATAAACATGGCCAAAGGGTAACAACAAGTAGGCTCTCTAAATCTGAATACTGCCAGTAAGGTAAGGGAGTCTGGCAATAAATAGCCTTTTTGGAGGCAAGCCAGAGAATGTCTTTCTAACCTAAATGATAGCATGCGTTCTTAAGGGAGAGAATATTTATCTACCTGAATGACTAAATGTGCTCTCCATTGAAACCCAACAGGAAGGGATTTCTACCTTATTCACTACCAATACATCTATGCAGTGAGGCAAGTCCCAATAAGACTGGAAGCTGCTATGAATATGGTAGACTTGAGGCAAGCTGTTTAGTACAGCTGGAAGAGTCATTTGGCAAACTTGAGGTAAGCTGTCCAGTACAGCCAGAAGAGTTAAGACTAGAACTCACAAAGGAAGCTAATATATTCAGTTGGAAGTGAGTCTAGTCATTCGGCATGACCAGCTCATTATTGACTAACTTATATGTCAAATTGTAATTACTGATTGTATAATATGTATGTATATTTGTTCTAACAAATTATACATATTAAATAGTGAGTGTTCAGGTATTTTTAATATCACTGTTGGTTTGTCTGAAACTTGCAATTTAGAGCTAAACACAACAGTTTCCAAAATGAAAAAAAGATAAATCTTCATTATATTATTACTAACATTATTTTTAGTACGTTTGTTATTAATATTTCAGTTTTTAAATGTCTTATAATATAGTAAAAGTCAGTATTTAAAATAAAACAGTTGAATCTGCTTTATTAGACTATTGTTCCAAGACACTCTTTGTGCTAATATTTTTTAAATTGTTCCCAATTTAAGTAAGATTATAAATTTTATTACATATATGCAATATCTTAAACATTAAGCAGCAAGCAGTTAATACCCCCAGACTTCTGCTTTTATGTTTTGAATTTTTGGTAACAAGGTGATGAACATTTCAGGTCATTGGCCTATATAGTCTAATTGATATATATGCTATATAAATGTAATTCTTTGACTGTTTCTTTTGAAACAATCTATTACTAGAATTGTAAAAAGCTAAATATTGTTTTTAGCTTTTGTTTTTTCATTATTGATATATTTTTTCTCTCTTATTTTCTCAGTAACTGGTTTTCAGTGAATTTTTTTTTTATGCCTCATTTGAATTATTTTTTGATGGCATCTTGGATATAATATTTTTTAAAAAAAATAAAAAAAGCATTACATATTTAAAAATTAGCACATTCACCATATTTACCGTAATAATTTTATTAATAATAACGAAATATTGATATATTATTTTTGAAGATACCGTCTGCCAGTTGAAATTTTAGTCTTTATTAAAATCATGATTATTTATGATTGCTGAATATTTGATAGTAAGTTTTATTTAATTAATTAACTACATTTAACTTTCAAAGATAATTTGTTGAAGATCTCTAAAGTATTTTTATATTTACTATACATTCATTATTGGCTTCTAACTTCCAAGGAGCTACTTATGTTTTAAAGATGGTGGTCATTTTTTGCCATGTAAATAAATTGGCATTAACACCTGGTGGTGTTATTTACAACTTTGTTAAAAATTATTCTTTAAATCTTTGAAAGTTAATTAAATAAAACGTAAGTCAAATATTTAGCAATCATAAGTAATGGAGACTAAAATTTCACCACCAGTCTTATACCTAAGTTCCACTTGGGCTTTTTCCTAGACTCACTTCCTGATTAAATATAATTGCTGAAATATGTATGTGCGCATACGAAATGCTTCGTTGTTTAATACAAGATATGGTGGCCGAGTGGTCAGCACAAGCAGTTGTCCCGGGTTTTCGGGTTCGCTTCCCGGCCGATGCTTTGACACATAAAAAAAAAAAAAAAATGACTATTATGAATTGGAATTGAGTAATTTCAAGGTCCTTTCTGGGACTGGATTTTTTTTACCAGTGATAAAGGTATTTCAATGCAGTTTAAATATTTAGTTTTTATGTTAAATATTTAGTTTTTTTTCCCCTTGTATTATAGCATCGGGCGGGAAGCGAACCCGCTAACCCAGGACAACTGCTTGTAAGGCAGCTGTGCTGACTACTCGACCACCAACGCTTGACTAAATATTTAATTTTATGCTTTTTTTTTTTAAGAAAACATTATTTATGTGTGTTTTTTTATTAAAATGTTAATAGATTTATTTTTTTAAAATAGGTATAAGTGCACCCCCTTGAAGTTTCCAATGTTTGATAACACAATAATAATGCACGAGTCACTTTAATTTAAGACCAGAAGAATTATGGTAATTTTCTTTACAGTATGTGATTAGTTGACTACAGCGCTTTTTTTATGTATATGTAACTGGGCAATCGTGAACTGCTTGATCAAAAGATCTTTTATTTTTATTTTATATATATTAATTCAATTAAAAAAATATATATGTATAGATTACAATTTGATTTTTTTTATTTTTTTGCTATAGAATATTACCCATTATTTTATTTTACGAACGACCCACTAATTTTTTTTTTTTAATAAATGTAATTTGATTAATTTCACTTTTGTATTTCCGTGATTTGTATAATTATTTTTTAAAAAGTAATTGGTTTTCATTTTGATTTCCCCCCCCCTAAGGAATTCATTTTAATAATTATTTTTTTATATATTAAGAGCATTTGAATTGGCTGTGACAATATATCATCAAATTCAGTTGAGAACTAAGTCTTTTTTTTTAAATAAAATAATAAAAAAATCATGTAATAAACATATTAATCCCTGTATTGTGAATAGTTTAATTTTCAGTCTGGAATGAATTCAAACGTTAATCAAGAATTACAATAACTAATGATTCGTTTTTATATTTGTACTGGTTTTTACACTTAGACACCATGCATAATGTCTTGTTTAAATGTGAATATATATATATTATTGTATTTAACAAAAATTAAATTTTCTTAATTTTAAAAAAAAAAAAAATTGAAAACAGTCCGACTATATTTTTTTTAATTATTAATGTGTTTATAAACTTAAAAAATCAGTATAGCAGAATTATTTATAATGATGATTTTAGATAAACTTTGGATGTTCCAGATTGAAATACCAAGCCTTAAATATTTTTTTGTCAATATGTATGTATATATATATTGTAGTTACTACGGAAAATATTTTAATATCTATATATATATATATGTATAATGTCCATAATAATTTTGTTAGTATAGGAAATGTCTTCAAACAATTTGCAACAATTGACAACATAACTCAAATAATTTTATTTTATGTAGACTACTATAGAGCTCTTGTTATAATTCTTGTTAAAATGAAATCAGTTGGTGTAATGAGATGAAAAATGCCTTCTCTTTAAATGAAATCGGAAATCTTTTTGCATAAATCACATGCCCAGAAACCCTATCAGCCAAGTTAAATATTTGTTTTCTCTGAATCCATATATATATATATACTATTATAAAGCTATCTACTTCTTTCCCTTTTTCCAATCCACTATCACGAAATCGTTGTCCCAGTATTTTCAATACCTTGTCATTACAGTCCTTGTTTATTTCATAAAGATGCAAACAAAAATTTCAAAAAATCTTTTCCTCTACGCTTTTATGTATTTCCCATTCACCATATAATTTTCCTGGTTAGCATTTAACATCATACTCGCAAAAAAAAAAAAGCTTAATTCTTTCTATCTCATCTCTTACACATGTTTTGCCTTTTCTTGGTATTCAGATCTGTTTTTGCACTAGATAGCAATTAACTATATTAAACTTAATGATTTTTAGTGGCTTAGGGCTTCATGATATAATAAATACAAAACGTGCCATTAAATTTCAATCGGTGTCACATTTAGAACTGCCATTGCACTGAACTGCACAGGATTCCAAATAACAATGAGGCTTTATCAACAACCTTCCGTAGTTTATATATATTTTTATTCTCCATTATTGCCTCTTTTTTTTTTCTAACAAACTTTCTCTTTTTTTCATCCTTGTTATTATGTACTTGTGATATATTATCTACAGATCTCATTTCTTCTACAAGTATATAGAAATAAATGTTCTATCTTATTGTAAAAATCTTTCTTTCCTAACATATTTATTAATGTCTTCAAGTATAATCTACTTAAATGTCATTTTTACTAATCTATTTTCATTCCTCTATAGAAGTCTTTCAATCATTTTTAATTTCTTTTTTAAAAAGAAGCCCATCCAATTCCTCTTGAATAGACTCATTTGCTGTCCATTGATTGCCATGTTAAGAATATCTGCCCACTTCTATTTGCACTCTGTTTAATTTTCTGAGTTCCCCGGCCAATATAAAGTGCCTCATTTCCAAAGTGTTCTATATATTTCATATTTGTTATATAACCAGATTTTTAATCAACAGCATTTTTTTATTTCAACTAATCATATATATATTTTTTCAATTTGATAAAGTACTTAAACACCTACACTCTTTTACTTTTTTAAGTCAAGTATTCTTCATTTTCCATTTATTAGTTTTACCCTTCCATTAATTACAAAATTATTTTAGGTTTTCTTCAGTAAATTTCAATTTTCTTTATCACTGCATATTTGCATAATATCAGCTCTATTTTTTTTTTTAATATTATTTTTAAAAAATGCTATATCTTCAACCTACACACATATTACGTATTCTCCTAGTTTTTTTTTTTTGTGGGAATTATTGTAGTAGGAACCAGAATGCATATGTTTTTTGTGTGTGTTGCCCCCTAGCGGATAGTCTTAAAATTAAAAATATATACTTATATTGATAATTATTACAAACTGTTTTGAGAAAGCACCAAATTATTATATTGTATTACAAATTAGTTTTGGACCCCCTCCCCTATCATATATATATACATACATTGTCTAATTCTGGTTTAAATTATTCATCACATATCCTAAGTGATTTTTTTTCCTTTCTACTTTTTTTTTTTGTCAAAATGAATCCTTAATGGTGTTTTTTTTTTTTTCAATCTGCAAAATATTTGAAGTTATTCTTAGATGTCTAGTAATATTCCACATATACTTACTTGTCTCTGTTATTGTTATATGTTCCAAGAGATTATTTTTTAAAAAAATTAGGAACGTTAAATAAAGATGTCAGATTAAGTAAGATAATGTTTTTTTTTTAACAAAAATATTTAATTATAATGTCACATCTCTTGAGCTCATTTTAAAGTGATTTACTTTTGTGTCAACTTAAAAGCAGTTGTTATAATTATTATTTTTTGTCCTTTTTTTTTTTTTTCCAAAAAATGTTTTATTATACTTTTAAAAAAATGTGTCTCTTTGTATAATATAATCACAAACCAGGTTGTATATAATGTTATTTCTGGGCAGCATTTAATATTAAATATAAAATCTATGTCTTAAACTGTGATGTAATCTTGTTTCAAACTTAGTGTGATTTAGTGAGAGCTTTAAGTACTTCATTTGAAGAGTATTCACTGCCTTATTCTTGCCTATCCAGTTATTTTCTATATAAATGTTTTAAGAGTCGTATTTGGAGAGCAGATTTCCATGCGGATAAAGCATCGTTAAGTTTTAAGAGAAGATGTTGGCCAGTATAATTGTAATAAGTAAAAATCATGTCGGCAATTTAGTTTGAGAAATTTATTTTACTGATATTGGTCGAAACTAATACATTCCATTGACAATAAACGTGGTTCAATTATGGTTTTATAAAATTACCAAATAATGATAAGAATTGCATCGTATTTTGATGTAAAAATATAACAAGAGTTGACAATACTACCTTTATATTGATTTGATTTCTTCATTAACTTATATTTTGTCTATTTGTTACTCATGATTTTAGTTAAATTGATTAAATATCAATAGTATTATTTATTAGAATAAAATACTCTAAAAATTATTGACCATGGTATTTGTTTCAGGATAATTTGTGATTTGAACTAAGAGTATTTCATTTGTGCAAGATTTAAATACATGCACAAATTATCTTCACAAATTTGATATAAATAATTTAAATGTATTTTAAAATGTCTAAGTACCTGATTAAAAAATTAATATTAGGTATGTATTAGAAAATTTACAAACATACATTGTGATTACTACTTTGTTTATAATACCTAATCTGCATCGCAATTCTTGCCATCGATCATGCCACATGATTGGCAACTTTTGTTTCAGGGTATCAATGAAGCCACTGGAATACATGGACTTGCATAGCAGATTTTGTTTCATTAAACCTTTTAATACATTCTGCTTTCATTTATAGATTCATATGATACATAGAGGTAAAAAAAAAAAATCAAAATAATCTTGGTGACATGTCAAGCCATAAATGACAAATACTGGGATTCAATACTTTTCTTTCAGATCAGACTTGCCCTTTGAATTCAATTTTTATTTTGTTTCATAGTTATAAAGGCAACTTATGTACATGGCATGTTTATAATCATGTAATTATTCTTTAAAAAAAGTAAACTGGGGTTTTTCTTCTTCACATCTCCGCTGTTTTTCTACCTTCTTTCAGAAATATTTATTGTAAATTCACACAATCATCTTTAGTTTGATCTTTAAAAAAGTATATCTTTCTAGTCATTATTTTAGAGAAGGTTTTAAAATGTTAAACCCATATATTCTATATATTTTTCTAGTAATATATTTTTTTTAATAAAGTCTCTCTCCCTAAGATATATTATCTCTAAAAACATGGCCGTCCTAAAAATATTTAATCAATTTTTATATAAGAATAAAATAAAGCTGCCCAGCCATTGTACTATAATATTTGTATCTATATTTTGCAACTGCTTAAATGAGCCTTCTAACTTTTGATTTATATAGATATACACTCACATATAGAAAATATTTTTGTCAAATTACTTAGAAAATTCATTTTTAAGTGTTGTAAATTTATAATATTTTTATTAATAAAATATATATTTTTCTCATATTATCAATTTTGTGTACAACTTCTCTCTTTTATATGTTTGATAAAGTTTTAATATTTTCTGTAATAAAGTGACTGTGGATTATATTTATATACAGTATAAGTAATCTGAAATCTTAGATAAGACTTATGAATAACAGCTCCTGTAAAATTAGTATTGATTATTTTGATCATTGTAAAAATGCATATATAAATCACAAAGTTAAAAGAATGTAAATTTCAAAAAGCACATTTTTGCTGGTGTACAACGGTGTCTGATACAAGTTTAACACTATCACCAAGTATAATAAATTATATTTTAAAAATATTAACATATTGAAGTTGTGTGTATCTTTGTAAAATTGTTCATTAAATAAAATTATTAATGATTTTACAAAATCTTGTATTTTAATGATTGTAATAAAAAATGTGCCATAATAATCTATAAACTAACTTTTTATTAGTATTAAGATTTAAAGAAATGTTATGAAAATGTACATATATATATAAATTTGTGAAATTTCATTTATGTATAATGCTTAAACCACTAAACATCACATGATCACCATTCTTTATGTTTACACAAGCTCTTTACACAGAAGCAAAACTCTCCATACAGTAATGCCACAGTGCATGCCAGAGTAATCCTTTCTACATCCATCGATTACTCTTGCTTGCACTGAGGGGCACCACTATGTGGAGAGTTTGCCTCTATGTATAATGATTAATCACTATAAGCAAATGGAATGGTTCATATTAATCATTAACATTGTAACGTGATGGTCTTTGCTTAGAGAAATTGCATAATCGTAATTCTTTAAAGCATGCTTGTATAATCATCTATTGAGATGTTTTACCTTTTTTTATATATATAGGAGTCATATATTTTCAAATATTGATTTTTTTAATTTAAAAAAAAAATTCTGAAGAAATCGATATAATCAAATAGTGGTAAGATCAAAGTATTTTAGTTCTGCCTCCATATTTTGATGAACTTAGTCCTTTGAAATCTGTTTCAAGATCATTTGTAAGATTACTTACTAAAAATTTAATTTTTTTGGTGAAGTTTATTAAGGTTCATGATTATTTTTACATTATAATTGTGTAATAATTCATTTTTAAAAATCAAAAGTATATATGATTTCATTTTTATTTTATATGTATATGTTTTATTTTTAAAAATAGGATGTAATAACTTCTAGTACAATGTTATTAAACAAAACAATGGCATTTTGATCACCGCATCTTATGAAACTGATGGCTACTAACACTGTCTTAAGATCTTTTTTGAAATATTTTAAAAATTATAAAGTAGTTTTAATATTTTAAAGCAGAATTTGATAGATTTTACAGAGATTAACATTTATTCATTCGTGTTTAAAGAATAAATTTTAATCAGAAAAGATTGTTCATTTTCTGAAGTCATTTCTGCTCCTGGTGACCGTTCGTTCAATGACAGAAATGTTCTTTGTCCCCATTACAAACTCATTTGTTCATATGATTTTTTAGAATTTTTTTCATTTTAAACGTATGCCAAGAATAATGGTTCATTACTAAAATCAATAGTTGAAAGCTTACAAGAAGTATCATCATGAAGAACCCAAAGCAGAAGAATTAAATGTAAATGAACATTATTTAAGTTATTAGGCAGAAAGATAATAAAGCCTTTGCCCTGAATTCAAATTTCCACTTGAATATTTTTATTCAGCTAATTATAATGTTTGATTGGAATAATAAGCTGCTGCCATTACAGCAGAAGCTAATGTTAAGCTTTCAAAAGGAAACTGGATGATTGCTTTTTACTCTGATAGTCTTGGTTCATAATTGAAATAAAATCCTTGTTTTTACTTCACCTTCGATTGGTAAGTTTTAAATTGTGCTTTATGCAAAAAAGTGAAGCTTAGTATTATTAGAAAAGGAATTATCCGGCTTACTGCTTTCAGGTCTCCATATTCATAGCCTATATTGGAGTGCCGGCTTACATTAAGATTTTAGGTGAAGCTTGGCAGTAATTTATGCAAAATTTATTCAAAGTTTTCTTTCATATAGACCACTTTCTGAAGATTGCAATGCATGATTCTTTTCGTTTTATTGCATAGTTGTCAGTTGCAATAAAGCACGCCTTTATTTTTCATTTCACATCATTATGCTTAGTGCACAGTGCCCTTGCCAGAGTAGGTTCGAACACATGACCTGTTGTTTTTTGGTGCTCAAAGAATATGGATTTGTTTTCAGTATTGTTTAGAGCTCTCCTGTATAAATAGTTATGTTGAGGTGTTCTGGTGGTGATGTTAGCATGGGTCTCTCCACCATTGACTTTCTCCAACTTTTTAATAAGCCGGTCAATGTAAATTGGAAATTATATCTTTAAAGATTATTATGAATTTCTTAGAACAATGAGAATAGAAAACTTCTGTTCACCAAATAGTTTTTAAACAGTTACTATAAGATAAGGCAAACAATTGAGCATTAAGAGAATATATTTTCTATTGACTATAATAAATATATCTTGAAAATCTATTTGTGCAGTGTCAACAAATTTCTTCTTTCCTATACTGATAGTAGCCTTTTGTATTAGGTGAACATTCATGCATGAGGTTTCAACCCTAGAATCCATGATGTGCAGAGGAATAGCTCTATGTAAAATTCTTGACAAAATGTTAGTATCATGTTCAAGCATGAGAAATCGTTTTTAAGCAGTAGGCCTCAAGATATTGCTTATCATACATTGGGCCACAAAATTTTAAGGTATATGAAATGTTATTCTTCTCTCTTTTTTTGAGAAATTAATAGCAGTCACTTACAAGTAAATATGGCCATTCCAAAAAAAAAGGTAAAAATAATAAAGATTAATTTCACTATGATTATATAAACTCTTCTAATATCTGATTAGAGAACAATATTGATGGATAAGTAGCCATCATGATTTATTGATATGTTTGTTTTTGGTGGACCTCATTTTCCAAAGCAAGGAACTTTAATAGAATATGTAGATAGTTATAAGTTTGTTTTTTGGAAGGTCAGACCAAACAGTGAATGTTGGAATTGCTGTAAAGTCTAATTTAATATTTTCTATTAGAATTCCTTTATGTATCAATGAAAGGCTGATAGTGTTTTATCAATATCATTTTTATATGCATCTATACATTTAATTTTTTTTAAGATTTCATTTTAATAAATCAAATTTCTAAAATGTACACAAACACACACAGTTTAAGCTTTTAGTGCACATATACATAGATCATACTTACAATATTATTTACATTTGTTATAAACAAGTTAATGTGAATAAAAGAAATAGGAAGTCAAGGTCTTCAGAAAAGATTAATCTTATAGCATTGGTCATGAGATTTCTTGGCATAGAATTTAATATTTTCATCGAGAAACAATCAATTTATTATATCTGTATAAAGTTGGTTGAAGTATCATATTTAATCAAATGCTTTGTATATGATAGAATTGTATCAGTTTATTTTTCTATGTATCAAATTTTGTTTAGAGTTGCTGTATAATATTAGTATCATTAAATAGGCCTGAAATCTCTTCATTGAAATTTATTGATAATTTTATATATATTATTGGTACTATCAGTGATATTCATTAGGCTTTGAAGGTTATCTAGTCAGGAGAATAAACTTTAAATAAGTTTGAACTGGGTCTTCCGATCTGGTAACTGTTGACACGCAAAAGACAACAATGACAATTTAATATCAATTTAAAATTTATCCAGACAAAAATGGTAGCTATTAGTTTAGATAGTTTTATTATAATAAGAGCATTATGAGTTTCATCTCTGGGGAGATGAAGATTGCAGAGTATGTATATTTTTGACAGTTATTAGTCATGAATACTATAGCTGCTACCATAGCATAATTATGCTTTTAGAAATCTGATATATGAAGATATTTGTTTATTAATGTAAGAAGAAATGGAAGAAAAAAATTATTACTGAAAGACTATTTGCATTAGTAAACGTATAAACATCTAATAAATGAAATAAGAGATTTTAGATCAAGAAGAATAAATTGCTATTTAAATTATATGGGAAGGCATTGTAACTGCAATTATTTATTAAGGTGTCTCAAATCTTGAGGAAAATATGAGTGAGTGTATTTCTGTTAGGTAATACAATTACTTTTCAGTTTTTTGAATATTTTTAATATCCAGACAACTGTTGATGAGGTTCACCTCTTGGTCATATTTAGCATCTGATAAAATCTTTTTTGAGATCTCATGTCTGAAAAAATAGATCATACCATTTATAACTTTCTTAAACACTATCAATACTACTATTTCAGTAGTATTGATAAAGTGTTTAAGAAAGTTGTAAATGATATATTAAAGTAGAAATCAATACCTAGGAAAAGGAGGAAGGGGAAGAAAATTATATAACTTCCATAAGAAATGAAAAAATAGATCCATAAGATTGCAATTTTTTCTACTGTATGCTACTCATGGACTTATGAAGCAATCTAGAATAGTGAATGTAACTTGAGTTTACTATAGAGTATAATACTCTACAAAGACTTAAAATTACTATTAAACACAATTTTAAATAATCAACAGATTTGAATAATTCAATATTAACATTTGAAAGGAACATAAGAATGGATAAAAAATTTATGGATTGCAGCAGAATCCAAACTTGATATAAAATATATATGGTTGAATAAACAAAATCATTTAGTATATTTAGCAGGAGCAATATATTAGAGATGCCTTGAAAACATGAAGAGATTGTAAAATAAGAGATTGAATGAGCAGAGACTTAAAATTGATCAAACAGTTCAATTTTAACACAAGCTAGTTGTAATTATATTTGCAGCAGATGTATGGGAAGGTTCCAAGTGCTGTATTTTACAATGCAATTTATTTATATGTCGTTATATAACTAATGATCAAGTAACTTATTATACAGAGTAGAGGCAATTATCAGATTTCAGTGTCAATCACAGTGCCCAAAAATAGATAATCCTGAATCAATATGATATAGAAATATCTTTATGGTCAACAGAAAAGGTAGAACTTGATGTACGTTTAATTAGTTCAGATAAATTTGATATAACCTCTAGATTTGAAATGGCATTACTTTGGAGACAACATTTATTGATAATTGGCTTCAGCTTATAAAGGGCTATCTACAGTATGGGCTGATTGTAACTTGGAAATAAGGCAGTATTTATGTCACCAAGTAAGAAAATTTTTGGTGAGGTACTGAACACAAATGCTATGAAGTACACATTTAAAACATTCCAAACAATTACCAGAGGTAGTTTGGAGATATTTTGAAAATAAGTGGTAGTGATACCTATTGGTTAATTTAAAATGATAGTGGAACAATTCTTGTAGCGATTATCTTATTAAATTAATGCAGGTAGGCTGAGGTGCAATTGGTCAAGTAAGTGAAATGCATGGTCTGAAAAACAGTATAAGAGATATTAAATGTTAGATCAGGGGTTGGCAAGCTTTTAGTGGTATCATGCCGAACCTATGTTATTCTGTATGCCATCATGATTCTACCAGTCTTATATATAGTAGAAAAATTGGTCCACTTATAATGGACATCAAAATTATGTATTGCCTACTTTTGAAGCCCATTATAACCAGATCTTATATTATTGGTCATTCAATATTTTAAAATACGTAGGGTCATATGTGAAAAGTTTTGTTAAATTATATTGCATTCAAAAGACATGCTCAAAATTTTTTTGGGCACAGAGTCTATCTCATTGGCACTTAAAAAAAAATGTGTATTGTTTACATAATTGTCGATTACTGTACAGTAATTCAGAGTAGGCAAAGTGCATTTAGCTTTCAATGGTTTAATTTAAAAAGCTGATTAATGAACTCTAACAAACAAACGTTTCAAAGAAACTAATTTTTATGATATAAAAAATTAACTCAAAATTGGAAGTTTTTCATAAATCCTTTACTTTAAAACTGGACATTTTAATTTTTTCTCAATGAGAAATATGTTTTAATTACACAGTAGACATTTAAAAAGAAACCATTTTTAACTTCGAGATCTGAACGAGATTATCAAGTCTTGCGTATTTGCAGACTTCGTTCTTGCATTAACCCAACTTTCACTAATTATAAACTTTGTGTTTCAAGTAATCACACCAAAACTTAAAAGATATATAATTATGATTAGAAGTTTTTCAAATGAATTAATTGATATAATATTCTGTCTGAATATTAATTTTATTCTAAATATGCAGTTGCATATAAAAATATCAAAAATCAATAGACTTTCAAAAAAAATTCCAGGCAAAATTAATCCTCCCTGCAGAAAAATATTTTTATCCCATTTAGCTCATCTTTATTGAAAATAATAAAGATCTAATGTACATTTATTGTACAAAATAATAAGTAAATTAAATTGAATCATGGTTTCCATTTGCATGTGAGTCGCATATGCAAAACGTGTGTGCCCTGTAATTAAAATATATTTTATTATTTCAGTTTAATCAGTGCCAGTGTTAATCATTCTATGTGCCACACTTGGCACATGTGTCATAGATTGCCAACCCCTATGCTAGATTATCATTAGATGACAAAAAATTGGTATGAATTTGTAAAAAACAAAGGCCACCTCAGATGCACATAAAATTTTAAGCTGGTCAATATTCAGAATACTCAAAATATTTTTAGCTGTAGGAAAAAACTCATTGAGTAGATAAAAAGATTAAAACACATGGTTGATTTATTTCACATTCAAAGGTTCTCACTGATGAATGCCTTAAGCTAGAAAGAAGTCTGGGATAGTGGATAGGACAAACACTGGATAGGAATTTGCTAAGCATTACTGTCTAGCATGAGTACTAAAGCTTTTACTAGGTGGCAATTATAATGAGAAAAAAGGGATTAATATATGCATTATATTCAAATTCCCATAATAATTTTATACTCATTTCAACTGCAATGGGTATGGCAAAATACTTATTTATAAGGTCAATGATTTTTAGTCCTGACATACATATTAAAATGGATATTTTTCTCTTAATGTCTTTAATTCCATTTAATAAAAAAAATTTCCAACTGTGTGGCATACCATGGCCATGTGCATTACTAATGTCAAATTCTGTTATTACTGACAGACCTAGCAACATTTTGTCTATCCCTAAAGTTGTTAACGTTTTAAACTTATTCACAGATTCAAGATGATGACTGCACCAACTTGTGTATTCAATTGCAGGCACCCAGAATACCAACAAATCAATAAATGAAATTTAGTTAAGTACTGGAATAACACTTAATAGTGAAAAGTTAATGATACACCACAACACTATGTAATTCACTTATGGTTCAATTGCCAAGATGCATGTAACAACTAGCTGTTTCCTGGATGATTTCCATTGGTCTGTTTCCAAAACACTTTGGCTCGACTTTTCAAACTAATGGAGTTCCTTGGCTTCATTCAACTGCTGCTCACAATCATGCTGGCTCCACATTAAAGCATTGCCCATCTCTTTCAGCTACTGTCCATTAAAATCTCTCACCAACAGTTTATTTAGTAAATACATTGAAATCAGAACACCACACTTTACTGTAAATGCTATTCATGCAATTTGCCAGCAATCCAGGGTTCATGCTTGATTGTTATCTGTCTTGTTTTCCTCTTGGTGTTTTTAATTAGTGTTTCATTTCTATTGTATCAAGAAATATTTGTAATTAGCAAATATTTCTTGGCATTTATCGAATGCAATTTTCTTATCACAAATTATGTAAATATTTTCTATTATCAGTTAGCAATCTAAATAAATATATTCCTCTAATATATTTTCCTTTCTTTTTCTGGAGTACCAAATGACTTATTATTGAATTGCAATGTGCATATTTTTTACAAACACGACAATAAAATAATGGCAATATTTATACATACATAATTTGCCAATAATTCATAGCACAGAAGCAAAGACTTAATAAATCGATAGAATAAACTGCTCTCTTTCCCCAGTTATGAATAAATGACACTGCTAATAAAAAGATCAAGAATAAAATGGATTCATTCTGTTTTTAATCCTTTGTCAACAAAGTGTTATTTATTCATTGACTAAAGGAAAGTCACATGACTGAAACTGGTTGAGATTTTATTCATTTATTAAGATTTGTTTGTTCTTATTGTGAATTACATTTGGAAATCAGTTATTTGCAAGTTATGGTTTATCTAAAGTACTGAATAGGAGTTTGTTTGAAAGGTTTTAAAATTATTATTTATTAATCTACCTTTAAGAAGTTTTATCTTTGTCATTAAATGGAGTTTATTTACAACTGTCAGGCAAATTAAAATCTGTCTGTTACAGTCATGTGACTTCACTCTGTCTATTTATACAGCTTAGATTAAGGTAAAGGTGGAATCCATCTTTCATCTCTAGAGATTGTCTTGACAATAGATTGTAGATATTCTATTGGTTCATTAATTTTTGGATATTTTATGCATAAATCCCCTTCATCAGAATTCCTCTTCCATATATCATTCAATTTTACCTTTTTTATATATATTAGTGATGATATGAACCGAATTAAATTATATAAATCTTCAATCCATCATTTTTGTTCTATTTTTTTTTTTTAAAAAAAAAAAAAAAGAGCTTTTAAAATAAATACAAAAAAGTAATTTATATATAGAATATGGACTATTAATCGCTTTTAAATTGCCTAATCTATAGTATGTATATATATGTAATATGTTTTATACATTTAATATAAACTACATAATCATATACGTCACCAATAAAGATTATGTTTATATATATATTGCTTACAATAACTCCCTTCATATACACTTTAATGCAAATTTTTTTTTAATGATTTCTTTATTTTTCCTACAGTTTCGACTGTCCTGCAGTCTTCATCAGAGCAATCTTAATCTCCTTTACCTTTTAAAATAACTGAAATGCAAAGAAAGTAAAATGAGAAAAATAAGAATATACTTCTAAAAAGATTATATTAAAAGATAATACAAGAATGTCAGTTTGAAGATTATTTAATTAATAATTATGGATACATTGAATTAATGGAGTAAACCATTCTTGTTAACAAAGGATCAAGAACAGAATAGATCCATTTTATTCTTGATCTTTTTATCAACAGTATTATTTATTAATAACTGGGAAAATTAGAGCAGTTTATTCCATTAGTTACATATACATCAAATTATGTTAATTTAATGCTTATATATGTATATATTAATAAGGGGTTTGTAAATAGTGGAATTTGAAATCAGGATTTTTCAGTCTATCTCAAGCATCTGACACATGAAAAAAAACCATGATCCCCAATATACATATTTCATGCAGAATCAGTATTTATCAATTGGGCAAGACCTTAATCTGCATATATATACAATCAGTGCTCAGTTTATATTAAGGTAGCAATTTTTCAAACTTTAAGGGACAGGCTTCAATTTTCTCACCTTTCTAACAAGGACTTTGAGCATTTCCATTGTCAGAGTGAGAAGATTGAAGCCTGTCCATTAAAGTTTGAAGAATTGCTATCTTAATATAAACCGAGCACTATGTGTGGGAGATTATGATCTGGCCCAACTGTTGCACAAATACTTAAATTTGGGATCAAGTATCTTTTCCACATGTGTGTCAGTTACTTGAGATAGAGTGGAGGATGAATAGACAAAATCCTGAGTTCAAATCCCGCTTTAAATACATAAACATTCAGGATAAGCAAATTACATACTGCCTAAATACTGTTTATTAATAATTAGAATAAAAATATTATAAGTTACACTTTTAAAACTGATTATTTTATTTAATCATAAAGTATATTTCTTTAATAACTAAATGGACATGTAAAGTGAATACTTTAAATCCAGGATAGCAAGAATTCAGAAACTTTTATTTTCTGGACAAAATTATGAAAATGAGCCTAATTTTTTCATATCTCTTAATCTTCATTATTTTAACATGAGTTATGCATTTGACAAAATATTGTATCATAAATAAATTATTGGTATATTTGAAAATAAAATAAAACTAAAATAAAATAAGACTAATTGTCATGGGTTTAAATGGTGGTGGAAAAAAACTGAATAAACGAACTTATTGAAGAATAGCTTTTAACTCTTTTTTTCAAAGTTTTTGTTATGTTGAACTGCTAATTGAAAGAGGGAGAAAACATTGGATAAACTGATTCCTTAAAGAATAACAGTTTGTTGATCTGTAGAAAAGATTAAGTTGAATTGCAAAGTGTGGGTGAAAATGGAATAATCTGGGAGAAAGGAGGAAGTATTCATCAGTACATAAATTGTTTTATTATGATATGTAAAACTGTTTAATGTATTATTATGGTGTAGTAATCACATGATCACCATTTCTTATGCTAGAACATAACTTATTAAAACAGGCAAAACTCCATACAGTAGTGCCACTCAATGCCTACCAGCCCATATGACTATATAAGCTATTGAGCTTAGATTAAAAATATTGTTTTCAATTTTATTCTCATAGTTATATAGTTAAGTAGAGATAAAAGGTGGCTGCTGGATGGTTGCACTAGATCCTAAGATCTATGTGCAGTGCTCTCAGATCCAAAACTCCTCATTGACGAAGGCCACAAGCCAAAAACTAATCTGGGGATATTGGATGAGTATGCACTAGATGGGGATTTTATGCACAAGCCTTTTGGCATCCATTGATTACTCTGAGTGGCACTACTGTATGGAGAGTTTTTCCTGTTTTAATGGTGCAGTAATGTTATTACCTAACTACATTTAATAAAGCAGAGGGAAATGTTTGTCATATTAATTATTATTATATGAAGATTTTATATATGTTATTGTATGAAGATTTTTATACAATATTCCTAATAATGTGGTGTTTAGTTTAGTAGTGGTAGTATGATGGATTCTGGAATGTGGAGTCCTGGGATCGATTCCAGTCTTCAAGCATCTTATGAACTCTTGAGCACTAAAGCTATTTGAATATTTTATTTGATTAATGAAATTTTTAAAATACATATATAAAAGCGAGACTTCATGGATTCCACATTACCTGTATTAAATAAAATATATTATTTGTGATATCAGAATATTCTCATGACTGTAGTCTTAGATTCAATATCTAATGTTTTATGATTGAATTATGAATCAGTTTGTTTATCAGGTATTGTTTTTTCTACTAAACTTATACATCATTATGTGTTATGCATCCCGATTAACTCAGAAACTTTTTTATCTGTAATTTCACTTTGTATAGTACTTATGCTTCTACATTCTCCAATTTTGTTAATCATTTCATTATTAATTCAAAACTTTTTGTTCTTTTAAAATGTCCTACAAATTTTATTACGTTTCATTAAATTTTTCATAACTATTTTCACCTTGTGCATGAATTTATATTATCAAATTATCTTCACTTATTTTCTAATCCAACAATATGTGGGAAAAAATTTATTGATTTAGAACTTCTTATACTCTTAAAATTTAGCTTCAACTCTGCTAAAATTACTAAACTTATTTGGTCAAAACAATGGAGTCAATTAATCATGTCTGATCTATGGCACTATTTGGAATGACTATTCATTGAATTTTATTCAATGACAAAACATTCCTATGTGATCGAATGAGAGGTTATTATCACTGGTGGAAAATTTGAATCATTTGGTATACAAACATGTTAAATAAGGATATCTATTAGCTCAACTTTAATAAGCTTTGTTTTGTCTTGTTTCAACTGTTCTAGATAATCTTCATCAGTAAAACAATTCAACTTACTTATTAATTACATTATCTTTAGGTAAAAAAATTAAATCCAAATATCCTTTGCTGAAATATGAATAAATTACATGCAAATACAACAAGCCAAATAGATTAAAGGACCAGCCTATAATATATTTGAACAAAATTTATGTTTTACAAATTGCTTTGTATAGTTACTGTAAAACTAATCTAATATTTGGCATTTCAGTAGTATACCTGCTGTGATGAAACGACCTCAACTCTAAATCAGTATGGCTGTGATATTTCACAGCAGATCAAATTCTAATGTACCTAATATTTTTATTTCTTTTTTGTCTTAATATCTTTCTTTTGAAGTTAGAATTAGTAGGACTCATATATGAGTGATTTCTAAGATAACAATGTAAAAATTTAAAAAAAAAACTATTGAAGAAAAAAAATAAGTTGTTCAACATCAAAGTGAGCATTAAAAATGTTTTATACTGTATTGCTATGTTGGAATGGGAATAAAACCAGTGAATATGCTGTCACACATTTTAATTAAACAAAAAAAGGGCAGGGACGATGGTAATTGATATAGTAAATTACTTATGTAAATCTAACAAATTTAAATTGTTCAAGTTAATATGAAAAAGTAAAAATCGAACTAATATAAGAAAGTTTTAAATGCACTGAGCCAGCTTTCAGCAGATAGCTGTCAGAATTACAGTGCTGAATATAAATGCACAGTTGGGAATATGCCTTTATATTGACAAGGTCTAATATGTAAATTAGACTGTGTAAATTAAGTGATTAGATATTCCATTTTTTCAATAATAGGACACAAATCTTTTTTATTAATGGAATGAGGATACCTTGTGATAGCCCAGTCCTCTTTATACTTTCTTTTCCTATCATTCCTCTCTGCACATATTTCTTATATTAGAGGGTGGAAGAGTGTGGCCTATAATAGTAAGTTCATGATTGAAAAAGATTGACCTGTATGTGCAGAGAGAGAGATGATAGGAAAACAAAATATAAAGAAGTTTGGGCTATCGCAAGGGATTCTCAATCCATCAATAAAAAAGATTCATGTGTTCCATTATTGAAAAAATGGAACATCTAATTGCTTAATTTACATACATTGCCTAATTTACATGTTGTACCACATTAATATAAAGATATATTCATAACAGCACATTATTAGTATACTGTATTTCAAAAAAATTGATTTTCACTGCAAAAGGTACAGCTAACCATTCAATATTGGTCAGGTAATGGATATCTATTTTTAACTAGAAGATAAGACAAAAATAGAAAACTGCAAAAAATTTTCATTATCCCTTAATTGGTAATCCTCTTGAATAATGCTTTCATTTTAACTATTATATGTGGGGCTGGTGGAATTCTTTACACTACAATAGCCTGCTTTATCTATCTTTTCTATGAATAGATTCAGTGATTGTAATTTAGTTGTGTCCATGTATAAGACTTCCTAAAAGGTGTTTTATGGTAAAATTGAGCATAAGGGAGAAGCAGACCCCATATATGTTATAAAGTTTAGCTCAAAGACATGCAATGCTAATTGCTTTCTATGGGAAGATAATAGAATACATTGGAAAACTATGATTAAACAGGAAGTTGAAATATTTCAGAAAGAAAAGTTTTGAACAGGAAAAATTCAAGTTCAGCATTGCAAAGTATCCAATAAACAGAATAATCACCAATGTGTTTTATATGCAGATATATTTGTGGTTTGCAGATTGATTTGTATAGCCATGGCAAAACTTATCTGTAGTGTATTACTATTTTGACCCTTTCTTTTGGAATTGGTATGGTTTGCCAATATATACATACATGAATTTAAAAGTAATAAATTTGAAATAATGTTGCATTTACTTCTTAAGTTCTACAGCAAAAAAAATAATTCTTTTAATTTGAATGTTTAATATTTTTTCAAATGTTGTAAATATATATAACCATTAGTATTTTTTGTAGATTACAGTTCATTATGGCTATTGTATAAAAATTTTTAACTCACAAATGGAATAGTCTTCAACGCATTGAATCACACAAACATATATTTGTACTAAATAATCCTTTGGAGTTTTCCTATATATAAGAACAGAAAAGAAGTGTTGGATATATGTGTCTAAATTTTTTTACCAACAATTCAATAAAATGCATTAAAATCGTTTACTACTGGAAATAGCTGTTCTTACGAATGTATTCGTTTAGCATATGGTGTAAGTATGCTAAAATTCAATACCAACAGTTCTTAACCAATTAAGAGCCAACTCATCTAAGTTATATGGCACAAAAAGGTCAATAAGGGTCTGGTAAATTGGTGACTCCCTGTAAATATGTCCATAGTTTGTGGCATTCCATACAGTTTGGAGAGTCTATAATAAATCCCAATTGTGCAACATATAATGACATCTATCTTGGCCTGTTCTGATTCTGTTAATCTTCGAGCAGAGTTTTCTTGAAAGGGGGAAACCAGGTATTTGGAGAGTAGGGTTAGCTATTAGAGTACAATTATTTATATTGGTGTTATTCCAGTCATGTATCCACATTCTGTATATATTATGTACATATTACATATTCTTACAAATATATAATATTAATCACCTTAATAAACAAGGATAATGTTTACAGTAAAAACAAATATTTCAAACAAAGTAACATCTATTCTTTGGTTTATGTATATGTATAAATATTAATTAAAATAAGTTTAATGAGCCTGTAAATAAAGATAACTCAAAGAATATAAATCTATTCATGGAACAAATAAGTCTGAATACTTTACTAAGATAATGCGCAAGCAAGGTTCCCAAAGAATTATTTACATGAACTTGTAAATAATGCCCATTTTGTGTTATGCCAATGCTAATCTATTTTGTCAGATAAAATATGATTATTCAGTTTATTATGTAGTAATAAATCGTTTTTTTTTTTAATAAAATAGACTAACAATGATATAACAAATGCAAAACTCTCAATACAGTAAGGCTGCACAGTGCAAGCCAGAGTAATCAATGGATGTAAGAAGATTTTGGCATAAAATCCTTATCTAATGGCTACTCATCCAATATTCCCAGACTACTTTCTATCGAGTGGCTTTTGTAAGTGCAGAGCCATTGATCTGAGAGCGCTGAATCTAGATCTTAAGATCTAATGCTGCCCTCTAGCAGTCATTTTAACTAAAAAGATGACTGCTAAAGAGTAATATTTGATCCTAAGATCTAGGTGGCAGTGTTCTCAGATCCAAGGCTCCTCACCGATGAAAGCCATAAGCTAGAAACTAGTCTGGGGATATTGGATAAGTAGTCACTAGATGTATGCACAAACCTTCCTGCATCCATTTATTACTCTAGCTTGTATTGGGTGACACTACTGTATGGAGAGTTTTGCCTCTGTTATGACAACAGATTGTGTAAGCATAGGGAATGATGATCGTATGGTATTTAATG
This sequence comes from Epiperipatus broadwayi, assembly GCA_028023455.1. NCBI lineage: Eukaryota > Metazoa > Onychophora > Udeonychophora > Euonychophora > Peripatidae > Epiperipatus > Epiperipatus broadwayi. The sequence continues at coordinate 1,365,802 of JAQFVV010000051.1, forward strand.
ATATAATAAATAGTGAGTACTATTTGCAAGTTCATCTAAATGATTTATTGAGAATGTTTTTGTGAATTATATTACTAATATATTCAGACTTGTTTGTTTCATGAATAGATTTAAATAATAATTACATAAATGTGTATAGAGGGAGAACAAGCAGATGTCACTGACAATCATTGGAAAGAATTAAGAAACTGAGTTAGTCATATTGTTAGAAGAGGTTATAATAAATAGAGAGCTGAAGTTTTAAATTGGATCCTAAGAGATTGTAAAAACATCAAAAGAGACCCCATATGAGGTGGATGGATGAAATAAGGAAGTTTGCTGATATGTTGTGGAGAAGAACTAGGGCTTGGAGTATCTTAATTAATCTTGGAAAGATGCTGCAGTGGATTGATAATGTTTGAAAATATGATGATGTTTAACTATTACAGTTTATAAAAACATCGCGCTATATAAAATAATTGATTTATTTATATTAATTTTAATAAGCCTTCAAATAAATTGTGGCTATTAAATATGTAACACTGAGAACAGAACGATGTTCTAAAAGAAACTTTGTCTATGGACAATGAAATACATTTTTTTGTATGCTTATGTAAAGCAATTGTATCACCAATTACAAAAGTTGTTCAAGATATCGACCATGACATCCAGACATGCCCTTAGTCACTTCATTGTCAGACATTTATTTAAAACATTTGCCACTTGCTGTGTATACGATGTATACTGCAATTGCTGATTGTGGGTTGTCATCATATACTTTTGACTTTTACAGCTCCCCGAAGATAACTGTCTATCAGATTCAGACCAGATGATCAGGGCCCCCACAAATCTTTAGAAATTACATGGGCACCAACAATCTCTGAAAGGTATGCCATTGATTGTTCATAAGGATGTGCTATGGTACTAGCTTATTGAAACCATGTATTATTTCCATTCTCATTACATTTCACTGATGAATAGGTACAGAAAATCATTGCAGTAATGATCACTAGGAATTTTATTATAAAAGAATGTGGTTCCAATGATCCTTTTTCCTGATATCAGCTCCACATATTCAACTTTTGCTCATGAAGAGTGGAGTGTTGTAAACAATGAGGATTATGTGTTAACCATATTCTACTATTATGGAGTTAATATAGGCATTCAGGTGGGACTGAGCTTCATTAGTAAAAATTGTGACATTAAGAATATCTTCACTCTTGTTTACAATGAAGTGTTGAAACCACAACATATGCACTTCTCATCTATTTCAGTTCTTATAGTGCTATAACTTTGTAAGGGAAAAGATGGGTTCCTCTTACTGCTACATATGCCATAACAATGGTATAATGGTGTGCCAATTTCTGAAGAGATTTTAAAGGATTTTGTATTACTGAATAACTAATGTTCAAAAGTTCATTTTCACTGCATTTAAGGTCACAAACCAAGCCTGTCTTATATAACTTCTCTATTAATGCTTGCAATGTGTGCTGATTTGGCATTGTTGTTTCAGGAAATTTTGTGGCAAACTTCTCCAAACCCTGCTATACTTTGTCCTCTGAGATAACACTCTACCAAAAAAACAATCTAAAGTCAATCCTTTTGAAGGCAATCCATGGCATAACTGAACAGTTCATATTGCGGCAGAACCATGAAACTCCGTACTGCCAATTGTCCAATCCAAAATGTGCCATCTCATTTATTTTATTTACAGTAGATATATAATTACTTTTCAAACACCTGATATATTAACTGATAGAAAGAATTTATCTATTTAAGTCAGTATAGGTGTCATACATATAAGCCTAAATCATCAATGGTTTCCTGATGGAACATTAATACTATTAATATAAAAGCTAATATTTTAATAACTTATTAATGGATAAGACATGTTTCAATAATTGTCATGATCTCTGATCTGATATGCACAAAGTCGAAAAACAAAATGAAACATCTTAAGGATTTGATGAATTTTACCTTCACATGATCACCATTTTTTATGCTTGCTTATAACTTACTAAAACAGGCAAAACTATACGCATTGCCACACACAGCCAGCTAGAATAATCAATGGATGCCAGAAGGCTTGTACATAAAATACCCATCTAGTGCCTACTCATCCAAAATCCCCAGACTAGTTTCTGGATGTGACCTTTGTCAGTGAGGAGCCTAGGATCTGAGAGCACTGCACCTAGATCTTACAATCTAATGCAACCCTCTAGCAGCCACCTTTTATCTCCACTTAACTACAAAACTATGTCTTAAATTGAAAACACCTTAATATGACTATATAAGCTAATGAGCTTGGATTGAAAATGTTAAGGGGTTTTCAATTTAAGACTTATAGTTTTGTAGTTAAGTGGAGATAAAAGATGGCTGATAAAGGGTTGCATTACATCCTAAGATCCAGGTGCAGTGCTCTCAGATCCAAGGCTCCTCACTGACAAAGGCCACAAGCGAGAAACTAGTCTGGGGATATTGGACGAGTAGGCACTAGGTGGGTATTTTATGCACAAATTTTCTGGCATCCATTGATTACTCTAGCTTGCTGTGTGTGACAATACATATAGTGAGTTTTACCTGTTTTATTTTTTACCTTATTAAGTTATTTTTTCACAGAACTATTAAACAATAGAATTTTGGGTTCTATAAAATATTCTATAGCAGTTTTTTGTAATTGTTTATACATTATTAATTTGAAGATAAATTCACAAATCAAAGCAACTGGGTTTTATGATCACTTTCTCATTATTTATGATAATTAATCATATCTCAATACAATTTAATCTATAATTTTAGATTCATAATTACATCTTAAACTTTAATAAGTTGAGCTATTTAAAATGTTTAAAATTTGTGATTCAAAGTGACTACATTGCAATAAAACCTTACATTTTTATATAATGAATTTGACTATAAAATGAGATATAAATAATCAAAACATTAAACTTACAACATTATACATTGTATATACACATTTATAAGATTACAGCATAGCTGTAGAATAAAAGGAAATAGTGCAAATTATGTATACATGATTTGAAAGACAATTGCCTTGTTTAGTAAATCAGTGTTCTGCTATTGTTGTATCGATCCACTCCCTCAGAAGAGAAACTTTGGTATATAGAGCTGGAACTCCACTTGTTCCACAGCCAAGTCCTGAAGATACAATTCCAGCTTGGTAAAATGTACCTGTTTCATCTTTACAGGCTAGTGGTCCGCCACCATCACCCTTAAAAAAATTTAAAAAGTATTGAATAATGGTATTATATTAATAAGTGTATAATTGTTATTATGATTTCTGGCTTTTCAAACTTTAATAATTATTAATATTCCCAAATTCTTTTTTTTCTTACCATATTTAATTATTCAAAATCATATATGACATATAAGTCCTTTTTAAAGACCTGTTTGTTACTGAACTAATTTAATATGAATAAGTTTTTGTACATATCACCATCTTATACCCAATATTTAATTTATTTAATATAATCTTTATTAAAGCACAAACAGCAAAGTTATTTCAGAAATTTATCTGGGTACTTCTGAGTTTTCAAGTAAACCAACATGGCAGCCCTTTTTTTTTGATAAATATAGTTTCAAGAGCCTATAATTTATCGAAGATGTGTTAGTTGTTAAATTAAAACAAAATTAATAAACTGATTATTAAATTTTTAAAAAAAGAATAAATTCCGATAAATTCATTAAGAAGCTTTTGTTTCAATTTTTTTATTTACTTATAACAAAGGAAGCTACAAGACGCTCAACATGAATAAAGTGTAAATATTGTATTTATATATATTTTCATTTTTTTGTTAATAAGTTAATCCAAAAAAAGAAAATAAACTGTAAATGTTGTAATTAATTTTTCCACAATGATTTCTTTTTTTAAAATAACAGAAATAAAAAATAAAATGTAAATATTGAATACTCCTAGCAGGCAGTTTTTTTGTAAAAAATTTTTAGAAGCCCTAAAACTGTAGTTTTATCAAAAATATGGGCTGCCATCTTGGTTTACTGGAAAACTCACAAATACCTTTATCTGATTCACAAAAATGAAATAAATCATAATACACCAAATATATATGTGCAAAATTATATAAATAAAAAAATATTTTTACTTGAATTAAATTTTTAATTCCTTAAATTTTAAATAAAGAAAAATCATTAACATTACAAAATAAACCTATCTCATAAGACATTATTTCACAAAAATTAAACTTTATACAATTTAGTTTTATAGTACATCTTATCTCTCCCTTGAAGCTATTTTTAATTCATTTTATAAAATATAAATTGTAATTATTTTTATCCTGATATACTTATATTTAAATTCAAATCCAAATTAACTAATTCATATGCAATGTGAAAACTTTTTTTAATTAAGTGCAATTTTTATTAAGAGTAGGTTTATCAATATAAAGTTTTTTTTTAATCACTCCATCATTGGGTTTTCAATAAAATGGATGGTTGAATTGTTGGAGATTGAAGACTGTCCATTAAAATTTAAGGAATTGCTATTTCAATATAAGCCAAGCACTGATTGTACATGTGTGTGGGAAATTATGATATGGCCCAACTGATGAGTTCTGATTCTGCACAAAATAGATATATTGGGGGTCATTTATCTTTTTCACATGTCTGTGGTCATGTGTATTGATTGTTTGAGATGGACTAAAGGATGAACGTAAACTGAAAATCCTATGTTCAAATCTCTTACTTAATCATTCTTTCATTATATTTTATCATTCTCATCCTTCTAATCTTACTACTATTTTTTTTTTAGAATGTGAATATATTAATAATATTAATAAATAGCCATTCATAAATTAGTATGGTCATTCTAACTACAAGAAAAATGAAAAGAAAAAAAACTCCTCTAGAAATAAGTTTTATGATGACTATGTATTATTTGTGTGTGTGTGTGTGTGTGTGTGTTAAAGTGCATACACATATTAAGGCTAACGAAAACAGTCATATAAATTTTGGTGTGTTATGTAAGTATGTGTATATTGAAATACATACACATATAAAGTTAGCAAAAATAGAGATATAAAATTTAGTGAAAATTAAGTAGGATAAAACATCAAATCAGTAAATAAAAAATTCAGAATTACAAAAATATTAATTATAAACCAGATAAAATAACTTTAATTATATTCTTTAAAATCTCAAAAGAGAAGTTAATTAGATTCAGACAAAATATACCTAAAACTAATTAATAATAATTAGAAGTAGATTTTACTTATGCCAACTGCATCTATAGACAAGAAAATATTTAATAACATCAGCAGGATCTGAATTGATGAACTAATTAGATGTAAAGGATTTCTTATAATTTATCAATAGAATACTCGTTTGAGAGTTGTTAACCAAGCAATTCTCATTTCTGAAAGCTATATGCGTGAACACGGACTTGTAATATCGTGGTACTGGACATCATTGTATTTAGCCTGTGAGTGATTCTATCATGGAGAGATTTGCCTCAGAACATCTCAAAGTAAGTCTAGGAACTTTAACGGGTCTCAGTGATCTTCATTACGGTTTTTTGAAAGCCTTCAGGTTTGTATATAATTTAAGTTGTAAATAGTTGAATGTATATGTATTTTGTAAAGTTAATAATGTTATAAATGTTTGAATAGTTATATATTTAATAATCATCATTTACAAGTTGCCATACTTAGTTTTTACTACGGATTGATTTTATAAGCAGATGTTTGTTCTGTAGAATCGGAACCAGTCAGAGTCTTGGCATCATGGAAACCAATTTTTGAAAAACAATATATAATTCCACATATAGATTGTGCTGTTCTGTTTTTCTATTTGTTTGATATTTGGCAATGGTGTCTGACTATTTTCAGCAGAAAACAAATGTTTTTAAAAATATTTTATCACAATGTCTAATTCTCTGATATATTCTATTCTCTCCATATTTTTCCAGTTATAATGGTATACATATATGCCATTACATCATTTTAAAATGAAAATATAAAAAAAGATCCGTAAATAAAATTGATATATAAAAAAATTTAAATTCAAATAATAGAGATATAAAATATGATAAGGAAGGTTAAAAATCCAAAATAACAAAAGATTGGACTTTAAGGTTAAAGAACAATAAAAGCTGTTAATCTATTTTAAAGTTATTTTTAAACTAGCAGAATGGAAATATTTTTTTCTATTAAAATGTAATAATGTAAAGCAAACAGGCTATTAGGGCATTGAAACAATTGTAAGTCAGATAAGAGATAAATATTAAAAGATTATGGTGTTTCCTGCTTTGGAGCAAACTGGCCAATGAAGTTACCAACAAACACCCACTCCAGAAAGGAAAACCATCATAGCCAATAAGATTGGAGCAAAATCAGGAGCAATCGATCCGAAAATTTGGTGATAAGGGTTGCATAACAATACAAAAAGAAAGAATATAGAGATTTTATTGTTATTGATTGAATGGTAGTGACTTTAAAAATATTTTGCAGCTTTATTGCATACTCCACGATGTAGGGATCTTGCAATAAATGACAAAACATCAGGCAGAAAAAAAGGTACATGTTATAAAGAGTTTTAAATCACTAAACATCATACGATCACTATTTCTTATGCTAGCACATTATTGTTATTAAAACAGGCAAAACTCTCCATAAAGTAGTGCCAACCAGAGTGGCATCCATTGATTACTCTGGTTGGCACTGAGTGGCATTACTTTATGGAAAGTTTTGCCTGTTTTTATAAAGAATGTGCTCACACACAGAGCTAAGACTTATAAAAGCAGTGATAATTTCAGTTGTTGGGATAATATGAAATGAATCCATCCCATAATCAGATTTTTGACATAGTATAAGTAAATTGTGAAGAAAGCTTTCACAGTAGCTTTTGTATTTTTAACAATTCGTCTCAGTAGTAAGAGAAAGAAGTATGAGAGCTAAACATTTTTTGACCAAATCCCAGTTAATAAAAATATCGCAGTGGGTATCAAATGAGTAGGATAGACCCAGATTTCTATTTTCACACATCATCTGCAATGCAAGTTATCACACAAAAAGCAAATAATATTAATTAATGAAGATTTATTTTATACTATCAAATAAACCCAATATTAGTAACAACATCAATACCAAACATCATGAAAAATATTGATTTTTTTTATATTGGATGGAAAATTAAGAAAAAAGTGGGATTTACTTCAACTAATCAAAATTTGCAATCTTATTGTAAGAATTAATTCAATTTGAAAAAAAGAACTTTCCAGAATCCAGATAAGTACAAGAGAATCTTCTATTCTCTTAAAATATTTTTGATCTGAAATAATAATCGAATGCTCAGGAAGAATTTATAAGAAGTTCCAGCATTGGAAATAACGAAATGGAATCATGATCAATGGATCTGGACCTCCAGAGTTCTACCTGCATTCTACCACTGCTCTAAAATTCACAAGGCAGTTCCGAAATGAAAATCATTGTCCTGCAGAATGCCATCCATTTCTGAATAAATTTCTAAATGATAAAGGGGAAAAAAAAATCTATAGTGGAATAAGTATGCATTTATTCCAAAGAGAAAAACAAGAAATTATAAGAACACATACCCTATGAATAAAATAATATGCGTATATAATTATAAATAAATTGTTTATAAATGTGTGTGTGCGTGTAATAGATATGCGTATGTGTGAATTTCATTTTTTTTTTTTTTTACTATTTTTATTCTGACTATTTAGAAAAGATTTACACCCTTCTATTTTTGACATTGTAATTAAATGAAATATAGTCTTCTGATAATTAGAAAGTAAGTCTTAGATAGATTGGCATTCTTATGAAAGTATTGCTTACATTAATTAAAATACTAATATGCAAGTGCAAAGCGATGATTCACGCCTACAAATAATTTTTGCTTCTTATGCCTGAAAGAATTTGAATAATAATGGAGAGAGGGTTAATATTAAAAATAATTCCATCTTTTTTTTTACTTACCATATATATACCGTCCCTTTATTCTAGTGAATAGAATTTGTTATAAGAATTAAATTATATATAATAGAATATTAAATGAAAATTAATCTTTAACCCAAACAACTATTTATATCATCAAATTAATAATATCCATTAAACAGAATATATATATTGATTTTTATATTAGTTGTAAATTGATTTTCCTTTGATTGCTTTTATTAAATAGAGAAAAGTAAGCAAAGCATTATTTATCAACAGACAGTTCATTTTGTGTGTGTATACATATATATAAAAACCCATTTATTATACTTTGATTTATTACATTTTGATTTACAAGTATCAAATTTCTTGCATTCTCAACTTTCACTCCAACCACCGAAGATAAATACAATAATGGTTTTTAGTAAACGTTTATTAAACTAAAGATTATCTCTGTATAAGAAGTAATAAATTTGTATTTTACTTAAACAAAATACATAGAATAAACGAGCATCTCTTAATTTCCATGTGTACCATTTTTATTAGATACGCAAAATTTTGACTTCACGACAATTCGTATGAATATAGACATTTGAAAAAGACTAACGAATATACTTATTTTTAAATATTTAAAGATAATATATTTCACAGATTTATATTTTTTATTTTATCAACTTTTAAAAAATAAAACACACTTTTTAAATATTGTTATTGATAATAGAAAAAAAAAAGGAAAAAGATCATTTCGACACATACCAAAGTAAACTTTTTATCACACACATATTTATTGTTACAAAATGTATCAGACTGAATAGATTAATCATGGCTTACAGTTCATACAAGATGATACCTTTCTTCACCATTGACTATTATCATGATAAAGTTAGAAGTTCTGAAGAAGATTGCTGGGGGCAATCGAAACTGTCAATAGAGGGTTGTGAAAAAGCATCGTAAACAGTAATAAAGAACATAGATAATATTAATATTATATTTTAGATAATGGGTGGTATTTTTGAATTTCAATTGGAAGCTTGATTTAATGATTTATTAGACTTATATATACTAATGTACTATAATAAATCTGATACAAAAAATTATGCATATTAGCATTGCAGAAATATTAAATGATATATAGAAATTGAATGTGTCAAATTGATTTAGCGTATTTTCTGCATTCTTTTGAATGACCCAGAGACAAAACTCTCTATACAGTAGCGCCACTCAGTGCAAACCAGAATAATCAATGGATGCAGGAAGGTTTGTGCATAAAATCCCTATCTAGTGCCTACTCATCCAATATCCCCAGACTAGTTTATAGCTTGCGGCTTTCATCAGTAAAGAATGGTGCTATTGTATGGAGAGTTTTGCCTCTATGAAAAACAACTTGTGTAAACATAAAGAATGGTGATCATGTAATGGTGATCTTTTGAATGAATAAAACTACTAACACTTTAAAATATTTATTAATAGTACCATGGGTGAATATATATGTTTAAAAAACACATATCTCTGTTACATATATAATCATTTAAGATTAAATGATCAAATTGGTTTTTAAAAAAAGAAAAAGAAAATAGAAAGAAAAGTATGGTTTTAAAGAGTTTTTTTTTAAACATAAACTTACAAAAATGAGAGTATTGTGTCACTTTTTCTTTTAAAATCAAAAGAAAGTTTTAATGTTAAAGAGCAAGTGTGTGTGTGTGGGGGGGGGGGGGTAATTCTAAGTAAAAGTTCAAACTTTTATTTTTATATTGGACTATTTCCATCATCTAATATGTGTATTGAATGTCCTTAGAAAAATTTAACTTTATTAAATATTCTATCCTACCAAAGGCAATAATCAGTTGGTTACAGCATTACCTTAAAATTCAATACTCAAGAATCTAAGGGTCTAGGTTTGAATCCCATGCTATTACTGTCACTGGTCAGGCCAGCAACACTCAAAGAGGGGAGAAAAATAGCTCTCAAAATGTTGTGTATGTGCAAACTTGTTTGATGTGTTATTACTAACAGTTGAATATATCTGGATCATTTAAATATAGTTAAATTTTTCTAAAGACATTCATACACATAATAGATGATGGAAATAGTCCAATATAAAAATATAATTCAAACACCATCATACCAAACCTTCAAGAAAACAAAAAGTTAAAACTAGTTCTTTTTTATAAAAATTTTTACAAAAATGTATGGATGCAAAAAAAAAAAGAAAATAATAATGAATAAATATAAAAATTAAATCAGACTAAAAATATAATTTGTAAAAAAGAACACTTTTAAAATTGCAATTCATTAAAGATTACTTGGCTGATAAAAGAAAAAATAACTCCCAGTTGAACTAATTTAAAAAAAGGAAAACTCATGCACTATATTATCAAGAAAGATAGATTAATCTCAAAATGAGATTGGATTACCAAAGAATGCAATTTAATGCTAATGAAACAGTAGATGAATCTAGGAGGATTATGATAAGAAATATAAAATTAATTAAACTTGATCTGAGGACGATAAAGAAAAAACAATGAGAGGGAGAAATATAAAAGACAGAAGAGACAAGAAATTTATATAATTCCCAGTCAGATTGTTATTCAGATGCAATAAAATTATTATTCAGCACTGCTGTATTACTATTAAAAAATTAAAGAAGAGATGGCCAGAAAAACTATATGTTTTCAATATGCAAATTTATCAACCTATCTTCACTGAGGGCTGACCTAGCAACATGCAGTGCTAAAGAATCCTAGAAGTGTTTGACTAGCCATCAATCCCCAAGTCCTCTGTGCCATCAAATATTCTCCACCTGGAAACAATGCTGTAAACCACCAATAATCTCTCTCTCCCCATTGTAAACTTGAAGAATCGATAAGAAGCCAGAAACCATCGATGGAAATCAAAGACCAACCAGTTGATAGTCAACAAGTAAGGAAACAAGCAAAGAACTGAATCCATGAAAGTGTGACCTGTTATTCTAAATATTAGGTAAATATAATTTGTTTTTCTCCCATTCTAAATATCTACACATATATGTGAATGAAAGAACTTTAATGAACTGTATTGCATACATAAATTTTTATTATATTGTGTTATAATTATGTGTGTGCATAAAATATAAATCTTTGATTGCTTTATTGTTTGGTCAATTCTCTCTTTTAGAACTGCATCACTAGTCGGTTAATTTATAAATAACTATAAGTGTTGGGCAAATATGCCAAAGAATCCCCCTTCCCAATTGAGAAAAAGAGCTAGCTTAGGATATGTCAAGTGCTAGATTGTTTACCTGTTGGCTGAAGCATGCTGACTGTATAACCTGTGGTTAATCCTCAAAACAAAGTGCTCTGGGTGGTAGGAGTTTAAATCTAGCTGTTGAGAAGTGCTATATCCTGGAAATGTGATTGTAGGTTATACTTTGTATAACCTCGGTCTGGTTATAAGTACCATTGATGTTTCATCTATCTGTGGTATTCTACTTCTCTACTTGAAGGCCAGTCTGTTGCCATAGTGAAAAGTGCAGTCTGAGTTAAAATCAAGATTTGAAGAATATAATAAGAGCAATTTTCTCCAACCCAGTTCAATATATACATATTGTAAAGCAAATTATTAATAATAATGAATAAAATAAAATGAAGATAAAAATGAAAGTAATTGTTCTAAATATAAAGACTGCCAAAATGTAAAACTAAAATAAGTGCTGTTCACTGAAGAGCTTACAGATTTGAGTACTATCTCATAAATAAAATATGTTCTTTTGGACAAGCCAAAATTGATATTGGATAATATAAAATAATAAACTGCTCATCACATTAGACAACTAATATTATAAATGGAAATGACTATCAATAAATGCCCTCAGATTAGGTAACCACAAATGTAATTAAAATATTATAACTGAGCAGGGCTATTTGACCTGAAAATGCATCACATATTTAGGTGGTATGTAGATGATGCATTCATCACGGACAATCAACACACTACAAATTGTATTATACAAGACTTATTACAAAACATCAATCTAACCATCAACTCCACAGCAGAAGATGCCTCCTAGAGTCTAAAATACCTTTACCTTCATCTAATGTGTGATGAGAGAACAATAAATTACTCAATGATGATAAAGCCCCCTGAAATCAGAGGTTTTATACACCCACACTACAGCTCTCACAAATTTGCAGGCTTTCATGCATTCTTATACAGAAATATACAACTATGTAAATTTGAATCTGATAGAAAAGATAATATACATCTCTACACCAAAGATTTACTAAAAGCAGGCTACAAACTCAACACCATTGATCACAAAATTAAACAATTTTATAAGAAAATCACAAACAATAATAATGATATTAAGCTTCCACATATACCTAAAATCTCCAACCAACTAATTAAAGTCTTGGCCAACAAATTTAAATTCAGTTTTTACACACACACCCTACACCAATCATCTAATCAATAATTCTAAAGACAAAATAGACCTTTCTCTGACCCCCCATGTCGTTTATAGTATCTCATGCCCCCAACTCAGATGCTGCACCATTTATTATGGTGAAACCAAAACCAGCATAACCAACAGGACCGCTCAGCATAGATACACCTACAATAGAGCAAAGAAAAATAATGACAATTCTTCAACATTCTTAGAACATTTCAAGAAGACAGGCCATATATTTGAATCCCCCAACCCCAAAATAGTTTACATAGAAAATAACGACATCAAACAGAAAATTAGAGAAGTGTACTTCATTAATGGCAACAATAATTCTATCAATAGACATGACACCTGCTTTGACATTTCCAAACTATTGGGCTATCTAAATCATTTGCATATATTTTGCATATTGCCTTTATTTCTCTGTTTTGCATTTCGCATTATTGCTATGAATATGAGGCAAACGGCCTCGAAAGTGATTAGCGTTTAATATTTTTTGCACTCTCTATAGCTGCTCTTTCAAGTGCTTCACACGCTTTTAATTTTATATATTATAATATTGAGAGAGAAGTTTTAAATTCCTAATAGTTTGCAACTATATGTAGTAAATATAGTTATAAACCAAGTGTTTTTCTATGATTTAAAATATAATTAATAAATAAATAAGTTGATCACAAATGATTTTATAATAGTTTACATCTACATATGCAATGGACTCATACATTTATAAAGAGCACTAATGGGACCATGGTTCATAAGCTTTCTTGGCAAGGGAAATAAAATGTATTAATTAATGTTTTACTTGATAATGAGATATAACATGGAAGGTACTATAGAATAAGATAAAATCATTTATAATGGTTCATGCAGTAGTAAATCAAAACATCTAGGTTAATAACAACAATATGAATTTATTAAGATAAACATTAATTTATTTGTGGTGTTTAAAATGAAGAACAATTTATAACAGCAATTAACATCATATAATGTACATTATAATTCACTTTCACTATAATATAATTAGATACAATACAATTTATAACTAAAATTATATATGCACAGAGTCAAGAAAGGGTTAACTATAAATTTTCTTTCACACAAATAAAAATATAAAGGAAATTTTTCATATTACCTTTTAAGAAATAAAAATCAAGTAATAATTTTTTATAAAGTTATTTATAATTCAAACTAAGTTATACAAATACTATTTGTTTTAATTGATCTTTTACTTTACTTGAGTGTTATTATTTTAGTTAATGAATGACAAATCTAGACTGCCTTGTAATCTACTATTATTAATTTCAAAGAAAGATTTTTATAAATATTTATAAATATCACTATTTTACTTTTAACTGTTGATAAGTGATTTTTTTATCTAGGTATCAGTTACTATTAGCATATGTATAAAACTTCAATTTAATTTTTTTACCTTGCAGCATTTCCTTTGGCATCTTCATTATAGCACACATATAGGTAAGGTTCCATAGATATTTTAATGCTTGAATATTATCCAATTATTTTCCTTAGTCAATATTACAATCCAAGTAGATTTTGCCATCTTATATTCATGGCAGTCAGCATAGCATTTTTATTTTTAATCATTCTGTTTAAATCATATACCTTAAATGGGAGAAACTATTGTTCTCCCTTTTCTCCAAGGTTTCCTACTCACAATACATTTTCTTTACTGCAAGTCCAGAATCCATTTATAAAGTAAGGTTTAAAACACAAAACTTTTTAAAGAAAAGGAAGTGTTCTGTCTTCTGAAATCCTTTCTGTCACTATAGTAACACAAACAATGCAGTCTATAACTTTAAACACTAGTTTTGAACATGTGATTTTTTTCTTTCAAACTTTTTAAAATTTTAATAAATAAATGATTCATTTATTCCAGATTTTTTAAAAATAACATATATATTTTTATTAAATATGTGATCTTGGATTGTTTTCTTTATTTAGCTATTTATAGACTATATAAAATAGCAAAAGAAAATATGTGCATACCACAATATATATATGCTGATATTTTTTGTTAGGGTAAGGATGTTGTAAAAATTGAAATAGTCAAACCCTTAAATGTTTAGAAAATATTTCAGATATTTTGTATTAAGTTGTGTTTAACATTACGAGTATTCCTTTTTTAACATTTATAAAAGTAATCTTTTATCTAAGAATAGGAAAGAATCAACAGTAACAATAACAAAAAAGATGAAAAGCAAATATATGAACTATATTAAAATGAAATAAAAATAATAGTAATCAAAATTAGAAATATACATTTTAATTTTTTTTTAGATATATATAATCATTCGAACACATATTATAGTATAATCACTTATGCCACTGTTATCATTTATGTCAACAATATATGACTCATGAAAGTTATATATATATGAAAAAAAGGAATAAGAATTTTTTTGTTTTGCCCTGTTGAGTGCAGTGAAGAAAATTTATTAGAATATTTTTACCTTATTAATTTTTCTCTTATCAATGGAAAGATAAACCTCCTTTAATGTCTTGCATAATTGACAGGATACACCAGAAAGCAAACCACCTATCTAAAGATTTTTAAACAGGCAAAAACTCTCCATATAGTAGTGCCACCTTATGCTAACCAGAGTAATCAATTGATGCCAGAAGGCTTGTGCATAAAATCCCTATCTAGTGCCTACTCACCCAATATCCCCAGACTAGTAGGCACTAGATAGGGATTTTATGCACAAGCCTTCTGGCATCCATTGATTACTCTGGTAAGCACAAGGTGGCACTACTATATGGAGAGTTTTTGCCTGTTTACTAACAGTTATGTGCTAGCATGAGATGGTGATCATATGATGTTTAGTGGTCTAAAGATTTTTCCATTCTCTCATCCATGCATTCTATCTTACATCAATAGAGAACTGTGAACATGGATATGTATAGCTAAGGAATGAAATCATATGTTTAATCAACTCATCCCAATCTGAAGAAGAAAGAAACCAATTTTCAGAATCTGAGAAACAACTGTAAAAAAGAAAATATGATGGCTAATTATATGAATCATACTGCCATTCAGTAAAGGCAATGTTTGAAAAAAATAATAATAAAAACTATTGTAAACTCAAGCATTCTTGTTAACTACTTCAGGAAATGATAGTTTAAACTTTGTCAAATAAAAATAATTTTTTCTCTTAACAAATAATAAAAATAAAATTAAATACACCTGGGTCTCTTTTTGTGTGGATTTTTTAAATGAGATTTTGAAGTTATGCGATTCATGTTTCTTCTTAATATATTTTTATGCAGTTTTCTTTTATATGATAAAAAAGTTCATATTTCATTTAAAATTGGGATTTCCCCATTTTATATATATGCATTAAATTTTACATACTTTAAATGTCTGTTGGGTTTGGCAAGAAATTTAGATACCATAGAAGATTTAGAAAAAGATCATGAAACAGAAGTGGAACCTGTTCGTTTCACAGCAAAAATGATTCAAGAAAGTCTTCAACTTTCTAATCAATTGGAAAATCATTTTCTTGTTAATGTCATCAATTATAAATGAGCTCTTAAATTCCAATGAGAGCTAAATAATTGTATATCTGTGTATGTTTATATTTTCTTTTATACACATATATACATGGAGAAACTTTTAGACAGAAAAAAGTTACAAATAAAAATATTTAAATACTTTTAATTTCTACTTAAAAAGAATGTATCTTTAAAAGTTTTAAAATATTTTTACTTGTAACTTTTTTCTGTCTAAAAGTTTCTCCATATATATATATGTGTGTGTGTGTGTGTGTATAAAAGAAAATTTAACCCTTAGTCATTATTAACACACTTGTGAAAGCATGTTTTCATGTTATATATATATATATATATATAGTCACACTCATGGAAGTGCATTCTCTAACAGCTAGACATTGCAGTCTGGATATAGCAAGCTTCATAAAATTAGTAAAATCGTTGCCTCAAAGTTTAATTACCGATTACATTGTCGACAGTAGTAAAGTGCATGGGTGATCCTAGTTAGTATATGGTATACATTTGGCAACACAATAAAAAAGAGTAGTTAAAAATATGATATTATAATTTAAAATTAAGCAAGTGCTGTACACTAAATGATATTTTACACTTATATTTAGTGATGTTAATGGCGTAATCCACAAATTCATTTTTGTTTCTAAAAATAATTGCAATCACAATAACTACTATATGATTATCATAATTTTTGATACAACCAAAATACTGTTAATAAGAATTTTAATCTATAAAAGTGAGTAAATGTATAGTTTTTAAGCCAATGTACACATTTTAAAATATAATATTAATACATTTGGTTGGTATACATTAGTAAAATAGACTTTTTATTATTTATACTGAATGAAGCACTTTTTTTACTTTTGTAGTTGTGAATCTTTATTTTGGATATGTCATTAATGAATGTATTGATTGTCTTGCAAGGACACTGGATGAAAATTAAATAAAATACTGTACGTTAATCGTATTTTAATTTTATAGTCAAAATACTGTATACTATAATATTGTATACTGTACTATGTATAATAAATTCTGTATAGTACAATTTTAGCATGAATGTCACCATTTTTCTTTTGGATGACATTAAATCATTGTCCTATGACATCATCAATTTTACAAGATGGCTGCCATTTTCAAAATAGCTACAAAAAGAAATATAGTTTTTTGTTGCTATTGTTATAATGAATATTCTATTATAAATCAAAATAGAGTTTACAAATTGGTGATGATCATTGTAGTGATTTCTTGTATAAAGATCTAAGTGGGGTACAAATGTATGAATTTCATTTTTATACAAAATACTGTTTGATCTGGTCAAAAATATTTTGTACATCTTTCATCACCATAAGAACAAGTTGGGTTATAAACCTGAATTATCTGTATTTATATCTTCTTTTAATTTGAAAAAAACCTACCTTACCATTATGTCTTATATATCACAATCTCCACAATACTGGTTTTCCATTTTTCATTTTTACTAAATCCTACAATATATACTTGCAATATTTGTGTCTTTATACTAATATATACATTCACTTTTAAATCACTTGTCTCTTCAACTTTTCTTCTAACTTTACAAAGTCCAACAATGTATTAATTAATATCAGACTGTCCTTATTCTAATTTGAATAATCTTCCTTCACTTGAAGAATCAAAATAAAAGATCATCAAATGGCATCCTGGATCAAGAATTAGGGAATTCTTAGAATTCCGAAATTTTAGCAACTTGATTGGTATAGCTTTACAGATTTCTGGTAATAATGGTCATAATTTATTTTTATTTATCATGATTGTAAAATATCTATTTTTTTGAAAAGTTTCATTCATGCACACAAGAAGGTACGATGTGGACTGGACATCTCAGAAAGGAATCAAAAGGTCTCTTTTTGATCAACAACCAACTCTTTTCTGAAGTCATGTGGAAGCATGCATATATATTCTATCCAAGAAACTTAGACAATATAAAAAATATAAATGAAAATTTAACTAATTAAAACTTTCTCTGTCCATAAATATCATGTTGGTTAAAGAATTTTAGTACAAATACCAAGGATATCCAAGAATTTTGGTATCTCAAAGTCACATGGGATAAAGAAGACTTGTTTTGAGTCACTCCTTAAATACACAAATATTACTAAAATCTGATAAGCAAAAATATCCACCACTACATATAAGCAAAAAAGACTTCACATGATAATCCTTATTATGCAACAGTCCATTTAGAGAGCCTTTTAAGATTGTTGAATAGACTCCAAGTTTGTGACCACTAATATAAAAAATGTGCATATCTAAGTAATAAAGTATTGTGAATGTTTTTTTATATTTTATATTATAAAAGTAAAGGAAGGCAATATAAAACTAATGGGATAAGGTGACATTGTATTTAAGAATTTATTTTAGTCACATAGTAACACATAATGACAAAAAAGATTGTAAAAGACCCAGAAAGAGACCACATGTGAGATGGATGGATGAAATAAGAAAGTGTGCAGGGGTGATGTGGAAAAGAAAAGCTAAAGATAGGAAAAGATGGATTGAACTTGGAGAGACCTTCATCCTGCAGTGGATTGATAATGGTTGATGATGATGAATGACAAAAAAATCTCATATTTTAAGTAAGTTTATAACTTGTGTTGGCTGCATTTGCAATCATCTGGGGCTGCATGCAATTTGCAGAACAACTGCATATTGAACATGCCTGATATCCATTACCATACTTTATATTGTTAAATAAAATTAATAATTGAATGGATTATTTTTTAGAAGTTCTTAAAATTTCCAACAGTAGCACCATTCTACAACTATATTAAATGATGATTAATACTGGGGAAAGAGAAGACAGAATTTTTATTGTGGGATATAAAGTTAAGTATGGTGAATAGATATAACTATTTGGGAATCATCTGAAGTAATCAGAGAAATTGCTTGGATGAATGGGAGAAAAAATTGATAAATGAGGCAAAGAACAGGTGATTGATAAAGAAATTAACAGTGTTTTCATATACTAAATATGACACAGCTAGAATTGTATGGAAGGGAGTGGTGTTGCATATAGTTTGTTATGACATAGCTAGAATTGTATGGAATGGAGTGGCATTGCATATGGTAATGATGTGTTATGTGTTAGTAAAGGTGTATTAGCTTACTTGGAAAAAGTACAAAGAGAAGTAGGAAGACATGCATTACATGCAGATGTGTGAATGGCAAAGGATGCAATTCAAGGAGAAATGGGATGATCAAGTTTTTATATGAGAAATGCAAAAAGCAAAATAAAAATGTTCGGTAGATTGCAGTTTATGGATAATAAAAGAATAGCCAAAATAGTATTTAATTGGGTTATGAATAAAGAGCAGGTAACACAATGGATGAGAAAGATAATGCAGTATGCAGAAGATTTGGATAAAGAATTTATGTCAGTATACTTGTACAAAAGGTGGGATGATTGCATTAGAAGAATTGTTGAGTGGTACAGTGGTAAGGAATGGGATAAAAGAATATATGCATTAATAAAGAATAGGGAGTTATAGAGATAGAGAACTAGTATGGAGAGTAAAAAGAGTTTAAATATATATAGAAGTAAACAGAATATTGGGTGCGAGTTAATTTATGATAATAGCAAGGAAAGTGGTTTACTATTTAAGGCTCGAATGGGATCTTTAGCAACAGGGATTATACACATAAATGGAAAAATGTGAGTGATTTAGTCTATGAGTTGTGTAAGGAAGACATAGAAAATATTAGGCAACTGTTAATTGAATGTAAATGTCTGAAAGCAGAAAGGGTACAAATAATAAAGTTGTGGAAGAATACATTTAAGAAAAGTGATTATACAGAAAGTGGGTTATTGATTTTTATGCTGGGTTTGGGAAAAGATAAGGCAGATTTAGATATAAAGGCCATGGAGTTGTCAAAGATTATGTTGTGGAAATGGGATGGAGGAGGATTTGGGAAAATGTAGGGTGGGGAATGGAAAGGGAAGATAAAGTGGCTAACACGTTTCTCTGGGCATAGTTTCTGAGAGTTTCCTGACTCCGTATAAAAAGAAGTCACAGTGCATCACATCACATCATCATATGAGGTTTTTGCATTATTAATTTTATATCATATGATAATCGTCAGTTTCTTTCAAAATTCTTAATAAAAAATTGAAGTTTGCTCATGGAATTCAGAATAATTGATCAGTAAATAATTAAATAAAAATCTAGAGACTTGTTCAAGAAAATTATTGACCGCACACTTTCAAATGTAAAATTTTTGATGTAACAGAGATATACTGATATGGGAACTATTTTAATTAAATTTGTATTTATTCTTTGACCATTTATCATTTCTGGTAATGGAAAATACAAAAATGTTCAGAAGGATACCAGAAAATGTAAATAAAAAATCAAGTATAATTTCATAAATATCGTATGCTGCTGTCTCCAATATCTGTTAAAACAAGTCTCAGCAATTTTCTTTTTGCATTAATTATATATATATCATTCTGTTTACAAATAACCCCATTCCAGAAATTTATCGGTCAACTATTATATACATAGTATTAGTGCACCTGTTCTTGAATGAATAGTATAATATACGAAAGTGGAAAGAACTACACGGTCTATGTATGAATTGTGATGCAACGATTTCTTTGATTCTTTGTCGAATATAAAACCATGTGTATTTAATGTTTATAAATTATGTTAGTAAAATTATATGATTTTCCAATAAAAACAATAGTTTGGGTCCTTATTAATAAGCTTTTCTTGAGGCACCACAAAATCTCCGCCGACCCTGTGTAATCTATATACCTAGAAACCTTGTTAGCTACTAAAGTATAAAATATATTATACTGACATCAACCTTCTAGTTTTAGAAGTATTTAATAAAATAATTTTATACGTTTAGACATATATTTCAAGCAAATTATAAGTTATAAAATGTGTGACGGTTTATAAATATAATTAAACATACAGTATATTACCTCCGTTAATTATTATTTAACAGCAATTATTTCTATTATGTAAACATGACTTCGTGGATGAAATATTAAGTTGTCATTTGATATCAAGCAGGAAAAATCTTGTCACAAACTGAAAAATGATCTACAAATGAGTCAGACTTTTGAAGAATGCTTAAGTTTATAAATAAGAAATTTTATTGAATTGCCGGTAAAATGACATCTAATTTAAAAAAGAACTGGCGAAATAAAAAGTATTGGCAGCAAAATGCAATTAAATCTATGAAAAGTTTGTAACAAATCTTAAGAATAATTTGTCAAATAATTTAGTATGATAAGAAAAAATAATAACGAATTGCTTAACAAACAAACAAGCAACATACGACTAATTTATTTATGAATGTAAAGATATACAGAATCGTTGGTGGCCTCTAAAGTTAGTACCATTTTAACTGTTCATTTACTTAACAATTGTTAAATGAAATATAAACTTAAGCTTATTCACAACAAAAAAACAACAACTTCTACACAGCAACCCAGTTCACGCGCACACATACACGCATGACAGAAACTGTCCTATAAAGAAGGTGGTATATAAATCTACGTGTTTGAGCCATTACATAAGATATGCAAATCAATAACAATGGTAGACAATGCCATTTATACTGGCAAAAATGAAAGGGACCACAGAATTTGGAAAAGGTCATCTATTAGCCTATACTTCATGTTAAACAGGAATACTGAGTTCACGGTTGTTTATATCTTATACCAAATCTTTACATCACCATAGAATAACCATAACTATATAGTGTATTCCAATGAAAAGATGACTGGCTCACTCACCAAGTTGTCTACAGTGCTATCTCTGAATCAGTGCATGTGTTATGTACTCACCATAAAGATTTTGAAGTACTAATATCTTTGAATCACTAGTTATAAAACAAAATGTGACAATGCATGTTATACTTTTGTAGATTAATTTCAATGCTCTCTCTGCCATTGCAAAGTCTTGAAAACCACTTGAAAACATTTTTACGAATCTTGGTTTAAATGCTGCATGTAGCATAAATCATTCCAAATGCTTCAATAGTAGTTTTGCCTAATTTAAATAAAATTTAATGTCGGCATGTCGTTCCATTGTGGGTTATACTATAAATCACAGTGTCACATTTCATACGAGTATGTTAAAATTTTTGAAGCAAATAACTGAACTATATTGCTATATAATAAATTCATTGACTCAGAGATGAGATACAGACAGCTGGAGACAGAATCAGTTACTAGTTACTTTTTTATTTTTTAGTTCCTGTGGTAAACTAGTAGTTTGTGTGTTTTCCTGAAGGTTTGTGATGATGATGTTATAGTTGTATTTTTATATTGAACTATTTCTATCATGAGTATTGAATGTCTTTAGAAAAATTTAACTTTATTTAAATATTCCAAATACATTCAAACAGATTAGTATGTGCACAACATTTTGACAGGTATTAGTCTCCCCTCTTCTTTAGATGTTGCTGGCCTGACCAGTGACAGTACTAGCATGGGATTCGAACCTGGACCCTTAGATTTTTTAGTATTGAATTTTAAGGTAACACTCTAACCAAATGAGTGAACAGTTGAATGTATTTGGAATATTTAAATAAAGTTGTAAAGACATTCAATACTCATATTAGATGATGGAAATTGTGTATGTGAGGATGTAAGAACAGTTGAATGTGTTGGGAACAATGATTTCAGGTAAACACTTGATAATGTCACAGAAAGACAACTTAGCTATGTAGACATAAGCTTTGAACAAATCAGTGTATTTGACTTGTGGCAGAGAGTACACAGATAATAGCAATGGGATACTTATTGTAAATAGAATAATGAATTAAACATTGACAGAAACATCAGTGATCTCCTATCATCTTTGTGATGATTCCTATTCTGCATCACAATATCAATCTTTGAGAATAACAAAACTGCATGCCTACATGAATGATACCATATTGTATTTAATGTTTAATCAAAATTTAATGTAGGCATCAACAGCAGAGTCCATATTTAGTGATCTCATTGTAATAGACTGACCTGATTCAATTTTCATCTTATGGGGAACCCTGCTCTTTTATCATGCACTTTTTTGAAATGCTATTAATTATCATTGCTGATCAAAAATCAATACACATTTCTGGCATATTGATAATTAATGATAAATGTGCAACCCATTACAGTAATAATCACAAAAACTTTGTCTAGCAGAAATACAGTGCATTTTCCAAATATCTGCATGGCAACTGGATGCTTTAATAGTTAAGTCACATTCCAGACCTCTCATCATAGATGACATTAACCAATGCCTCCTCAAATGCTCTGTTAAGTAATTGTGTAATGAGGTAGTAGTCACATTATGAAAGTCATCATAATAAATATTTATCAATCTGTACCATAATTAATATTATGTAGTTATACAAGGAACCATGCTTCCTCATCAATTCAATTTATTATTTATATGCTTTATTTGCCGCATAAATTTGATCTTATTTGCATTAATTCTGGGTGGATTAGTTTCTGATAGAGAAATGTATATATAATTAAATGATTTAAAATCTGCACACAATTTTAATAGAATATATAATCTTTTTTGTGTGTGCAAACTACCACTAGAGTATTACTCACACTAATAGAATAATATTAAAAATTGAAAACTACTAAAGTTATTAAAACAATTAAATACCATAAAACAAAAATCTATATTCTATTCTTAAAAAAAGTATAGAAAATTATGCAAGATTTATACAGATTGGTGACAATGTTTGTTGAGTTATTAAATCACAAACAAACAAACAAACTTTCATTTGTATATAATAGGAATTTGAACACAGACTTTCAAGCTCTTCAGTGATCCACTCTGTCTCATACAACTGATATACCTGACCATATACATGGGAAAAAATAAACAATCTCAAATATACATATTTCATGCTGAATCAGCCCTCATCAGTTGGTCCAGATCATCATCTCCCACACATATATACAATCAAATGCTTGGTTTATATTAATATAGCAAATATTCTAACTTTATGGCTTCATTCTACTTCAGCCTTAAACTCTTCAGCCATCCATATCATTGAAAATCTGATGATGAAATACTCAAATCCCTTGTTGGTTCCAAAATTATTCTGACACCTCATGTATAGAATCTTTTCCATTCAGTTGCACAGAAGAGGGATGAGTAGGATTCAGGCTGAATTTGTAATATTTTCAATACAAGTATACACACACACACTCATATATATATATATATATACTTGAAATCTAGATGCAATATTTATATATAAGCATGCTTGTATTTCAAATATTACAATCCAGCCTGTATCCTGCCTATCCCTCTTCTGTATATTTAAATAGATATGTTCTTATACATGAGGGGTCAGAATGACTTAAGGTCAATATGGGCATGACTATAATATTGGCATCAACAAATTTTGGGCATTCTATCATTAGATATTCAATGGTATGGATGGTTGAAGAGTTAGACAGTGTAGCAGATGGAAGCCATAAAGTTTGAAGATGTTATAGTTAATATAAACCAAGCACTGATTGTGTATATATATATATATATATATATATATATATATATATATATATATATATATATATATATATATATGAGAAATGATGATCTGTACCAACTAATGAGTGCTGGCTCAGCATGAAATACATATATTGGAGATCATTTATCTTTTTCACATTATGTAGTCAGGTGCATCGGTTGTATGAGACAGAATGGATTGCTGAAGGGAACTTGAAAGTCTGTGTTCAAATACCCTATACTTCATCTAGACTAAACAATAATGTATGCTTAAGATATCTACTTGATTGATAATTGAATAAAACTAAATTCAAATCAATAAATAACTAAATTCTGACATATTTTATTAATCTAATATTATTTATAGTAATGCAAATTTATGTTAATATTTAATGACATTCTATTTAAATCCACTAGTTTCTAAATAATTATAATTACATTTTGAAAACATTTTATAAACCTACACACTATTTCTAATCTTTAAATAAAATAAACCTTTACTTAGTTTTGTATCTATTTTAATAAAAAGTTAAATATAATATCAATATTTTATTCATATCCTACACTATATCGATATGCAATTATTGCTTAAGTTTTAGTCTAAAATGAACACTCCATCAGAATTTATTATCAATAAATCTATTAGATAATTTCACATTTTACAGTACCCAATCACATTATATATAAAATATAACATAGGTTTTTATTGGAGATTTACTGACTTATAATCATTGATATTATTCATCTATTTAAATCTCCAATCAAGTGATTATAAAATAGATTTTATAACAATTAAACTATATATGATGATAATTGGAAGTTATTCAAGCCAAAGACAGTTATTAAGTTATACTAGTTCATAAAATTTATGGTCTCCACTTCAAAGAAGTTTAAAAGTAATTAAGACAGATAATTTTGACTAATGACAGAACAAAATCTATTAAGATTTTTGTAAGCGGACAAGATAAGCAAATAAATAATCAACTCTGAACTAATGAAATTACTTCTACCAGTAATATTGACTGAGACAAGTAAAAAAATATTTAAATGCAGTAACAAATAAAAAAATTATATCTAATTGAATTTAATAATGATTTATAAAAATATACATATGTCTAATTCTATTTCACTTACCAAAATGGATTTGATCTTAGATCAAACTTCAGGTACCAAAATTACCTTACACATTCAAAAGAAATATTAGAAAAATAGGTTGAAGATAAGAATGGACCACTCTTATCTTTATAAAGTCAAATCTTGCATTTAGATTTGTAGAGGCCTCTCGTCTAATAAATTAAGCACTCAAGGCACATGTACTAAGGTTACGGCCTTATTTAAGTATTACATGCTGATATTGTGCTTAATAAGAATTAATATTTACAACTTTAAATTGATTCAAAATATTTTTAAATTTAAGATCTGACTATTAACTCATTGTACATTGAAAGATTTCGCGATCATTAATGTTTAACAGAAGTAGTGGACTTAATCAGTGAAGAATTTATTAGCTTCATGCTCCCAAATCAAAATGCTTTAGATTTGTCTATATAATTAGAAAAATAGGTTGAAGATAAGAGTGGACCACTCTTATCTTTACAAAGTTGAATCTTGGATTTAGATTTGTAGATATCTCTCTTGTAATAAATTAAGCACTCAAGGCATATGAACTAAAGTTATAGCCTTATTTAAGTATAACAGTAATAATAATAAAATATTAGAGAACAAACAAACCATGTTTGCAGTAGATTAAAATTATAACCAGTTAAAAAAAATAAAATCCTAGGTTTCTTTAATATATAAATAATTGATATTCTATTACTATATAGAATGAATAAAAATAATAATAAAATATGTATATGAAACTCCAAAAATGAGTTGTGTGATGATAATACTATATAAAACTGAAGGAGATTTTAAATAACTTCCTCAGATTTTAAATAGAATATACAACAATAAAAAAATGTAATCAAATAACAATTGATCTCTATTTATTCATTAATGTAATTTCTAAATAATTAAATTAACATAAAACAAAAATTCTATTACATTTAAACCTCTTCTCTATACAAATATCCCGAATTAAATCTGGCATATATATTAAAATTTTAAACTCTTGAAAAAATCTGATCATATTAACCTATTTCATCAATAAGAGTCTAAATAATGAGAACAAAAATGAATCTCTCTGACCCTTTTATTGCATAAATTCTATAATAACCCATATATATATATAAATTTCCTATGTTTTTAAAATGAAATATAAACAAATGTAAACCCTCCTTTTCTTTTAACAAAACAACAAAAAAAAATACATATACATAGAAATCATACCATCTAAGTGAAAGTCTGTCCATTTTCACTCACTAGCCCATTGAGCTTCTGGTTCCCAGTTTCTGATCCTAATGCATAGAGATGATTTTTCTTTAAGTAGAGAAAATGAGCATGAATAATAACTATCACGGATTTGAATCCAATTACTTGTGCATTTAAATTCCAATATTTTCTTTTAAGTATATAAATGTATCCAAGCTTTTAAAACAATAGGTACATTTCCTCTTCAATTGGTAATCATGTATAAAGAGAATTTTTTTATTGACAAAAATTCAGCCATATCCAAGTGAATAATAAATGCTAACTTTTTCTTTCCAAATTAAGAAAGTGAAATTTAGATTGCTTGATATTACACATGAGTTAAGTTAATCAATATTGTGAAATCCATTGATTTGAAATATGATATCCATATACATATAATTGGGGTTTGCATTCATCATGAATAAATAGATAGAATTCTAGATTTTGACAACGGAATATTTTTTATAGCCAACATGCATATTTTGATGTTTTTGTTTTGTTGTTTTACATTTTGCTATATACTCAGAAATTTTATCAAGGAACTGGCCCTAATTGAATGGGGAGATAATTAAAATTTTATTCTTCCATAGTTTTAGAAATTAACCATTTAAACAATAAAATTTGATAATTTTTTTTAAAGACAGATATAAATGTATTCTTTCTAGGCAATGACAAAATTATAAGAACTCAAATTACAGCATCTCTGTTCTATTTATAAGATACTCTTGATGATGCTACTGTTATCATGACTATGGTTAAAAATCACTCAAATCTCACTCAATGATGTAAAAATTGTTCAAGAAAATTTTCCTCCATTTAACAAGTGAAATGGAGATTTTATAGTGAAATAAAATCCTGTTTTACAAGTTCAATATTATTTTTCATTTTTGACCAAAATAAATTCATATTATAATTTTAATACATTTTGATGAATATAAGTATTTTTATATATGTTTTAATAATATTTTTCCATAACTAATTTATGAACAAACATATATGAAACATAAAACATTTAATTTTATGATAGGTGTTGCTATGGTGATTATAATAACAGAACTTGAAATGTTTAATACTTAATAATAATATTGATTTTATTTAAATAATCTTTTTTATGATTCACTTAACTATTTTCAAAATCTATTTATTTATTCACTTATTTTTTCTGAAATTGACAACAACCGATTTATGATTTGATGCTGGAATTAATAGTAAATAATATTATTTTAAAGTATTAGATTACTATGGTTATCTAGATAACATTATATTTCAAGATCTCCATTGTCCATAGATCAAGTGAAATGAAAATTAACAAATTCAATAAACTTCTTTATTTTTTTTAAATACTGTGACATACTGGATTAATCTAGCATTACAATATATATAACAGATTATTTAAAAAATCATTAGTTAGGCTTGAAATATATTTTGACATTACCTTAAATATTGCAAAGGATTATTTGTGATGTAATCTTTCTTTAAACTTATTTGTAGATTATAATACTTGTTCTGTAAATCAACTTATTTTTTTTGTAAAGAGATCTGTAATTGTTTATTAAAAAAGAGCATTACTTTTAAACAATTTACATATTTTATCCATTTATCATCTTAATTATATAATAAAATTACATAATATTTACTTTTTTAATATTGATTATTTAAAAAATCTTATGTTTCAAAATGAAAGTAAGAAAACAGGATTAAAAATAAATGCTAAAAAGACTAAAGTAATGATCAATGGATTTTTTTCATAATAAAAAAATAATGATTGTGATGAGTTAGAAGAAGTTGACAATTGTAAATACTTTGATCAGATTATTGATGTAGAGGAAAACAGAATGGATGAAATTAATCATAGAATTAAACTTGGATAAAATGCATTAGATAGAAATACCTTAATATTAAAAAAATATATGCCTATGTGTTTGAAAATGAAGGTTTTTAATAAATGAGTTTTGCTGGTTCTTACTTATAGATCTGCGGTTTGGACACTTATCAGAAGAGAAATATAGAGACTGGAGACCATTTAATAAAATATGGAATGATGTTGATTAGAAATAACAAATAGAAATCAAAATAAAATATATGGGTGAGAGAACAAACAAGTTATTTCTGATAACATTAAAATGAATTTGACTAAGAGGTGATAGTAGATGGGCAGTTAAAGTTGTAAACTTGACCCCAAAGGATTGTAAAAGGTTTAGAAAGAGAACATATCTGAAGATGGATAGATGAAATAAAAAAGTTTTTGATATGTTGTGCAGAAGAGAGGTTAGAAATTGGAGAAATTACTAAAACTACACAATATATATAATATTAAACATTACCCACAAATCCATTCACTTCCCATCCACCCTTAATATTAAAAGAACTCATAAATAAGTTAATTGCTTCAGAATAATAAATTTTCAATAATAAAGACTCTTTAATTCTTCTTTTGATTTCATTTCTCTCAAAGAAAACCTTAGCTTCATCAAAATCGATAGTGTGGCCTGTATCTTTTTCATGGACATACAAAGCAGAACTAAGATATCTTTTTTTAACTCTACTTTTATGAACCTTTATTCTTTTATTTAAACTCAAACTACTCTGACCTATGTATACCTTCTTACAAAATAAACAAGGAATAAAATATACTACACCAGGAATAGTCTTTCTATCAAAAAATTCTTTTGTATTATTTAGTAAATTATTCAATGTAACACCCCTTTTCCAAGCAATTTTCTTATTTCCAAACAATTTACTATTTCTACATACAATTTTATAAGAAGACAATTTATATGGCAAAGAAATAAAATCATATTTTTCTTTTACCTTTACATCCTTACAAATATTACTATTAAACAAAATAGTTTTAACAAATTTATCAGAGTAACCAACCCTCAAGTAATCTTTATAAAATTGCTATTTCTGAAACAAAGCTATACCCACTAGAATTATTTAATTTAATATTCCTATGACAATAATTCCTTAAAGCAGTTACTTTATGAGATACAGACTGATAGCTATCAGGTTTAATTATAGATCTTAATTCTGTACTTTTAACCAAATGAAACCTTTGGTAGTGTTTTAATATTATTTTTATGCTGGTCTGGTTGAATTTTGGATTTGGGGTAATTTTAATTATATATTGACTAGTTTAGCTTTATGCTTGTAATGTTTATATATATATATATATATATATATATATATATATATATATATATATATATATATATATATATATATATATATATATATATATAACCATTATACAATTACAAATATCCAGTAACACCCTCTGTTTAAAGATCTATATCTCAATAATAGCAAACCTTAAAATGATACCACTTTAAGGTTGTATGCTAAACGATGTTAAATATTGAAATACAGACCCACTCAAATACAGAGCATGAAATTTTTAAATATGCAAACAATTTAAAAATTTTATGCTCTGTGTTTGAGTGGGTCTGTATTTCAATATTTAACATCGTTTAGCATACAACCTTATATCATTTTAAGGTTTGCTATTATTAAGATATAGATCTTTAAACAGAGGGCATTACTGGATATTTGTAATTGTATAATGGTTTGTATATTTTCTATAATTATTTCAGTTA
This sequence comes from Epiperipatus broadwayi, assembly GCA_028023455.1. Classification (NCBI taxonomy): domain Eukaryota; kingdom Metazoa; phylum Onychophora; class Udeonychophora; order Euonychophora; family Peripatidae; genus Epiperipatus; species Epiperipatus broadwayi. The sequence continues at coordinate 1,396,121 of JAQFVV010000051.1, forward strand.
GTGTTAACAGTAACTTTCTTTTCATATATATATATATTAATCATAAATCACCCCACATGGTTAAGAAATCCAGTACTGCCCTCTGTGAATTAATATATAAAATACATTAGAGTTCGTATTTATGCTTAATATTTATATATTTATGCTTAATATTTATATATTTCAGTATAGCGTTATGCACTGGGATTATATATATATATGTGTGTGTGTATTACAATCAAAAAGAGGCACTACATACAGTAATATTAAAAGGAAATTTATAATCTAATGAACCCAAAAAATGGCCACTTTTTTGGGTATGTCATAATTTTTAATGATCAATATTTCAAAATTGAATAATTGAGAGTTGATATCTCTGCTTATAAAGCAGGGAGCAATGAGTTTTTAAGAAATTACTGCTGAAAAAAAAAGAATTCATTAAGAGTTTCTCAAAAGCTTGATTAAATATATATATATATATATAGGTGATAACAATTAATCATTAAACTATCAACAATTTCAACCTGTAGTCATGGTAACCTCCATTGATAGTAAAGGTAACATCACATTTATATATAGTCTGATATATTTATACAAGCATTAAAGATTGCAGCTTGACCAAGGATTATGAAATTAATAATGCAAAGAAGTTTAAACAAACATCATTAATCAGGCAAATATAACCTGTTCTGAAAGCAGAGTAATAAACAATCAATCATAATTTTTACACTCTGAAAACATATTAATAAATAGTCATTTATAACTTCCAAATTCCACATTAAGTATATATTTACTAAGACAATAAAACCAATTACTCAGAGCTTTAATAGGTTTATAAATCAACCTTTAAGCTACCAACAATCTCAACCTGTAGACAAGGTAACATTCATTAACAATAAAGGTGGTACCATATTTATTCATGGTATAATATTTTTATGTAGATACTAAAGATTGCAACTTGATCGAGGAGTGTGAGATTAATAAGGCAAATAATTCATTAATCAGTCAAATATAACTTGTTCTGAAAGCAGATAACAGGTTGAGATTGTTGATATCTTAAGGGTTGATTATTATCCAAAATTTATAAAGCAATTAAAGCGCTGAGTAATTGACTTTATTGTCTTAGTAAATATATGCTTAATGTGGAATTTGGAAGTTATAAATGACTGTGTATTAGTCTGCTTTCAGAACAGGTTATATTTGCCTGATTAATAATGTTTGTTTACTTCTTTAATCTCACACTCCTTGTTCACATTGCAATCTTTAGTATATATAAATATATCAGATCAAAGATAAAGGTGGTATCAACTTTATTGTTAATGGTGGTTGTCTTGACTACAGGTTGAGATTGTTGATAGCTTAAGGGTTGATTGTTATCATCTAAAATTTATAAACCTATTAAAGAAAAAAAAAGAATTAAAATAAAAAATAAATATTAATTTACCAAATGCTTTTGGTATTGTATACCAGATTCAGGGTGACTAATTTAAACTGAACAGTTAATATTCCAATGCATGCTTAATGGGGCACTCATATTACATTGATTAATGACAGGATTAGACTTAGCAATAAACAAAGCCTCTTTCAACTTCCTCTTCCCATCATTAGGCTCATTGCAAATACCACTATTTATTAAAGCTCTGAATAATTGGCTTTATTGTTAAACCACTAAACATCACATGATCACCTTATCTTATACTAGCACATAATTGTTGTAAACAAAGGCAAAACTCTCCTTATAGTAGTGCCACCCTGTGCCAACCAGAGTAATCAATAGATACCAGAAGGCTTGTGCATAAAATCCCTATCTAGTGCCTACTCATCCAATATCCCCAGACTAGTTTCTGGCTTGTGGCCATCATCAGTGAGGAGCCTTGGATCTGAGAGCACTGCACCTAGATCTTAGGGTCTAATGCAACCCTCCAGCAGCCACCTTTTAACTCTACTTTACTACAAAACTATGAGAATGAAATTGAAAACACAATAATATTTTCAATCTAAGCTCAATAGCTTACATAGTCATATGGGTCTGAACTCAATTCAGTACCCATACATTTTGGTGTCTTTGGCTCTTAAACAACCATAGCCACCACTGTCCTATTAGGCAGGATTGGTGTTAAACCACTAAACATCACACGATCACCTTCTCTTATACTAGCACATAATTGTTGTAAACAAAGGCAAAACTCCCCATACAGTAGAAACTAGTCTGGGGATATTGAATCAGTAGGCACTAGATAGGGATTTTATGCACAAGCCTTCTGGCATCCATTGATTACTCTGGTTGGAACAGGGTGGCACTACTGTATGGAGAGTTTTGGCTTTATTGTCTTAGTAAATAGCTATTTTCATTTGGAATTGGCATTTTGTTCATTTATAATGGCTAAAATAGGAGGAGGTATATAATTAAAGCTGAAATATTTATTTAAAATTTAGATTTTTTATAGACAGCTTGACATACTGTCTGTATAACTTTGCATAACACGATATGAATTGCTTGTAATTTATTGCCAACCACAGAAATGTAATAAACAAAAAAGAAAACAAATGAAATATTTAAATGAACTAATTTAAATAAAAGTGCATACATAATTACATCATAGTATAAATAAAGCAGCAACAATAATCAATTTAAGAAAGCTAGGATCATGTGTAAACTTCACCGAAAATGCATTCAGTTTTAGGTTATAAAGAAGAAAGAAACCACTCAGATGAACAAATGTATGCAAATTTGAATTACAAATGCAAACGAATAGAAAAGTCCAGTATTATAGTTTATTACTATAAAATACACTTTTATTTTCAAGTTTTTTAAAAATTATATATGTATATATTAATAATAAATTGAAAGTATGCTAGCCTTTCTCACATGCGCAATTATAACAGAGAAAGCCAATCAGATTTTAAACAGATATCTAATAAATAATCTGATTGACTTTCTCTGTTATAATTGCGCATGTGAGAAAGGCTAGCATACTTTCAATTTATTATCAATTTTCAACATGCGATTTAGATAAATATTGTTTATATGTATATATTGTAATTTTACAGCATTTTAAAATAAAATATATATAAATTAAAAAGAAAATTATGACTAGCAAAACAGGCGACTTTGGCTGCAATTTTAATATGAGGAAAAAGATAAAAGCAACGATGTTTTTATCATAATTATTATGATAGTAAATCTTATACTATATTCTTTCAATTTTTTTTAAATTGCATTTTTATTGCAATATTTAAATAGAGATATACTTTATATCCCTGGAATTTAGATGTAATTGTAGGGGATTTGAACCCAGACTTTCAAGCTCCCTTTAGATATCCCATCTATCTCTTACAACTAACACACATGACCACATACATGTGAAAAAGATAATATGAGTCTTGTTTCAGCATGATATATGTATATTGGAGATGACTTATCTTTTTCATATGTGTGTCCTCATGTGTATTGATTGCATGAGGTACATGGGATACTTTTTATTAACAAGTTTCTTTAAAAAAACAAAAACATTATCCTTTTATTTAATAATGCATATGCAACACAGCCAAACGTTATCATTTTAAATGTTTGGTATGCAATGAAAAAAAACTCACAGCATGCTGAGAATTTCAGCAATTACAATGTATAAGTTTGCAAGATGAAATCAACTGTTATTTTTTAAAGTCATTTATACTTGAGTACTAGTACTTATAATACACTCCACCACTTGATGGCACCGGTTTTCAGCCAACACACATCAATATTGCCATTTTAGCGATCTAACGTAGGCCTAACTTACAGCTAACACTACGTCCTATAGATCAGTGATGTTCATATTAGCCGTTGTGGGCGTATATTGCATTGCACACATATATTACAGCCCAGATCACATAAAGAATTAATTTCATACTTAATTTTAAAATTAACATTTTCTGCTCATATACATGTTTATAAAAAAAAATCAAGAAACCAATGAATTAAGTTTGTAACTTCTAGACTAAATCCTGACCACTCTACTCAATAAAAGAATGTTTTTCAAAAATTGTGTGTTATATTTTTATTTGGTACATTGGTATTTGTCCTGCTATGATGTATTACTCTGATGACATTTCTATCCAGTAATATTTATTCAAAGTTTAAATTAACAATGTCATGGCAACCAAAATACTTGGCATGGCAAATTCGGGTCAATGATTAAGATATGTATGTGGTCATCTGTGAGATTTTGTGCTATCATGTCTTTTCCATTCTAGAATACATTATACTGTTCAGTAGCCACAGTGACTCTCATCTTTTATAAGTTGTTGTTTTTTTAATTTAAAAACATATTTCTAGTTAAATGTTGTTATATTTATGTTTTATTTATTTTTGCTAAACATTTTAAAATTATAAATACTTGTTTTATTTACAAAAATATTTGTTTGTTTGTTTTTAAATAATTTTTAAAATATTACCTTAAAGTTACATTTTGCTACTTTAAAGTTGCAGTTCACCATTTTTTTTTTTGATTGAACACATGGTTTATGATGGTGCAAAACACTATACAGGGAGGGGGGAAGATATTTTTGGCAACATTCAGTGTCATCCAATAAATGCACAACCCATAAGTATCTGTTTATTTAATTTTTTAATGTCTTTTTGCCTTTTTTCCATAATTAATATATGTCTTCATTATTTTTCCATATTACACATACTATGACATATTACATCAGGTGATATATTATTCTAAATTTATGATGTGTTTAAAACAATGCCTCCATAGTATCTACTAACAAATTTTATTGATTAAGTTTGTCTGCACATTACTTGGAGACATTATCTTAAACATCATTCTTGCAAAATGGCAACATTTTAAAACAGCAGTGAAAAAAAAAAGATTTTTTTTTTGTTATGATTTAATGAATAATCATTTGTAAATCAAAATAGAAGATATAAATTGATAATGATCACTATGAAGAATCCTCACATAAAGATCCCGTGCATACTACAAACAGATTCCAGTTGCTTTTTTTTTTTTTTTGGTACAATACATCCAATTTATGAGAAATATAATTGTAGAATCAAAATATAAATATATTTTAAAAACAAACATCTATTAAAAATCCTGTTCTATACTTTACTTGTTTAATCAAAATTACCCTACGTTCACAACTAAACCAGATTAGTCAAAGAATTTGGGTAATTTTAATTATTTTATTGATTAGTTTAACTTTAGGCTGTTAATGTTTATTTCTTTAATACTGATATTTCATTAATTAGTGATTGAATGAAAACAATTAATAACATCGGCTGATTATCTATTGTAAACAAGTTACAATTTTTAGATTTTCTTTTCATCTTTGTTATTCAACGTTTAATTTTTGTCATCTATATCAATATCAAATAAAAGTATATTAAAACCAAAATGTATTTCATTATCTTCCTAAAACTTACCCAACATGCATCTTTTCCAGCCTCTCCACCTGCACAAAGGTGATTCGCTACCATTATAAATTTAGGGTAAAACTTTGATATATTTCTCACACACTCCATATCTGAAGCAACTTTGATGTCAAGTGTATGGAGAGTAGTTGGAAGTTGCACTGTAAGAAAATGAAATAAAAATTATAATATAAGATGCACTTTTTTAAAAATTTTGGACACATAAAAGAGGTATACATCTTAAATTTGAAACAAACATTTTTAACATCTTATTTCTGCCGATGTCATTTTCCCAATGGTCATGTTCTTGCTTTACGCTCTACATATGTGCATAGTGTTATACTCATTAATAGCAGTTTGTGCATTTCTGAGTTAAGACAATTGCCACTTGATAGTAGCTGTGTATAATTGTGCTGTATCTAGCTGTATTTTAATTTTGAGTTTTTTTTATTACCATACTAACTCAAAGCAAATATTTCAACATTTTATTTCTACTGAAGACATATTTCCCAATGATCATGTCTTTATTTTACCTTCTACATATGCGCATAGTATTATGTTTATTGATAACCATGAAGGAAATATTATTTCAGCGTTAAAAAACACAGAAAATTATTCTCAAGACCTAAAAAAGGAAGGTATACTGCAATCGATGCAGATATTTTATTTTGTCAATGCCAATAAATTATATATTAAACAAAAAGAAAACAAACTAAAGTTTTAACTACTGGATATGAAAAATCACGAATTATTGGAATGCTGTTTATAACCATTGATGGAAACAAATTGTCATCTTTTATAGCCTATTTTAAACAGAAAAACTGTACATTACATGATCACTTTTCTTATGCTAGCACATTACTGTTATTAAAACTGTATGAAGAGTTTTGCCTGTTTTAATAACAAAAAAACTGTACCCAAGGAAAAATTTCCCGAGGGTATTATAATTCAAGCATAAAAGAATACATGGATGACAACAGAATTGATGAAAGATTGGTTACAAAATGTTTAGGAGAAGAGACCTGGCCCTCTTTTAAAAAAGCAAAGCATGCTAGTAATGGATGTATTCCAGATAAATTTAACGATGATATTAAGCTTAAAGTAAAAACAAAAAACTGTGATATGGTAATATCAGTAGATATGTCTCTCAACTCCAACCACTTGATATATATGTTGACAGACCCTTTAAAGATAAAATGAGAATCCATTATGAAGCATGATAAAATCAAAATTATCTTTGATACCAACTGGTAAAATAAAATGAGTTTTGTTTTCTACAATACCTGTGGGGTTTGTAGTTTTGGAAATCCCTGAAGAAATTATCAAAAAAAATCTTTCTTGAAACATTGCATTGCTAATGATTTAAATGACACTAAAGGTAATGGATCCTGGTGGAATAGTGAAGATGAGAATTCATGTTCTGAAAGTGAAGATGTCGAAAGTGAAAGTATGTCTGTAGAAGATTCACAATAAACTAGGTGAGATTATTGTGTTTATATTAGTTCCTATTTAGATTTTTTTTTTTCAATTTTCCAAGCATAAAATCCTACAGCATCTTAAATTTGGGGGCATCTTGTATTCAAAAGAACATGGTATTACTTCTTATCTAAAGACAAGATGGAATCTGTAATTTTCAAAGAAAGAATTGATATCAAACTTGCTTCTTTTGAAGATAGGAAATGATTACTTTTTCATTTGTCTTAACTTATGAAGTCTGAATTATCTTTCAGCGAAAAACTTGGTTCTATTTCAACAATTATGTATTTAGATTAATGTCATTTTAAAACATGTATTTTTGTCAAAAACATACATGTGCACAAACATTTAATATTTAAATTATGTACCTAAATCAAAACTCTAACTAAATATTGGGCTTAAAATAATTGAGGACCAAATGTTAGATAATCATATAAAAAAAGGAAACAAATTGATCTACTTTCAACACTCAGTTGGTCATCATCTTATGAATGCAATTTTATTTTAATTTTGCATTTAAAAAAAAGATTACTGGAATTTAAAAATGATTAAACTTCCATAAAAATACCGTAAATTCAAGCTGAGACAAATATAGATCTAAGGTCTGTGCAGTTTGAATTCTGGCCTTATTACAACCGATAATATTATGATAATAAAAGTTCATAACAAAGGAATCATATTTGAAACGAACAAACAACTAAAAAAAGTGCTTTATGATTCTTGAGATTTCGTCTTAAAAAGTAACTACATTTAGGTTGTTTTAATTTAAATATCCTCTTTTCATATTCAGCCCATCTAATCCAAAAGTGAAAGAAACACATAAAGACCATTTTTATCTACATAAGCTAAATGAATTACATATTTAGGGAAAAAACCTTCGTTTAAATTTTCAGTTTTGTACTTTTAATAGAATATTAAATAAAATTAGCATGTCATCAAATAAATATATTCCGTTTTATCCATTATTCATTCAACTCATTGTTGACCTTTCTCAACCAAATAAAATGGTGATAATCATTTTGTGCTATCTTTTGCTATATATTGCAGTACTCAAATATTCAAATGACATATACCCACAATTATCTCATTCAAATTGGAAATAAAGATGCAACTATTGTCTTTGCTGCTATCTCAATATCTAGAACATTTTAAAAGCATTGCTTTTGGTATGAAAACCATACAAACTTCATCATCATCATCACTGATTATGTTTAGGTAGTTTTCATACTTTAGACCTAAATTTAGTGGTTCAAATCTAATTTTATTATAAAGACGAATAATCATAAATTATGCTAACTTCTCTCATATTATCCAAAAGTGTGAAAACTAGATATAATAGTTATGTATAAAAGATAAAATAATCTTTAAATAACATTTTTCAGAAGAGAAAACCTTTTAAATATTTTTTTTATATAAAAGAATAGTGAAAGAGAAAACATTTCTCACTAAGCAAACTAATTGCTGAATGAATTTGAAGTATTTTTCAATCTACCTATAATAGCTAGATATCCATTTCCCAACCAATTATGTATAGTAAGCTGGATTGGTAAAGAGTTATATTTGATAGTACGTTTTATTTCATTAATTAAAAAAATTTAACTTTGAAAGATGAGTTGTTGAAGATCACTAGAATATTTTTATATCTATTATACATTCTTTATTAACTTTTAGCTACCACTGAACTAAAACAGACAAAACTCTCTATTGCCACTCAATGCAAGCCAGAGTAATCAAATGGATGCCAGAAGGCTTGTACATAAAATCCCCATCTAGTGCCTACTCATCCAATATCCCCAGACTAGTTTCTGGCTTGTGGCCTTTGTCAGTGAGAAGCCTTAGATCTGAGAGCACTGCATCTAGATCTTAGAATCTAACGCAACTCTCCAGCAGCCACCTTTTATCTTTACTTAACTATAAAACTATGAGTCTTAAATTGAAAACACTATAATATTTTCAATCCAATCTCATTAGCTTATATAATCATATAGATCTGAACTCAGTTCAGTACCTATACATTTTGGTGTCTTTGGTTCTTTAATAACCATAGCCACCACTATCCTATTAGGCAGGATTGAGTGGCAATATTTGTAGAGAGTTTTGCTTGTTTTAATAACAGTTATAAGCAAGCATAAGAAATGGTGATCATGTGATGTTTATTGGCTTATTCCTACCGAACTACTTATGCTTTAAAGATGGCGATCTTTTGCCATGTAAATAAATTCATATTAATACAGAAAGTAGAGTTGTTATTTACAACTTTGTTTAAAATGATTCTTTAAGTCTTTGAAAGTTAAATTTACTTACTTAATTAAATAAAATGTACTATCAAATATTTAGCAATCATAAATATTTATAAATAATGAAGACTGAAATTGCATGTGGGACTAATATGTGAATAACATTTTAAAAAATAAATAATTTATCTGATCAGAATTCATACCAACTGATGGACTTGGCAGGTGGATATCTCATTACTAACGTCAATAGACCCCTCATGTTTATCATATGGGAAGATTAATATTAAATTTCTAAGATGATTTATGTAGTAAATGAAATTAATATTCTTGTAAAAATACTATTATTTGTTCCCAATAATTAAAATAACTTTTTGTAATGAATTTAAAGTATTATCTACCATTGATTTTTAAAGTAATTTCTGTAAATCATATTAGACTTACATTTTTCATCAATACCATATCCTGAAACAGTACAGGTTTTTCCTTCATAATTCTTGTTTAAAGGTGGAAGGCATATGAGACATGTGCATCCTGGCTTCAAGGTTACAGGGGTTTGTAACTTGATTAAAGCTGCATTATTGATAATTACTGAATCGGGAAGAATTTGAAATAAAGGATGAATAACAACAATGCTGAGTGTTCTGTTCTCGGCACAGGTCTGATTTTGTAGTTGCAGGTCTTCAACACCAAGACGTACTGCCACTTGAGACATCTGATTTCTGAAAAAACAGTTAAGTTGCAATAATGAGAACAGTTTTACTAATACAAATAATATTTTGGCTAAATAATAGCAATGAAAATTAGTTGATTATCATAAATACTTATATTCACAGATTATATGAATTTCTTACAGGGAATTTGACCAGAGACTCTCAATCTCTCTATAGTCTTCCACTTTATTTTATACAACTGATACTCATGATCACGTACATGTAAAAAAAATAAATGATCTACAATATACATATTTCATGCTGAACCAGCACTCATCAGTTGGTCCAGATTGTCATCTCTCACATACATATATAATCAGTGCTTGGTTTATATTAAGATAGAAAATCTTCAAACTTTAATGAACAGGCCTCAATCTACTCCAACTCATCTAGAGTCATCAAAATATTTATTTAAAATTTCCAAGAAAAAATAAAAAATGTGTATCATGTTAAAAAGAGTCATGAGATTGGATCAAAGAGTCGCATTTGACTCATGAGCAATAATTTTCCAACCTCTGTACTAGACTGAACCTTAATGCTAATACCCTTATCCAATCTTAGATCATTGATTTGACATCTGACTTCAGCCAATGTGAAAATATGCTTACCAATAGCAGAATATTGCAAAATAGATATTATGACAGCATAAACCAATAGAGAAACAGTTTAAATGGAAAGCAAATAGTAGCTAAAAATATATATGGACAATATTAAAATTATATTTTTTGAGACATTTAAAAAGCAACATATATATAATATTTTATTTTAAATGCTTTTATTTAATTTGATGAACAATGCATTAAAAAACCCAATATATATACATATATATATATTAACCATAAATTTCTTTGTTACATGTAATTTAAAATAAAAACCATAGAACATTAATAAATTACTTAATTCAATCACTAATTTTAAAAATAATGATCAAATTAATTAATTTATATTATGCACCATGCTTTTATTTTGAGTTACATATAATATCTAAATTTGTAGCTATGGTTGAACAAAACAAATATTTTTTGATACACCACTCGGCAAATTAAAGAATTTTCAAATTTAAAAACAGAATCTAAATAATGTCACCATATTTTCAGTATTTAAAATGAAATTGCAGATCGTAAAAATTGTTTACAAAATTTTTTGTGTTTATGAAGGCAACATTTTAAGAAGCAAGTTTTAATTAAAGAATCAAGAGAAATTAAGATTTCATCCTTTGTTTCTTTTTTTTACTATTTTAGTTATCTGTAAATGTTTTTTAGTGAATTAGTCATAAAATTTAATGACTATATATATAAATATTTAAAAAAATATACCAGCATTTATTGAAAGTTTATATACCCAATTTCAACACAGTTTGAAATGTGGCCTACCAGTAATATTAGGCTGGATAACTGGTTGGAACATTGAAGTATTCCTATTGATTTGTCATATTGCCCTGTCATTGATATCTATCACAAGTACAAAATTTGAATAAAATCTGTTTGATAGAAGTATGTTAAAAATTGTTTACATGTTTTTGACTCAAGTAAACAAACAAACAGTTAAACCGTATATCTAAATTAAATATAAATGTTTAGTAAAAATGAACTCCAGAAATACAGATAAATGAATGAATGTTAAGATTAGCTAGAGCATTTGATTTTCATGCTGTGGTTGGTAATCATGCATGATAGACTTAAGCAGTCATTATTTTCATATTAATTAAATATAATAAATCTATGATTAAATCTATTGCCAAAATTCATGTATTTGATGGTTTGAAATGTTTTTTTGATTGTTTTAAATCAGGATTTTCTAATGTACAACAACCCTAAATGATTATCAATGGTTTCATGTTATATTTCTTTCCCCTACAGATTGAAGAATTTGTGCATTTTTCTTATATAAGAATGAATATCTCCAGTAGTCAAAGAAATTTCTTAAGCTTAATGATTTTCAACTATATAATTTTTTTAAATGCTGATCCAATACAAGTTTAGCTTCATAAAATCATCAGCTTTCATATTTTAATTTCAATAATGCATTGTATTATAACTCAAATAAAAATGGATTAATCCAGCCACACTTTGGGGAGCTATTTTATTGTACTAGTAACCTTGAGGGACCACCTTTAAATGCAACTAAAAAGTGAAAATTTCATAGTCACATCTAAAGTAGATAATAATGGAGATGACTGAACCTAAAACAAGTTATATTTTCCAATCAGCTCCCCAAAATCAACACTAATATTTTGAAAGAGTTTATTCCACTCAGCAATAATTTAATTTAAATTAAAAAACCATGCATTTTATTCTTTCATCAGAGTGCCATGCTGCATGAACCAATTCTCTCTCTCTATATATATATATAACTATCACAGGTTGCTATTGAGTATAACATTTAAAATTTTAAAATATAGATTTTAAAAATGTCATTTTTACTAAAAAAATTATTTAAAATTTCATTATTATATATAATGTTACTCCCCACTGTATATACATTTATTCATGCTTCCCTGAAAATAGCTGAATCATCATATGTATAAATTAATTCTTTAGCAAGTTAAGAGATTTCTGTCGGTGAGATTGATTTATAGTAACATTGGGAAAAGTATAATTCAGGTATGGTTGGCATTCAATGATCTCCCTTCTGTCTAAGATTTAATAGACTTTAGGCCAGCAAGCTATTTTCTAGAACACATTTGTGCTCATGTGAATCAAAGCTCCTCCATAGTGAACCCTAGAGGAGCTGCTGGATTTATTCCATTGCCTTCCTTTAGATTTTTAAGGGATCTCTCTATCCAACTCCTACTCACCAGCTAATTACTTCCAATTGTCTCAAAAAAATTACTAACCAAATCTTTCTAATATTTTTATCAATCCTTTTATATAATCAGCTGGAGTGACAAAAACATATTAAGTAAAGACTGTTTTTATCTCTTCAATCTTTTCAAAACACTTTTAATGAAAAACTATTTTTGAAAGCAATTTTGAAATAAAAAGTATGATCTACAAGTTTTAAGATTTCTAATAGATAGAAATTTTATAATTATCAGTATAACATGCTTGTTTTTAATTTCAAAATCACAATTCAATAAAAATATTTATTAGACCTTTTAAACTATTTATTTCATAATGAAATTTTATTTTAGATTCAGAATTATTTAATCCCTGACTATTTGAGAAATATAGAAAATATCTACAAAATTTTTGTCTGTGTTTATTTCAACTTTTCCTTTCAACATTATATATATTTATGTGCACATATTATCATATTGTGTGCCATGTAACATGTATGGTTACAATATGTTTAAGGGAACAAATCTCAAAACTTTTTCTACTTTTTTTTAATTTTACAATAGACTTTTCCATTGTTATAATTTAAGAATTTTTTAACAGATGTAATTATTGAAATATTTTTAAATACATGGAAATTTTGGTTATTTTAATTTTAAAAAAATCACAATAAGATATTAAGAGACTGTGACCAATAAATGTTGAGTACTGACATACTTGGTTATATACATTCTATTTTATGTTTAATAGTTTTGGTCTTTAAAACACTGCATCTGTATCATGAAATAACATTCAGATAACTAAACAATAAATTTAGGACTCAATGCACTTTATTATCTAAAATACAGATTTGTAAATAGTTTAAAAATATAATAGAAAATCAAAGATAAAAATGAAATATCTCCCAGCATGTTGTAATAAATACTTTTTTTTAACTTTTTAAAAATTAATTAAAAAATAAATTTTGTGTTTTGCATTAATATAGTTAAAATGTTTTTATATGAAAAAGAAATGTAAACATTACACTTAAATTTGTTTATTCTTTTTAATTTTTAAATTTAGAGCTATTTTGCATTTTCCATTCATGTTATGGCTATCAAATTATTTAGTCCATATGAAATGGTGATGCTTTTCTTTTGTGAAGTAAAAAAAAACAATTATTGGGTGATGGGAATTCAAATAAATAAGAAACATTTCATTTTAACCTTTTTTAAATTTACTGTTCTTTCAAAGCCAATGAGTTCAATTTTATTTGGATTATTTTATTTATAAATTGTATTGAATGTAGATAAAAATCATTGTTTGGATAAAACTCAACAACACTTACAATTTGCTGTGCCCCCCTCCATCTCCTCCTTTTTTAAAAAGCAAATAAGAAAGAAATTTAAAAATTTTAAAGACAAAAATAAAACTATAAAATTCCAAACAAATATGCTAATTATAAATAAAAAGAGGTTGTTTAAAATTATACATAAATTATTTTTTTTATAAATTAATTTGTAAGTCAATATTAAGTAGTATTACAAGAAATCTAAATAAATTGAAAACTTACAATTGACTATATTTTCCCTCTCTCCCCCTATTCTCTACCCCCATTTTGAAAAAGCAAATAATGGTACTTATGGATAATTCAACTGATGATGTATTTGACTCACCGATTTCCCTTCCGGTAGACATCGACATTTTTGCATGACAACATTGTCATGGCAACAAAGTGACTGGTGTGATTAATCCATCAGAGAGTCAATTTTTTTTTCACCTGCGAGATTTAAAATTCGGAGAGAGGTTTGGGAAATTTTTTGATTTTTCTGTCTATTGTGATTTTGCTATCCACCGGCATCACAGTTACTTTTTTGAGCTGTTAATTTGGGTAAAGTGTTTTATTTATCTGTTTATTTTAAATTTACAAAAATTTTTTGTTAATATTTCTACAATTCTGAAACTTACATTGAATTACGTTTAATGTGTAAATAATTTATTCTCTGGTAAAGGGTTTTTTATTTATCTGTTTATTTTAAATTTACAAAAAATTTTTGTTAATATTTCTACAATTCTGAAACTTACATTGAATTACGTTTAATGTGTAAATAATTTTCAATAATTTTTTAAAACAAATTTGGAATATACATTACCAAATGCATGTGATAACATGGTTTCTCCAAGGATGCCATTAATGCCAGATTCACATTAATTCAACTGATGACATATTACCCTGAAGGCATATCAGTCTAATCTTATGATTTTTAACATACCATGTTCACGTGATCTGCGGACACATTTTAGCGATTACATGTGTCCGCAGATCACTTGGAGACGTTATCTTAAAAATCGCAACATCAGACTGATATGCCTTCAGGGTAATACGTCATCGGTTGAAATATCTGTAACAACCCAAATAATATTAAAAGTTCAAGAAAACAGATCTCTTCAATGTAATAAGAGGTTTTAGATTACATCTTGAATTTATAAATTATGTAGTAGTATTATGATAAATCCAAAGAATAATCAATTTATCAATTAGTCATTCCAGTATTCTTTCATGATGTTGAAGCAGTGTTTAAAGATTCAACTAATATAGATAGTCGAGTATGTCAATATAAAAAAGTGTATATTATGAACACCTTTTGTATTCAAAAGGGGATTCCTCTTCTAAATGTAGCTTTAGTTTTTTTGTTGCAAACTTCACAAGTTTCTCTCCCCATTCATTTCTATTATCAAAACAAAATCATAGTACTTTTAAATTTCATTGGTTTACCAATTCTAGCATTAAATTCTTCCATGACAATTTTAAAATGTTCGTACTGTTCATCTGTACTTTTTCATCACATTTAAAATGTCAGGATTTAGCAATAGCAATATTAGTGGTACATCTACAAATAGGTGAAGATATCAGGGCATAATATGTCTCAGATATATTTGACATATAGTAGAATTTTTATTTATCTGTTATTTTTTATCATAATTATGTAATCTACAGACAATAAATTCACAACCCCTAAGATTTCCTCATTTAGTAGGATATGCATATATCAACAATATAGGCAAGTTATGCTTTTAAATAGTAAAAAAATGAAAAAAATACAGAAAATTTTCTGCCTTAACATCAATTAAAAAAATTAAATTATAACCTTGTTGAGCTCAACTTTTCACTAAAGTTGAAACTTTAAAAGACATCAAATTTTTAAAATCATAATAGAAAATTATATAAATGGACAATTAAGTTCTCAATAGTCATTCAATTATAAAAACAAATAAAGTTAAGCAAAAGCATGAAAGCTTGATCTAAAATCATTATACAATTACATTAATAACATAAATAGGGACAAAATTGACTTTTAGGATATGTGGTGTCACAGACAAATTAGTTAGGATTGTTTGAAATTTATTATGTAAATGGTATTGTAAATTAAAGGAATTCATAAATAAGTATAGAATTGTATGACTAAATATATTAGATGTGTATAACTAAATAATATTGGAATTACTTAACTAAATAATTTTAGATCTAATTTAACGATGTAATTTAGAAAATAACCATATATGGTGTGAAGGTTTAAGTAAAATTTGCCATTAAAATGCCTCACCTTATAAGGTGAATTTGGGGATTAATCAAAACATATGGGGACTAGTTAAGGGCTCAGTTATCAGACCATATAAGGAGAGATATTTATGGAATTAGAGATGTTTTGTTTGAACTCCAGAAGTCAGGTATATAAGTGGGATATAGAGGGAGAATTACGGAAGTAAAAAACAAGAGACTACAGTAGCCCTAATGACCAGACCTATGATATTCAACTTTAAAGAAGTGCTTTATTGACATAGGTAACAGTTATGTATGTAATTGAATTTATCTGGAAATTAAACTAATATTTTAACTCACACAATCTGTATAAATTTCTTATTTTGTTTGACACATACACGTCAAAGCTGGTGCAGTTGACAGGATCACTATTAGACAAATTTTGGGAACAGCAAACAAACTTCGGACTTCAATATTAAATCAAAAAAGGGGACCATGACTGGAGATAAATTTGTGTGTCAAAAATGATTGCCAACATACAATTGTGAATAGCAAACTTCAATGTGGAAAACCTGGGCAACTGGTCATTATATGTAAAATTAGTAGAGAAACATTTCCTGCTAAATAGCATCAAAGAAAATCATATAAAAATAGCAACACTTTTGGGTTTTGCAGGAATCAAAGTATTGGAAATAGCCAACCATTTTGGTGAGCCTGATGAGCCTGAAAAGTTACCATATAATGAGGTAGTCATGAAATTAATTGCAGAATTCTGCCCTCTACCATCAAAACATATCGTAAGTTTACATTTTAGACTATGACAACAGGAAAATGGTGAAACCTTTAAGGAATATGACGATTTTATGCAAGTTAGCAAAAAATTGTGCTTACAGCCAGTTCTTAGAAGAAAGAAAAAGCACTCCTTACTGATTACACAAAACAAAATTCCACAAACAGTTACTAGTGGACTCGACCATAACGTATAAGGAAGCAATAAAAAGGGGAAATGCACATGAATTAGGAATTGAACAAGCTAAGGAATATATAAATAACACATCACAGCATATACAGTATCAGTCGATCCAGGGAATTGTTGAGCAAGAAGGAAAAGTCAGGAGCCAGAAAGATTATAGATACAATCATGTATGTTACTGATGCAGAAAACCAGGACACCTCGAGCGAAATTTTAGTCAATCCCTGTGAAAACCATCAAGCCATTGATTACACAGAGCTCTGGTGAGAGATCTCATTCAATTAAGTTTAATAAAGCAATCACAGAAATGTACGGTAAAAGAGCTTTAAAGAGCACAAAGGCCAAAATTAAGCAAACATTATACATAGAAGAAAAGCATTTCAAAATGGAAATAGATATCAGCTTGGGAGTCTCTCTTATGTCTTTAAGATATTGGAAGAACATTACTAAAGAAAGCAGATTTTCTAAAAAATTGAAAGGACCAAAGTTTGTGCAAGAGACGTAAATGGAAACATGGTTGAGAATGTTGGAAGAGTTATGATGAAAATAAAATTGAACATGAACAGCAGAGTGCTACCATTATTTATAGTGCATAACTGAATAAACCCACCAATTGATAGGAACTGGTTCTGACCAATGGGAATCACAATCAAGGTAATAAAAAAAATTTATATTGGAAAAGAAATACAAAGTAAATCCCCACTTCTATTTAGTACAAGGTTGGATCAAACACAAACAACACTTGTGCAACTAGAGTTAAAGGATCACTGGATGCCTGTAATATGCAAAAGCCAGAAAGTACCATATGCACAGCGAAGCAAGGTGGATGAAGCATCTGAAGCAAATAATGTGAGTTCGCAGAATTTGGATAAAAACAAAGAGGGATAAGTTGTGAAAGTTAAGAGTTACAGAAGTGAAAATGCTTCCAAATCTGACAAGCAAACTTGGAAAAAGAACTTGCTAACTTTTGATAAAATTAAGAACGAAAAAATTTATGAGAGGCAGTGACAACATGAAAGAGAATTATGTGAAGCAGCTCAATGAATGCATCAATAGTGGCTTTGACAGAAAGAAATTGAAAAAAGACAAAGAGAAGAAGCTATAAGATTACAGACTGAGAATGAGAAGTTCATCATTGGTGAGAAGGTGTGGATTAAAATCTGGATAAAAGATGACGCAGTCAGCATAATTTCAAAAAATATTGCGATGGTGCAAATGGAAAATGAGATGGTATACAAAAGACATTTTAACCATATTCACCACCAGAGTTGTCCAAGATGGGAACTAATAAACCCTGACCAAAACAATGAGAATAAATCAAAAGAGACTAAATCAGAGATCAGCAAGATCCAAGTTGCTAATCCAGAAATCCAAGCAGAAATTGGAGAAGTAGATAATACACCTGAAACTAGAGAGCCAGTGATGAGTGAAGAACAGCTCCAGAAACAGAGAATTCAAGTGAAAAGGAGCAGTCAAGAGAATAGCAAGGGTACCACTACTCAAGACAAAATAGAAAACCATCTGCATATCTAAGAGACTTTGTGAAATAACCGATACTTCTGGAGTGGGAGGAGGAATGTGGTGTCCTAAACAAGATATAGGATTGTTTGAAATTTATTATGTAAATGGTATTGTAAAATTAAAGGGATTCATAAATAAGTATAGAATTGTATGACTAAATAATATTAGATGTGTATAACTAAATAATATTGGAATTACTTAACTAAATAATTTTAGATCTAATGTAATGATGTCATGTAGAAAATAACCATATATAGTGTGAAGATTTAAGTAAAATTTACCACCAAAATGTCTCATCTTATAAGGTGAATTTAGGGATTAATCAAAACCCATGGGGACTAGTTAAGGGCTCAGGTAGCAGACCATGTAAGGAGAGGTATATATAGAATTAGTGATGTTTTGTTTGAACTCCAGAAGTCGGGTATATAAGTGGAATATAGAGGGAGAATCGGGAAAGCAGACATATGATACCCAACTTTAAAAGAGTGCTTTACCAAGATAGGTAACACTTTTGTATATAATTGAATTTTGCTGGAAGTTAAACTAATATTTTAACTCACACAATCTGTCTAAATACTTATTGTATTTTTGATTAAGATCTCATGACAAAATCAAGGATTACAAGAACAGCTTATTTACTAAGGCAATAAACCTAAAGCATGTGTGGTTGAAAATGAGAAGAGAGGGACCTCTACAGGTCGTAACCACAAGCTTATGCATTGGAAAAAAAGAGGGGAACCCCCCTTACTTCAGCCTACTTTCTATATAAATAGGCAAAGCATTAAAAAAATTTATAAGAACAGCTTATGGAAAGTAGAAAACAGTTATTAAAATAAAAAGAACTATATATTAGTGCTGGAAGAGTAATTTAGTGATTACAGATGAAAGGGATAAAGATGGATGATTTTTTATGTTACATTAATTTTAAAGATAAGAGTGTTTATCTTGATCACCATTCCTTATTCTTGCACAAGCTGTTTACACAGAAGCTAAAATCTCCATACATTAGCACCACTCAGCACAAACCAGAATAATCAATGGATGCAAGAAGGTTTTTGCATAAAATTACTATCTACTGCCTACTCATCCAATATCCCAAGACTAATTTCTAGCTTGTGACTTTTATCAGTGAGGAGTCTTGGATCTGAGAGCACTGCACCTAGATCTTGGGATCTAATGCAACCCTCCAGCAGTCATCTTTTATTTTATTAGCTGACTATAAAGCTTTGAGTCCAAAATAAAAACCCAATAATATTTTCAATTAGCTTGTGTAGTCATATAGATCTGAACTCAGTTCAACATCCATATGCTTGGTGTCTTTGGTTCTTTAATAACCACATTTACCATAAACCTAATCCTAAGACCTAGATGCAGTGCTCTCAGATCCAAGGCTCCTCACTAGTGAAATCCACAAGCTAGAAACTAGTCTGGGGATATTGGATGAGTAGGCATTAGATAAGGATTTTATGCAAAAACCTTCTTGCCTCCATTGATTTCTGTTTTGCATTGAGTGGCCCTAATGTATGGAGCACTTAGAGTTTAATTTGGATAGCCAAGTTTCTGGTCATGGGAACTACACACAGGAAATTTTAATCTATTTCACAGTGTGACAATATAAACCTTTGAATCATTGTATTACGATTAATTATTTTGTCAAAATTTTGTAATTTTATTTTAATAATTATTAGCATTATTTTCATTAGATTTGAATCAGAAATATTTCACTTACTGTACTTCCTTAAAATTTTGTATTTCATAAATAATTCTTTCCATTACGTTAAGACAGACTAATATAATAAATAATTTCTAATTTCAAACAAAATTTAAAAACTAAAGATATCTTATAATATTCTTTACTTACTCCAACATCTTGACAGCTGAAGTCAACACCCATTGGTTGCTAATAAGAGAGCCTCCACCAATCAATGTTTTTGTCTTAGTGTTGAGAATTGCTACCTAAAAAACGTATTTTTAATTTTAAAAAAATAAATTAGAATTTTATATTTAAAATCACATTAATGTTTTGTTTTAGAATTTGCAGAAAGTGTAAATTTTTTATGTTTTTAAAAATAATGGGTTCATAATATAATAAATACTTATGAAAAAAAAATTCAAAGAAAGTGATATGATATAAAAATAATAAGTATTATAATTGCTACCTCAGTTGTGTTTCATACTTTGAATTTTTTGAGACATTAATAGTTTTTTTTTTTTCAATTTTACAGTTTTTGTCAGTTCAAATTAACCGTCAATAATTTATTTATTGAATTAAAAATAAGGATTCAAACAATTCCATTTTAATTGAAACAGTTCCATTATTAAGTTTTGTCCCTAAATAATTATCTTATTTTCTATGAAAGCCTTCTATCATTATCACACAAAACTGATATGCATTGTTAATAAATGTTTTATTTGTGACACCATACAATATTAATAGTTGTATTTGTTTAAGGTATATTATTTAGTTTGGGGCATATTAAACTATATCATAAATCTTAATTGTGCAATCTTTTTTTTTAAAGGTATACTTAAAATCTTCATTCAACCAGACCATTCTTGAAACATGTGGATAAAAACACCTGAAAAAGACAAATGCTCCCAAAATGTGCATTTCATGTTGAATTCATACATAAATTGGTTCAATCTCTTATATATCTTTATTATCTATCATGTATTTATCAATATCAATCTATTAGATTTTGAGGTATTTACATATTAGTTCTGAAACGTAGGAGAGATGGTAGGCCTTTTAACATACATGATAAATGTCTAATCTTGTGATTCCATCAAATAAACCCTGTGATCTCATCAATAATGTAATAAATTTTCACTTTCATTTATTGTCCAGATTTCATTCAAACAAGTTCTTCTCAAAGTGTTTTTTATTCCTTTTCAATTTTTTGATTAATATTAATTTTTTTTCTTTTTTTAAAACAGTACAAAATGATGAAAATTTGGAATTTACCCATTACTGAGATCAATGCAATCAAGTACATACACACTTCAGACAAGCAATGGTGTTATAGTATTCGAGGATGTAATAATAAGATAGGCCTTCATAAGGGAATGTTGGAGGGTTCCAGAATTCCATTTTTGATGATGATCAGATTTATTTACAGCTGGGCTCACAAATTAACATACATAAAATGGGGAAAAACAGATTTTGGTTTAGCAAAGAAAAAATGTAAAATTGGAAGCCCTAACAAAATCGTTGAAATTGACGAACTTTTTGTACAAAAAGAAAAAAAAACATAACCGGACAAATTCTTCCAGAACAGTGGATGTTTGATGACTTGTGCAGGTAGACTGATGAGTGTTTCTTCATGAGAATTTATGGTAGAACAGCTGCAACTCTGATGGAAGTCATCAAACAAAATGTGGAAAGGGAATTAACAATTTATTTGGACTGTTGGAAACCTATAAAACTGCTTATGTATGAACTATTTACTGATCATTTTTATGTGAATCATACTGGATAGCCCACCACATTGAAGAAATAATAAAAGTGTAGTAATTTAAATTTTTTTGGTTTTGAAAAAAAATACATTTACTACTTATTAACATTTCTGGTGAAGATCCCATGCGGGCATTATATTGCACAATCACATATTAAGTAAGTCTCCATTTTGGGAAAAATTAAATTTACTTTTGGTCTCCATT
The DNA here is from genome assembly GCA_028023455.1 of Epiperipatus broadwayi. Lineage (NCBI taxonomy): Eukaryota > Metazoa > Onychophora > Udeonychophora > Euonychophora > Peripatidae > Epiperipatus > Epiperipatus broadwayi. The sequence goes on from JAQFVV010000051.1 coordinate 1,418,378, forward strand.
TTGAAACAAAATTTTATCCACTTAAAATGAGGTAGATAATAGATAAATTGATTGTTTCATTGTGATAATTTCTGTTATATATTATGCAGGAAGTACTAGTATGTGTATATTTTAAGCATTTTGCAATATAGTGATTGTTTTGTCCATATTTAAAGTAACATTTGGGAATTGCATAAAACTTATATTTTTGTGTAGAATTGATATTTTTTAGTATTGTTAAAAATTAATATTTTTAGTATTATTAGATTTAGTCTGGTGTAAGTACTATCACATATTAGAAATGCTACATCTTTTCACATATATACTCAGACTTCCAATAACTTTATAAATCTTGAGAAAAATATCATGTATACATGGTCAGTTTCAAGGAATTTATCATTTTAAGTTTGTACAAGATCCAAGTGTACACATTATTTGGTCAGATCACAAGAATAGAAAATTATCAGTGGATTGATATGAATGTGAAAAGGAGTAGTAGGTCCAATATATCAATACCGATTTTCATTTATAAGGTTCAAACTTTCTGCAATCGTAAATTTGACATCAACACCATTCAGACACATACATTAATGGTAATTACTAAAGATTTATTAAACTAGAGATTATCACTGATATATAATTAAAAAAATCCAAATATTATGGTTAAAAAATCCAACACCATCTTCTTTGAAATAATATATAAATATATTAGAGTCTGTATTTTTAAGAAGATCTATTTGTTAATAGATAAAACCTTGGTTGTGGAAGAATTTCAGTAAAATTTTATAGTTTTGGCTACTATTGTAGTGTTATATGAATTTATACTTTATTTTTAATTGCTAGGATAATATTAGGCAGTATTTAATTTTTAATTTGGTCTGACTATTTGTATTGTTAAATAGTGTTTATATGTTTCTTTCAATGATTTTCAATTATTTATGTTTTAGAGTGTATTGTTCAGTTTAGTGTTAGCACTGGGATTATATAATTAAAAAAATATACTGGGTGTAAATTTTTTATTTATACTAGAAGTAATCTCTGTTTTAATAAATGATTAGTAATTAATCATTAATGTATTTATCTGATATAAGTGCCACAGTTGTAATTAGAGAAAATGTAATATTTAAAATACAGGTATACTTCATATACTGGAGTTTAATCGTAATTATAGGGGATTTGAAATAGAGTGAAATAGAGTGGGTTCAAATCCCTGTAGAGGTCTCTATCTTCACATTTTCAACCGCACATGGTTTAGGTTTATTGCCTTAGTAAATATTACTTACGTAATCAATGTGCATTAAATAAATTTATAATTTGCTATTGGTAAATACTGAACAAATGATGAAGACATATGTAAGTGATTAATACTCTGGATTAATTGTGAGTGCTGATTTAGCAGAAAGTGCACATTATGGAGTCATTTGTTTGTCTCTACTTACATATTCGAAAAACGTGTAGCAGTGCATTTTAAGTAAATCTTAAAAAGATATTGCACATGCAAAAAGTATATGAAGTTAAGTTATTACATGTGTTTATATATATATATATTGTAACAATCCAAAAGAAGTGGATGATCAAATCTAACCGCAATCTGCACTACAAGGGCGCCATCTAGGCATTTGAACTTAGAAAAATTTATAAAGTAGGCAGATACGCGCTGTTAAGATTCCACTTTATTTAGATATTTAGATCATTAGCCCATTGTCACTAGCTCAGTGGAGACGCAGAGATAAGAAATAACTTGTTTAATTTGTATATATAAAAAAATAAAAGCCACTGCCAGTAAATAACAAACAAACATTTATTTATGCACATATAAATTTTAAATCATTTAAATTTTGAGGAATAAATTTAACATTTTAGATTTTTATATTAACTTTTAATTTTACATTTAAATAGATTGCAATGAGTTTAATATTTTATTTAGAGGGTCGAGTACGAATAGACTACATAGATCTGCATTTGAAAAGAAAATATTCTTTCCCTTAGGCCAAAAGTTCACAGTCAAACCGGCATCAATCCATCTGATACATTTATGTATTCGATGTAGCATGAAAATACAACAGCACATATATACTATACTATCAGGAATGGACATCTGAACAGTATAGTTAGAGAAGACATTGACTCTTGACTAATACAGGAATGTTACATCTGTATGGCAAGAAGAACAATAAAATAAAAACTCCATAGGAAGGGACTGCAGTCCTTTTTTCTGGCTTACAATCCCATTCATAGGCAAAGGGTTGGTGCGGTGTATACAGTGATTCTTCATACTACATCTACTAATTACACAAATATATCCAATCCATTGACCTAATTCAACTACAAAATAAATAACCTAAGATTACCCTCCCTTAATATAACTTTACAAAACTATATAGCCATTCACACCTGACTTAAATTTAACATTTAGATACGTTCACACATATGAATTTTATAAAATTGATTTTATAATGTTGAGTATAGATCGGCTGCATAGATTCCACGGTTAAAATGTTCCAGAATAAAACATAACCGATCAAAATACAAAGTCATCGATAACGTCAATTGCAGAGGGAATACAAGAAGCCCAGTTGCATTCATCATAAGATGCCGCAATGACACCAATGACCTATATATTCCAATAGAATATGAAACAGTAACACAATTAACCGTTAACGAATCCATGCAATGTCTATACCCAACTTAAATTTCGTGCATTTAAATAATTTATACAATAAGAAAAAAAATGGAAATGATTTTTATCAAACGCAAAACATATAAAATTAAACATTATTAATTGATCTGAAAACTTACAAAAGTCAGATAAAAGTCCATTTAAAATTTAGGTTAGCTTGTTTATTAAACTTGTCAACTCTTGACGAAAGTTCTTAATTAATTTTATGATTTTAACAATTGTTCTGTTCATATAGCTTATGTAAGAAGAGTCCAGGTTCCTGTTTTAATTCCGCGATGTCTCCATTGGAAGATCGATCTAATGTTCTGGAGGTGGCATTAGCTAGTTCATGGTATCACAGTCTTTTCATTTTTTAAATAAGTGAGAGAGAACGATAAGTGCGTCTTACTGTTCTTCTCACCAAATCAAGTTGGAAACTGTCAGGAAAACTGTATTTCTCTTTTTATAGTATCCACACAGATTCAACCAACAAAATGTCACTAATCCATCATTTTCATTAGGGTCTGGGCTGAGGCTTGGTGCTTCCATTGGTCAAGCTAATTTCTCTTTATTCTCTTATCTAATTTTCATCTGATTTTTTAATTACACAAGAGCCCCAAGGCTAGCTTGCTTTTCAATTAATAAACAATCATTTCCATTTACAGATTACAGGAATTAATTAATACCTGTTTTTATTTTTACTTACGTTATTTCTTTATTAAAATATTTTTATATTTAAATCTTGTATTTTTTTTATAAAAAAGTACGTTCCAATACTTTTTTTTTTATTTATAAAAAAAAAAATATTTTTAAAGTTTTGCATCTGTGCGAATATATATACGTTATATGTTTAACAAACATTTTAGCTTTTAGTTTTTTTTATAGATTTTATTTTTATTTGCGAACTTTAAGATTTTATTTTAAATTAATGTAACAGCATATTTATATACCGTTACAATATATATATATATATGTCTTCAAGTGAAATTTAAAGTTTATATTTGGACTAGGCATAATCTCTAGATTAATAAACGATAGTAAAAATCATTAATGTATTGATCTAAAGTGGTTAATACAGAAAGTTTTGCACTTGCAAAACAAGATCTAGTAATTTATTTTTATGAAGTATTATCACATTATCTTAGTTGAGATTTGGAAATATAAGTAAAAGTTCTGATGAAGATTTCTGAGGCAATCGAAACTATCATAGTGGATTTGTAAAAAAGCATTGCAAAAAGTAATAAAGAATATAGATGGTATTAATTTATTTTTATTTTTAAACTTGTCGTGGCATAATTAATTTGCATAATCTGGATGCTCTGTAAAGCTGTACATGCATACAATATTGTTTATATCATTTCCATTATTGCATATACATGAACAGTACTTTAAATATTTTGCTTCTATGTTTAAATCAAATCGTTAGTATAAACACATGTCCAGTTTGCAATATTGAAATCTTATTGATGCGATACAGAAGCGTTAATATTGTTACATGATTAGTTTGAAATAAATTAATTCAAAACCCATTAATTTAAAAATTTATGACTAAATATATGACGTATTTGCCCAGGGCAAGATAACCCATGCAAATTTCTCACTTAGATACTACTTGTAAGTTTTGATAGAAATTAATCCACGTTATCCGCCTTTTCTATTATTTTAGGTGCAGTATCCACATCATTCAATAAAAACTGTATTTAATGCGTATTCGTTTTTAATATTATTTAATTAGTGTACCTTAATTTTTTTAAATAATCGACTAAACTTAAAAGGCAATAAATGATTAGAATGCATAGAACAAATATAATCTTATTCTTTTCTTTATATATAGTAAATAATGAATAAGTAAGCTTTCTCATATTTTTCTGGATTTGATTATTTGCCAGTTCAAGAGTTCACTTGACCTCGACTAGGATGTAAGTTATAGATTTACGTCAAGCGTTGGTGGATTAGTGGTAAGCATAGCTACCTTCTAAGCAACTGGCCCGGGTTCGCTTCCCGGTCAACACATTTGACATATGAAAAAAAAAATTATAGATTTACTAGTCATCCTGAAATAAAATCCTTCTCGAACATTATTATTTAATTTTTTTTCCTTCACATCATTAAACTTTAAATATTCTTATTTTTCAAATATAAACTTTATTAAGCATAGAAAAACAGTTACCAAATAAACAAAAAAGAATAATTAAATTAGTTACAAAATTCCATTATTGAAATAAAAAGTCCTACAAAATGATAGAAACTGATTGATATTTTTTTTTACATAGATTAATAGCATGAATAAGTTTCAATATAGAGGCAAAGCTCTTAATACAGTAGTGCCACCCAGTGCAAGCCAAAGTAATCAATGGACACAAGAACATTTGTGCATAAAATTGCAATCTAGTGTTGACTCATCCAATATCCCCAGACTAGTTTTTAGCTTGTGGCTTTCATCAGTGATGGGCCTTGAATTTGAGAGCACTGCACCAAAATCATTGAATCTTATGCAAACCTCCAGCAGCCACCTTTTACCTTTTTAGTTAACTATAAAGCTATGAGTCCAAAATGAAAACACAATAATGTTTTCAAATCAAGCTCATTTAATCCTATAGCCAAACAGACCTAACCCAGTTCAGCATCTATATATTTTGGTATCTATGGTTCTTTAATAATCACAGTCACCATCATCCTATTGGATAGATTGACATTAAACCACTAAACATCACGTGGTCAGCATTCCCTATGCTTACACAAACTGTTAAAACAAATAAAAATTTCCATACAGTAATGCCACCCAGTGCAAGCCAAAATAATTAATGGATGCAAGAAGATTTATGCATAAAATCCCTATCTAATGCCTATTAATCCAATATCCCTAGACTAGTTTCTAGCTAGCTTGTGGCTTCTTACTGATGAAAGTAATGAATTTTAAATGAATATAATTAAAAATTGTTAATCACTGATAAGCTAAAATTAATAGCTGAGGTGAAACTTTAAGTTTATTATTAGTAAGCTTCTATTTTATGGACTTAGCACTTTCCGCTAAGTCCATAAAATAGAAGCTTACTAATAATAAACTTAAAGTTTCACCTCAGCTATTAATTTTAGCTTATCAGTGATTTACAGAGTAAGGGTGAAATAAAATTTATTATCACAATAAAAATTGTTAAATGTATTTTTATAAAAAACCCAAACAATCTAAATTTAAGTCTATATAACACAGTAATGCTGGAAGAGAGATCAGTTTCCAAATGACTACTACAATATTAATAGAAGCCAGGGCCTGACTTCTGATTATACTTTTTGACAACTTATTGATAAAAAAGGATTTAAGTTTTGGAGATATCAGATTAAAAATAAAATGACATCCCAAAACCATCAGTCCAATAAGGACATGGAAGATTAATTTCATATAATAGTTACTGTAAACCAGTGATATGTACATAAGGAAGTGCATTCATAGGCAAAATATTTAAGTATTTCCTTTTCATCATACATAATGAACACATTGTATCAATATTTGCCTATGCCATTTCTTTTAATTAAAAAGGTTTTGATTGGTAAAGCTATGAAGTTGATTTTTAATAGGAAATTCAGGACATACATATTAGATCTGCTGCCAATATTTATGACATCAGAGTGCTGTACCTTTTCCCAGTAGGGAGGGGGTTTTGTGATGGCAGAATGCCATATTAAAAAGTCACAACTACCTGTTTTTATTTAGTATCATAATGTGTTTATTATTTTTGCGTACAAATTTATACTTTTCATATTGTTAAAAATGTTGACTTTTTAATATGGCATTCTACCACCCTCCCTTCTCCACTGGAGAAAGATACAGCATTCCTCCTTAACAAACATGGACAGCAGGTCTAATATGCAAGTACTGGAAATTCAACTATTTATGCTCCAAATTCAGAAAGATAAAATATCTGTATAATAGCTATATTAAAAACAATGAGGAAAGAATAGGAAAGCTCTTTAGGATCAGCATTAGTGGTTAAGTTATGGGTCTTTTAATATCTTATTTTTTTATAATCATAAGAGAATAGGGAAAAATATCCCTGTGGATGATTTACAAATATCTTTAAAATAATTATCATTTAATCGCATGCATATCATGTGACTAAATTCATGATAAACTAAAGGTATATCACCCAAATGATAATGAAAAATATTTGAAAGAATGATACAAACTAATAATAAAATAATAACCAATGTCACTAGAACATAAAGATTGTCAGCTTAATTCAGATCTATTAAGCTATATAAGCATACTGAACTGCATTCAAATGCTTGAACTTTCAAGTCATCTTCAATAATTTTAAAAAAGTAAATATGATATCTGGGTAATTATGTCATAACTAGGATTTGTAAGTCTCTACACAAAATTATTAATTAAATTAGAGAGTATTTAAACAGACTTCCAATGCCAAAAAAAGGGCCAAAATGCAAAGACAGGGGGAAAAAAAACACAGCCTTTGTCTAGAAGTATGATTGTAATGTGAAACCAGAACAATCACAAGCCAACAAAGTAATAAAATCTTTGAAACTGTTGTTATCCACAAATGAGAACTCAAATGATAACCTTTAATCATTGTAAATAACTTTCATTGTAAACAACTAATTATGAATAAAGTTTGTTTGAAATGAAACAGACTTTCAAGCTCCTATCAGTTATCCACTCTATCTTTTATAACTCATACAAATGATCACATGCATGCGAAAAAGAGAAATGATCTCCAATATACGTATTTCATGCTGCAATAACACTCATCAGTTGATCATCATCTTCCACACCTATATATTATCAGTGTCAGATTATATTAAGGTAGCAAATCTTCAAACATTAATAGACAGGCTTCAATCTTCTCTACCCTCCAACTCTTCAGAGTCATATTATTGAAAATCTGCTGATGGAAATGCTCAAAGCCCTCATTGATGCTAATATTCACATCATCAGATTTTCAATAACATGGATGGTTAAAAAGTTGGAAGATGGAGAAGATTGAAGTCTGTCCATTAAAGTTTGAAAATTTGCTATCTTAATATAAACCGAGCACTGACTGGTTCAGCATAAAATGTGTATATTACTGATCATTTATATTTTTTATATGACTGTGGTCATGTGTTCCAGTTATATACGATGAAATGGATAGCTGAAGGGAGCTTGAAAGTCTATGTTCAAATCCTCTCTAATTACATCTAAAAGTTCAGTATAATTCAAATATTACATCCTTTAATATTTAAAAAAATAATCAAAGAGTTTATTGCTTGGGAGTTTATAATAACTTTGAGTACAGAAAAACAAAACTATGGCCTCTTTACTATTGCATCCAAACCCTGTTTTATTGAGTCAGTTAATGACTCTCTAAGATGTAGGGATCCATAAACCATATCCTTGATTTAATTCAACAGCCCCATTGAATCCAATCTCTTCACTGAATGGAAACTACTAGCTAAAAATTAGTTTGGGTATTTTATAGTCACTACTATCTATGTTTATCATATTATCACCATATGTAAATATTTGAGAGTAGAAGAATAGAATTGATAGTTGTTATTGATGCAGATAGTAGACACAACTACGGAAGTCACATGATAAAATTTAATTTATATAAATTGTCAAAACTCTGATTTTAATTAACTATTCTATGTATTTAATTACAAATTATTGAATTATAACAATTATGTAGAAAAGTACTCTTACCTGCCAACAGTGATCTGAAATTGTTGCTTTTTGTCCACCAAGTATTCTATGATCACGAAGAAGTGGGAAAAAGAAGCTATTTCCTCCAGATGTCTTTCCACACTGACTTTGTGGCATTTCTGTAGTACTAACATTTATCATGGAAGTGGTAGATACTGACATATCTTCTGTAGTCATAGTTGCTATGCCAACAGATGCTGTGATGCTGGAAGTTAAAATTTCTGATATAGCAGTTGTTGTTGTCATGGTTTCTGGGTTTTCTGATGTAACAACAGTACTTAAAGTTGTCATGTCAACAGTTGATGCTGTGATGATAGGAGTTGCAGTATCTGATGTAGTAGTACTTGTTGTTTCAGAAGATGATATGCTGCTAAGAGTCGAAGTTTCTGATGTAGTAGTACTTGTAGTTTCAGTAGATTCTATGCTGCTAAGAGTTGAAGTTTCTGATGTAGGAGTATTTGTCGTTTCAGAAAATGTTACACTGCTAAGAGTTGATGTTTCTAATGTAGTAATACTTGTTGATTCATTAGTTGTAACTGGTAGTGTACTACTTGAAATTGTTGTGTTATCATCGCTTTCTGATGTATATGCAGTTCATGAAACAACAGAAGGTAATAGATGTCATAATATACCCATTATTCAATATAGTCTTATTATATTCTTTTATTGTTTATATATAAAAGACTATAATAAGGCATTGTATGTTAAGGTACATTGTAAAATGCATAATATGTATGTAAGTATATAACATAATAGAACTGGATTTATACAAAATATAAAAAATTATGAAAAAGATTGTAGAACAATCAATCAAATATTATGTGATAAAATAAAACATTGCAAATATTGGGTGTCGAAATGAGATTATTTCATTTAATTTACATTTTATTAAATAAATTCATTGCAGTAGCATTTCTCAATAATAATAATATCTATTTAATGGTTTTTGGTATAATGATCCTATTTTTAAATTATCTATACACTACCAAGTGATTAAGCCAAAGTGCCCTTTATCTGGTGTGTTGCTTTGTTTATATTATCCATATACTATATATAACTTTCCAAACATTGTCAATATTATATTGTTCCAATAAACATAACATACTTCAAATAGTCAAAATAAGAGTCATAGATCATATGACCCTATCTCTTAAGCTTGTAAGTTATAAACAGTGAGGATTGCCAATTCCTCTACAAGCTTTGTTATAAATGCTTAGTCAGAGCCTGCACTTAAAATATCTCTGTCAGGAACCCCCCCCTCAACTCCTGACCATGGTTTCATACTTTGGCACTTCTCAGAGCAAAAATAGATATAACATACTTCAGTTTCTTTCCAAAACTTTTTTTTCTTAATATATATATTTCCTATATTTTAACCACATTTTATGGTCATTATCAAGAGGATTTTTTTAAATTACAAAAGTATATGGAATTAATATATGAACATATATATTTATATGAAATCAGTGCACACTGCATGCTTAAAATATATATGTATCGCATATATTTATTTCTATATAATTACACATCAACATTTACATTAAAGGAAGTAAAATTTTAGTTTTAATAAATTATCAATCTAACTTCATTACTACTATATAATGATTAAAATTCTTATCTCTATTGCCAATCTTTTATTATAGTGCTATTTTTTTCTTTTTTCTGGACTAATTTTTATTCTAGCTTTTGTTTCTAACAAATTTTTGTTTACTTCTTTTAAATATTTAATTCCAAAAATATCTTCTAATTATTTTTTTTTACTTTCTACTTTTCTAATAGGAAAAATATATATCCTTCATTTATTATTATTATTATTATTATTATTATTATTATTATTATTATTATTATTATTATTATTATTATTATTATTATTATTATTATTATTATTATTATTATTATTATTATTATTATTATTATTATTATTATTATTATTATTATTATTATTATTATTATTATTATTATTATTATTATTATTATTATTATTATTATTATTATTATTATTATTATTATTATTATTATTATTATTATTATTATTATTATTATTATTATTATTATTATTATTATTATTATTATTATTATTATTATTATTATTATTATTATTATTATTATTATTATTATTATTATTATTATTATTATTATTAATTTTTTTTGTAAGGGATTAGAAGAAAATTTTTTTTTTGGTCTGAGATGTTTTTTTAAATTGTATTTGTATGTTAATTTAATTGATATAATTCTTTTTCTTATTTTTATTAAAATTTTGTTTGTTGTTGGGGGGGGGGGTGTGTTGTTTTTTTTGTTTTTATTTTATTTATTTAATTATTTTTTTTTTTTTTTTTTTTTGTTTTTGTGGTTTGTGTGTTTGTTTATTTTTTTTTTTTTTTTATTTCTACACAATTCAAGATTTTTGTGGTTTGGGGTTTTGGGGTGTTGGTTGGTTGTTTTTTTTAATGAATTGGGTATTATTATTATTATTATTATTATTATTATTATTTATTATTATTATTATTATTATTATTATTAATATTATTATTATAATGTCATGGCATGGAGGGGAGGAACCAAGGACGGAAGGGGGGGGCCCCCAATGTACTTTAGAGAGATTTAAAAATCTTCTCCTTGCCATTAATCCTATTTAATACTGGCTTACCTTTTTGTATATATAAAGTTTCTTAACTCATCCTTTACTGATATGTGCTTACATTCTCCAATATTTTATAAGTATTAGCTGTTTTGAGTGTAAACAACTATATTAGGATTTTTTTAATAATGACCATTTAAACATGCAGAAATATATATATTATTAATATAGATTAAAAATAAAAATAAAACTTGAAAAAAAAACTGATGTGAATTATAATGTTTATTGAAATAAATAAACTATGTCAAGTTTAAAAAAATGATAAAAAATATAAATTTTTTTGGCAATAATAAAATGAATATTCAAACGATTTTATTGCTTGAAAGTTCAAGAGTTTAACTCTTTACCACTATGTGAAACTATCCAGGATATTTAAACAATGTTTATAAGAAAATGACCAAAATATAGGAAAAATAATGTTACTTCTTTATGGGAATGCAATAAAAATAATATTTAAAAAGAAAAGGATAGATTAAGAAGTTGTATGAATTACTTATAAAAATTGTATTAAATTTAAAAAAGAGTGGAGTTAGAAATTTGGATTCATAGTCATAACATTATAGAATAAAAGTTCATTAAACTCTCATTTTAAAGTTGTTTTATTTATTGCTAAATGAATTAGCATAAAAGTGAATTTCAGTACTTAATTTATAAACCAATAAATGTAAAGTAAGTTACAGATGCCAATTTTGGAAAGAGGAGTGCTAGCTTTTTTAATATTTATGGCATGCATATCTTTGGTTATAGACCACACTTTTTTCATCTTTCCCTTTCTGTCATTTCTTTCAGAGCAAATGACTTCTTCCTTAAAGAGATTGAAGTCATGGCCTGGCCATGACTCCAAAAATATTGATAAGTATTTACTGCCTTTCTTAGCCCAGTTGTAGAAGTAATTGTGCTGAACCAGTCTTGTGGATAAGTTAGCTTTCATTTTTCTGTAGTAAACCTTTAAGCAATATGAATCCTTAGACACGATTTTGTACACTACTTGATATGCAGCCTCTCCAGTTATTTTATTTTTAGAATTGCTTGAATCATTTAATGACAGAGATGGCTGAAAACTGATGTTATATTTATCGATATGTATTTTAACATCATAAAACCTGTTCTGTGTTAAATGTCTAAACATTTACTAAGTTCTTCAATTTATATTTGTAATAAAACTACTGTATCTGTTTTTAAAGTCATATAGAATCCACACTCTTATTCTAAACTAAATCTTTTGCTTATTTAAGGCTTTTTTATACTTAAAACAAGTATTTTTTTATTTAGAAAATATTTGTGTTCTCTTGATATTTCATTAAATGTTCATTAACAAAAAAGATTTGTCTACTAAGAATAATAATTTAAAGTTTACTTGTGTTTATCACTTTGAATAGATTACATGCTTTCTATTCCAAGAAAACCTAGAGTTGGAAAGGCCACAGACCTAATTGTGGGTATAAAAAGTTATTTTTGGAATTGAATTATTATATATATTGTATTCAAGTGAAAAGGTGACTGGGTCTTTTTTGAGCTGCTTATAATGCCATCTTTAAATCAAATAAGGATTCACTATAACAATTATTAAAACACTGGTACACTAGTGTGTCTGAATCATAATTTTATGACATGAAGTGTGACAATATTTTATACCTTCATAGATAATCTTCAATGCTCCTCCTGTCCTTAAGAAATTTTGCAAATCCTTTGAAATCATTCTTGTAAATTTATGATTTCATTGCCATATACAGCTTGAATCATTTTAAACATTTCAATAACTGTTTTTCTCAATTTAAGTCAAAATATAATGTTGACACATTGTTATACTGTAGATTAAGGTAAGAAAATACTACAATTCATGTTGTAGCTCGTGATTCAAATATACAAGCATTTTAAAATTTTTGTGGTAAATAATTAAAATATGTTGCTACAACACAAATACAGTGATTAAGAGATGACACTTCATGAAATTTGGAGAGAACCAGTCAGCCATCTTTTCATTGAGAAACACTGTATATACCAAAATTAAAATTTCATAACTTTGGCATATATATATATATTGTAATATAATAATTTTAATAAATGTTAATATTCAATATGTGGAATTATCTATTCATAATTACTTAATTAGAAAACCCTTTATCTCAAACAGTAGCTAATGAAAGCCAAACTGTTCTAGGTAAAGTGCTTTCTAATTAAATAATTATAAATGGATAACTTCAGACATTAAATACATTTATTAATATAAAAACAAATACTAAAACAGTTTATAATTTAATAAACATATTTAAACTCTGATTTAGTATTTCTTTTTATATTAGTATTAATGTGGCAGTGTATATATATATATATATATATATATATATATTCTGCCACATAAGTTACAATATATATATATATATATATATATATTGTAACTTAATTAGAATGATCATTGATCCATTGTAACATAATTAAAAGTATCAAAAATCCAAATATTATTAAAATCTCAAATATTATATTCAAAAATTATAACTTAATAAACAAAAAAGAATTGTAGCTTTTATTTTATATCAAAAAGAAAAGAATTATTTAACCTGAGTAGTGGCTATTAAACAAAAGATCAGACTGAGTTATCAATCATATTAAGGGTCATTGGATCAAATGAAACATATTTCTATAATTAGATTTCTCAAGATATCACAATACCAATAATTATAAACAAATTATTAAGAACAAACTACTATAACTCAGGTATATGGAAATCAAGTGAGGTGAGTACATTAGTAACTCAATAAAATATCTTCTCAGGTATACAGACAGTAAATTTTATCCACTTTCATTTTTTGGTTGGATCTCAAGTGCATGTCTAAGTGAACAACAAGTGAATATGGTCTATCTGGGTGCCACTAGGTTAGCTGGACCTAGACAAAGTTATATTTATAACTTTTTCACATGTACCAGGTTTGAATCTCTTTGGTACCTTATTTCTTACAAAATGTATGATTTTGATTTTAGACCCATAGCACTGTATGCACTAATATTTAAGTAAACACCTAGGTAACATAAAACATCTTTAAACTAAAGTGGAATTCATTAGACAGAAATCATTTCTTAGATCTTAACATAATAAATGTGTTTCAATATTTTTTTATAAGTTTTACTAGCTCAGATTATATTATTAATTTAGGATGGCAATTCACTCATCCTTGCATGAAATAGATGATGGGATGGTGGTTATAATAATACTAAGAAATCACTAAATACTATGAAATCAATATTTATTTATGGCCTTTAAACATTTAAACAGCTCATTAATTAAAACATGATGATGATGATAATGATAATGATAATGGTTTCAACCACAGCTTTAGGACTAAGCCTAATCATAAAACCTAATTGTTATAAAGAAATTCATAATTATTGCTTAATTTTAGTATATCTAATTAAATCTTAAATAATCAATATCAACCATTGATGATGAATGATCACAATGAATAAAGACTATTATCAATAAAATACATACACCTCGTTTAATAAAACAATTTAGCATTTATTAATTTATTATGAAAATTTACAAATAATTTAAAGACAAAACCAAAATTTTATATGAAATAATGAGAACAATAATTGATTATCTGGCAATCATAATGTTAATTTTGAATTCTTCCCTCTTTCCTGTCAAAAATATATACATAAATTTGGATACTAAGTTTGCTAACATTTTGGATTCACAAGAAAATATTTCATAAGAAAAAAAAAATTCACTCTTTTTTTTTTCTTTCTCTTTCGCACACATACTTTTATAATCTAACAGGTAAAGTAGAATGATAAAAAAAAATGTTAGTAGAAGTGAAAGAGCAAGATTTCCAGAACAAGTTTTAAATTATTTTTCTCCCCCTCCCTTCTACCCTCTGAAATGCTATACTTTAACTTAAAACACAATCTAATATTTCTAATACCACCTATTTTTCTTTCTTTACATTCACACACCATTACATATATGCAACAAGTATTATTACATTATGTATGTGTGTGTTTTATCCCCATAATAACAAAAATATTATTTAAAACAAAATAATAATAAAAAACATTTTACATATGAATAACATTTCATAACTTTAGGTTAATAGACAATCATAATTTTAGTACATATAAAATCATTAACAAAGCCTATGTTTATCATTATTAAGAAATTCTTGGTTTCAATTGATCTTGGTTGTTTTAAAAGTTCTCTAAACAAAAATATACCACTCTGTTGCTAAAATTTTACTAAGTCTCTGATATTATAAAGAAAATATATATAAAAAAAATTTATACTACCAGTTCTATTCTTTGTAGGACTTTCAATGAGTCAAATTTTCTTGTTTAATGTCTATATTTTTGCATCTACCATTTCCGTTTTCTTTGGAACAATCTTTTTCTTGAGGTGTATAATTATTTGATGATGATGATCCTATTGAGGTTATTTGCTTTAGTGGACAATTTGGAAATCATTATATTAACTTTTCTTCTCTTCCTGTCAAGCATGATTCTTTTAGTGGATGAAGTACAGCAGTTGTTTTCACATTTATAAATTTTCTTGGGTTTAAACTCAGTTACTGGAACAATTAATTGGACTTGATGATCTTAATATTTATCAGTAGATTACTCTTTTCCTGATCACCTGCTAATGCAGGTGAATGTTTTCTTCTTTCTATTTAAAAACATCTTATTTCTCTCCGTCAGTTGAAAGGTGTAGAATATTATTTTTCAGACAAGACATCTTTTCCTTCCTATATGATATGCTGGTTGATGATGAGTCTGGTAGATGGACAGAAAAATATATTTTTTTCCTAGCCCGCCATCCTTATATTTTCAACAATCAAAACTTGATATTAAAAAAAATGATTTAAAAAAAAAGGTTATCCAGCAGAATTAAAAATGTTTGTCTGCTTTAGTTTCAATTATTTTTAAAAGTCTCTCTAATATAATACAATAGCTCTACTGATTTTCCAGACTGCTTTTATATCCGATTTTTTTCTATTTCTGACCACCTCTTTTAATTAGATTTATAACTTATTTTCAACCAAATAGTTTTTTAGCTAGATAGTACTAAAAATATCACTATCCTGATTTTTAGACAAACTTTTGTTTTGAAGGAAATAAATAGTCTTAATCCTTTTTTACACCCATGTAACATCTCAAATTTGAGCTTCTTTCTTTTGATCTTAAGATGAGACATTTTTAAAATTAGACTTCTCACATTGTCTCTAAGTTTTTCAACAGAAAAACAACCCTTATAATACAAAAAATTGTTGAGTAAGAAAAAAAAATAATTTAACAGATTTAACCCTTCTTTTTCTCTCAATATCTAATAAATGTAGATATATTTATGTGATGTAACACACACACTCCACCACTCAAATCATGTATAAACTGACATTAAATAATCTAATTGCTAGCTGAGTAATTCTAACCTTAATATTTAAAAATCAAATCCCTAGCATTTAAATCCAACTTACAATTATAGAAAAGTAAAATAGAAAAAGAATAAAATATCAGAATTTAGCAAATGTAGGTTAGTTTTAAAGAAAGTTAATATGT
This sequence comes from Epiperipatus broadwayi, assembly GCA_028023455.1. Classification (NCBI taxonomy): domain Eukaryota; kingdom Metazoa; phylum Onychophora; class Udeonychophora; order Euonychophora; family Peripatidae; genus Epiperipatus; species Epiperipatus broadwayi. The sequence goes on from JAQFVV010000051.1 coordinate 1,434,899, forward strand.
GTAATTTAAAAGTGACTAACTAAATAGATTTTATAACACACACTGCCTATACATATGCGTTATAACTTTATTTAACAAAAAATAAATAAATACTGAATAATTAACTGTGTGTACTACTCTTTTTGAGTTTTTTATCAACACACAAACAATTAAAGTATATAACTGTGGTCCCACTCTCTCTCTCTGTCTTAAGCCTTTAAAACTTGATCTTGTAGGGTTTAAACTTGGATGCCCTACAGCTTCATTTACTATATAAAAATGTAATGATGATTTTTGTTCAGCATTTTCTTTCATGCACATTACTACAAATTTAGCTAATGACTAAATTGTAATGGCACAATATATATATATATATATTGAGTACTGAATTAACACGTGAAGCCAGTGGTGCAGTATTTTGATCCCATTAAAATTTATAAATATCCAAGCGATGTAACTCTGTTAAATTTTGCAGCAGTCAAGAGATGGTTGACTGGGGAAAATAACCTGGGGCTATACCCGTATAGTATACAGGTTCGGCCAAGTACGGATATAGACTCGTTTATGTCCATATGTTCTCTCTGCTTGTGGTTGTGGAAAGTGGACGATCTTGAATTTTAAGAATTCCCCATTATACATAAATAAAAGGGAAGTTTAAGTTTTCAATCATAGGGTTTCCATTATATTTTGTGGGGGCCAGAGTCCAGGATTTCTATTGCTGTGAAGTAGTGATCACGTGTTGAATTGTGTTTTCAAAAAATATATGAAATTAGCATCGTAAGTTAAAGTGGTGAGAAGTGAAGACGAAGGGGATAAATTTTTTCACTTTAAAATACTGTATATATGTGTTTCAATGTCAAATGTGTACAAAGGATAGATAGAGGGGGGATTTATTTTTTATTAAGAAAGTTTTGAAGTGCATAGTGATGTATATAATCTAAGATAAGAACTATTCAGGCAAATTGTAACGAACAAAGAATTGATTATCTAGATGTAATTGTTGCAACGAAAAATAAAGTAGTTAAGTTAAAAAGAAAAAAACAGTTTCAGTAAGGTTGTAATTATAACTGTTAAATAATTAAAATAATCGCAGATCTAAGTTAAAAGAAGAAATATATATGTCAGACTCTAGAATAATCGCATATCTAAGCAAAGTGGGAAAAATATATGTGTGAGTTAATAATAACGTATCTCAGTCAAGCTGAAAATAAAATATTATAAATGATAAATAATACAAATAGTCGCGTGTATAGTAAGTTGATATACATATGTGTATGATTCTTTTTAAGACAAAAAGATAGCCTTAATTATAAAGTTATCAATAAATTACAAGAGTAATGCGGGCAACGAAGTGTACTTGTTAGGTTGAAGAAAATATATACGTATGATTTTAAATATTCGAGACAATAAAGTAATCGATAAATTACAAAACATAGTAAGTGTAACGAAGTATATTAGTTAAGTTGGGGAAAAATATATGTATGATTTTAAAAATAATCGTGAGGATAACTTGATCAATAAATTACCAACAGAGCCGGTACAACAAAGTGTATCTGTTAAATGGAAAGAAATATATGTGTATGATTTTAAAATAGTAAAGAGACAATATAAATTACAAACATAGTGTGTGTAACAAAGGAGGTTAGTCCATTAAAGAAATATATATGTGTATGATTTTTTCAAAAAACAGCCGTAACCTTAAAGTGATCAAAAATTATAAATGGAATATTAGAAAATATATATCAGAAGTGTGTACTGTTGGAAATACAGTCAAATAGAAATGAGTTTATTTATATATATTGTTAACAGAGGAATAAAGTATAGTAGTTAAGTTAGATTTAAAAAATATATAAGTGCGACATTAATTGAAGTATAATGAGAAAGAGTTGGATAAGTGGGGAAAACATAGGACAATCATCAAGGTGGGACAGGCAGTCAAACGAATCTAAGGCAGGCAAACAAGAGGGTGAACCAGAGTGCGGATGTTTGGGTTGGCTAGTGGTCTAAATGCTAACTAACAGATAACAAAGAAATTAAAAGCTAATCACAGTAAAAAGCAAAGAGTCAGTAGAAAGAATTTTTTTATATAAATCTATCCAGAAGAGTTCAATAATAATAATAATAATAAATACAGATATCAAGAAGGGTTAAATAAAATTATATTTATGTGTACAAGCGGTCCCAATCTAAAATGGACCTTCAAGAAAAGGAAGTAAGAGAAGGGAATGAAGATAAGGAGATGGAAGTAAAGGAGAAAATAAACTATAGTGATATAATGGATATGCTAAGGCAAATGAGGGTTGAGCAACAGCAATTCATGAAAGAATGCATGGATAGAGAAGAGAGAAGGATGGAAGAATGGCGGATAAAGATTGAAATGGACAACCAGAAAAGAATTGCTGAAGCTGTAGAAGAAATTAGCAATGACTTCATCCAGCAATCAGAGGCAAAGGACACAAGAAATAGATGTGACAGGGAAATTAAGTGGGATGAACAAAAAGGTATGGAGCCATATGGATATGATGAATTAGATAGGGCCAAGAGTATAGATAGAGAGTCAGCAGAGTTTGATCTGAAGATAGACATAGGGCGGCCAGAAAAGGGAAAAAGAAGGTTAAATGAAGTTGAAGGGATAAGAGTAGAAGATAATAGGATGCTGATGGACATGCAGGAGGATATAAATCAAATAGTCAAGGCAGTAGAAAGGTTAGACCCTAAACTTGAAGAGAGGATAAATAAGTCAGCCGGTAACAGTGCATATACCGGGATAGAATGCATCAAGTCAAGAGTCACTGGAGGATATACAGACAAGGGATATGCATATAGACCACCTCCAAAGGAACCACTTGAAATTAAAAATGGTTGGGATCCTAGTAAAGGACGATGGAAGTAAAACAGAAGAGATTGTACAGAGGGGAACCCAAGAGGGCAGGAAGATAAACAATGTAGATGTAAGACTGAATGGAAGTGGCCATACAAATGGATAGAGAATAGAGAATGGAGGGATCAAAATCCACATCCCAGAGGAGGCAGATGTGAGATCAATAGAGAAAGGCAACCTCCAGATAAAACCTAAGTGCAATCATCAATAAAGGACGGATTCACTGGAACAAGAGGGGAAATGGAATTGGATCACGAGTAAAGGAGGATGGACTTTAATATTGATCATGAAAATATGAGGGAAGAATGAGCCTAAATGGCCAAACAGTATAAAGGGACCCAAACTCTAAGACAAAGCATCAAATAGATAGGAGTGTGAGAGCTTAGATAGAGGCTGAAGGTGTGTAGGCACAGATGTTTGTAGGTGGGATCTTAGCAGTATATGGTGGGCCTTCTTTGTTATGCTTTCATGCATGAGTTCTGCAGTGTACCATATCTTGTTAGATAGAGAAGACAGGGACAGAGATCCCCTTCTCATAACGACTCACCGGACTAAGATTTCCAGTTAGATATTTGACAAATATCGTGAGTCAATGGATTACAAACCAATATATGGGGAAAGAACCCCTTACAAAAATACAAGCTATCAGTAAAATATTCTGAGCTCATGGATGAGCTGGATAAAAAGATGCCAGCCTCCCAACCCACCTTGGTATAGTGACCAGAGTTTTCACTTAGAGGATTATCATTTGTAAAATGTGAGGTATGAACAGGTTTAATCGAGTCACATAGATATCCTGTGGATTCAAACCTGTATATACAAGTAGGAAGCAGAAATAACACTCATGTATTGTTTATAGCAAGATTAAATCAGTTTAGTAATACTGGTTGGGTCATCAGAGTAGGGATGTAATTTGCGTGGTCGCCTCTCTAGGAATAATCTCATCACTAAGTTATATTAGAAGTACATAGACAGAAGATGGTTCTAACCGTAGTTAGGAGCATCTAGCTTGAAATGCATTAAAATAAAAATTTTTAAGAAAAAATTTTAGAGGGGGGCGGCGGTGTAATTTTATGATCACACATACTGTGATCACACATATAGATATTTAACATTTAAAGAATATTAAATATTGTGTTTGGAATATTAAAAAGTGAGATTAAAAAAAAATTATAAACAAAGAAATGTTTTAATTAAAAAAAGAGAGGGAATTAGAATCGAAAAGATTCTTATCTTTTACCCTCCAAAGTTCAGATTTTAGAAAGAATAGAAATATTAAGATTAGAAATATCGATATCATGTGTTTAGTGTAAGATTAAAAAAATGAGAAAGGAAATATAAAGAAAATAGAAACTTAATGATGTAAAAAAAAAAAGCGATAGTTGGGAAGTTTAATAAAATATAAGTAAAATTTAGAATACAATGGAAGATAAAGATCTGTTCTTAAAATTACACATTTTGATGAAAATGAAATGCATATGTGAATGTATGAATAAAGAGAGCAAGGTTTATTGCATGTCAAAATGAAATAATTTTATTAAAGAAAGTGATTGATAAATAAATGTAAAATATTATACTATAAAATTATATCAAATTAAAAGTAATTTTATATAAGTTGTTGAAAGCATTGTAAAGTAAAAAAAAGTGAAAGAAAAACCAAGCAGGAGATCTAGATAAGGAAAGAATTTGAAAAATAAAGGACATTAATTAATTAATTAAAAAACAGTATTAGAGCTGGAGACTTCTTGAGGAGCGGTTGGTAAAAACACTGCTCCAATAATAAGCAGCCACAGTTAACAAGATATGATTTCTAATGTCGGTGCCTCATCAAGAATGGCTGGCTAAGGGCCATCGTGATTGCTTGCCAATCCAGACTCCCGTGCTTTAATGGTTTGCATCTCGATGTAACAACTGCCGACATAGCACCCGCCGGAGGGTTCATTTTTGCCTTGTCCTTGATGTCCAAAATACAGAGGAGTTCCCACAATCAAATCTAACCAAAGAGTGACCGTTCCCTGCTAGAGAAGTGGAGAAATTCCACAGGGCAGTCAGCAAGATTCCAAGTTAATTCAAAGACTTAATAACCTAGGTAATTATGTATAATACATTTTATATAACTTATGTGCACATACTTTTAATTTAATGCAATTGCCAATCCCAAATATTAATAAGATAGACATTAATTAGACTCTTTCTAATATTTGGAACAACTATAAAGGGATAATTTATTTCCACAGATTTCAATCATTTATAGAATCTTCTATTTTATTTATTTTTGTATCATTATAGCAAATAATCTGTTTTTTTATTGTTTGTAAATGATTTAGAGTTTCTTTTTATTATAATTATTGTATTAAATATCTTTTATTGATTTTAAATCTGTTTCATCTCTTTCTTCGCCACTCCAAAAAGTAATATAGTCTTAGGGTTTGGGAAATAATTATTAGTCATTTTGAGTACTGAATTAACATGTGAAGCTAGTGGTGCAGTATTTTGATCCCATTAAAATTTATAAATATCCAAGCGCTGTAACTCTGTAAAATCTTACAGCAGTCGGGAGATAGTTGACTGGGAAATATAACCTGGGGCTATACCCATATAGCATACAGGTTCGGTCAAGTATGGATATAGACTCATTTATGTCCGTATGTTCTCTCTGCTTGTGGTAGCGGAAAGTGGACGATCTTGAATTTTAAAAATTCCCCATTATATATAAATAGAAGGGAAGTTAAGCTTTCGATCGCCGTGTTTCCGTTACAATATATATATATATATATATATATAGAGAGAGAGAGAGCAAATAATATGTAAATATTTTTTTTATTTGTCTAAGTGCTGTTTCAATCAAGTATTCTTACTTGTAAAATCCCAAATTTTGATTACTAATTTGCAATGTAGGACAAACTGTTGTTATTTAAGCAAAGAAATAATGAATGAATTACTCAGTATTATTTTTCTTAACCATTAAATGTGCTGTAAATGTACTTTTTAATTATGAGTTTTGAACAATCTCATTATTTAATTACTTAACATATTACATATTTAATTTTTTATTTTATTTGGTATTAATTCAGACTTACCTTGACATAAACAAAAGTTCAAATAATATAAATATGTGATAAGGAAGAACCGATTGATTGTCAGCATTTTTTTCTTTTACCTGAAATAATGTACATATATTTTTAAAATAAAATAAATTGAAATATATTTCCATCTATTTTTTTTTATGTAAATAAAGATAAAGATAAGTTTCCTAATGGCAGATTAATACCCATAATTCACAGACAGGGTTGGGTATATGAATCACATTTTCTCTTTAGCCATCTTTAATAATACACTACAGATAATATTATTTCTTCAATAAATGTAATTAATTATAGCGGATTTGAACACCGACTTTCAAGGTCTCTTCAACTATCCACTGTATTTCACAGAAACAATACACATGTCCACATATATGTGAAAAAGATAAATGATCTCCAATAAATGGATTGTGCTGAACAAGCATTTGATTTATCAGTTGGTTTGGATCATCATCATCTCTCTCTCTCACACCCACATAGATATATAAGTGTTTGGTTTATATTAAAATAGCAAATCTTCAAACTTTAATGGATAAGCTTTAATCTATTCCACTCTCCAACTCTTCAGCCATACATACCATTGAAAATCTGATGGTGGAACACCCAAACCCTCTGTTTATATCAATATTGTCATGCCCATGTTGTCTTTAAGTCACTCTGACTCTTCATGTGAAGCCTATCCATTAAAGTTTGAAGATTTGCTATCTTAATATAAAGTGAGCACTGATTATATTGAAACAGTAAGATTTGCTTTGCAGATCTTCGTTTCACCTTTTCTCACCTCTTTCCTACCCTCATACTTTTAGTTTAAACCCCAGTGTATTGTAGTGTGTCTGCAATGCGCTTATATGCTGAAAATCCCGCCCAATTTTAAACCATGAGTACAATGCTCGTGTTATATATATATATTTATGTTTATAACTAGTGTAAATTATGTGTATGTACACGTAAAATATATTTGTTTAAAAAGTAGGTTATATGGGTCATAATTGCACACGCACTGAGATATATTTATTTTCAAAACTTAAGTTGGAATAATATGTTGATATGTATAATTATTTCTGTTTAAATCTGTTTTAGTTTCAATTATATTCAACTTACAAATAGATTTATACATTTTTTTATATGTCATAAGAAGTAAGTAAGTTATTGTTTTAGATTTAAAATCACGCCATCAATTGTATGTAAAAATAAATGAGGATTGGTAAGAAAACAAGAATTTAATTAATATGTTCTAGTGGCTTATCTAGAAATACAGTAGATGTCCAGTTAGGGAAATTTTAATTGGCAAAAGTTTTTTTTTAATAAAATCAGTTTTAATCTGAATGTTTACAGGGTAGTTAACAATAGAAAATTAATTAAAATTTTGTTGAATTCCTTTGGATGTTTGGATGGATTTGATTGCAGCTTTGATAAGATAGCAAATTTTTGGTATATTTGAAATGCTCCAGGACAGTTTTTATTGTACAGCTCTGATATAGAGGGGTTTTCTTTTATTTGAGCATTCTTATTCTAGATCAGGGATGCCCAACTTTTAACTTGATGCAAACCAGTTCAGAATTTAAAAAAATTTGGGGAGCCACAATTATATATTGCATTTTTCATATTACAATTATAAACATAATTCACAAACTAAACAAAACTGGTGTAATATGTTAAAAAGAAAAAAAATGTAAATACATTTTATTTATATTTATTTATTAAAAATTTGGTAACATACATATAAATTACAATTACAGGAAAAGTATATTTTAATTATTTTATTTAATGTGAAACCTGACACTGCATATCATTATCGTTTGTATTGTAAAAATGTTTATTTTTAGTGTGTGCATGTGGCGTCAAGGAACAAAATATTTTATCAATTTTTCTTGAAGAGTGCAATGCGAGCCACATTAAATGGTTGCACAAGCCACATGTGTATCACACGAGCTACAGGTTGGGCATCCCTGTTCTAGATTATTGTATTCTAGTCTTAGTTTTCGGACAATTAGCTTTTAAGAGAACAAGTAAACATAGTAGGCAAGTAGCCTCCAAGTTTTATTATTGAAGTCAAGATTTCATCTTCCAGTAGACTAAAAGTATTCAAATATATTGCATTTAAAGTGTTCTCTGGAAAGTTTAATTTGCTGAAAGTTTAAGAATCTCAGATAACTGCACATCCAGCCTTTAATGGAAATTCTAAAATGACCGAGTAGAGCCAACAAGAAGGTTATTTTCTTTTTGGAAATGGCCAGCCACTGCACACCATACCATCTGATGTCTTCACTTATGAAGCTCTAAAAACTGCCACCGCTGCTAAAATGTGAACTGTGAACCAAAATTTGCTGCCAAATCCTTATGAGTGCTGCTATCGTCAAACTGGAAAGTCTCCACCTGAAATTGCCTTTGAATGCCTTATTTCTGATGAGGTAACCCAAATTAACCCAAGAGCTCTTGTGATATCCTATTCCTTCTAAAAAGCTATAGCTAATTCCATTTGTTTCTATTTGTTTTATCCTATAATTCTGTTCTTGTTTCTTTAAATTCTGTAACTTAATTAGTGTATTCTATCTCTATACTTGGGTTACTATTTTGTATTTTAATCTGTTTTTCTTTTATTATTGTAACGAGCACAGACGATGTTACATTGTTTTTTTATTATTAAACATGAAGTTAAAATAAGTTCGCATTTAAAAATTTTCTTTAAGAATTAAAAATTGAAATTAAATATCATCTTAAACTCGTATATATAAATCGCACAGATAAAAAAAAAATTATTAAAATAAAACTTTATTAAAAATAGAAAGGTATTTTAAAAACAAAAACTTAAAAAGATTTAGAGATAAAAATATATCTTTAATCTTGGAAAACACATTAATTAATCAGAAATGGAAATGATTGTTTTAATTAGTTAAATGTAAACTAACCTTGGGCATTTAAATGTAAAAGCATCGGTCAGATAGGAAAACAATAGAAACTAATAGCCAATGAACAGAAAAGCAATGGAATTGGACCTCAGCGAAAAGACCATCTCACCGATGACGCAATGTAAATTCAATCCTTCAAATTAATATAAAAAGACAAGTTTGGAAATTATTAAGGATGATAGATTATTTACGATGTGACAGATATATGTTAGTGCTGAAGTGAAGGAGAAGGGATTGAAAAGACGCACTCTTCAATCCCTTCAGTTCTGCTAAGAAAGAAAGAGAAATGAACTATTGTTTTCTACATTGAGAACTAGTTAAAGCAAAAATCTCCGGATGGATAAATAAATTGGCCTTCAGAATATCAACCTCTTTAGGACGGCATGGGAATTCACATTCATGGCAAGCAATGGATAAAGTTGGACGTTTTAAAAATCGTAAAAACTTTATATTCACTTGAAACAATAAGAACTCTAAATTTTAAAACTCTTTAGTAAATAATGCAATAGAATCCTATCTGACCAAACTAAATTCTTTATTAATAATGTTATTTGATATATTTTTTATTTATTTATTTAAAATCATTTCCATTTATTTAATTTTGTTCTTTAAGTTTATTTATGATTTCTGTTTTCCGATAAATTAAAATATATCAATGTTAAACTTAAGTCGGGCGTGAATGGCTGTATAGATTTGTAAAGTTATATTAGGGAGGGTAATCTTAGGTTATTTGTTTCGTGGTTAAATTGGGTCAATGGATTGGATATATTGGTGTGATTAGTAGATGTATTATTGATTCGCTATGGGCAGAATCGCTTCATACGCCGCACTCACCCATTTGCCTATGGAAGGAATTATAAAACGGAGAATGCAGTTCCTTTTCTATGGAGTTTTTTTTTTATTGCTCTTCTTGTCAGATAGATGTAATATTCCTATTTGACGAGAGGCAAGTTCTTCTCTTAACTTTTTGGTGCTGCTGTATTTTGTATTACATTGAATGCATCGATATATCAGATAAATTGATGCCAGTTTTGGCTGTGAACCTTTAGCCTAAGGTTAAATAGGGATAGAATGTTTTATTTTCAAATGCAAATCTATGTAGTCTATTCATACTCGACACTAAATAAAAATGCATTAAATTTAAGTTGTTTATAGATGCTTGCATGGATTGGTTATAGGTTAAGTATGTGTTGGGTTTTCATATTTGATCAAAATATATAGACATTCGATAAATAATGATACCTTACGGTGAGTATCTAAAATGTATTTATTCGGATGTCTTTTAAGTTATTGGTGACAATGCAAGTATCTTATGGTGAATACTATTGGGTTACTTATAAATTTCCCTCTGCAATTGTCAGTATCAATGATTTTATATTTTGATCGTTTATGTTTATTTTGAAATGTTTTTAATCATTGTAATCTATGTAACCGATCTATACGCAACATTATTAAATCAAACTTTTATAATTCCATATGTGCGAACTTAATTAAAATGTAAACTTATAATATAATAGAAATTAAAATGTAAATTAAAATCTAAAGTAAAGTTAAAAATAATGTTAAGTGTTAAAATGTAAACTGATACTAAAACAATTTTCAATCTTATATATATGTGCATAAATAAATGTTTGTATGCTAATTACTGGCAGTGGCTTATTTTATTCTTTTTTATATACTCTTGGATTATATTATTTAATCTCTGCTATTCCACTGAGCTAGTGACATGGGCTAATGACCGGAACCAAAATATTTAAAAAAAAGATAAATTTTTTTTTTGACTTACATATCTGCCTACTTTATAAATTTTTCTAGGTTCAAATGCCTAGATGGTGCCCTGTAGTGCAGATACATTTAAGTCAATCTCCGGACCATTACAACTGGCCACCCAACTTGGGCTGATCTATTAATATAAACCACAGATACCCTGAGTAAATTTCTTTTTTGAAAATGAAATATGTTTATCTGTTTACATAAAGTCGGATACTTTAAATCTCATAAAAGCACTGCCAGAAAAAAATAGCACATATATTAAACATGAGAAAGTATAAATAATTTTAAACTGTATTTGGTTAAAAAGAAAGTCAAAAGGTTGCAATTGATATGTTTTTCTTTTTAGTTGTTAATATAAATTATGCTTTAATGTATATAGGAGCGCACAGCCACATAAGTTTATGATGATAAATGTGGTACCTTATGGAGAGTACTTTTGGGAATTTACTTCAGTGTAATCCTATGTAAGCATTTTAATCAGTCATAAATAAGTTGGTGGTATTTATAATTGTGCTGCAAATATACACGCATAAACTCATTATCTTTCAAAACATATTTACTTCAATGCAACCTTCCTAAATAATTTAAATAATTTGCTTGTCATGCCATGTGTAAAAATAAAATGTATAAAAAATAGAACTCTTGTGGGGAGGAGGTGTAAACATAAATGGTCCTTAAAAAAACGATAGTAAACATTTATTTTTGTATATAGTCTTTTTGTAAAATTACTAACCGAATGTTTTTGTAAATGTCTTCGTTAATCATGTACCATAATTACTAACCCTAAGTAAAATATTTTTTTTGATCATTTTTTTAAGCAACTTTACTGATATGTAACGAGCACAGATGACGTTACATTGGTTTTTTATTATTAAACATGAAGTTAAAATAAGTTCGCATTTAAAAATTTTCTTTAAGAATTAAAAATTGAAATTAAATATCATCTTAAACTCGTATATATGAATCGCACAGATAAAAAAAAAAATATTAAAATAAAACTTTATTAAAAATAGAAAGGTATTTTAAAAACAAAAACTTAAAAAGATTTAGAGATAAAAATATATCTTTAATCTTGGAAAACACTTTAATTAATCAGAAATGGAAATGATTGTTTTAATTAGTTAAATGTAAACTAGCCTTGGGCATTTAAATGTAAAAGCATCAGTCAGATAGGAAAACAATATACACTAATAGCCAATGAAGAGAAAAGCAATGGAATTGGACCTCAGTGAAAAGACCATCTCATCGATGGCGCAATGTAAATTCAATCCTTCAAATTAATATGAAAAGACAAGTTTGGAAATTATTAAGGATGATAGATTATTTATGATGTGACAGATATGTGTTAGTGCTGAAGTGAAGGAGAAGAGATTGAAAAGACGCACTCTTCAATCCCTTCAGTTCTGCTAAGAAAGAAAGAGAAATGAACTATCATTTTCTACATTGAGGACTAGTTAAAGCAAAAATCTCCGGATGGATAAATAAATCGGCCTTCAGAATATCAACCTCTTTAGGACGGCGTGGGAATTCACGTTCATGGCAAGCAATGGATAAAGTTGGACGTTTTAAAAATCGTAAGAACTTTATATTCACTTGAAACAATAAGAACTCTAAATTTTAAAACTTTTTAGTAAATAATGCAATAGAATCCTATCTGACCAAACTAAATTCTTTATTAATAATGTTATTTGATGTATTTTTTATTTATTTATTTAAAATCATTTCCATTTATTTAATTTTGTTCTTTAAGTTTATTTATGATTTCTGTTTTCCGATAAATTAAAATATATCAATGTTAAACTTAAGTCGGGCATGAATGGCTGTATAGATTTGTAAAGTTATATTAGGGGAGGGTAATCTTAGGTTATTTGTTTCGTGGTTAAATTGGGTCAATGGATTGGATATATTGGTGTGATTAGTAGAAGTAGTATTGATTCACTATGGGCAGAATCGCTCCATATGCCACACTCACCCATTGCCTATGGAAGGAATTATAAGACAGAGAATGCATTTCCTTTCTATGGAGTTTTTTTTATTGCTCTTCTTGTCAGATAGATGTAATATTTCTATTTGACGAGAGGCAATTTCTTCTCTTAACTTTTTGGTGCTGCCGTATTTCGTATTACATTGAATGCATCGATATATCAGATAAATTGATGCCAGTTTTGGCTGCGAACCTTTAGCCTAAGGTTAAATAGGGATAGAATGTTTTATTTTCAAATGCAAATCTATGTAGTCTATTCATACTCGACACTAAATAAAAATGCATTAAATTTAAGTTGTTTATAGACGCTTGCATGGATTGGTTATCGGTTAAGTATGTTTTGGGTTTTCATATTTGATCAAAATATATAGACATTCGATAAATAATGATACCTTACGGTGAGTATCTAAAATGTATTTATTCGGATGTCTTTTAAGTTATTGGTGACAATGCAAGTATCTTATGGTGAATACTATTGGGTTACTTATAAATTTCCCTCTGCAATTGTCAGTATCAATGATTTTATATTTTGATCGTTTATGTTTATTTTGAAATGTTTTTAACCGTTGTAATCTATGTAACCGATCTATACTCAACATTATTAAAACAAATTTTTATAATTCCATCTGTGCGAACTTAATTAAAATGTAAACTTATAATATAATAGAAATTAAAATGTAAATTAAAATCTAAAGTAAAGTTAAAAATAATGTTAAATGTTAAAATGTAAACTGATACTAAAACAATTTTCAATCTTATATATATGTGCATAAATAAATGTTTGTATGCTAATTACTGGCAGTGGCTTATTTTATTCCTTTTTTATATACTCTTGGATTATATTATTTAATCTCTGCTATTCCACTGAGCTAGTGACATGGGCTAATGACCGGAACCAAAATATTTAAAAAAAAATAATTTTTTTTTGACTTACGTATCTGCCTACTTTATAAATTTTTCTAGGTTCAAATGCCTAGATGGAGCCCTGTAGTGCAGATACGTTTAAGTCAATCTCCGGATTGAAGTAAATATGTTTTGAAAGATAATGAGTTTATGCGTGTATATTTGCAGCACAATTATAAATACCACCAACTTATTTATGACAGATTAAAATGCTTACATAGGATTACACTGAAGTAAATTCCTAAAAGTACTCTCTGTAAGGTACCACATTTACCATCATAAACTTACATGGCTGTGCGCTCCTATACACATTAACAACTAAAAAGAAAAACATATCAATTGCAACCTTTTGACTTTCTTTTTAACCAAATACAGTTTAAAATTATTTATACTTTCTCGTGTTTGATATATGTGCTATTTTTTTCTGGCAGTGCTTTTATAAGATTTAAAGTATCTGACTTTATGTAAACAGATAAACATATTTCATTTTCAAAAAAGAAATTTACTCAGGGTATCCGTGGTTTATATTAATAGATCGGCCCCATGTTGGACACCAGTTGTAATGATCCGGAGATTGACTTAAATGTATCTGCACTACATGGTGCCATCTAGGCATTTGAACCTAAAAAAATTTATAAAGTAGGCAGATACGTAAGTCAAAAAAAATGTTCTTTTTAAATATTTTGGTTCCGGTCATTAGCCCATGTCACTAGCTCAGTGGAATAGCAGACATTAAATAATATAATCCAAGAGTATATAAAAAAGGAATAAAGTAAGCCACTGCCAGTAATTAGCATACAAACATTTATTTATGCACATATGTATAAGATTGAAAATTGTTTTAGTATCAGTTTACATTTTAACATTTAACATTATTTTTAACTTTACTTTAGATTTTAATTTACATTTTAATTTCTATTATATTATAAGTTTACATTTTAATTAAGTTTGCACATATGGAATTATAAAAATTTGATTTAATAATGTTGCGTATAGATCGGTTACATAGATTACAACGATTAAAAACATTTCAAAATAAACATAAACGATCAAAATATAAAATCATTGATACTGACAATTGCAGAGGGAAATTTATAAGTAACCCAATAGTATTCACCATAAGATACTTGCATTGTCACCAATAACTTAAAAGACATCCGAATGAATACATTTTAGATACTCACTGTAAAGTATCATTATTTATCAAATGTCTATATATTTTGATCAAATATAAAAACCCAAAACATACTTAACCGATAACCAATCCATGCAAGCATCTATAAACAACTTAAATTTAATGCATTTTTATTTAGTGTCGAGTATGAATAGACTACATAGATTTGCATTTGAAAATAAAACATTCTATCCCTATTTAACCTTAGGCTAAAGGTTCGCAGCCAAAACTGGCATCAATTTATCTGGTATATCGATGCATTCAATGTAATACGAAATACAGCAGCACCAAAAAGTTAAGAGAAGAACTTGCCTCTCATCAAATAGGAATATTACATCTATCTGACAAGAAGAGCAATAAAAAAAACTCCATAGAAAGGAACTGCATTCTCCGTTTTATAATTCCTTCCATAGGCAAATGGGTGAGTGCGGCATATGAAGCGATTCTGCCCGTAGCGAATCAATAATACATCTACTAATCACACCAATATATCCAATCCATTGACCCAATTTAACCACGAAACAAATAACCTAAGATTACCCTCCCCTAATATAACTTTACAAATCTATACAGCCATTCACGCCCGACTTAAGTTTAACATTGATATATTTTAATTTATTGGAAAACCGAAATCATAAATAAACTTAAAGAACAAAATTAAATAAATGGAAATGATTTTAAATAAATAAATAAAAAATACATCAAATAACATTATTAATAAAGAATTTAGTTTGGTCAGATAGGATTCTATTGCATTATTTACTAAAAAGTTTTAAAATTTAGAGTTCTTATTGTTTCAAGTGAATATAAAGTTCTTATGATTTTTAAAATGTCCAACTTTATCTGTTGCTTGCCATGAATGTGAATTCCCACGTTGTCCTAAAGAGGTTGATATTCTGAAGGCTGATTTATTTATCCATCTGGAGATTTTTGCTTTAACTAGTCCTCAATGTAGAAAACAATAGTTCATTTCTCTTTCTTTCTTAGCAGAACTGAAGGAATTGAAGAGTGCGTCTTTTCAATCCCTTCTCTTTCACTTCAACACTAACCCATATCTGTCACATCGTAAATAATCTATCATCCTTAATAATTTCCAAACGTCTTTTTATATTAATTTGAAGGATTGAATTTACATTGCATCATCGGTGAGATGGTCTTTTCACTGAGGTCCGATTCCATTGCTTTTCTCTTCATTGGCTATTAGTTTTTATTGTTTTCCTATCTGACCGATGCTTTTACATTTAAATGCCCAAGGTTAGTTTACATTTAACTAATTAAAACAATCATTTCCATTTCTGATTAATTAATGTGTTTTCCAAGATTAAAGATATATTTTTATCTCTAAATCTTTTTAAGTTTTTGTTTTTAAAATACCTTTCTATTTTTAATAAAGTTTTATTTTAATAATTTTTTTTTTATCTGTGCGATTTATATATACGAGTTTAAGATGATATTTAATTTCAATTTTTAATTCTTAAAGAAAATTTTTAAATGCGAACTCATTTTAACTTCATGTTTAATAATAAAAAAACAATGTAACGTCATCTGTGCTCGTTACATTATGATGGTGTGCCAGCATAGCCATTGACCGAGTGAATTATTCCTTTTTTTTATTCAAATCAAGACACCATCATTAACACATTTTATATTATAAATTTTGTCCCATTTTATTATCTCGTTAAATTGATCGTTCGAGGGCTATCTTACTAGTAATCAACTATTTAATAATTTTGCAGTTAAAATCCACATATTTATTGGTTTTAACATAAGAATATGTGCAAGGTCAATGAGTAAATATTTAACAAATGCATGATTGCATAATCAACTTATATTTTCTTTTAAAACCCCACAATAATGCATTCTCCCACTTTAAATATGTTTTATTGTTTTGGCTTAATTTCCAAAACGTACAATTTTGAGGTCGAGAATGTGCAGGCTTTCTTAAAATAAATATTTGGGGAATTGATTAGGTGCTTTATCAAACTAAATGAATCTTTTTAAAATATTTTATATACTTTATTCGAGTGTTGCTAGTAGGTGTGTTGGGGGTTTGAGACTGCTTTGTGCTTCCAAAGGGCTTTAAATGGCTAAGACCGTTTCCTCTTCACTTCCTGCAGTTCCCAGTCAGAGTGTGTACTCGAATTGTCACACCTGGAAACTCTACACAGTTGTCACACAGTTGCTAAGTACTTGGATGAGTCTAGACTTGGGCTGCCACATGACACCACTTCCTACAGACTTAGGACAAGATGCCTTCCCGTATTTTATTTATTTATTATTTAGTTATTTATTTTGCAAAGCTCTGTGATTTCAATGTACCACACCCTCCATCCTTTACAGAAATTCCTCACTAACACCACCGACTTCCCAATATGAATTTAATTATTTCTATGAATATGCATGCCTTAATCATATCCCCACCTTATAGCTTAATGAGCCATTCTATTCTCAAATTCAAAAAATGTTATATTGAAACTTTACTGTCACCAAACCTTTTATTCAATTATTTCTGATATTTACTTAAAACACCTCGCATAATTCGCAAACTTTCTTAGGCACATTATCATAATGTTATTGTATTAGCCCAAGGTATAGAGAATTCATTAACAACCCATAATGTAAATTTTGATAGACATCTTTTTTAAAACACAATCTTAGTTAGTAAACGCTGCTGTCTTACATATGTAGACAGCACGCGTATATAATTGATAGTTTAATAAATCTTTTAAATTTAATAAATTTTGATTTTTTATTTACTTTCTTGATCTATATCACTGTCTTTGTCTACATCTTTTATACATCTCTTTTGTGCCATCCATAGACATTTAGTTAGCAAACCCCAGGCGTATATTGTAGTATAGAGTCTCTTTGTTTCTCCCTGATCACTGGCACCAGTAAAAAGGATATATTATTAGTAACATCAGATGCGTTATCGTGTAGGCGGCACTGTGAAACTTAGACTTTGGAATTGAGCCTAGGATATCTAGAAGGCAACCCCTCCTAGAGTGTTCAGTTTCCTGTTTGGGGTTTAAATTCTGCAGTGTGTTAGCAAGATAGACGAATCTGACCGTTACAATATATATATATATGTGTGGGAGATGATGATCTGAAACAACTGATAAGTGCTGGTTCAGCATGAAATACATATATTGTAGATTATTTATCTTTTTCACATGTATGTGATCATGTATATAAATTGTATGAGATAGAATGGATAGCTGAAAAGAGCTTGAAAGTCTGTGTTCAAATAGTCTATAATTACATTTAAACTCCAAGTATATGAATTATCTTGTATTTCAAAACTATTAAATCTAATTAATTTTTTATAATCCTTAAATAATTTATCTAAGAGACTTCTTTATTAAAATTTAAATAGCATCTTGTAACCAAGAGACTAGGTTTATAAAATACAATATTAAATAAACAAGAAATCGGCTTGCTTAAACAATACATTACCTTTTCATTAAAACTTTACATATCTGATTGAATTATCAAATGGTACAACAATTAATAGATCACAGTCATTAGTTTTAGAAAATATATCTGAAAATACTTCATCTTGTGAGCCCACACATATTGTGAGTGGCCTGTAAAAAATGAAGATTATTTTTCTGATATGGCAAGCATTTCTTTGCCTCCAGAAAATATTTCTAAAAATATGAGCTTAAAAGAAAATTGTGATCAGCATAAAAACTTCAACAAAATCCTCTCAGACTCAGTTCTATGTAAGCCTGAGGGCAATATAGATATTTTTCATTTTTGGAAAAAGTTTGAAGGACCACTCAGAATGACAACGGAATATTTGAGATATCACTATAGAGAGAAGAAGCTCTACTTAACACTTTATTTAAACAATGTCTTATATTTAAATTTTAAAGGTTTGATAAAATAGAAAATCTGGATGAGAACACAGGCCTATGATGTCTCTGGTTGGAGAGTAATAGCATAATCAAGATTGAAAACTTAGACCACCAACTTGAACTGCGAAGTTTGTATTTGCACCAGAATCTTATTCTAACTATAGAGAATCTTAATCATTTAAAGCACCTCGATACGCTGAATTTAAATAATAATTTTATTAATAATATAGATAATATTCTTGAACTTCTAACTTTGCATACATTATTCATCGTTCATAATCAGTTGACTCATCTCAATGATCTACAGAATCTTAAATATTTCAAATGCCTAAGTGTCTTAGATATGTCACATAATCAGATTAGTGATGGGCAAATTGTGGATATCCTATCTGAAATTGTCATTTTGCATGTATTGTACCTAATAGGCAACCCAGTAATTAAAGTAATACCAAACTATCATAAAACTGTTATCAGTAAACTTATGCAATTAACTTATTTGGATGATCGACCGGTATTTCCGATGGAGTGAGCTTGCATAACTGCTTGGATTATAAGTAGCATTGAGGCAGAAAGAGAAGAGTGCCAAATGAGGATAAATAAAGAAAGACATCAAATACAAGACAGTATTAATGCTTTGACTCAAATATGTCAGCATGCAGAAAAATCTGCTTCCAATGAGCAGAAAAGTTCCAGTAGTTCCTTTTCATTAGTTCAAGACATTACTGATGAAGAATTAAATGATATGATCAGACAATATGGTGAGCAACATGGACCTAATACAAGCAAAGATGTAATTACTATTACACAGCCAGATGAGTGGTTGGCACATGGAGACCCTGGTGACAGTACTTCATCAGATGAAGACAATTCATCTTCAAGTGGCAATGAACCCAAAAAAGAGAACTTAATAGATGTTATTAACATTAAATGTGAGGAAAACTTAAATGATATTGACTAAGTTAATTAGAAATTATTATTTTTGAATGCACCGGCTGTCTACCATATTTCATAATTGGATTAGTCTAGCACTGTCTTTATTTTTTCATTTCCACTAATTTTTTTTATAATTTTTTGTTTAAAGTCTCTCATTAAAACAACTGTAATTCAAACTTTCAATTGAAGTTCAAATTGATGGTTTTGTATCCATCTTCTCTATTATTTAGGCCAATTGTTCATTAGCTATTGTTTAGTGTTTATTTAAATAAATAAATATCAATGTTTGTTGTCACATAACATTTACCACATCCATGTGCAATGTAAGGCTTACTTTGGTGCTAATTTTTTATTGTCATAACTTCATCTGTAATATAATGAACTTTAAACAATTACAAAGATTGGGTAGACCATTACTAAAAAGTTGTTACAAATTTTTTAGTTTATACTGTATACAGGGCTGGTTCTGTAGATGAAACAACTGCCTCATGTACCTGTAGTGTTGTGTAAAATGGCAGACATGTTTGTGCACTCCAGAAAAACTAGAATTTGTTCGACTGGCTGTTGTAGATCGTGCGCTGATAACGGAGGAAGTTAAGTAACGTAATGGCGGACGATAATTCCAAGAGATATTTGCTGATTGCAAATGTTTCTGGATAAAAGACATTACCTGATTGGACAAGGATTAATTGCTACAGTTATCAGCAAGCAATAAAAGACGGTGTAACAACTACGTAGAGTAAGAAGTTATTAGCAGCCATATTTGGAGTACAACAGCAGTAGACGTCTAGCAGTGTAGTTGAGAGTAGCAGACAGTATTGAGTGCATCTACAGTAGAGTTACTGTTCAATTCCAATACCCAGTGGAAATGTAGTTCACAGGTATAGCTGAAGGAGACCACAGCCTGAGGAAACCGTCTGGATAGCAACTGAATAAAAAGTTGAGTTTCCAGCAGTTTTCAAGTGAAGTAGACTGTTGCAGAGATGGAAGCTGTAAGGAGCTTAAGGTCAGTCACAGTGTTTACTACAAAGAGTTCATGTACAGTTAAACTGGACTGGGGTGAAGGTATGCCCATTGTGAACCGTTTTTGTAGCAGCCAGCTTGAAAGAATATTGTGGGAATTGAACTTTAGCGAACTGTAGAAATAAGGTTGTTGCAGAGTATTCGCTATTCTGATTACTTAATAACATTGTGTCTAATGTATATAGACATGCATACAGATACTTCAGTACCAATTGAAATGGGCACTATATTGAGATATATTTGAATTTGTATATATTTAATATGTATAATATTTTTTTCCTACTCATTATTTTGTTTAATAGATTATTTTAAGTAAGCCTTTTCAAGAATCTTTAAAATGCAGCTGTTTTTAAAGCTTACTTTGCACACCAAAACTGGTTTGTCAGACTCTGATTATATATATATAATAGCGCATCTAGGAAGAGTTGGGAAGGAGAAAAGAAGTTGTACAATTTGTTAAACAAAATGTGATTTCTAATTTTAATAAATAGCATTTCACTTTATCTCCAACTTTTTTTGGAGGGAGGAGGGATGTTAAACAGATTTGATTTCCCACTAAATAGTATTATTGAATTTTATTCGTTCTGAATCTTGTTGGTGGACATATCAAAATTTCGGTTATAATTTACTATCATAATTTTACATCCTATAAACTTTTATATATATCTTATTGAATTTAATAATTTTTTTAAAAATTAGTTATATTAATGAAGTTTGCAAATGCATTTTTATTGGAAAATTTATTTTGTGATGCAAGTTACCATTTTAAGGTTATTGAGTTTCCAACTATAAAAATCATTTGACTGGGATAATTTTGAAAAATAAAAAATTTCCATATTTATGAGTTTTCAAATAAATCAAGATGACAGCCCGTATTTTTGATAAATCTACAATTTTGGGGGCTCTGGAAAAATGCCTGCTAGAAAACGAATAATTACATTCTATTTTTTATCGCTGTTATTTTTAAAAAAGAAATCATTGTGGAAAAATTAATTACAATTTATTTTATTTTTTCGATTTGAAAAAGAAATATAAATACAATATTTACACTTTATTTATGTCGTGACCATTAACGCGAACTTTTCCGGAGAGCAGGATTTCTACGTTTGGAAACAATCCAAATCCATCACATTCTGTGACAGGAAGGTCCCAAATTTTTATCATTATTACAATTTATCAAAACAACTGCTGACAGAAAGAAACACACTGAATTGAAAGTAGACAATTTTGAAAGTGTCTCGTAATTTCCACGTCATAATGAAAATGAAATAAACCATGTCAATGAAATTTATCGGAATGTATTCTTTTTTTTTTAAAACGTAACAATCAATTTATTAATTTTGTTTTAATTTAATAACTAACACATCTTCAGTAGTACCAAAATTTCAAACTGTGGATAAAAAATGAGTTTTTAAAATCCGATTTCTAAAGAATCAGTGGTACTTAAGTATTAATCCGGATCCCAAGTACCCATATTTTTTTTTTACAATAAATTTAAAATACTTAAAGAGAAAAAGTGAACGAAAAAAAATAATGGACTAATTTAAAAAAAAGGAAAAGACATTAAAAAGGTAAATAAACTATGTACTTGTAACTTCTGCATTTTTGGATGATACTTCATATCATCAAAAATATCCTTTCCCCTCCTGGAATACTTTGGTGCGAAATACTATCATTAGACCGCATGTTCAGACTAATATTTAAGTGTCGAATTATTTTAACAATGTCAATTTTTATCTGACTCTAAAATTCTTAAATATAAAAGCTTCACATTTTTGAAGTATTAAAACTTAATTTATCTTTTATGTAGATGCATTTATAAAATAACTAAAAAAAAATAATAAAATGTACTATAGATAGAAAGTAACAATTCTTAGCCCATTAATCTGCCATCTTATTGCTTCAATAATCCATGCAGAATAATAAAATGAATTACAGATTTGTCTGTCACAATGTGAAATAGTTTTGTGAAATAAACATTATATCAGTAATTTAACTAATAGTCACAGTATAAAATCAAAACTAAAAAAGAAAATTCTAAAGAATTAATGTTAACCAAATGGATAATTTTGTTCAGTAAGTTTACTACCCATGGCATAGCATTAGAAAGACTGAATTTTTTGTGTACAAATGAGATCATAATAATGACATCATCAGATTTTACCTATAGAAAGTTTCTCAAGTTTTACAATCAGAAATATTAGCTAATATTAACACTGAAGATAGTAATTAGTGAATATTTTAGCTTAGCTAAAATATTCTCTACTTGATTTATCCGCAAATACAGCACCAAACATTCAATTGATTATATTTATTAAAAATATAATAAAAATAATATTACAGTAAAAGAAAAAATATATATACAAATTGTAATGTGTAACCAAACATGTAGTATTAATTAGCAGCACAACTCATTATTTGTTTATTGAAACTAATATTAAAGTGTTACTTTTATATGTTGATGTTAGTTCATAAGTTGATTTTTTTTTAAAGTTTTTTATTTTTATTTTAAAATTTATTTAAAAATAAATAACAAAAAACTTGTTGAATTTTTATTCTATAATTCATTTAAAATTTTTTGAGAGATTGGAGAAGAATTGAAAAACATAAGGATAAAAGTTCTGACTAGTGATAATTTCACAGACTCTTGGAATTAAACCATTATATGTTTCAAGGGTACTTATGTATAATCTGGTAACTGGAAAATTTCCAGGTTTATTTTAATTATCACTTTTCAGAGGTGTTGAAGTATTTATGTTTTTTTCTTAAAATTATTTTATTGAACATTTGTTACTTAAATTTAAAAAATATTAATAAATCCATTATAAATTTGGTGCTTGTCTTATAGATAAAGATGCCGTTGGATGGCGCCATTTTCACGCTAAAACTATAAAATATGACCATTCCCAGGCTGTTGATTATAATAATTTTTCTGTGCTTTTTTGTAATGCGAAAATAAAAACATAACAAAATCGTCTTTTATAAATATTATTTTTTATTAACGTATACAATTTAAATGATGATAATAAATGTAAAATAAAATCAACAAATTACAATTTGATTCGTGTTTTTCTATCGTAAATTTTTTTAATTGTGTTATGTCTTTTTTTTTTATAAATTTTCTATCGGATATTTTTTTATTTGTGTTACAGATTTTTTTAATCAATTTTCTATTGGATATTTTTTTACTTGTGTTACGACTATTTTTTTTGTTGTTGTTTAAGTAAAAAGAGATATTACGGATATTTTTTACTTCAAATAGAATGACAATAAAAAGTAAAAGTTGTTACGGTTAGGTTTAGGGTTAGTTTTAGGGTTAGGTTTAGGGTTAGTTTTAGGGTTAATGTTCTGTTGTTTGTAATGCTAAAATAAAAAAATTCAAAATCGTAACCGTACTCGGACAAAATAAAGAAACTCAAACTTTTTTAAACAACAACAAACACATATAAATGTCTTCTTTACTTATTAAACATGTTTATAATATTTGCTTTTTATGAAATTTACAAAAAATCGTGTATATTAGTACTTTTCTTATTGTATATTTTTTTGGTACTGCTCTTTGTCTTGTGGAATGTTACAAACAATACGTTACTTGATGCGTTACCTAATTGCAACTCACTAAAAACATAAACATTTAACATTTTCCCAATTAAAACTTTAATACAGTACATTGTAAAAAGTTTTACAATTATTACTTTAAAAAATCTGAACATTTCAATACTTTAAAATAAAAAAAAATCCAATGAAAACAACATTTCCATCCAATTCAAATACAAACTCTCTCATCAAGCCGTAACTATTTTATAAAGTGTGAGAATTGGGAAAATGTAATTGCTGCGATGTGACATACATGCTATACTGTGATGCAACATAGCGGCCTGCATTCTGTAGCACAACAAAAAAGTTGTATTATAGAAAATGCAGGTTTGAACGTGTCGGCCGCGGAAACAGCATTTTTATGTGTTTTGGCGTGAAAACCGTGCCATAGAAAGGCGTCTTTAGCTATAAGATAAGTACCATAAATTTCTGTTGAATTAAAATTATAAAAATATAATAAATATTATAAATTCCATTCACAAGCTTTAATTATTTTTTTAATATAGATTATAACATAGAAACGTTAACACATTGCATTACGAACATTGTTGTGATTTTTTTTACAGTGAGTATATTTGTTTTGTTTTTTTTTTGTAACGTTTTGCCAAAATGATTAAAATTTGAAATCTTTCCATTGAAAAAAGAAAATGCACCAAGGAACTATGTAACAATACATAGATTCCTATTTAGTGGAATTTATGTGTCGTGACTGTGTAAAGAAGTTGCATTTGTGGCAATGTTGCAGGCTATTAGAGATTTCCTTCTGTCAACATAAAAAATCCAAACTTATTACTTTGTTTCCCCACATTTTTTATTTTGTTTACTGGACTTTAAATTATATTAAAATTATTTTAATTACAATCAATTCTCATACTTTGGTGTAATTTTTTGTATTTTTAAAATAATATTTAAAAAATAATAATAAAAGAAAAATTAAATATGATGACTTTTAATCAGCCATGTTGGAGGCCCCTGAAAAGTGCTGATTAAAAAAAAAACTGTCAAGCTTTTGGTTATGGGATTACATATAAGTACCATTTCAAGATATCCTGGTGATGTAATTTACACAAAAAAGTACAATGGTTGAGTAAAGACAGAGTATTTACAGGATTTTTTTTTCATTTTCATAATAAAATTAAATTGTTTTATAGTTAATATCCTAATATGAACATCAAGTAATGATTCACAATAGCTTTTCATACTAATGGCATTCATTAAAATAATTGTCAATGTTTTGATTGATCTGGAGAAAAACAATATTTGGGGAAAATGAAGTTTTTAACAACAAGAATTTTCAGTTTACTAGCTTTTATTGCAGTTTTAAATGCAGATTTAAAACTTAAGCAAGTGTTATCTCAAGCTGCTTAAATCAGTATCTTAATATCTGATAGTAAGTGATTGCCATGGCAACAGATTGAAGTAATTCCATTGGCTAATTTTAAGGATTGGCTATAAAGATGTTTTACATATGATTACTAATTAGCTATGTGCTCTTAGAGTTAAATATATATGAACTTTGTTTTTAGTCTTTCTTTTCATTGTTTATATTTATTTTCTGGCTCTGCTTTATACCTAAAAAATATTTTTTTTAATAATTAGGTGTTTTTTTATATACTTGATTGTCAATCAATCTGATATTAAAACATTTTGAATAAGCAACCAGGATGCCCAGAATCAGAGTTCATTTTGAAAGAGATCTCGTTTACATCAGGTTTTAATTTTTAAACAATGTTCAAATATTGTTATTTATTACTTCTGACATACTGATGATTATGTTTAGAATATCCACAAGTTATAAGTGAATCTAAAATACATAATGCTGCCTATAAGGACTTTATTATTTCTACAGAAAAATCATTTCATTAGTACTACTAATAGTGCTAGTTAAAATCAGAAAGATGATGTTTTGTTTTTGTGCATATCTTTAAAAACAATCTGTTGTTTTTTTTAAACAAAAAAAATCTGGAAATATTTTGGTAGTAGCGCCCCCTGCCCCCTCACAAATTAGTGAAAAGGTATGTATATGTTTAAGAATTACTCATAACATTTTAAAGGGAACAGATTATTTCAATATTTTGATAAATTCTGGAGGAGAAACATGGGACCCTCTATTGTCTAGGTTCATATATATATATATTTGCTACTGTTCACTATAGTCATGCTTTGACAAAGACATGCTGGATCAAAAGCCTGCTTCAGTAAAATAACAAATATAGTTTTGTACCAAAGATTTAGCACCATAATAGCTGGTAGTTGTCAACATAATCTAATATAATATATTCCATTACATATTGTCTATGATATAAATAATAAATATAATGGTAATTAACTATTATATGCAATCTTTTAATTCCCAGAAATATTACCAATTAATTCCTTAACTCTTCTCAACTGCCAAAATTAAAAAAAACAACCATTGCAAAAAAGGGAATATATAAATAGTAAATCAAAAGGACCAGTTATGCATAAGATGTTAAGTCTTAGATCTTTTTTGTTTCATAATAAAAATTTATGTCATTATCAGTGTGATAAATTAAAATAATATTGGGATATTTGCTAAGGAATTGCTTGAAGTTGGTTTTAAGATTGAACAGATTAACAATACTTTATGTCAATTTAAAAAGAATTATAATGATTCAAAGGAGTTGAAAATTGATAATAAAAAATGGATACTTATTCCATATATTTCAAATGATCAAGTGAAATTTTTTTAAGGATATATATAAGGATGTGTTAATCATTTTGTGTTATAAATAATGTTAATAAGTTAGTGAATAAATCTAAAAATGTCATACCTGTCAAGCAGAAAAGTAATGTTGTGTATCAAATTTTTTGTGGATGTATGTTATCATATATAGATGAATCGAGATGCAGTATTGAAAAAAGATGAAAGGAGCAGGAGTTGTTATACAAGAATGTGAAAAGTAAAAATAATAATGATTTAATGACTGCTTCAGTTTTCTTGTATCATGAAAGACATATAAATTTAATTTGATATTGAAAGTGTTAAGGTTCTTCATGAAGAGAAAAAACAAAATAAAATAAAAATTAAGGAGGCAATTTTAATAAAAAATAAAATGAATATATCAAGAATATTAGCATATTATGGGTCTTGGGTTACCCTTTTCAATAATACCATAAATAAAATTAATAGGATAGCCAAGAAATATGTATGGGTAAAACTGGTAACTCAATTTCTGTCTCAACTTTACAGCTGCCTATAAGTAAAGGAAGGATTAACTTAATTGAAGCAAGAGATTATATTGCCTTTATCAAGGCTGCTACTTACTTAAATATAATAAAAAATAAAATTTTTGGTCCACCAGATGGTAATATACGACTTTTTAATGAAATAGGAAAAGAGGGAAGATCCTTTTTTTTGACTTGATGATTGCTTATAAGGATTTACAGAACCACCTAAATCTACTGAATCTGGAAAGTTTGAGATATAGGGATCTAAAAAACAATTAGTCATGAGATTTCATGGATGGATATATCTAAAGAGAGAATCTTAAAGAATTATCAATCAATTTGTGCTCATTCTACATTAAATTTGTTGTTAGGATAATAAACAGCTTGTTACCTACAACTTCCCTTTTGAATCATAAATTTGGAATGTATTTGGATACCAAATGTATAATATGTAAAAGTAAAGAAGAAACTTCTTTGCATTTGTTCAAAAAGGGTAGTGGTTTTCGACAATTAAGAAATTGTGTTTTTGACTTGCCATTTATAAATTTGAGATATATGATAAATAAATATATTCAGAGTTTTGAACTCACAATGCTATGATTGTAGCACATGCGTTGAAAACAATGTGGGCTGTACGATGTTCATTGATTTTTAATAACAAAAAATATAATTGGATTAAAAAAAACTAGAAAATGATTGGGATAAATATCATTATCAATGTATAAAATAGCTGCCAAAAAAACTAATTGAAAAAATATGGGATGGATTATTCCCTACTCTATGTAAAATATGGAAAAGTGTTTATTAATAATAATAAAAAGTTTTATAGTTAAGTTGTAAGAAAAGAAGAAAGAAAACAGTTTTTTGTTAATATGTAAATATTTGTTTTTGATTGTTTTGTTTTCTATTAATAAAGTTAATTTACTTAAAATAAAATAATTAATAAACAAGCTGCTAACATAAAAATTCAGGATTCATGGTATTTGAGTTGATAATGTTAGCTTCCATTTTGTTTTTTGAATTTAACAGTAGTTGAGGCAGGTTAAGGAATTAACCGAAAATACTTCTTCAGATTGAAAGACTGTATATAATAGTTAATTACCATTATATTTATTGTTTATTACAATAGTTTTTAATTAACAGACATTTTATTTGTTATATATATATATATGTCAACAGATGGCGTTCTACCAAAAACATCGTCAAGCGTATGTTTACATAAACGTCAGAGCATGCATTCACTATCTCTAACTTTAATTTCACTTTCAGATCATGATTTCAAGCTATTTGCTATCATCAGTGAAAGACAGGAATTTTAGAAACTAGATCTAAACACAAACTCTGAGCGTTTATGAAACAGTTTCTATTCAGCTTGCAAGCGTGAATCTTTTAGACACGTAATGTCTTCAAACTCAGCATAGCAAGCCAAATAGCTATATCTCTGACCTCAGTTCAGCATCATCACATAGTAGAAGCCTCTGTAATATATATCATTGCTAGAAAGACTTGTTTTTTGTTTTTCATATATATATATTATTGGTGAATGCCCTACACACTTTATTACAATGAAGAATGGCATATTTTGTAGTTAAAGATTCCAAGACCAAAGCTCAAACTAATACTTCTAATGCTCCTAAATATATTAATTTCCAAACAATTAGGATTATAATTTAATGACTCTAGCAAACACTATTTCAAAAAAATTAAGTTTTTAAGTATTTCATGTAAATGAAACAATATATATATATATATATTTTAAAAAGTTGTCTTTGACAAAGGTGCTCACCGAAAATGCATGTAGTATTTAACATTATAAATATTTTCTCTGTGTGTTGCCATTAATTTGATATATTCTATTTCTTTATTTTTTAGATTGCATTGTTGAAATTTTAATGGGCTTTTAAAATTACCTTATTTAGTGTTCGCAAAGAACAGCTAAAAAATAATTGTTTTCTTTACTCATGCTTAGAAGACATACAGATGATTTAGAAGGTCTACAGATGATGATTTTGTGTGTTTGATCATATAAATAAGAGTAAAAATGAAAACATTACTAATAATTTTGTTTCTGATCACGTATTGTTTTTAACATTATAAGTTATCATCATCATCAACCATTATCAATACACTGCAGGATGAAGGTCTCTCCAAGTGCAATCCATCTTCCCCAATCTTTAACTTCTTTTCTCCACATCACCCTTGCATACTTTCTTATTTCATCCATCCATCTCATATGTGGTCTCTTTTGTGGGTCTTTTAAATCTCTTGGCTGTATTTATTGCAAAAATATTTATCATTTACATATACATTCATTCTGCCTTATCAGGCAACTGAGAAGAAAGTCCATGGTGTTTCTTGATCTTAAACTCAGAGGTGAAAAGCCAATAAACTCACCACCCTGGCTAATGTATGTTGGTGAGCAGCCGATCCATGTTCGTATACTATATGAATAATCACATAGTAACAACAGCTGCAATAACAAGAACATCTGGAGTGGACATAAGGGATTTGCCTTGTTGGTTCCTTTAAGGCCTCCAAGAGGAATCAAAGAGTCTCCTTTCAGTTAATAGCAAACTTCTTTCTGCAGCCACACCATAAATCACTAGGTTATAAATATTAGTCGAGAAAGAAGTTGATAAATGATAAAATATCAAGAATTGCTATGTGTTTATAATATCTGCAATTAAATCTAAACAGTTTGTTAGCAAATGTCTTATGTTTACATTGAATAATGCTGGATTCCAAGTAGAGATTTCCCCTATTTTTAAAATAGATCATTCCTATATAAGAAATATAGAGAACAGATTTAAAGTTTATATCTGTGCTAGAGATAATCCCTAGTTTCGAAAATGATTAGTAATAATCATTATTGTATTTATCTGAAATGGATGGCGTCAAAGTTGTGAGTATAGGGAAGTTTGACAATGGTAAATGAAAATGTAACAACAACTATGGAGATCTATAAAAAAAAAACTTTAAAAAGGAAGAGAGTGTATTTGCAAATATTTTCACGTGAATTTTGTATTGTATCCAAACCTCATAATGTAGATATGGGTTTGAAATAAAATATTTTAAAAAGCTGACGAGATAAAATAAAGGATACAAAAGATTTATAAAGTATGAAAGGAAAAAAATAGTATTTTTGAGTGAAATTAAAAATGGAAGAAGATTTAAAATGAGACTGATCAAAGTATATTAAAACTCTAATAAAAATTGATAACTTTTAGAGAAGAGTAATTATGAGTGAAAAAGAAGAAAGCAAAACATAAAAGTTTGATGAATATATCAATAAAGAATGATTAAGTTACATAAATTAACAAAACAGATAATTTCGGAGATAAAAGTTTAAAAAAAATGTATATGAATTTAGAAGAAAAAAAAGTTTATAATTAGACTGTTTGATAGGGCAAGAATACAGTAAAATAAACCCAATTTTTTAATAGTTAGTATATTGTGGAAAAATATTAACAGATTAAATAATATCAAACGACAACAATTATTCATAGAGGCAAAACTCTCCATACAGTAATGCCACTCAGTGCAAACCATCGTAAATCAATGGTGTTACTGTATGGAGAGTTTTGCCTCTGTGAAAACAGCTTGTGTAAGCATAAAGAATGGTGATCATCTGAGGTTTGATGGTTTAACAACAATTATTAATTATATAAAAATAAAAAAAATTGAATGGATCTTTTGCTCGGAATTCATAAAAATTTCTAATGCCAGATGTATCTGAACTGGAACCAATCCAAGGATATTATGATTATAAATTTATTTAAACGCACATTGATTACGTAAGTAATATTTACTAAGCTTGTGGTTAAGACCTGTAGAGATCCCTACTATCGCATTTTTACACGCATATTCTTGAGGTTACAACCTTAGTAGATATTATGTTCTAAATTCAGCACTCCAGAATGCAGGGATAATAATTATTAATAATAAATAAGAATTATTGCACTAAATCAGGACTGATAGAAACAAACAGGAGTTTGAAGGCTTTGAATTAAAACAACACACACACAGAGATGAAATATAGATAAATGGAGAAAATGATGTGTGGGAGGGAGGTGAGGAGGTATAACAAAATTACACACGAAAGACTATGTAATAGTAGTTATATTCACAAATTTCTCTATCTGAAGGTAAATTAAGTAACTAAGCAACAGTATTCCAAATCATTTTAGTCATTGTCAGTTGTTAAAAGAGAAAACACAAGTTAAGAAGTACAAAATTGACCCAGACATTTTAAATAGTCAATTCATATAATACATGCCAGTCTTAATGTTATAATTTTAAAATTGTTACTAAAACAAAAAATGTTGCAGTGATAAAAATAAAATAAAATAATGAGAAGCAAAAGAAAACGTGAGAGATTAATTATCAATTACATGCTGGACTATCTCCATCTAGAATTAATTGTTAAAATATATTTTAAAAAGCCAAACACCATTTAAATTTTTCAAATACATTCAAACACTATTAATACAATGTTTCCATTCGTATATTTTCTTCTTTCCTTCAGGTGTTGCTGAACTAATCAGTGACAGTATTACCATGGTAATCCAAATTCGGACTTTTTTTTAGTGAATATTGAAGTTAAGTTGACTCTCTAACCATCTAAGCTAATCTGTCAAAGTTCTAATTAGTCAAAGCTGTGGTTTTCAATCTTTGTAGAATTGTGGAACACATTCCACTTAATATTTTTCATGAAGAACATCATCATATAAAAAATCAAAATTACAAAGATATTATTACATCTTGACCATTTAAAAATAGAGACAGTATAAATTCAGGTCATTTGAACAACAACATATATACATCACACTAGGTTACACAGAAACTGATCACACTGCACACAGACAGCCACAGCACACAGATACAGTTGGTCACACAAAAAATACATGGTTATAATAGCACAAAGCTAGCTATTATTATTTCTCCAATTTATTTTTGCGGAACACATGAAGCAGATTCAAGGAACACCAGTGTTCTGTGGAACATACATCGAGAACTACCGAGTTAGAGCATCATCTTAAATTCAGCTTTCATGAATCTAAAGATAACAGATTAATACCCATGCTAGTGGGGAATTATTTCAGTCCAGCAATATTTATAAGCAAAATATCATTCAAACTGTGGAATTATATCTTAACGTATGTGCTATTACAAATAGTTGAATGTATTTGAAAGGATTAAATAAAGTTTAAAATTCTAAAGACATTTAATAATTAATTCTAGATGATGGAAATAGTCCAAGTTACAAATAAGTTCTATTATGGAAACTTTTATATTTCGGATAAGTTTTTAATTGTAAAATTCCTATAGATGACAAAGAAGTAGCTTATCTTAATTCTAATATAAAACTGGAGGCATTAAAGAAGGAATACAGGATTGAATAATGTTTTCACTTCGAAATAATTAAAAAATAAATGGTTAGAATATTGAAAGTTTGTTTTTAAAATTGTGCAAATTTAACAAAAAGAAGAAGAAAAATTAAAAGGTGAGTTAAAATGGAATTCTTACAAACATATACAATAAAAAAGGAATTCTAGTCAAGCGATGGTGGCCGAGTGGTTAGCACAGCTGCCTAACAAGCAATTGTCCCGATTTGATATATGAAAAAAAAAAAAAAATGGAATTCTAGAACCAAAACAAATATTAAAGATGTTGTAATAAAAATTATGAAATAAATATTTGTCTATGTGACTGATTAAAAACTAGTTAATTAAGCAATATTTTTTAACATATGCTATATATATATATTTAATAAATGACGTTTCATTCAAGGACTGAATTGGCTGATACACGATACAAATAGATGTGAGATAAAATGAGAAGTTTTATAATCTTTTAAAAAATAAAACAGTTGAATGTTATCAGGAAAACGCTAATGAAGTGCTTCTATTCGCAATCGAAAGATTTGTTCCTTTTTTTACATTTTAATTAATTTTCAAAATCATTATAAAAGTTGGGTCCAGCATTATCTATTTACACAGATGCATATCTACACATACATTTATAAACATAGTTACATAATATAATATATATCATTTGATTATCTTACCTTTAATTTTTAAAACCGTCTTGAAGAAAATATATTTTAATTCTTATTTTATTCGGGCAAATTAAAATAAACAAAATTATTGTTTACAATCGTTTAATAGGCCAATCACCTAAGGGATTTTATTACGTTAATATCCGAGTTCGTCTTATCTTGCAGGTCGCTTTCAAGAAGTCATAAAATTACCATCCTAAGTAATATAAATTTATCTTAGATAAATTTTACGAAATATAAGTGAAAATAATATTGGATGGAATTTTTATATCTTGACTATTTTCCCCCCATAATATTAAAACCAGGTTAAGCCAAAAATTATTCAATTTTTAAATATACAGTATAGTACTTTTTAATACATACGTAAATATATATTTTAATACAAGTATAATGTATATGCTTAAGCTTAATGTAATTAGAGAGGATTTGAATACAGATTTTCAAGTTCCCTTCAGACATCCATTCAATCTTATACAGCCGACACACATCTTTTTTTACATGTATGTGATCACGTGTATCAGTTATATAAGATGGAATGGATGACTGAAGGGAACTTGAAAGTCTAAGTTCAAATCCCCTCAATGTAATTTAATTTTCCTATTGTTTTCAAAATAATTTTGAGAATGTTATATTTTTGAAAACATACACCAACAACAAATCTATAGTAAATATATTAACATCACCTCTGGGAATCATTGTGGAAGGCATCGGCCGGAAAGAGAACCGCGAACCCGGGAGAACTGCTTGTAAGGCAACTGTGCTGACCACTCGGTCACCAATGCTTTTATATATGATAATTCAGATTTTATACATTCTATAATCTGATTTTTTTTCTAGTTTAAGTACATAGCTATTTTTAATTGATATCTTGCTAATCTGTTTCTATTTGTACTGATATTATCTTGTCTTGGAATCGAATCAGAAGAGGGACAAATGCTGCTTTTTATTGTAATATTAAAACATTTCAATTGTTCTAGATGACCTTACGTATATGAAGAGCTAAAAAAAAAAGAATTAAATACAAATTTGAAAATATATTATAAAGACAGCAAGCTTAACACTTATCAGTTAAACTGTACTAATTTACTATCAAAATACAAATCTGTTATTAATTTTGTATACTATTTGATTATCAGATACACGAATATTATTTTGAAATAGGTAAAATGAAAAATATATACAAATTATTGTTACTAGCAGCCACTAAAGACAACTAAAAGGTAAAGATTTTACACAATTATATGCTTTGTTTTGACGAACTTTTGATAATTATATAGAACAAAGGACTTGAAATCCAAACAAAATAAAAACAATAAAAATACTAAAATACCATTATTTAAACATTCTCATTTCAAACCAGAAAACTGGAAACATTTAAAATGAATAACAAGCCCATGTAACATTAATTTTACATTAGATTTAAGGTATTCCTTCGAAAGTACTCAGCTGAATATTTATGTAATTCATTTATTTGTTTAACTGATGATTTTATTTGTGTGAAATATAAACCGCATATATACTACTCATTACAAACACGCACACAAAGTCATTATTAATTATAACATAAATATTATAATATTTTTAGAAATACAAGCATAATACCTATATTTGGATTTGGGCTTTCCATCATCAGCTTTACAATGGTATGGATGGCTGAAGAGTTGGATGATGAAATAGATTGAAGCCTGCTTATTAAAGTTTGAAGATCTGCTATCTTAATATAAACTGAACACTGATTACATATATATATATATATGTGTGAGATCATATTCTGGACAATTTGATGAGTGCTGTTTCAACATGATATATGTATATTGTAAATCATTTATCTTTTTCACATGTATGTGGTCATGTGTATGAGTTATAAGAGATAGAACGGATAGCTGAAGGGAACTTGAAGATCTGTGTTCAGATCCCTATAATTACATTTTAATTACAAGTAGATGAATTATGCTTGTATTTCAAAAAATATTACAAATTTCAGCTTATATCCCATCCATCCATCTTCTGTGCATTAAAGTCCAATACATGAGGGGTCAGAGTGACAAAGTCAACATGGACATGACAATAATACTGGCATCATTTGGGTGTTCCATCTTCAGATTTATAATGGTAAGGATTGTTGAAGAATTGGAGGATGGAGTAGATTGAAACCTGTCCATTAAACTTTAAAGATTTGCTATCTTAATATAAACTGAGTATTAATTATATATGATTTGTGGAAGATGATGACCCAGACCAATTGATATGTGCTGGTTTTCATAAGATACATCTATTGGAGATCATTTATATTTTTCACATGTATGTGATTATGTATGAAGAGAGCTTGAAGATCTGTATTCAAATCTCCTATAATAACATAAATATTATGTATATTACCTGATAACAGCTCAAGTTTGTTTACACCAAGAATTTTCCATCTGTTATCCAGACAGCCTCTATAGGTAAAAGATGAAAGCCATGTTTCACTTGGGACTAAAATTTTAAAATAGACAAAAAAGTTGACTCCTAGAATGTATCAGTTTGAGATTTTTATATTCATAGAAATGTAATAAACCCATTAATCCATTTACTAATTAACTCTTCTCATTTTTTTAAACATGTTTAGCAGCAAACTCCCACTTTATATTTTG
Organism: Epiperipatus broadwayi; assembly: GCA_028023455.1. Lineage (NCBI taxonomy): Eukaryota > Metazoa > Onychophora > Udeonychophora > Euonychophora > Peripatidae > Epiperipatus > Epiperipatus broadwayi. Next base: position 1,470,881 of record JAQFVV010000051.1, read on the forward strand.
AGTAATTTTAGTGAAAATCTATGTGCATAACCTCCATATTTGAACATTTTATTTTACAATTAAATCTTTTTATAATAACCTTAACATCAGTTATTATAAATGTAAGTTTTCAAGTGATAGACATTTTAAACAAAAAAATTGGCATTTTCAAAGTATGAAAATACCTAAATGAAATTCTTATCTATAATAATGGTGCTTGGCATCATTGAATAAATTTATCTATTCCAATACTTATTAGAATTAAATAGCTAAGTGAATTCTTTGTTATTAAAATAAAGATAAATTTAGGAATAGTTATCATCAAAAAAAGAAAAAATATATTAAAATTAAAGATGTTATTTATTGTTAGTAAAAATAACAACAATAACAATAATAACTCAAAAGGAAAAAAAAACTATTAATGAAACTTAAAATTGCTGTTTTAAATGTCAGAAGACTTAATGCAATCAATAAAAATTTCAAAGTCAGAAATTGGATAAATCAAATCCGAGCTCATATAACAGGATTATTAGAAACAAAGATATATGCAGGCTCGACAATAAACCCAGCTACCTACCTGAGGGGCCAGGGCTTCTCTGCATGTTCTAGAGATTCATCCTCCCCATCTTCAGGAACTGGAATAGTAATTGCTCAAGATTGTCCTTTTGAAAATTTCAAAATACTTTACATTGATTCAAACCTTCTAATAATAACACTGGCTCAAAAAATAATTACAATGAATATAGTGCTTGTATATATGCTAGTAGAAAAGCAAAAGATAGAATCTATAATTTATAATATAAATTCAATTCTTGCCATGAATGCAAGCCCCACTGTTCTGGTTGGAGACTGCAACTCATCTTATGAAGAATTTATACAGAAATCACTATATAAAATAGCCAGGTTTTCTGCCAGAAGGGGCTGTCTCCTTTCATAATGGTCAATTTGCAACATTAATAGATCTTGTCTTTTACTCACCATTGCTGCTTCACCTCATGGAAGTAAAATTGGTCCCGACCACCTTTACTGGGTAGCATTCTGCCCAGTTAATCACTATTAATCTAGGAAAACTGGAAGCAGTTAATCACAACCTAACAAAAACAATAAGAGTACTTATCCCAACAAATGTGACAGAATTCCTCTTCTCAGAGACATATATTCTGTTGCAGAAGGTTAAAGGGATGAGCCTCGATCCTATACAGCAATACCTGACTTTTATACATATCTTGTCTTTCAATGTTGATCATGTGACAAGAAATCAACCATCACCATCAAGGCTTTTGCAATATGTTGATCAGCTACATCAGAGACTAATGATGATGACTCCAACACACAATACCCAAATACCCATAAGAAATCTGACTGATGCTTATAACAAGGCCTGTGAATCACTGAAAGAATATCTGAAGATAAAGAAAAGTAAGCTTTGCATGGCATAACAGCACACATGGACCCGCAAGTTTATCAAGTGGGCTTTGGGTTATGTACCAGACATAAAAGTGCCAATGGCCATACAGACTCAGGGTGGTATGTTCACTGGCCATAACATGATTATGCCATTGTTCAAATATTTTCAAGATAAGTTAAGTGCGGAGCCTCACCTTTTTTTTCAGCCAAAAAGGTTTGGAGAGGTTGAGGGTAAATTACCAGTTAGTGAAAATGATATAATAGAGAAAATAAGAACTATCAGCAATGCTTGTCACCCAGGTGGCCATGGGATACCACTGTTCATTTTCAAGCTTTTACAGCTAAATATCTCAAGGATTTAGCAAACCATCTTGCTCAAGAAATTAAACCAACCACAGGGATATATCCCATGGCAATAGTGCCATATAATAGGAAAAAGAAAGGCATACCAATGCCAAATGAGCTTAGACCAATATCTATGGGGCCACTTCCTATTAAAATTTCCAATAAGATAAAATTGAGCCCTATATTTTACCAACCATCAGTGAATCACAATTTGCAAAGAAGACATCACCAACAGGGCAAGCAGCATTGTTATTCAAGACCAAGATGATAGCCACCAGGGTGAGAAAGAAATACAGCACACAGTAGTGGTGCAAATAGATATTGCTTCAGCTTTCGATTCAGTGAGAATCCCTGTGTTACTGGATATGCTCAAGCAGACTAAAATACCCAAAGGTCTGCTATATTTGACTGCAAACTTGATACTGAGCAGAGAACTGTATGTTACTATGAATGGCCGAAATTCACCCTCATTCATCCCAACACAATCATTATCCCAAGGGTCTTCTCTGAGTGCATTAATGTTTATTTATTATATCAATCCTCTTATTGAAAAAATCAATAGTACATTCATTGGAGTTCAAATACCTGGTACAACACAGAAGATTGCATGTCTCGCATACACGGATGATATCACAGTCTTCTTGACAACAAAGAAGCAAATACCACAGCTTCAGGCAGTGCTTGAACAATTCTCAAAGCAATATGGATTGAGCATAAACCCAGAAAAATCTGCAGCCTTGACGCTACTCACTGGAAAGCCATGTGGACCAACGTATCGAGCAAAACCTGCTCCATTCCTAGACTTTCCTTTTTTTCTAGGAGCCACTGGAATGAGATGTCAGATCCAATCCAAGCTCAAAGAGGAAGTCAAAAGCATAGCTGAATCACTCTCAAAGGCATATTTGTCCATATATGCAAAGGTGCAATTGATTAACAAGCTTATAATAACCAGGATAACATATTACATGCCTGTAGTTGAATTTTCAAAAAAATTTATAGCATGCATTAATTCCATATGTTGCAAGATCATCTGGGGAAAAAAGATGGTGGCAATTTCAATGACAAAACTGAATTACCCTCTTATAGCAAATGGACGAATTGCATAGCTTACAAACATTTCAAACATTCAAAACAAGGAATGCTATAATTGCTACACTCACTCAATTTCCTAAATTAAGACACCTAGAGCAGATAACACCTACAGATAGACCTCTTCCAAAAGATTGTTTTTTGGCAATCACCGTCTATCAATGCAGGAGAGAAAGAACAATTCCAGATCAATTGGACCAAAAATATAAATATTGGGAAATATATAAGTTTATACATCAAAATAATTATAATGAGGAGATCCCATCAATACTAGAAATGGGAAACAAATATCTGATCAAGCAATACAAAAAATAGCAACTAGAACCTAAGTTCCTAGATTTTATAATCAAGATGAATTTGAACGCTTTACCTACTAAATATTTTTTACATCACAGAAGAATGTACAGGTCAGTTGATCCATTCTGTGGTCTTTGCCATATGGCTGAGGAGACTTTACAGCATATAATTTTCAACTGCAAGGCCTTGGAGCAGACTAGATGCATTTTGCAGGGCAAATACAGAAAAACAAATGCTACGATGATGCAAATTATGTCAAATTACAAAGGTAGGTCTATACCAGCCATAAGGGCCTCAACATTTGTCTTATATGCACTTTGGTGCACTAGGTGTGTATTCATATTGGGAAATAACCTCAGAAGGCATCCAGCCACATTTGAGAATAAGTTGAATAAAATTTAAGTTAGAGACAAGCAGATCACCAGTCTGGATATTTATGCAGCTACTTGGTCCCTGCTCAGACAAACAGCAAAGCTATAAAGAACAAAAATTAAAGAAAGCATGGTCTAGATTATGCTCCTATTGGACAATAATGTGCTTAATTAACATTGCTAAAGTGGATAGAATCATGTAAAATTACCTGTATAGATATGCACGTTTAAAAAAATGAATATTGTAGCACTTGAAATTGAACTGACAATAATAAGATTCAACATGTATCTTGCTATGGCATGGTAATACTATGTAACTATTGGATCAATAAAGTTTACTGTTGTTGAAACTTAATAATAATAATAATAATAATAATAATAATAATAATAATAATAATAATAATAATAATAATAATAATAATAATAATAATAATAATAATAATAATAATAATAATAATAATAATAATAATAATAATAATAATAATAATAATAATAATAATAATAATAATAATAATAATAATAATAATAATAATAATAATAATAATAATAATAATAATTTCTTTATCATTTGACAAAAGCTATCCTAGTTTGACCAGTAGAAATGATTTCCATTTTGCCTTAAGACACTTTTTAAAAGTTATTTTTTAAAAAATAAATTGTTGTCAAAGAAAATGTTTTATTATTGATGTAAGTTTTTGGTTTAACATAAGACTTCTAAAAATATTGCATAATAACTTCTAATTTGTAAATAAATTACTGGAAATTACAATTTTTCTTTGGAAATGTAAATTATTTGATTTTTGATCTTGGGCCAAAAACTTCAAATTAAAAATTGTCATTTCTGTTACCATATATAGACACTTCCTTCATGGTATTATCATGCAAATTAAGCTTTTTTCTTGCCTAAAAGATCCATATATTGCTTAGATCTGGGTTTTTTCAAATAATTTTAAAATCCGATGCATAAAATAACACTGCCCATGGTAATGTAAGATTATATAAAAATTTAAAACAATATAGAGGAGATATAGTGATCATGGTACCATTTAATGTCCAAAATTGCCACATCTGTATGAGATCATCACTTGCCAAGCAAATCTGGTTAAAAGATCTAGTGACTGATTCTGTGTTCAAACATCTTTGAACCAATGTATGTGCTGCATATCAATATAGTTTAGATACTCAAGGCAAAAAATTAAAGGTGCCAGTATATGTGACCCATGATTACTATATGTAATTTGAAAATGTGTTTCATATCTTAACATCACATGATCACTATTCCCTATGCTTACACAAACTGTTATAACAGAGGCAAAACTCTCCATACAATAGTGCCACCTATTGAAAGCCAGAGTAATAAATGGATGCAGTGCTCTCTGATCCAAGGCTCTGCACTGATGAAATCCATAAGCTAAACTAGTCTGGGAATATTGGATGAATAGGCACTACATAGTGAATTTATGCACTAACTTTTTTGCATCCATTGATATACTCTGGCTTGCACTAGGTGCATTACTATGTGAAGATTTTTGCCTCTGTTATATCTTAACATGATATAAAACAACATCTAATATATAAATTTTATTTTAAATTGAAAAAAAAAAACTGCTACTGAAACACTTGAAATGATTCAAACTAGATATGAAAATGAAATCGTGAGTTGCAAAAGTGTTTTCAAGTAGTTTGTAAGATTTCACAATAGCAGATTCTGATCATATATCTGGAGGAAATTTAAATATGGTGGTAATATGTTGACTTTGAAAATTTTAAATTTTTTTAGGAAACTGCTTGATACAATTTTATTGTTGAATATAATTATCACTAAAGTGAAAATGCTTTCAAAAATTTCTATTGTTAATTCTAGAAATTCACCATGTCAAAAATTTACCAAAATTTTTTTCAAAGTTCTTAGTCCATTGGAAAACAGGACACAATCCTTTGTCAATTCTAAACACTTTATATAATTAGTCAGGGTCATGAAAATTGAAAAAACTGACATATTAGTATGTTTGGTTATAGAAAGTCTTTACGAATGTGCCATGTGATAAGGCACTGTCTATTGTAAGGAAAAGGTTATATGATGATGATAATCCACACACTAGAATCTCTACCTATTGCTAGTATAATGGTTTTATTAACATTCTGCATAATAACAATGTACTTTCAATATAACTCAGAATTCTTCTAACAAAATCAAGGAATGGCCATTGGATCACCACTGTCAACTTTGCTGAGCAACATTTACATGGAACAACTTGGAACCACAGCCATAAATACTACTCCATGTCTGCATAAAGTGTGGTGCTTGCTATGTTGATAATAGAGTGGTATGGTCAGATGGTGAGACGCAATCTATCAAATTTCACAATGGAATCAGAATGAGAACAAAAATTGGCATTCTTAGATGTGTGATAAGACTCCCTCAATCCAAAGTAAAAGCAACAGTGTATAGGAAACCAACACACACTGGCAAGTACTTGGCATATGCATCCAATCACACTAGAAGCACTAAACATGAAATTATACTATCACTATGAAAGAGAGCAAAGGAATTTTGTTCAGAAACCAGTGATTTAGAAAATTAAAAGATTCACATAGAACAAACCCTCATGAAGAATGGTTATACAGCAGTGGTAATCAAGAAAACCTTTAATAGACAACAAAAAGAGACACCAAAAGAATTAGTGTATCTATACATACAAGGAATGGCAGACAAATTATAGAAAATCTGCAGTCAATATAACTTAAAACAGCTTTCCAAAGCTATACCACACTTCAAGTAATTCTTACTTCTATCAAGTCTAATCTGGAAATGTCGAAGAACAAAAACTACATCTATGAAATACCATGTTAATGTGGAAGGAAGGATATTGCTGAGACTTGTCACCTGTTTAAACAGTGATTAAAAGAACACAAACTAATGGTTAAAAGAGAAAAATAGATATATCTGCAGTAGCAAAACATGTATGTACTAATGACTATATGTTTAATTGGAAAAATACAAAAATATTGAATAGAGAGGAAAAGCTGCAAAGAAGAAAATTCAAGGAAGCTGCTTATTTGACAATGGCAAATAATGTATAAGTCACTTCAATGTGGCAATATACAATGTATGGATGCCTGTAATTAAACTTGCTTTAAAAAAAAGGTGAAGAACTCAGGAGAATTTAAACAAAAAAAATTGAAGGACTTAGAAGTATTTGAACCAACCCACATATTTCTACTATCTGCTGCTTTTGACAGAATAACTCAGTTGGCTAGAGGGTTTGCTTTAATTTCGATATTCAAGAAAGTAAACGTATGAGTTCGACTCCTATGCTAATACTGTTACGGTAAAGCCAGCAACATCTGAAGAAGAGTGGAGAATAATGCTACTCTAAATGTGTTGTCTATTTGTGTGTTATTACTAACAAATTGTTTAATACATTGCACAGGCTTAAACCTGCATTTATATATGTAATATAGGCGGGATTCGAACTTAGACTTTCACACGACCCACTACTTTCAGTGCCATCTCATATTGCTGACCCACCTGATCATACACTTGTTGAAAAGATAAATAATCACCGATATACGTATTTCATGCTAATCAGCAATCATCAGTTAATCTAGATTACTATCCTCACATATATATATATATATTAATCAGTGCTCAGCCTTATATTAAGATAGCCAATTTTTATACTTTAATGAACAGGCTTCAAACTATTCCAACTCACTACTCTTCAGCCTTCCATTTCATTGAAAATCTGATGATGGAACGTTCAAAGCCCTTGTTAGTGCCAAGGTTGTCAATTGTTTGTATTTGAAAAGATTAAATAAAGTTTAAATTTCTATATTTTCAACATTTACTGATAGATGGTGGAAATAGTCCAACATATTATCACATCTGATATGACATCATGACAAACCTTTAGGCCAATACAAATATTAATCTCTTATCTAGTTTTCTTTATATTTCAATACTAGTTGCATCTTTTGTTCTTCAGTCTATTCTAAATTCGAACTATATCTCATATATCTATTGCCAAACTAATCAGACATATTTTACTACGTTGTAAATGAAATTCTAAAAAAATAAATCTATGTATACAGATTTTTCCTCACTTTCAGTTATTTAAGAAGTATAACACATATATGTCACATACATTAGTGAGTGAAAATTAAAATGTTATTAAAAAGCGTAGATTGTTAAACGAACCATTTATATTAAATATTGCATAAAGTATATTTTTTTTATTTGTTTTATCAAATTTGAAGTGATTAATTAATTACACCCACTTTTTGCCTCTTCTGAAATCTACTTTTCGTTTACTGCTCTCCAAGAGATGTCATATGAATGGCATTCCTAGCTAATCGCATTTGCAGAATTTTAAAATAATTTATAATGATAGTAATGAGCTATGATGAATGAAAAATAGTTCTCTAACTGTATTAAATATCGTAGTTGTTTTTTTCAAAGTGATTAAAACATAATCAACATTCTTGAGATTTTAACAGTTAAACGCTATTTATTAATAAAACTAGAATTAAATGATTCGTTGTATTTTGGCTGAAGTGAAACACAGAATGAATATAAAATATGGATAAAGGAAAAAAGAAGACTGGACGATTTATAATAATTGCCATACAAAAAAAAATAGAGTTATAAATAAATAATTTTTATCAATCATTTATTAGACTAGAGATTATCCAATAATGAATAATATTTCTGTTCTGAAATTTTCACCACATCACTCTCACGCAAGATAGGGACCATCTTTTATCCACTTTTAACCCTTTGTGGAAAAGCGTGAGAGTGCACAGAAATATTATTCATTATTGGATAATCAATAGTCTAATAAATAACTAATAAAAATTATTAATATACTTTCATTAAGTGATTTGTGTCAAAGTTGTGAGGGGTGCACGTTTGATAGCTGTCAAATAAACTAGTCATTTGTATCTCTCTATATATACTAAACAATGATAAAAGTTAAGAGATTGTGGTCTGGGTAAACTGATGAGTGCTAGTTTAGTACGAAATTTGCATCTTGGGGTATCATAGATCTTTTTCACATGTCTTTGGTCATATATTTATGGTTACACCCCTTCACAAGGTGTTAAAAGCAGACAGAAACCAGTCCCTAACTTGCGCACGGCAGTCGTGTAATTAAAATTACACTACAGAAACATTATTCATCATTAGATTTGTAAATGTTAAAAACTGCTAAAATATGCTTATGGAAGTATATGTGTGTGCGCGTGTAAAGAACAGATTTTGTTGATAACTTTTTTTCTTCTAAAAAGATACAGTAAACCCTCTCTTATTGCACATTTAGCAATTAAATAATAAAACATAGTCAAGCATTGGTGGTCGAGAGGTCAGCGACAGCTGCATTACAAGCAGGAGTCCCGGGATAGTGGGTTCACTTCCCGGCTGATGCTATGACACATGAGAAGAAAATAAAATGTGATAGAAAAAGCAGAATTGAAGAAAGAAAATGATCATTCTTTTTGTGTGTGTGCGTTTTATTTATCAAATTATTAAAAAGATACAAAATTGTGAATTAATACATTGTACAGGCTTAAACCTGTATTATATATGTAATATATGCGGGATTCGAACTCAGACTTTCACACGAGCCACTACTCTCAATGCCATCTCATATTGCTGATCCACCTGATCACACACCTGTTGAAAAGCTACTTAATCACCAATATATGTATTTCATGCTAAACCAGCAATCATCAGTTAGTCTAGATTACTATCCTCACACATATATATAATCAGTATTCAGCTTTATATTAAGATAGCCAATCTTCATACTTTAATGGAGAGGCTTCAAACTATTCCAACTCACAACTCTTCAGCCTTCCATTTCATTGAAAATCTGATGATGGAAACATTCAAAGCTCTTATTAGTGTCAAGGGTCATCCTACCCATGTTGACATATTAGTCATTCTGACCCCTCATGTACAGGAGAATAATCCATTTATACATACATATGTGAGGGATGGGCAATATGCTTCTAAAACATCATATTTGCCTGATTAATGGGCTTTATTTAAAATTCTAGAAACACAAAAATCTCATTCTGTTACATTCCAAATGTTGACTTTCTTGTCTACATTAAGATCTTAGACCAGAGGTAAATGCAGGGATACAGCTTTTACTTAAGGAGATTGCCTTGACAATAGGTTGAATATTTTTGGTTTAGATAAATTTATAGCTATTGTAATGTGAATACATTGATAAAGCCACTTATCTTTCTGCTAACTCAGATTTAATACATATATCATCATTAGGATATTAAAAGTCAATTGGTATTCGTGTAGATGATAATTAATATTTTTTCCTCAGTTATCTCATACTAATCTTGGATAAAGAACTTAACATACACATATATTACTTATAGTTTAAATGGGGAATATTTTGCTACTTTGATGAAAACCAACAAAAGCTAAAATTTGTTCCATTTGTTTCAAGTCTTTAGAAAATGTAAAATGCTTTAACTTTTAAGTATGATGAGTTTAATTTTGGTCTTTAAAAAGTTGAAGCAACATTGTTATTAACAACATCTGATAGAGTTGCTGTTATATACTAGAAAAATATTCTGATTCTTATGTCCATATCAGAATTTATTACATTTCACTTTGCAAATATTAACACAATAACATGAAAATTTAGAAAAGAGTTATAAATTTTAACAGAATAACATGAAAATTTACAAAAGAGTTATAAATTTGCTATATTTTGTTCCAAGTCCCCCTTGCAGACATTTCACATTGCATGTAACTGCAAGCATATAGTATCTTTCAGCACACAAACACACACACATATATCCAACAGATGCTTTTTATATGTATAGTATGAATATTTAAATTAAGATTATGATATAAACAAATGTAATAATAATAATATTTTCAAAACTTAAATAATATTTTATGTAAAAGCAAAAAGAAAAAGCAGTAAACAGTTCTATAATTATTAAAAGAAAACAATGATGATGATGATGATGATAACAACAGTAAAAATAATAATAATAATAATAATGATGATGATAATAATAAATTGAGGATACACATTTACATATATTTACTATGTGTTCACTCATTGTCCACTGTTCACTCATTCATCCACTGAAAAAATAAGAATAAAAAAATAAACTTGAGTGCACCAAATTTTTATTTTTTAAATAAAATGAATAGCAAAATTTCATCAGCATTAAATATGCTTTGGGTAGTATCCATCCTCAGTTAACTTATTCATTATTATGAGCACTTAAAGTGCTCTAGAATTTTCTAATTTAAAATATACGGTTTCAGTTTAGAATTGTGGGAAAACTACGTGGTCTACACATGCGCATTGCACATCATCGGATCCATCTTTAAACTTAGATCCTCTGGGAAATGAGACTTAATGTTCATAAATACTACTATAGTTTTAAAATAAAAGAATTCTTTTGTTTTTTAAAGTTATTTCAACTAAATAAAATTTTAGTTCCACTATAAAAAGTTACAGCTTTTTCCAAACAATATGTAGCCCTCAATGAGGTATGGAGAGATTTATGTTAGGAGTAAAAAGGAGAGTTGAAAAACTGCATTACATGGATAAAAGAACAAATTAATCTCACCGATGCCATTGACAAAATTTAGAGGCTTAAATTAAAATGGTCTGGACATATTTCTAGAAGAGATAAGAATAGGTAAGTAGGTGGAGTTTTAAATTGAATTCCAAAAGATTGTAAAAGACTTAGAAAGAAACCATATGTAAGATGAATAGATGAAATAATGAAGTTTTTTAGTGTGTTGTGAAAAAGATTTTTGATCAGAGAAACTGAATTAAACTTGGAGAGAGCATTATACAGTAGATCAATACTGGCTGAAAATAGTGATGATGATTATTGTTAATGTATCATCATCATTTTCAGCTGTTATGTGGTCACTTTCTAGATCTTTTACAATTTTTTGGAGTCCCATTTAAGATTTCAACTGTTCATCTATTATCATCTCTTGTAGAAATATGTCCAGCCCAACTCCAGTCTCTTAATTCTTTCAATGATGTTAGTAACATCTGTTTGTTTTCATATCCATGTATTTCGTTTTCTTGTGGTCACTCCTAATATATATCTCTCTATACTGCGTTGAGTGTTCTGAAGTCTTAACATATAATATAATATATATATTTTAAACAAGACATTTCTAAAGCAAATTGAATTTATTGATAATATTTTATAGTTAAAAGACTTTCATCGAATTAAGTTTTATATTTGTGCTTTTTATTTATTTAATAATATATATGTAAAGGGAATCTGTTTCTTTCTAAGAATAATGTCGTAATATAAAATTATATTTTTGCCAAAAGTTTCACTCTAAAATAATACAACTTAATCTTAATTCATTTCTACCTCTATAATTAACTACGGGTGGGAATTTAATCTTTCTCCATATCCAACCTTTGAACTAAACTGACGATTGATGAATTGTGAATGAAGTTGTTAAAAGCAATAAAGTGTAGAAATCAGACAACATCTAGCTACTATCTCTAGTAAACAAGTACTTCTTAAATAAATAATAATCATTTGAATGACAATGGTTAAAGTTAATTATTTCACAACTTCAATTTGGATTCTGAATGTGTGGTTATTAGCAAGATCAGTAACTTGGGGGTAAGTTTACATTTTTGTCCATATATGCAGCATTTTATTTCCATGTAATATCTTTCGTACATTTAAAATAATAGATTATGCATATAAATTTGTCATTTTATAAGAACTAGCAATGAAATATAAATGTCTGTGTGCGTATATATATAAATGCTTAAGATTTGTTTAGTGGTTAATCTGTTAGCACATATAAAGTTGAATATCTTTCGTATATTTAAAACAATAAACTATGTCTGTATATAAATTGGTCATTTTATAAGACCTAGAAATGTATTATAAATGTCTTTCTGTGTGTATGTATATGTTTAGGATTTGCTCAATGATTAGTCTGTTTTGTATATATCAACTTAATTCGTGTAAGCTTGCATAGAAAATGGTACATATCTATTAATAATAATACACGTTAGTAGATTATACAACGTTTCGAATGGTATTATTCTCCGCTCTTCTTTAGGTGTTGCTGATTTGATCAGTGGCAATATTAGCATAGGAGTCGGACTTGAACCTTTGGATTCTTGAATATCGATTTCCCATTTTATAAAATAAAATGTAAAAAATCTAAATTTATTCTCTCGCAACTCACATTTGATTAGTACGGAAAAATATCAGTCTGTTAGAAGGTTTTTAGTAAGTGATAAAAAAGAAAACAGACGAGTGGCTTTATTCATAGTAAGTTCTAGCACCGGAAATGACAAATCTGAACGCGATCTGTGAACGTTAAGTTCTAGGCTCTGCTTCTCTACCATTACACAAGTTCATGCAATGCGCAGCGAATTATTAGAAAGCCGAATAAGATTGTAGACGAAGTTGAGAAATTAGTGATAAATTAGATGAAGAGCAAATTAAAAATATTAAGACTACCTTAAAAAATGTAATTGCTATACCCATTGAAACCGATGTATAATAAAACAAAGAAGGCACTATTGACAATACATATGTGCTGCGTGGTGTATATATATAAAAAGACATTTAAAAACTCTACACATTTCCATCTATTTTTATTATCCATCTGTCTAACATATTTGTCATCTATTTATCTACGCACGAATCTTGTTCGTAGCCTATTGGTTTATTAATTAACAGTTTACAAAGCCCATGATTTACAATAAGTTAAAATTAGAATAGTTTTTCAGATTTTAGCTTAGAATTTTTATTTATTTAGCCAACAATGGATATTAATTTAATTTTTGATCATTATATAGACATTCAGAATTCTTTTCCCTTTTTCTTCTTTTATGGAGTGGTTTATATATATATTATTTACAACTTCTTTAATCACTTTATAATGAAATGAAATTAAAAATAACATGTATTAACTTTATATTTGCCTGACTAGCGATCTTCACCAGAGCTTCTTCCAACTCTGATAATGACTGCTGGTCAGTTAAAATCGAAAGCTTATATAAAGAGATAAATTTAATTTGATTGCATTGTAAAGTGATTAATGAAGATGTAAATAGTATTATATAGGATAAAACTTGACATTTGATTTGTTAAATATGTACTTTCTTTCATTGTTTCTCTATAGAAAGATGTTGAGGAAGTGCCCTATAATTAATTATTTAATGACTGTTTTACCTGTTTCTATCTATCTATCTATCTATCTATCTATCTATCTATCTAAATGTCTGTCTATCTATCTATCTATCTATCTATCTATCTATCTATCTATCTATCTATCCGTCCGTCCGTCCATCTATCTATCTATCTATCTATCTATCTATCTATCTATCTATCTATCTATCTATCTATCTATCTATCTATCTATCTATCTAAATGTCTGTCTGTCTGTCTATCTATCTATCTATCTATCCATCTATCTATTCATCCATCCGTCCGTCCGTCCGTCCGTCCATCCATCCATCCATCCTATCTATCTATCTATCTATCTATCTATCTATCTATCTATCTATCTATCTATCCATCCATCCATCCATCCATCCATCTATCTATCTATCTATCTATCTATCTATCTATCTATCTATCTAAATGTCTGTCTATCTATCTATCTATCTATCTATCCATCTATCTATTCATCCATCCATCCGTCCGTCCGTCCGTCCATCCATCCATCCATCCATCTATCTATCTATCTATCTATCTATCTATCTATCTATCTATCTATCTATCTATCTATCTATCTATCTATCTATCTATCTATCTATCTATCTATCTATCTATCTATCTATCTATTCATCCATCCGTCCGTCCGTCCGTCCGTCCGTCCATCCATCCATCCATCCATCCATATATCTATCTATCTATCTATCTATCTATCTATCTATCTATCTATCTATCTATCTATCCATCCATCTATCTATCTATCTATCTATCTATCTATCTATCTATCTATCTATCTATCTATCTATCTATCTATCTATCTATCTATCTATCTATCTATATTTGTGTATGCATATCAATTAAAAAAACAACATTCAATTCATTAATCTTTAAAGATCTTTAGAAAGGAAATAAATCTTGCTAAGAATTAGTTAAAAAAATTGAAAGTAATAATTTTCACTTAATCTTTGATGCAAGTTTTTATAGTAACCGATATATTAAGGACCATCTTTTATTATCTAGGGATTAACTGTCTCATCTCGCATATAAAGTTCATTTGTATTTTCATCTATTCAAAAAAGACATATGGCATTTATTGCTCAGAAGTTCATAAGACGTTCAAGCACCAGAACTAATCCTGAGACCTCCCAAATCTAAGTCTGATGTATCAAATGTACCAAACCATGCATTAATGGCTTTATTGTGTTCATAAGATGTTTGAGTACTGGAATTATGAGTGCCAGAATTGATCCTGGGACCTCCCAATCCAAGTCGGGCACTCTACCAACTGTGCCAAAACATGTAGAATAAAAGAACTTGCATGAGGCTTTACTACTCAGGACCTCATAAGAAATTTGAGTACCAGAATTGTGAGTGCCAGAAATGATCCTAAGAACTACCGATCCCAAGTTAGATGCTCTCTAGGCAAAATCAATAGGGTGTCTAACTTGGTATTGGGAAGTCTCGGGATTAATTTTGGCACTCACAGTTTTTGGCGTTTGAATATAAACTTCTGGCAATAAAGTCATTTGCATATTTTTTTGCATAATAATTCGTTTAAAAGACATTATATCTTTTTGTTTATCTCTCCTCCATTTTTTGTTTTAACGTCTGTATTGCATTCTAATTTTTTTTGCCTTCAATATTATTAATATAAAGTATATAAATTCACTTGTAAAAGTTTAAACATTGGTTGAAATAGTGCTGGAGAGTAATAGCATATGAAGAGTCGTCAAGCATATTTCTTTTATAATTATTATAAGATCATGTAATTTTTGCTTATTATTTTATTAGCCCTACTTTGTTTAAGTATATAAAACAAACCATTAAAAAACAAAAGTGAAAACAATCCAACAAATGAAAACAGTTGTTTAATTGATATAAACTGAAGTGTAGCAACTGAATTTTAAATATGGACATATAAAACTAGTTCAATTTTTTTACGTCTTCATTTTTTATAAATTATTTATTTTCGTTATGATAAAGTGAAGATATGTTTTATAACTAATGTTTGTGCTATATACTGCATATGACTTCAACTATCTATCAGATAACCTCTTTATTAAAAACTTGTCAGATCAATTCATTTCAGTTTTTTAATTTCTTCATAAATGTTGAAATTACCTGTTAATTTATTTTTTTCATGTGTCATAGCATCAGCCGGGAAGCGAACCCGCTAATCTGGGACAACTGCTTGTAAAGCAGCTGTCGATGACCTCTCGACCACCAATGCTTGACTACCTGTTAATTTTCTCTACCATAAATTTCACTTTTCATTTTTTACTTAATCTCTATGTTCATATATATTATAGATGCAAAGTAATAAATTATCTGCTAAAATATAGTATATACAATAGTTTTTAAATTATGATAATAATGGTATAAATAAATAGTAATACTGTAATATATATAACTTATATAAAAGGATCTTTGATTACATAAATTGCAATCATTATCAATTAAACGTATATAGCCCCAAAACAGATGTCACATGATTTTCAGAAATTGTTTAAATCAGTATTAGCAGATTTAATGAATAATATTTCCATTGTGTTGTTTTCACTACACCACTCTCATGCAAGATAGAGAGTGATTTCTATTCATTTTTAACACCTTGCGGAGAGATGTAAGCATAAACACATGACCGAAGACGTAAAAAAGATGTATGTTCCCCAAGATACACATTTCATGGTGAACCAGCACTCATCAGTTGTCTTAGATTATATACTTTTACATATAGCTTTATCATTGTTCACTGTATAGAGATGGGGAATTACGACAGTTCAATTGATAAATATCAAATGTGCTGCCCTCACAACTTTGACACAAACCGCTTCATGGAAATACATTGTTAATTTTATTTAGTCATTCGTAAGACTAGAGATTATCCCTTTAATGAATAATATTTTTGTAGTGTTGCTTTTACTACACCACTCTCACCCAAGCATCCCTTTATAAGGTGTTAAAAATGAATAGAAACCAGTCTCTTCAACACTCCAGAAATAACCTTGTGGCTGAAAATTTAACTAGATTTTTAAAACGAAATACACATTTATTAAACGTTTCATCATAATTATAGCACTGTTATTAAAAAAAAAAAATAGAAATAAAAATGTCAAAGCATATTTTTTTATTTGTAAAAATTTCTTTATATATCTGATTATTATTCTCAATAAATAATTTAAATGGCTGGCTATGATTCATTGTATAAAAACCCCATTTTTTAAAATTCTGCAACCAATCTGGCAACACGACTATTGTATTATAGAGTGCGCTTTTGATATCTTATATTAAATCTTGCAGTACTTTAATTATCTATGAGCAAAATTAGTTGGATTTATTTTTATTTGATCAAAATATCAGCATCAGTTTATATGTACATACATAATGTGCATGCATATATATGTGGGTGTGCACATGATGTAAATATAAATAACACTATTAACATTATTGTGAGTATGATTAAGAACTATTATATATATAACAAATGTAAGACAATTTTAAAGTCATAGAAAATATGTAATAGAGAAATAAGTAATAAGTATGGCCAAAGTAAGGTTAAAATAAATTCGTTTATTAACTTTAACACAGAGTGTCTGTTTCAAAGCATAACTGGTCTACAATTAGTAGAGTGTAATAGTAATTCTGATGATAAAAGATTAAACTTGCGGTGTTTGAAAGATTTGCATGATTGCACATATAATAAGTAATTGCAAAACATCACCTATGTTGTCAGATTAAACAACCAATGGTTATCGATGGTAACACTATTGCTCATATATTTATTGTGTGTGTGGAATTAATTATGTGCCAAGACTCTTTCATTTTATGTTTTTTGTCGTTATTCTCGAGGTATACAATCCTAGCAGATGTGGGTTTAAAAGGGTGGCCAGCAATTCTCTTGTGCTCCAAAAACACAGAGTTGTATGATGGATTTATTTTTCCTCTATTACAAAAACAGGCATGTTGAGAGATTCTTGATTTTAAATTGGCTGGAGTCTCACCATAGTATTTGCTATTGCAGGATGGGCAGTCAATGTCTTATACTAATTGTGTGTTGAAATCACTGCAAACTTTATCCTTTAAATTATTGATAAGTGTGATAAAGGATGAAAAGTGAGTTGCCATCCCTTTTAAAATCACATCTGCCAGGATTGTATGCCTCAAGAGTAATCGCAAAAAATGTAAGCCAATAGTGTTTCCCTTGTAAACATCACACTCTGCTAATTATCTACCTGTTATGCTTTGAAACAGATACCCTGTGTTGAAAATTAACAGATCAAGCTCATTAAAATATCTTATCAGTTCTTCAGGATAATATTTTATCCTATTCTGAAGTTTAACTTATCCTCCTACACTATATATCTTCAGCATCCAAGTTCATTAACTTCCTCTTATCTAATAGTATAATCCTGACTTCCTATCATGTATTCATCAATAAACATTATAGATCATGTTACAAAACAAATGACTTTACTATGACAAATGTTAATATTATATTTCTTCCATTACAAATATTATTGAGATCATAAATCATTGTTTGACTTTAACATTCATTCCATTTTATATTTTAATATATCACATTATATTCTTATGGTATTTTTATTTTTATTTTCATAGAATCCCATTTCTTGATTCATCATCAGCATTTAATACAATCGTTAAATATACGTTACTATAATAAATTACTAAATTCATTTAAGACAATTTTAACACAATCAGATTTTTAAATCTTCATATCTACTAAAGAACATAAATTTAAATTACTACATTACCCACACAAACTTTTATTCTGCAACTTATATATACCATATCAGTTCTATAAGCACACATTTCATTTTTTTAAAAAAAATTGATTGAATAATAATAAATTAATACATCTTTATCCTAAAGATTAATTTCATATAAAGGTATTTCACTTATTTATAATCTTATAATACAATATTATATTTTGTATTGAAATACATTAACAATAAAAAAAAATCTTTTTTTAAAGAATTTATTCAATTTACTTGTTTATCATCACCATGGTAACAAAAATGGTGGTTCAAACTTCCTTGCAAGTTCTTGAATTATTCTCTCCTCATGCTAGCAACACACATAAATTTAAGTAAAACATTTAAAAATAATCATAAACAATAACTTGGTAAAAGTTTTTGGGCCCATTGAATTCATAACTAATCACTATATCTTGACATGTTTAAAATGAAATGTGCATTAATAT
Organism: Epiperipatus broadwayi; assembly: GCA_028023455.1. Taxonomy (NCBI): domain Eukaryota; kingdom Metazoa; phylum Onychophora; class Udeonychophora; order Euonychophora; family Peripatidae; genus Epiperipatus; species Epiperipatus broadwayi. The sequence goes on from JAQFVV010000051.1 coordinate 1,489,802, forward strand.
TCTGGAACATTATAATAAAATAGTTTAGTAAATATTAAATATAATTTTAATATTAATTTTTCCAATGCTATACTTTAGCATATGTAAAGTTACTTTTCATAAATAAACTTCACTTTAACTTTTCTTTTCATTTTATTTTTTACTTAGCAGTTTCATATTTTTTAAATATACATGGATAAATTCATTCAAATCAATAATACTGTAATATATCCTTTTTATCATTATTGGTCATTATTAAAAGACCAAAAGAATTTCTTGTTACTCCATTATCTCTTTAGTATTCTTCTTATTACAAGATAATTTTGTTTGCTAGAATAAAAAATGTATTTCATCTTTATAGGTCTTTTTTATGTCATAAAAACACAAAATAAATATTGATTCTTATATGCAATAACTCTATTAGTCATATAATTTTTTTTTTTCTAATTTGCAAAGTTAACTATAATATATCAGTTATTTTAATTTAACAAAGAATTATTTTTAACTAGAAATAACTTGTCACTAAGAGATGACTTTAAAGTTCAATAAAGTAATTTTATAAGTTTATAAAATTTATAGCTTTGTGTTATTTAAACATTTCTCTGTATAAATACATTACTAATGAAACTAATTCATCTTGTTGAGATAAGCAATGTTCTTTTATGTGAAAACAGCTGCACTTTTTAGGTAACCATCGTTTATATTGCTTTTCCCTGGTTTTCTCAAATGATAATAAATTTAACTGTTTTTTTTTTAAATTCCATTAGCTATCATTATAATTATGATTTGACATCCAAGACTGCAATTATGTCACTGATAAAGAAACTTGGTTTGTTTTACATCATTATTTTAAATACCATTCTTAAAATATGCTATATCCTTATGCAGTTGTTTTTTAATTACTTTTATTTGCTTAAAAAATAAAATATAGTAACATTTTTATATTTTTTACAAAATTTACTGAAATAGATATTCACTTTAACTTTTAATGAATTTCTCTCTAGTTTGTTAGCTATTTTACCTTATATACTGTAGACAGTATGATGTCACATGGCTAATTAATTTAATTTTATTGGTCAATAACTAAAAATCAACCAGCAAATTTTTCATATAATTATCTTTCTGTCTACATTATTTAAAATAATTAAGATTAATAAATATTTTAAAAATTACTAAATTAAATAAGTTTGAAACTAAAATTTAAAGTATAATTATAATTTTAATAGCTTGTAATATTAATCAATTTTAAATAAGACATTTAATAATAATATTTATATCCAAAGTATATTATTATTATTATATTTTTAAAACAAATTATCTTATAATAACTAATTTTTATTTTATATTATAGAATTCCACACACATATTCATATTAACCTTTTAAAAGATCATTGTCATTTAAATAAACAGATTTGATTTATTATTATTATGGTTTTTAATACATCTTACAAATTTATATAGATGCTAAGCAAATATATTTGTATTGATTAAAAATTATTGTACTGAAATTATATATGACTGTTTATAAGATAAATAATTATAAATAAAAGGTATGCTTACTATCTCTACAGAATTCCATCTTTAAACCTTATACATTAAGCTATTTGTGCATATTATACGTAAAAATTTATAGCATTATGATTGTATATTCTTTAAATTTAAAATTTTGGTTGTAATATATGTTTTATATCCTACTTTAAATACAGCTAATCAATGAAAAAGATACATTATACATTCATATATACATATATTATATAATGAGCTTGCAAATAGCGTGAGCATTAGATTTTAAATATCAGGCAGAAAACACTCTGAGGTTGGGGATATTCTGAAAAGCTTGTTAAGAGCTATTTTCAAACTCATTGTATAACATATGTAATACAAGCTTGTTAAATTAGGTCATGAGGTTATATGAATTGATTTCTTTGTGTGTGTGTGTATATATATATAACAATGTGACACACCGACTAGCTCACCAATAAGTATATTAATAAAGGACAAACAAGATGAGACTCTACTTAATCTGAATGTAACTAACATAAAATAATACATAACAGACTTTAGGATGATCACAAGCATAAAGATTTTAACATTGAGAAGCATATAAAATATACTCCACAAAAGTATTGTCATTGTAGAAACTCTTCAGCTATTATCCTATTTTAATCATTAGGAAAATTCCTGCAACACACAATGACTAACATAATATTCCATGCAAAATAATTGTTAAGTTACTCTTTTGTAATTTAAAAAACTCTAAAAACAATAATATTAAAAACACAGATTAAATTGATTTAAATAATTAATGCTATCCAATGAATATCTTATGGATCATGATTATTTCTTTATAAAATATAATAACAATAATGAACGTTAGATAATTGAAAAATGAGGGATTTGGTTGAGAACCAATTATCTAAAGAATAATTCCCCCCCCCCCAATTATAAACATGAACTCAACTCACTATTTAAGCATTAATCTAACCATCATCATCATAATAATAATAAACAAGTTAAAAACTTGCCAATGCCTGTATTTATGTCAACAAATGGTGTTCTACCAAAAACACCGTCAAGCGTATGTTTACATAAATGTCATAGCATGCATTCACTATCTCTAACTTTAATTCCACTTTCAGATCATGATTTCAAGCTATTTGCTATCATCAGTGAAAGACAGGAATAATAATAATAATAATAATAATAATAATAATAATAATAATAATAATAATAATAATAATAATAATAATAATAATAATAATAATAATAATAATAATAATAATAATAATAATAATAATAATAATAATAATAATAATAATAATAATAATAATAATAATAATAATAATAATAATAATAATAATAATAATAATAATCTATTCACTTTAATCAAATAATTTATTAAACTTATAAATATTTACTTTTCTACTTATACAAATAACTATTAAAAAACAGAATAATCATTTAGTACTAATCAAAAACTTTATAATTAACCATCATCTTATATTATCTAATTTAATTAAATACAACAATTATTTTTAACATTTACCATTCCAGCTTATCTTTCAAAACAAACATTACAATTGGTTTTATTAATTACTGGTATTTGAAATAATATAACATTTTGAATTTATCCCATATAATAAATATGGTAAGATTTTCATTATTTAATTTTTATATTAAATTTAAATTGACTTTAAAATATGAATGTGACTGTTGGAAATAATATTACTCTTCTAATACTCAACACATACGATAACTTTAATATTTTAATTTTCAAATAGTTATTGAAGTATTTTCATATTTAATAAAATAAAGACCAATTAAATATGATTTAATAAAGTTATGATTACCAAATTAATAAATAATTAATTTATCAAGTTCAAATTCTTTAATATAATTTTCTAAATAAGATATTTAATAAATATATTTTATGTAATGACGTCATTTTGGTCATGTGCTCAAATGGTATAACTTTGTGATAGTAATTCCACGCAGAAATAAAGCTACTTGTCAAGTTTAAATTAAAATACTTATTTATTTTAACAACAAAAATAATTCATAATAATCATAATTATAATGTATAATATAAATAATTCACAAAATTAATATTTAAACTCTTACATATTTACAAGAAAATTCTTTACATCTATAATAAATAAAAGAAATACCATTCTTTTTATTCAGATATTCAAATTATACCTATATCAATTGGTCAATCGAATAATAAGTTTCATATTACCAATTAGTATACTTTCATTTATATTATAAATTAGTTTTACCATCCATGAGTTTATACTTCTGGATAATTTCCTTGCAATCTCCAACTTACTTAAATAATAAACATCATGTGACCATCATTTCTTATGCTTGCTTATAACTGTTATTAAAACAGGCAAAACTCTCTATACGTATCACCACTCAGTGCAAGCCAAAGTAATCAATGGATATCAGAAGGCTTGTGCATAAAATCTCCATCTAGTGCCTACTCATCCAATATCCCCAGACTAGTTTCTGGCTTGTGGCCTTCGTCAGTGAGGAGCTTTGGATCTGAGAGCACTGCACATAGATCTAGATGAGGATTTTATGAACAAGCCTTCTGGCATCCATTGATTACTCTGGCTTGCACTGAGTGGCAATATGTATAGAGAATTTTGTCTGTTTTAATTACTTAAATAATCCATTACAATCCAATTGTTTTAACAAAGTTATAAAACTTTAATATCATTCAGATTTAAAAAGAGTATGCAAACATTAATATAATTTACTGAAGAACTGTTTATGCATTGGTATTATCAAATAGCACAAATAATGCATTTGAATAGATAATTGAAACAAGGATTCTTTCTATCAAATTATCGTTCATTTTTACACACTTAATCCCTCTTTCATTCACATTTGCATTTTTCTCTTCATCTCATTTACCATTGTCAATCAATAAATTATTCCTAATCCTGAATGCATTCAATGTTTTGTGTATGGTCTTTTCAATTTCTTATATTACTCTAACAAAGCTTAGGAAGAAAAACTATAAATTCAAAAAGAATAACTGGCTAACTTATAATACTTATGATATATTCTGGTAGCATAGATAAAACTTTGTGGATAAGAAACTAAGCTATTAAATTATTGTACCAACTATAAAAATAGGGGTATCCACTCTTTATGAAATGTCATACTTTGGAATGTAGTCACTTCACCTTAATGATTCTACTCCAGTGAATCCTGGATTATTTCTTAGCTCTTATGGCATATAACATTCATATTCCATAGGAAAATCCTTTCATTGCCTTATAATAATAATATGGGTATTACTTTTGATTAAGCCCATTAGAATCTCTTACTAGTTCTTCAGGACGATATATTATTCTATCCTGGAATTTTAACTTGTCTTTTCCATACTATATATCCTCAGCAGCCACATATTAACTTTCTCTTCTCTAATAATATAATCTTATCTTCCATTTATTTATATATCTATAAAAATTATGGATCATATTACAAAACAAATAACTCTATTATGACGAATGTTACACTTTATTCATTACAAAGTTCAAGATCATAAATTACTTTTTTTAATAATAGCATTCATTCCATTTCATATTTTCATTTATCACCTTGTACTCTTATGGTATATTTATTTTAATAGAATACCATTTTTTGAATCATCATCCTTATCTAATATGATTATTAAATATACATTACTATAATGAATAAATGAATTCATTGAGATCAGTTTTACTACAATCAATTATCAATCTTTTTACATGCTAAAAAAAACATACATTTAAATTACCACATTACCTATAAAAGAAAGCTTCTTCAAAGATCTTATCCAATATTACTATGGTTGTGGATGGTGGCTAAAACTTCCTTGTGGATCATTGATTATCTTCTCCCCTTGCTAGGAAATGCACTTAATTTTAAGTAAAACATTTTAAGATTAAAAAATGTTCACAAACAATAACTATTTCAAAGTTTTTGTGCTCATTGATATATTATCTAATCCTAGGATCTTGACCCATAAAAAATGAAATGTGCATACAATTCTGGAACAATTTAATAATAGTAAAATATTTCATGAACTATTAAATAGTATTTTATCATTATTCTCCAATATCAAAATCTTGGCATATACAAAGTCAGTTTAGAAGCAGTTCTAACTTCAACTTCTTCCTATCTGTTTTTTTATTTAACAATTTTAACTCTTTGAGATATACATAAATAAATTCATTCAAGTCTATAATAATATTATATATATATATATATATATATATATATATATATATATATATATATATATATATATAATTTCTGTAATTATTGTTCATTATAAAAGATAATAAGATTATCTTGTTAGCTCTTTATCTTTTTAATGTTTTTCTTATTAAAACATAATTTGATTTACTGATATACAAAATATACTTCATCTTTATATGTCTTTCATCTCATATAAAAATATAATAAGTAGCCATTATTCTTGTAAAATGTTTTTATAACTAATTCAATTTATAATAAATATTCTTCTTTCTAAGTTGCAAATTTAATCATAATATAAGTCATTTTAGTTTAAGAATGTACTCTTTTCAAATAGATTTATACTTATCACTAAGTTACTATTTCAAAATACTATAAATTAATTTTATAAGCTGATAACAACTATATCTCTATATTAAATAAAAGTTCATCTTAATATATAACTTAATAATGAAATTAATTAATTTTGCAAAAATAAAATATTTTCTTACATGACAATAGCTGTAATTTCCAAGTAATTGTAGTTTATAATACTTTTCCATTGATTTCACTAATGATAATAAGCTCAACTGTTCGTTTTTAATTCTACTAGTTGTCATTATAATTATAAGTTGATATTCAAGACTATTATTAGGTCACCAATGAAGAAACTTAGGTTTATTTACACAATGGTCTTCTATATATCACTTTTAAAATATTATTTCATTATTCAGCTTATTATTGATTATTTGACTTACTTAACCTTTTCCTGTTTAAAATACCTATTGGCTGAGTGAATTAATATTCTAAACTTTTGATTGGTCAATTACAGAATCAACAGTAAATATATATATTTATCTTTTAATATTATATTTGGTTTAATTTACTTTTTAAAAAGCAAATTAATAATTTGTCAGATTATTAAAATAAACAAAAGTTTTTTTAAAAATAAATTTTTATTTATAATTGATAAAAATAATCTATAGTGGAAACATAAAACAAACATTTTATAATATATTATAAACTGCAGTCTATATCATTGATTTCTTTTTTAATTTACTTTCCTGTAAAAGTAAATAATTTTTCCAAAAATATGAACTATTCTTTTAAAATAATTATTTTTTCCCACATATTTTATGAAAATAATCATAAATATATATAAAAAATCTAAAACATACATTTTCATTTTCAAAATCAAAACAAAAAACTTAGAACTGTCAAAATTGTTGACAAGCACCCATTTTTGTTGAAAATGAAAAACAACCAATCAGCACCTTGGAAATCCTGTCTTCTCTCATTGTTATAGCTCTAAATTTAAATGTTATTTTTTAATTTTTTTACTTATAAAATAATTCTAGAGAAGGCAGCATCATAATGTACATTTTTCCCAATAAAATGACAGTAAATTTGCTAAAATTAGTGGTTTTAGAAGAAATTAAAGCTGCATATGAAAAGTTTTGTTGAAGTACAGGAGGAGGGTTAAAAAAAACTAAATACAGTAAAGAAATTATAACTTTTAAAGTATTTAGTGAAACAGGTGTTCACTCTTACTTTTAATCATTTTTTACATTTGTCTGCTATAAACTTTGATACTAATAAACATCACATGATGACCATTTCTTATGCTTGCTTATAACTGTTATTAAAACAGGCAAAACTCTTTGATTACTCTGGCTTAAACTGAGTGGCAATACATATAGAAAGTTTTGCCTGTTTTAATAACCTTTTATACTGTAAACAATATGATGTCAGACCCTTAATTAAATTAATTTCATTGGTCGGTGACTAAAAAATTAACCACCAATTTCCTACATAAATTTTTTTGTCTATATTTTAAAAATAATTAATATCAAATAATATTTAAAAACTTATTAAATTAAATAACTTCTAAATTTAAATTTAAAATATAATTTTAATAGATGGTAATACTAATCTATTTTTAATTAAGATATTTAATTAATATTTATATCTAGAATATACTATTATTATCATTATTTTAAATAAAAATAAATTATTATCCTACAATAAAGAGATAAAATATTTTTTACTCGTATTTAATAGCACTCTGTACACATACTCAGACATATACCTTTTAAATGATAACTGTCATTTAATTAAATTGAGATTTGATTTATTACTATTGTAACTATTACTAAATATTATAAATTTATATAGATACAATGTAAATATGCTTATATTTATTAAAATTATTATAATTGAATTATATATGATTGTTTATAATATAAATAACTATAAATAAAAGACATGTATTGACCACATCCACAGAACTCCATATTTAAACCCTATAAATTAAATTTATACATATTATATATTAATATTAATATGATTAGGTGTCTCCTGAATTTAAAATTTTGTTTATGGTATCTGTTTTACATCCTTCTTGCATACAGTTAACCAATAAAAAGATTACTATATATATATATATACTGTATCGGACATCACATAGTGGTACAAAGACATGAGACTCGAACTAGGGTTTTCGAGGATGAAATCCGGAATAAGGTAAGGGAGCTAAAATAATACATCATTATATAAAACCCTTTTATATTTAAAAACTAGCAAAATAAAGATTCAAACTCTGGATTTTTAATGTGTTTTAATATCAAATTAGTATGAATACAATGTATATCAATATACACCTGGGTCTCACTTTATGCAGTAGATAGGTTCCTCAGAAAATGCACACAAAAATAGACTTAACTTACCTTGAAAAATGGGGGATACGTACTGTAATTTTCCAAAAATCGTATAAAAGCAAAGCAGCAACATAAAATTACTTTAAAATTTGCATAAAAAAAAATAAGAAAATAAAATATGACTAATAAAAAATTTCAAATTTGAAAAAAATTGATATAAGACAAACCTTTTTACTTTTTTTATTAACTACAGTATTTAATTTTATTCCAAACAATATATTTTTATGCGTAATTTACATTTTTTCATACATGTATGATATTTTAATAATATCGCTATTTGAGACATCAGATTCATCACAAGAGAATGTACAACTAGCGCCAACTTCATTTTTTAAATTGGTCTTATAGTGGATTAGCCCAAATTAAAATATTTTCCAATTGCTGTTGATCCTTCCCATTTCGCTAAGTGATCTAAAATTGAAATTTTTGTTTACAAAGAAATTCATTTTCTTGGGTGTTTTTTCTCTCCATTAGAGTAAACTAAAAGTTTAAAATAAAAATAAGAACTTAGACTTATGCTAATAAAAAGACACCGACTCACTACTGCAGGGAAAAATTTAATTAAAACTAACAATTAAAAATTAAATTCTTATTTTTATCTTTAATTCCATTTAAAAATCAAATTTCATTGTTTCACATCACGTTATGTAATTTTTAAATTGTTAATTACAATTAAAAATCAGATTTTAATTGTCAAATTTAATTGTGCCCATCGCTGTAACTCACCTTTTAAAAATAAACTTGTGGATACTAAATGATTAATTGATTATCTACTCTTTCTTAAAAAAGCAAAAATATAACGTGATTTAAAATGCAAAAACAACAACATACATCATATAAGCATCTATAATGTTTGAACAGTATAATCTTGTAAAATTTATTACTTATGGACACTAAATGATTAATTGATTACGTACCCTTTTTTAAAAAAGCAAAAATAGAATGTGATTTAAAATGCAAAAACAACAACATACATTATTTTTCATCTATAATGTTTGAACAGATTTACATTATAATCTTGTAAAATTTAATGTGTGTATATAGAATGGGGAAATCCTGATTTTAAGTGAATTATGAACTTCTTTATTGCATAAAATCTATTACAGTACTATTATAAAGTGCTGAAAATATTGAAATTATTAGATGGAAGTCGAAATCTGATAATGCGCTATTACTTTAAATATGACGTGAGTGCACAAAATTTATAATATTTAAAGTAATAGCATATTATCGGAGCTCGATTTCTGATCTAATAATTTTTATCACATAAAAGAAAACAGAGCAAAACTCTCCATACAGTATAGGAAATGTGATCATGTGATAAAAGAAAACCGCATACAAAAACATTAAGAAGAAACATGAATCGCATAACTTCAAAATCGCATTAAATAAAACAGCATAAAACAAGATCCAGGTGTATAGCAATTTCACTTTAGATAGATTTACATTTATTATGTTAAAACTGAATAATTTTTCATTGTTGTTAACAGGAGTTATACAATATGTTGCTTTAGGTCATGAGCGCAAATTCAGTTTGCCAAAATAAACTCTCTTTACGCAAGAAATGAAAGATCAATGAATGAATTAAACTAGAAGGAGCCATACAAAGTTATAAACCACATTTGCTTATAGCAAAAATAAAACCATTATTTTTATGTTTTACGTATATTTTCTTTTGAATATTATTAGAGAAGAAAAATATACACGTATATGGGAATGGTTCATTAATTTTAAAAGGGTAGGCAAATTCAAACCAAGCACACTACAGGAATCTATATGATACTTCTCTAAACATGATTCACATTTCTCATACCATTATTTCTTACTGGGATAAAACAAGCAAAACAATTTAATGAATGGATATTGTAACTACTAGCATAAAAAGGTTAAATATATAGGTAGGAAAACCCCAGCTGGTCAAAGAATAGTTTCATCATTGAACGTATTTTCATGAAGAAGACTTATGTTCACATGTATGGGAAATGGTACGAAGGTTGAGATAGGTTTGGTGATATGAGAGCTGGAATATGATCTGTTCCATAGAGCATCCAAAACCTTAGCCTCGCATTCCACAAGGAGTATAACCCCTGATTACGAATGATTTCAAAAGAGAGGGAAAACTTCGGATTCTCAAAGATTCCTGAATGACCAAGCATTTGAAATATTGAAGAAATGTTAAGCTATGCTGGTAGTACAATATACATATGAGAATAAGAATAGTGTTTAATAGAATAACTTTAACGGTTTAATTCCCTTGCATAATGGTATGTATAATAGTGAATCAGGTTATGAATATCAAATGAGACATTTAATTAATTATTTATTTGGTTAGTCAGTTATGCTTTCCCATATACGCTTCAAACAAAATTAAAACTTCCAATTGTTTGGCCCATTTGGCAATGACAGTAATTAACGCTACATTCTTTATTGCAATCTTTCATGAACAAAAATAGAAAAATAAAAATAATTAAACAAGAGTTTTAGAATGATCAACCCCCGTGAGTTTATTTTAACATAATATATATTCAATCTTACAGGGAGCGAATGATAAATAAATCCTTATCATTACAATTTACTTTGCTTTTGTTTCCTTTCTTTTTAAAAAAAACAAAACAATTATATATCAAACTCGCGAGGTTGAGCTGAACTGGCATATTACTAAAGAAAACTTTGAAAAGGTATTAAACAGAATGCACAGACTTATAAAGCTAGAATAAAGTGAAATCGGAGTCAGTATTATAAAAAAATATATTACATATATAGAGAGGTCTTACAAGTAAAGATTAAATATAGATATATAAAAAAAATGGTACTTGTGTATAATTCAACTGATGATGTATTACCCTGAAGGCATATCAGTCTAATCTTGCAATTTTTAAGATAACGTCTCCAAGTGATCTGCGGACACATGTAATCGCTAAAATGTGTCCGCAGATCACGTGAACATGGTACGTTAAAAATCGCAAGATTAGACTGATATGCCTTCAGGGTAATACATCATCGGTTGAATTATCTAGGTCACATGCTAAAAAAAATTCAAAAATAAAAAATATCTGATGCAGGTCAGGCAAATACTAAAAAAAAAAATGTACATGCATGCATCAAAATATTATTCTCAATTTTAAAATACAGCAGCGCGTAGTGCCGGAATTGGTGGGGGGCCTCCGGATGTTTTTGTCGGGCCGCAGGCCCGGCATACACGTATATCAGACATTGTATTACTCTCATAGCTGTATGATATAATTCAGAAATTAAAAATAAAATTAAAACGTAATTCAATGTAAGTTTGAGAATTGTAGAAATATTAACAAATATTTTTTGTAAATAAGTTTGAGAATTGTAGAAATATTAACAAAAACTTTTTGTAAATTTTAAATAAACACCTAAATAAAAAAGACGCGATCTAATGCAAATCTGGTATTAATGGCGCCACACTTTTACATGCATTTGGTAATTTTAAAAACGTACTGCATATTGCAAAATTGATTTAAAAAATTATTTCAAATTATTTACACATTAAAAATGTAATGTAGAAATATTAACAAAAAGTTTTTGTAAATTTAAAATAAATAAAACACTTTACCTGAATTAATGCGAATCTGGCATTAATGGCGTCCTTGTTATCACATGCATTTGGTAATGTATATTCCAAATTTGTTTTAAAAAATTATTGAAAATTATTTACACATTAAACATAATTCAATGTAAGTTTGAGAATTGTAGAAATATTAACAAATATTTTTTGTAAATAAGTTTGAGAATTGTAGAAATATTAACAAAAACTTTTTGTAAATTTTAAATAAACACCTAAATAAAAAAGACGCGATCTAATGCAAATCTGGTATTAATGGCGTCCAGAAAACGCTGCACTTTTACATGCATTTGGTAATTTTTAAAACGTACTGCATATTGCAAAATTGATTTAAAAAATTATTTCAAATTATTTACACATTAAAAATGTAATGTAGAAATATTAACAAAAAGTTTTTGTAAATTTAAAATAAATAAAACACTTTACCTGAATTAATGCGAATCTGGCATTAATGGCGTCCTTGTTATCACATGCATTTGGTAATGTATATTCCAAATTTGTTTTAAAAAATTATTGAAAATTATTTACACATTAAACGTAATTCAATGTAAGTTTCAGAATTGTAGAAATATTAACTAAAAATTTTTGTAAATTTAAAATAAACAGATAAATAAAAAACACTTTACCGGAGAATAAATTATTTACACATTAAACGTAATTCAATGTAAGTTTCAGAATTGTAGAAATATTAACAAAAACTTTTTGTAAATTTAAAATAAACAGATAAATAAAAAACACTTTACCGGAGAATAAATTATTTACACATTAAACGTAATTCAATGTAAGTTTGAGAATTGTAGAAATATTAACAAAAAATTTTTGTAAATTTAAAATAAACAGATAAATAAAACACTTTACCCGAATTAACAGCTCAAAAAAGTAACTGTGATGCCGTGGATAGCAAAATCACAATAGACAGAAAAATCAAAAAATTTCCCAAACCTCTCTATGAATTTTAAATCTCGCGGGTGAAAAAAAAAAATTGACTCTCTGATGGATTAATCACGCCAGTCACTTGGTTACCATGACAACATTGTCATGCAAAAAACGTCAATGTCTACCGGAAGGGAAATCGGTAAGTCAAAAACGTCATTGGTTGAATTATACACAAGTACCAAAAAAACAATTAGTATTCAGCAGTAAATACCGACAACTTTACATAGCTATTGGACTGTTACTTCAGCATATTTGGCGTGAATGGTTCATTCTCTGAACTTCAGTTGTGAGGATCAACCTGGCGGTCAATGTCTTGGTCACTATGGATCTTTCATCAGTGGCAGCATTCTTCCAGGGCAGGAGTTTTTGTGGCATCATACTAGAGGCAGCCTTGAGAGGCACAGGGAAAGACGATTCAGGCCATACTCAACTGTCATTTTAAAATTAAGCACAAAAAAGTTAAACGCAAGGTGTAAGAGTTAGACTTAGATTATAAGACTCAGACTAAAAACTCCCCCTTTTTTCTAATCTATTCTATTTATAACACCCAAGCTATTACAGGAATGCTTTGGTTCATTTGCCCAGAGGTAGATGAGACAATTATTAAATTCCTGAACAAATTACAGTCCATTTTAATTAAAAGATATAAGAAGATAAGGTTCAAATCACTTTCATTAGCAAAATCTTTTAATTAAAGTCTTTAAATTATAAAAGTAAAACTATGATAAGACGATATTTTGATTAATTAAAATCAAGCATTTAAAATATTTAATTAGTGAAGAAAATTTCACAATGGGTTGATTTGAACCTGCCATCTTGGTTACATCTTCTTTTTTTTTAAACTTTTACAAATGTGAAATTAAATGCAAATAATTTTTACAAAAATGACAAACTTTACGCGATTTACAAATTCTCTTTTAAAATTAAAAAAAAAACCCCACAATCTTAAAATGTTCAAAAGTATGAAAATATCAAAATCAAAATTATAAAATATTTGTCATAATAGTTTGTAATATATATAAATACATATATATGATGGCACTGTTAGTAATTTAAATATTGCTGGTTTTGAACCCTTGTACATGTTAGTTTATTTTAGGTAGGAAAACATGAAGCTCACTCTGATTGCAGAGTGATTGCTTCAATATATATATATAGTAACCTCTCTACACAGCTGTTTGTAATACTTCCACCAGAAAACTGGTTTTCATTAAAAGTCTTCTGATTAAAATATTAGAAGTGGCTGTATAAAGAAGTAATTGTATTTTGTTTTAACTAATTTATATACCTTAGCGTGTGTGTGTATCTATATATACTATTTTTAATGGATGTTTTAGATGAAAATATTTAATGTGTGAAGTTATCCATTTATAATTATTCAATTAGAAAGGACTCAACCTAAAACAGAAACTAATGAAAGTTAACTATCCCAGGCGAAGAGTTAAAGTGACACTATCTGGCCAGACAGTTTCATTTTAACTCTTGACCTGGGGCAGTTAGCTTTCATTAGCTACTGTTTTGAGTGCTTTTTAATTGAGTAAGTATAAATGGATAATTCCACACATTAAATATTTTCATATATATTGCATATTGTTTTCATATATATATATATATTGTAAAGTAACACCCAATTATTCCAGAAAAAAAGAGAAAAATTTTATTTGTGTGTTGGTTTTATTCAGCTAAATATATATTTCATTGAAAATCGCTGAAAAAATACAGAAAACAAATAAAACGGGGGGTACAATTCAAGATTGCTGCTAATTTTAGATATATATTAGAAATCATCTGGCTGTGTGTGTGCCTATGTGTGTGTGTGGACAATCTAACTTAAATGCCTCTACACAAATTGAGAAGATTAATCAATATTTCAAGTTTTAATTCTATGTAACACAGATTTTTTTAAAATTTTAATTTATATATTACTTCTATTTTATTGTGTGTTAAAATTTTGGAAAGAAAAAAGAGAGAGAGAAAGAGAAAGAAAAAGAGAGAGACCATTAGCAAATATGTAATATCAAAGAAACTGATAATGATTATTATTTGGCCAAAATCATTTCCAAACTCATCTACTAATTAATCATAAGGCAATGATTGCTGATTGACTGACAGACTAATTTGAACTCAACTGCTAATTCGTCATAAGTTGACAGTTCCGAGATAAAAATATTTCAAACCACCCAAGTGGATAGTAGATACATCCATCACATATTACCATCAGGAGGTTAGTGTCATTAAGAGACCAATGACATCAGTAATACAAAATGAATAAATACCAGAGAAAAGCTGAAACATTATTATTATTATTATTATTATTATTATTATTATTATTATTATTATTATTATTATTATTATTATTATTATTATTATTATTATTATTATTATTATTATTATTATTATTATTATTATTATTATTATTATTATTATTATTATTATTATTATTATTATTATTATTATTATTATTATTATTATTATTATTATTATTATTATTATTATTATTATTATTATTATTATTATTATTATTATTATTATTATTATTATTATTATTATTATTATTATTATTATTATTATTATTATTATTATTATTATTATTATTATTGAACTGGTGTTGCTAACTCATTGTGGATAAAATTTTAAAAAATATGCAGTGCTGAACACTAGATTGCTTTGTTCTGAAGGGCTGGAAACCCTTGAAGTCCAAGCACACCTGCATTGGAGACTAGAAAAACACATCCAGAGTTGACCATGTAAGAAGTGATGGCTACAGTGTCTACAATATCTCATGCCTCCATCCACTTTGGAAAAGTAAATATCAAAGGAAGGAAAAAGCATGAAGAAAGTCTACTCTGATTCAAATTCATGATTGTCTGGAATAAGTTTACACATTGAACTAGTTTATATCTATACTATAAATTTGCTATCATCTAAACAATAATTTTGAAAGTAGTAACCAAGCTAATTGAAGAAATTGTGCATGCCATAATCAGTGTGTGCTTTAAAGGATGTTTTTTGTGTGGTTATTGTCAAGGAAATTTGTGGATGATAATCAATGTATCTTCTATACATATACTTGTCCATAATGTGTGCATTACAGCTAATTAACAGTAGTACATCACAAATGCAGGAATCCAGGCAATCGGTAATATACAACCAAATTTTACTAATAACTATTGACATTTTCATATTTTAAGTAACCTTTTCTTTCTCTCCTCTAACATCAAATAAGATATTTGTGATTAAGGGTTTTGTTATTCCTAAATGTTATTATTATTATTATTATTATTATTATTATTATTATTATTATTATTATTATTATTATTATTATTATTATTATTATTATTATTATTATTATTATTATTATTATTATTATTATTATTATATTTTCAATTGTATTATATATATTTATTTGTAAACACATATGTTCATGTGTCTTGATATAGTTCATTTTAAAATATACGTTTATTTTTTTTCATTGAAATATTTATTCAAACCTTTTATGATGGGGCAAGTTTAAATCCTAGATGATGTGTGTGTTCATGAATGTATGGCAGCAGTGGACAGGCTTAAAATAACATGATAAAAGAGGCCTGGAATGATAATAACAACTAGATGAGAGATTCTTTTTTTTAAAATTGGTGTTGATTTAGTAACGGCAGAAATTAGGCAGAGCTATGAGTGGATATAGGTTAATTACATAATAGTTACATTACTATACTATTGACAAGATGGGGTATATATGCATTTTATTTTGTTTATTAATTATACGAACGTTCATGAGGGGATCAAATTTATGCTAAGTAAAATGACATTTAAATATCATAATTAAAAAGATGTGTGACGCTTTCCGTTTTTTTATTTTTATTATTATTGTTAGTCATTAAATGTTCAGTAATTCTATAATAATTTTATCTTGATTAATTGTTTTGGGGATGTAAATAGTATTTTGTAATATTGGAATAAACATGAGCCAAATGTTGAAATTAAACCGTTTATATGTTTATTTATGAATCACAAAACTTCTTATAAATGTTATTCTTAAGTCATCATCAAATAAAAATACATTATGAACCCCAGTAAAAAGATGAAAAGGGGAATTTTAATTGTTATATGTAAAATCTTAGTCATAGAGATATATATTCGATATATATAACAGCCCCTAGTGGCTGAATATGTATTTAGGGTCTAGTTTTCTTTTGTGCCTTTGAAGAAGGATGAGAGTGATATGATCACCAGAAGCTATTTATATAGAAGGGTAAATATGTAATACATGATTTATTTATTTCATCTCTGAACTAGCTTAATGGTTGATCTCCCACGAATAGGCAAAGTGATTCTAAGACCCAGAAGTCGATCTTATAAGGGTAGGACCTAGGTGATGTTCCAAGGGATGGATATTAATCATCCCACCCCGAATAATAAAACACAAGTAGTTAGTTATAGCTACATAGTATTGGACCAGGTATTTGTTTGTAGATGCTAAGGACTTCTATGTTCAAATGAATGAAACCTTTGTGTCATCACATCATACCATTACAATAATTTACCACACCAACTCAGGCTTGATATATTCTTGTACAATAATTTGGCTACCCTAACTGTAGGCTGATGATGTTGATTGGCCATTAGCTGAAGTTCACCATGGTGAACTCCATACATCCACTCTGTACCAGTATTATATATATATATATATATATATATATATATATATATATATATATATATATATATATATATATATATATATAATATGTAGGATATATGTATATTATAAAAATGTACACAGTATGGAACAAAGAGAAGATTGAAATATGACTGTTATCTTTATGACATAATATAACCTCAATAAAAAAATTTTTTAAATGCTTGAATGACTGTAGTGAATTTATTGTACTATATTATATAAGTTGTTCAGGTTATGAGAAAGTATGCTGCTTAGGCTTTATAAATATCTTTGTATTATCACCACACCATTCTAGCAAAAGTTTATAGCGTATTACTTTGTGGAAACAGTGGAATGATTGTTTCCATATTAGGAAAAACAAGCTATTAGTAGTATCTTTGAACTATTGTCATACTATGGCTGCAACATAACTGTTTAATCCTGTATACATTTGATTCAATTAATAGCTTTTGTGAAACAAAGATATGGTAGTGGCAGAAAAGGTAATTGGAGCATAGCATTTTAAAAGTAGGATCTACTTAATATTCAAACACAAGTTAGAATAAATAAATACTTGATTTTGTCATTTTTTTAAAAAAATAAGAAAATATATAAAATATAAAAATATTAATAATGAAGTTGCAACCATTGGATAGAATCAGTGCTTCCCTTTTACACAGGTTCATTCACATGCTATGTTCCAATAACAGGTAACTAGTTTTTTCTCCAAGCTACCATAATCAAATCAATGCTTTCACACAGGAAAATAGTTTAACTATTCACCATAAAAATTTTAAAGTTCTATTTTATCTCGATCACAATTTATGACATGAAATGTGAAAGTGTGTTTTATATATTTGAAGATCATCTTTGCTCTCCTTGCCATCATGAAATCTTACAAATCACTTGAAAACATTCCTGCATCTCATGGTTTCACTGTCTTGTAGAGTATGAATCATTTCAAATGTTTCAGTAGCAATTTTGCTCAGTTTGATACAAAATTTAATGTTATATTATTCTATCATTGGTTGTGATATGAAACACACTTTCACATTTCATTTCCTAATTCACAATCTAGACGTGTTACTGTCATAAAATTTTTAAAGTCAATAGCCAAGCGATGTTACTACATTAAAGATGTGTTTATTCAGAGATGGAGCTGCAGGCAGTTAGTCACTTTGCAGGTTTCTCTGGGTATAGTGGCTGAGAGATTCGTGACTTCGATAAAGGAGAGGCCATAGCGTATCGCATCGCATCACCTTTACACTGGGATCTGTACATAACATAGGTTCCACATTAAATAACATATTAGCCTTGCTATGAATATACTGCACAATCTTGAACATGCATTCGGCTAATTATTAAAGATTTAAAAATTTATTAATTCTGCAACTGAAGCATGAACATTTACGACAAAATTAGTTATTATAAATTCTGTAATTAAATTTGTTGACTTTCTATGTGTAGAAGACATCTTACTGACTTCTTTTAAAGTGAAAACAAAAGTCTTTTTATAAATTATTTTTAAAAAAATCTGTTAATTCTATAAACAATTATAAAAATCAGTAGTTTTTTTTTTTCTCATATGTCATAGCATCGGCCGGGACGCGAACCCACAACCGTCTGCAACCAACTACTTGCTTGCAAGGCGGCTGCGATGACCTCTCGGCTAACAACGCTTGACTAAAAATTAGTAGTTAATACTAATAAATCTTCTGTCTGATATGAAAAGATAAGAAAATAAATAGTATTTCCATATCTAGAACAGACACATTCTTAACTAGTCTACAAAACGGGGGGAGGGGAATAGATAAACTAAATAAAAAGTTTATTGGCATTCAAAATAAATATATTTAGACTGTTCTAATAAGTGCTACAATTGACTAGTTGCACTATATTAAGTTCTGTGTATGTAATATTTACTAAGACTGTAACCTCAACCATGTGCGCGTAAAAATGCGATAGTAGGGACCTCTACAGGTCTTAAACACAAGCTTACGTTTTGGAAAAAAAGTACAATAATTAATAAGAATAAACCTTGCTTCCAACATCTGCTACTACGTTTTTTTTTTTAAATACGTTTTTTTAAAAAAATATTTAGCCCTAATTAATTGCAATATTCTTTTATCAAAATGAAAATAGGACGCATGCTATTTACTCAGTCAGCTGTCTGGGCAGTATTCAATCGCGTAATATTTCCCCAATTTTAAACATTGAAAAATCCTCTCTTCCCTTTCCCCTTTTATTTTCTTAAAAATAAAATAAATCTCAAACAAAACTATCTTCCACTATAAATTTCAAGTAAAAATATAAGTAACCATGGATTAAAGCCATGGACACAGAACCTGTAAAAATATAATACTTCTCTACGAGTAGCAAAGCCCACATTATATTACCATCTTTTTTTTGTAGTTTACACTCACCTCATTTAATTAAAACAGTCAAAACTTTCCATATAGTAGTGCCACTCAGTGCCATCCAGAGTAATTAATGGATAACAATTATGTGCAAGCATAAGAAATGGTGATCATGTGATGTGTATTGGTTTAACTCATTCAATTAAACTGAAACTATAATCTCTACCCAAGAATATCCATTTACTGACCATTAACTAGATACCCATTTACTGAACATTATTGAAAAGCTAACTGAATTAGTTATGGGCCATTTACTTGAAAAAAAAAAAATCCTAAATGTATTTGTGACCTATAAAAATTTTAAGGTTTGCCTAGCCATTAAACTGGAAGACAAATGAATCAATCATTCCTTATTTCTAAAACATCATGAAAGCTATGGATTAATAATATATTATATTGAAATTATTATATTAAGTCTATAATTTAAAATATGTTCATTTCTGTTTTTTTTTTTTCAAAGATTAAATTGCTAAGTAAGAATTGGATATACAAATTCTTAAATTTCATGCTAGATCTTAACTTTATTCTTTATTCAAAATTCTAAATAATCAAAGTAGTAGCCTAGAATAGCATAGGTGGCTTGAGTGTTATCTTAGATTCAGTGTTACAGATATAAAGTCTGAGATTTGATTCTCATGCTAGTACCAACAGTGATCATGTCATCAACATGAGATGAAAAGAAAAGAATAACACTATAGGCATTCATGTTTTATACTAACCTGTACACTATTGCTATTACTGATAGATAAATCTATTCAAAATGTTTAAATAAATTTTCAACTTTTTAAAAAACATTTAAAAACGAATGCTATATGAGAGAAATAGTACAAATATAATATAATTACCCAAAAAATGCCACCATCCACAAACTTTTAGATAAACAATAAAGAATATTTTATAAGCACATTTATCCATTGTTAGTTAATCTAAACAAAGCGTTATTTAAAAACTGCTGTCTTTATTTTATAGATTAATAAATGTATTATAAGTATGTATATCAGGTTCTAATATTGATTTTGTGCCATGGAATTACTTTATTTGTTTAAACAACTAAACATTACATGAATTTTTTATGCTTACACAAGCTGTTTACATAGAGGCAAAACTCTCCATGCAGTAGCGCCACTCAGTGCAAGCCAGAGTATTACAATGGATGCAGGAAGGTTCATGCATAAAATTCCTATCTAGCTCCTTGTACCTTCATTGATTACTCTGGTTTGCACTGAGTGGTGCTACTGTATGGAGAATTTTGCCTCTGGATTAACAGCTTGCGTAAGCATAAAAATGTTGATAATGTCATGTTTAGTGGTTTAATACCATTCTTACCCAATAGGATTATTGTATGGATGCTGCACTGAGTTCACATCTATACAACTATATAAATTAATGGTCTTGAATTGGAAACATTATTGTGTTTTCATTTTGGACTCAAAGTTTTATAGTTAGCTAATAAGGTAAAAGGTGATTTCTGGAGCATTGCATTAGATCCTAAGATCTAAGTTCAGTGCTCTCAGATCCAAGGGCTCCTCACTGATGGAGGTCACAAACTAGAAACTAGTCTGGGAATATTGGATGAGTAGTACTTGATAGGGATTTTATACACAAACCTTCCTGCATCCATTGATTACTCTGGCTTGCACTGAATGGCACTACTGTATAGAGAGTTTTGCCTCTGTGTTATTTGTTTTAACTATTTTTCTTTCTTGTTTAAATAAGTGACATAATTATTATAGGGGGGGAGGGCTGAGAGAAAAATAACCACAGTCTAAATAACTTGAAAGAAAAAATCCATGTATACAATGGCATGTATGTGAGAGCTTTAAGGAAAGTGGAATATTACCTGAGAATGTGAAAAACATACTATCAAACTAACTGATGCTTCAGTATAAATAATTTAATGTAATAAGCTAGTTATTATATTCATATTCACAAACATGGCATTGCCATTAAAAATACAGGATTTGAACTAAGAGCACCTGTTATATTTGGTTATATATTTTTGACGTTATACAGCACAAAACTAAGAATTTGCCCAAATGTATTATTTTTTTCTGATGCAAATATAATGCTAATTTGGTAAGGAGTAACTGTTAGAGAGTTAATATTAGTTTTATAAGCCTCTGAGAAGAAATATGGACACAGTTGAAATGAAAGGAATCAAATTATAGATCCATAATTTATCTAGTCCATCCATACAAAACTTCTGAATTAATGATGTATTTTTATAATGGACTATTTCCATCATCTAATATAAGTATTGAATGTCTTTAAAAAAATTTAACTTTATTTAAATATTCCAAATACATTCAACTGTTAGTAATAGCACATCAAACAAGTTAGTATATGCACCATGTTTTGAGAGGTATTATTCTCCCTTCTTCTTCAGGTGTTGTTGACTTGACCACTGACAGTACTAGCATGGGATTTGAACCTAGATCTTTAGATTCTTGAAGATGGAATTTTAAGGTAATATTCTAATCAACTGAGCTGTTTATGAGGTTCCTCCTGATTTCTACACTTTTTCCTAAGAGCAATGTTGATTAGCGGTTTCTATACATTAAGTATAATTACAATAGGTTAGGTTATGGGATTTTTTGCCATTGTCATATGAGCAGCTGCTTTAAATTTTCTTCTTTGTACCTTTTCTTCTCTATCCAATATTTTTGTATTTTCCCAATTGAACATATGTTCATTGGCACATATATGGTCTGCTACCTTAGACACATCTGTTTTCTATCTTCTAAGCATTAGATTGTGTTCTTGCAAGCATTTTTCAATAGAACCACTAGTCTCATGAATATGTTCTTCCACATTCACGTGGCATTTCATAGATGAAGTTTTTTCTTTTCAGCATTTCAAGTTTAGGCTTTGTAAATGTTAGAATTCCATGTAGTGTGGTTCTGGAAAGTTGTTCTGTTGTTATACTGATTGCAGATTTTCCTTAATTTGTCTGCTGTTTTTGGAATGTATGGTACACTACAGTATCAATAATTGTCTTTTCTCTTGATTGTTCATTTTGTGTGAAGGCAGCTGATGGATAACCATTTTTATAAGAGTTTGTTCTATATAGATATTTTCTTTTTCCAAATTGCTGGTTTCTGAACAAACTTCTTTTGCTCTAATACATAGTGACAGTATAATTCCATGTTTTGTGTTTCTGGTGTGAATGAATGTATAGGCTAGGTATTTTCCTGTATTTTTGGGTTTTTAGTAAACTGTAATTTTGATTTTGCTATGAGGGAGTCTTGTCACAAGAACACCTAAGAATGCCAATTTTTGTTCTTATTCTGATTCTATTGTGAATTTAATTGAAGGAGATATGTTGTTGATGTGTTTTCAAAAAGTTTGCAGCAATGCCTCATCATGTGGCCATACAACAAATATATCATCCACATAGTGAAGCCAAACTTTAGGTGGATATGGAGTACTTTTTATGGCTAAAGTTTCAAGTTCTTCCATGTAAATATTGTTAATCAGCGGAGACAATAGTGAGCCCATAGTCATTCCTTGATTTTGTTGGAAGAATTCTGTGTTATATTGAAAGTTGTTTGTTTTTATGCCAAATGTTAATAGCTCCGTTATACTATCAATAAAAAGAGCTGTTCTGGTTTGTAAACTATTATCACCATTTAATATTTTCCTTATAATAGACAATGCTTCTTCATATGGTACATTCATGAATAAACTTTCCACATCAAAGCTTACCAGTAAGTCAATGCTTTCAATTTTTATGTTCTTGATAGATTCTACAAAGTGTTTAGATTATCTGATAAAGGACTGGGTCTTGTATGCCAAAGAACTTAGAACTTTGAGAAGGAAACTTGCCAAAATTTTGACAAGGAGAATCTCTAAAACTAACAATAGGTCTTAATGGAACATGATCCTTATGGATTTTAGGTAGACCATAAAGATGAGGAATTTTGCTGAAATGTGATGTTATTTTACTTTTTTCCAAATCATGAAATATCTGTGATGCTTTCTGAGTAATGCTTATAACTTTATTTCCATACTCAGTATTGCATTTTTGCCATTTTTCTATATTTGCCTGCTGTGAGGAGTTCTTATATTTGTTGTCATAATCAGTTGTATCCATTGTGACTGTTGCATTGCCTTGTCAGCAGGGAGAATAATTATAGATTTATCTACTTTGAAAGATTTAATTGCTTTCTTCTCATCGTAGGATATGTTTGACTTCAATTTTTGTTGCTTTCCAAGTGTTCTTTTTATTCTCCAGTACAATTCTGCTACTGTTTCTAAAGGCAATTTTTGAATGACTTCCTCAGTGTCCACCATTATAACTAATAAGGTTTGTGATGATGGTGTTCTAGTTGTATTTTTATATTGGACTATTTTTATCATCTAATATGAGTATTGAAGGTCTTTAGAAAAAGTTAACTTTATTTAAATATTTCAAATACATTCAACTGTTAGTAATAGCGCATCAAATAGGTTAGTATATGTACATTTTGAGAGGTATTATTCTTCCCTCTTTTTCAGGTGTTGCTGGCCTGATCAGTGCCAGTACCAGCATGGGGATTCAAACCCAAATATCAAACATTGCATTCCATTAATAATTTAGAATGTTTTTTAAAAAATAAACTTACTGATGAAAAGTTCATGAAAGTTTCTCAAACAGTAAGAAAATAATATTCTACATTACATCCACAGTTTTTGAATTTGAATATGAATAGTTATAAAAAGTCATTAAAAATAATATAGATTATAAAAAATTCTCTTATTTAAATGGATGAGATCATCCACCATCATCATTAATACTAGTGACTCATGGACAGTCTATAGAGTAGTCACAACACTGATTCATTCATTTTTCCATAACATTTTCTTCATTGCCCAGCTCTTCAATTCCACATAACTCTTCCCATCTCTTATATCATTCAACAATATCAATCTTTTTCATTCTTTTGTCTTGTTTCCAAATACCATGCCCTCAAAAAACATCTTTCATTAAACTATACTTTCTTTTTAATATATGTCTAATCCAAATTCTCTTTCTAAATTCCTCAATCAATCTTCTTTCTTCATCTACTCTTTTCAAAACTTCTCATTTGTTATTTTATTCATCCAACTGATTTTTTACATTCTTCTCCATGACCACATCTCAACAGATTCCAGTCTGTTCCTAATTTTATTATTCATTGTTCATGTTTTACAACCATACATTGGAATATGCAGCACATAGCATTTAATTAATCTTTTTTTTTACTCTCCCTTCAAAGGTTCACAAAATTAATTAATTCAATAACAAGTTTTAATTAATTAATTTATGGATTCTCCATGCTTTTATTTACAATTCAGTCTAACAATAAACTATTGTGATTGAAGAAGAAAAATGTTTGTTTTTAGTGCAATATTCATCAAATTAAATAAAAGCATTTTTATAAGATACTTTATATATATATTATAATTTTATAAGATACTTTATAAAATGTATCCAGTATTATTTTTGTTTTAAATAGTAATATATAGGTTATAGTAATGCAATTGTATTATTAACTTCCTAAAAATGGCAATACAGTAATCACAAGAATTATTTATTGACTTTTATAATTTTTATAACATCAATTTTTATCAATTAATACTTATTGTACTTGCTTAAACATTGATGCGAAATTAATCTTGTTTGATGGATAATAATTCAAGTGTAGAAACCACAACGACTTATTTTGTTAAGTTGTTTTTAAAAATACTTGTATAGTCATAACATTAATTCGTTTTTTAAATTTTTGTTTATAAGGTATTATCCTTCCTTTATGTGTGGGTACAATGTTTTTATTATTATTGTTGTTGTTGTTGTTGCAATTTTGTCAACAAATTAATGTTGTTGTTTTTTTTTTTGTGGTTTCATAGCAATAGTATATATTGTTTCTCATCCATCAACACTGCAATACAACAGTTGTAACGTAAGCAGTAAACTTTATTGTGAATTAAAATGCTGCTAAACTTTGTTATTTTTGCTTTAACATTTATTAACCTCGTTCTATATTCGTACTTAAAAATTGGAACCATCACAATGTGAAGTTTGTTTTTAGTATGTCGCATTTTATTAAAAAATTAAAAAATAAAAACATTGAGTTTACGAATATCTTATTGGTTTTGAAATTAAATAAGTTTACCTTTTAAAACCATTAGTATGACAAAAAGAGTAGTCAGCACAGCTTCCTTACAAGCAGTTGTCCCGGGTTAGCGGGTTCGCTTCCCGGCAATGCTATGACACATGAGGAAAAAAAAAAAATTCAAAGTCATACTTTTGACAATAAAAATTTTTCAGTGTAAATTCATATATAAGAAAAATGTTTTATGGAAATCCTAAAATTATCTTCTGAACACACATATTTAATAACAAATTGATCTAACAAAGATTTTTTATTATTATCTTAGATTATGATATTGTGTGCTTTTTTCCATTAACTTTAATTCTATTAGACTTCAATTTTTAATCTGAGATTTTTTTTTAAAATAGAGATATCAATATTTTTTATTAATCATTCATTTGACTAGAGATTATCCACTGAATCAATAATATTTCTGTAGTGTAATTTTCACTACACCACTCTCACACAAGGTAGGACTGGTTTCTATCCATTTTTAACACCTATCATAAACATATGACTCAAGATATATGATTACCAAGATGCATATTTCATGCTGAACCAGCATTAATTAATCATTTGGCCCAGATACCAATCTCTTACCCATGTCTTTATCATTGTTCATTATATATAGATAGCCAATTACTACATTTATTTGATAAGCAATGTTTTTTACTTTTTCAATGCTGAATTTATTTTTTTATTTTTTTATGTAAAATTTTTTACATTATTATCTTTCTTTTTAAAAGATTTAATTCTCAAGATTAGCTTTTGACTTTTAAGATTCAATGTAATAGCAATTTTACATAGTTATGAAAGCAGACAGATTAAGAATAATTTAAATGTTTCTCTCTTCATTTGTTCCAGTCGTTATTAATGATTATTTTAATATTTTTATCTTTTCCCCTTTTCATTTATTCTTTACATAAGTTTTGCAAAAAAAAACAAACTGTAATTATAGTCATTAAATGAAAAGATTTGACGGATTAATGAACGATGGAGTAACTACAGAGTCGCAAAAGAAGGCAATACCCTCAAGTCCACACAGCCCAGGGACCCACACACTTAAAAATCTATAGCAAGTCAATTAAAATATATTCACATGAAAACAATTATTGACTATATCTCCTAAATTTCTGCCTTCGGGCCCAATTATTTTAGTTACGCCATTGTGAGTGAACCAATATAGGTTAAAATCGATTTGACACAATTCTGCAACGTCACTTTTCATACTCAAAACTGAACACCCAGCATGCTATACTTATAGATAATGTAGAAATTGGAATGATTGTCACATTTAAATTTATTATGAGCCATATTTGAAAAAGTTATTTTTAAATCTTTTTAAAATAAATTTTTAATACTTTTTAATTAAATTCATCAGCATGTTATTTATTTATTTATTTAAATCTTCTTTTATAAGCTTACCTATTTTTTATGTTCATTTATTAAACTATTAATAATTTTAGGAATTACATTGTCATTTTACCCAAAGTGTTCCATCCTTCAGAAGTAGAGCGGATCAGCGTAAGAATATTTCAAGATGTTCAGGAAATGGTTCATGTTTTTGGCCAACTCAGAGAGTCTTCAGGGGAAATATTATCACAAGCTGAAGAATACATAAAAGGTATTTGCAGACATGGAATAAATTATTTTATTTATTAGCTAAACAATGTTATTATAATGAACATGATAAAAAATTATATATGCATGCCCAGTGAAAGGAAATCTTTTTCCTTTTCCAAGTTACTTGCAGCGCCATCTGTGTCACATAGCGACATAGTTTATTTATTGACAACAAAAATTTTAAAACACTAATATATCTATCTGCATCACTAGTTATACCAATGTGTTTTGTACCTTCGTGAATCATTGTGAATGCTTCTTCTGACATTGTGAAATCTTTACTGGTAAACATTATCGATTGTGACTTAAAACAAAAAACACACTGTAACTTTTAATGTGTAACTCCTGATCCAAACACACTAGAACTTTTAAGATTTTTGTGATGAATATGTAATCTACGCACTGATTCAGAAATGGTGTCTTCAGAAACCAGTCGCAAATCATCTCTTTGCTGGGAATCACCATGTACATATAATAAAGTAATATTTACTTCTCTGTAATTATTTTTACTTTAGACATAAAATTAAATGAAATGTAAACTAATAATAACTTTTCAGGAAAAAAATATTTTATCAAAACACTGCTAATATAAGCAAAAATATTTATATGATTTGAAACAATTATTTGTTGTCCTGACATTAATTAGCGGAGCCTATAATTGGAAAGTTTAAGCAGAGAAGCCTGATGTGGGGTATTTCATAAGTATTTGTGCAAAATGGTTCAGACATTTACCCACAAAAGAGTTATTTCCTATAACCCTCACTTTACAGATTGTGAAAAATTCTTGTTTCTCAGTCTTGACATTCCACCACTCTTTTGTTTCTGAATGGAGGATTGTTATGGGTGAGAAGAACAGTGATTGAGTATGACAGTCTCTTTTAATGTTTTTAATGGAAAGATTAGACTAGATGCTATCAAGTTAGCCATTTTTTTGCTTTATATCATGTCTTCTTCTTAGTTCTACAAATTTCTTCACAATCCATCCTCATTCTTTACATTTTTTCAGTTTTACAAATGATTTCAAAAACCAAGTATATAATTGAGAAGTTTCATTGCTCGGGAATGTATTACAAATTTGGGTACTGAGAATGACAGAACCAGATCTATAAGCTCCAGAGTTAACCTTTCTATCACTGCATCAAATCACATAGGGTCTTCCAATAGTATGTTAAGTCCTCCGAAGAAAGATGAAGTAACTAAATGATAGAATGCTATGACCAAGTAGCAATTCGATCTTCAGCATCAGTCTATGAGTTGGCATCACTTGCCAGCCTCTTCACCCATTTTGCTTCAGCAATTCATAATCAACAGTAGATCATAACTTTAATTAAAATTTAGATGTTTTTAGAACACTAGTACTGATAATACCTTTTACATTGCTAAAATTCAAGTGCAGAATAAAATGAGACTTAAGAGCACTTTTGGAAATAAAAAAAATCTTGTTTCAACTAAAAATAAGATTTCTAAGGCTAGAGATTAAAACTGCATCAATGATGACTACTAACATTGCATGATATCGATATAGTCATATCAAAATCATAATATCGATATTGTATTGTCTAAACACTTGGATCTATGCAAAGATTTAAAAATGCTGTGGTCACACAGCTTTTTAAGAAACTTCTGGTACATCATTAAAAATGATGGGATTTATTACAGATGTAGAAAATCTTAGAATGAAACAATTGCCGATACTTAGAGGCCCTGAGATTATACAGTTTTATTGTGTTGTTATAGAAAATCAAAATACTCAAATTGAGCCAATTAATTGTTTAAGTGAAATATTTGCATTACTAATTGGTTTGCTGTTACAATAAACATAAAAGTATCCCATGATAAAGCACAACATTTAACCTGCTTAATATTTTTTCTGTAATCAATTGGAAATTTAACCATCTACTTTTCAGAATCTTTGATATTTTCAAACTAATTGTGCAGGGTTATATTTTTATTTGAAACAAGGTATCCAAAAGATGGTGCTGATCAGTTGATAAACTCATCATCCTTTTAGCAAAAAGAGCTTTCAAAAGACTAACATAAGGAAATAATTACATTTTGTAAAATGAGTCTTTAATCTAAATTCTATTTTGACAATTGTCACTAAAGACTAGACTTAATTTAGTAAATTCCATTGCTGGGATCTAAATAATAAATAACAGAAATTGTTTAGTATTTGAGCAGTTGTGCATTTAGCTCAAACACATAGTAAATATGCTACTGATGGAAGCCACAAGCTAGAAATTAGTCTGGGGGTGTTGGATAAGTAGGCATTAGATAGAAATTTTATGCACAAACCTACCTGCATCTGTTGATTATGAAAGCTTGCACTTGGTGGCAATACTGTATGGAGTTTGGTACTCTTATTAACAACATGTGTAAGCATATGAAATGGTGATCATGTTATGTTTTGATGGTTTTGAATCTATCACGTACATAGGATAATGATGGCTGTGGTTTTTGAAAAGCCAAAGACACCAAAATATATAGATACTGAACTCAGTTCAGATCTATATGACTATGCAAGCAAATGAACTGGAGTTGAAACATTATGCTGTTTTCATCTTGGACTCCTAGCTTTATAGTTAACCAAATAGGTAAAAGGTGGCTGCTGGAGGGTTGTATTAGATTCTGAGATATAGATGCAGTGCTCTCAAATCCAAGGCCCCTCACTGATGAAAGCCACAAGCTGGAAATTAATGTAGGGATGTTGGATGAGTAGGGACTAGATAGGGATTTTATGCACAAACCTACCTGCACCCATTGATTATGAAAGATTACCCTTGGTGGAGTCCATTACTGAGTTTGGTACTCTTATGAAATGGTAATCATGTGATGTTTGGATGGTTTTATACCTATCCTGCTCATAGAACAATGGTGACTGTTGTTTTTGAAAAATCAAAAACACCAAAATGTATAGGTACTGAACTGAGTTCAGATATATATGACTATACAAGCAAATGAGCTTGAGTTGAGACATTATGCTGTTTTCATCTTGGACTCCTAGTTTTATAGTTAACCAAATAAGTAAAAGGTGGCTGCTGGAGGATTGCATTAGATTCCGAGATATAGATGCAGTGCTCTCAAATCCAAGTGATGAAAGCCACATGCTAGAAACTAATCTGTGGATGTTGGATGAATAGGCCCTTGATAGGGATTTTATGCATGAACATACCTGTATCCATTGATTATGAAAGCTTGCACATGGTGGCGCTACTGTATGGAGAGTTTAGTACTCTTATATCCATTCCTATTAATTAATCCGACTTACGTTATTTCAAAATACAAAGTTAGAGGAAACTTTTGCCATTTAAAACTAAAAATCATTTTACTATACCAAGACTCTGACGTAGTAGCAATAAAGACAAAGTAGAAGAGTACGAATATGATCTGATTTTACGAAGTTCTAATTGTAATAGTATTTTAGTTTTTGATAAATTTATTGTTTTCTACTTTTGTAATATCAATTTTAAACTAAACATTAAAATGATCAACTAAAGAATAATTTTCACGACTCCCAAAAAGTGGGAAAAACTCATTATTATTATATTTTATAGATACCACTTAAAAATTGATATATTATAATTATTTAATTCACTAATTAACTAATGAAAATAATTTGACTTTTTTTTAATTATTTTTAGGATCTGGCTATTTAGAATTATCGGTAAGTTTTCTTGAATCCTCAAATAATAAATTAACGGCTATAGTTTGATATATATAAATTATTTTAGTTAATATTTTAGCTTGCACATACCCATGTGATTTATATGTGCAAAAGGAAATATTAAATTTTCATATTCTTTTATTATATATTAATCATTTGTGAATGTATACACGTATTGAACATATAGGTGCCTTATGTAACTGGTACTCAAACGGCCATTTTTACAATCTGTGGGAACTGCAATGAAACTCAAGGATTTAAATTTCAAAATTCTACAGAAGTAGAGGTTGCCCCTTCAGGATCTATTGTTTTTATTCAAACGGATAAGCCGGTTTACAAACCAAGGCAAAAAGGTAACATTTTATTTTATTACAACTTATAAATTAGTTTGCTTAAGAAAACAATAATAAAGATCCAGGAAAAGGCTAAATATTATACAATATTTGATTGGAGGTAATATCTAGAAAGATTAGTACTATTTATTTTAGCATGAGTAATAAAAATAATATATTTATTTAAATTAAAAAAATTGCGTACACGTTTGTATATATTTTACATATATATTCTACGTGTATTCATTGATAGATGCGTATATATATATATATATATATATATGTGTGTGTGTGTGTGTAAAGAGATATGACTATCTATAGTTGTATATATGTGTAAACGTATAATTACTGCCAAACATATATCAAACTATAAGAAATTAGTTAAGCGTTAGTGGTCGAGTAGTCAGCACAGCAGCCTCGCAAGCAGTTGTCCCGGGTTTGCGGGTTCGCTTCCCGGCCGATGCTTCGACACATGAAAAAAAAAAAATTATAAGAAATTACTAACTTCAGTTAAAAGAAATATTATATATAGAGAAAGATAAAGAAATTGCATGTCTGTATTGGATGGGGTGTTTTTGAATTTTTGCATCTCGTCTCAAGGATCCAGGTGTTAGAATAATTTTTAGAGATTTCATTATGTTTAATTTATTTCAGAAAAGTAAGATTACTTTGATACAGTAAAAGTATATAAAAAAGTCGATTCCACAAAAATGGTTGTGTCATACAACCGAATTGAAACATACAAAAATAAATATAATTATACAAAATGATTTATTTGCATTTAAAAAAATCTTACAATAAAGTTAAAATATTCAAAAAGAAATTATTGTACAATATAACGTTTTTGATCATTTTCAGTTTCTGGTGATGTTAAAACGGTAGCAACTCTCTTCAAACAGTAGAACCACCCAGTGCAACCCATAGTAATCAATTACTAGAAAGTTTGCCCAATATTTCTATCTAGTGCATACACATCCAATATCCCACTAGTTTCTAGCTTGTTGCCTTTATCAGTGATGAGGCTTGAATTTGGGAGCGCTGACTTAGATCTTTGGCTCTAATGCAACTCTCCAGCAGCCACCTTTTTAGTTAATTATAAAGCTGTGAACCCAAAATGAAAACCCAATGTTGTTTTCAATCCAAGCTTATTTGCTTGTATAGTCATACAGATCTGAACTCAGTTCAGTATCTCTACACTTTGGTGTTTTTGATTTTTTAATAATCATAGTTGCTACTATAACAGATTGTGTAAGCATAAGAAATGGTGATCATATGATGTTTTAGTGATTTATGATGTTGTTCTTGGAAACCAAATATTATTGGTAAAATTTTAAGAAACAGCAAAATGATTTTCAAATCTTCAACATTAACCCATTTATTTAATAATTTCACATGTTGTTTTGTAACTGCTTCTTTTATCGCTATTCCTACTACTATTACTACTACCACTATAATTTTCTATTTCTTTCATTTATTCTTTTGTTAAATATTTTATACAAATAATGTTAAATAATTAGCTCAAGTTGAGAAATAAACGGCTGCTCTTATCTTTTAAATAAATCTTGTGTTAAGATTTGTAGAAGTCCCTACTGTCGTTTTTCAAGCGCGTGGTCTTATGGTTATAGCTTTAATATATATTACGGAAGTAAATGTCATACATTTCTGCCTTATTTTCATTAATTATCGCTATCATCCTTCTTATATCCAAGTGCTGCTTATTTGTCTTCGCCTACCCACAACACACCCACTTGTTTTTCATATTGAAATGTAGTTAAATCCTTTTAAGCATTTGGTCGATTTTGAATTTGAAGGAATAGAAAAAAATACATATTATGGCTTATAATTTTTTAATAAATATTAATCATAAACCAGAAATTTAAATTTTAGCAATCCAATTGGAAAAGCTGTTGGAGTATGGGTAAAGAAAATCACAAATTTGTAAATATATAAGAAAAAGTGCGATCGCACATTCGGTTGAGATTCAAAAGTTTTATTGTCTCTCAGGTATGAGTTCGTGTAAATCGTTTACTTGGCATTAAAACTGATTCAAAAATAATCAATAAACAATTGATAAATTAATAAGATAAAGCTTAAGTTACTTAAATAATTGCTATTTAAAGAGAAAATTATTTCACTAGTGACATTTGATAATTCGAAAGTTTTAATTAATAACTTTATAATGCACATAAATGTAATAATGCAACGAAAGAGTGAAAAATTAAATGGTATGAATGCAAACACTTTAATTTCCATAACATTACTAGTACATATTAAACTTTGAAATAAATGGAATGAATTATCTTATTCATGGGATCTTTAAATTTTTATGGTGAAATTAAAATAGCATAAACTTGGTAGGATAACGTAGTAAGGATTGAGAATTCAAAGATTTAAAATCCAGTTGAAACAAAATTATTATTAGTAAATAAATAGGCATAATGCACCTTGATAAATATTTTGAATTTGAATCTAAAGCGGCAGCATCTGGGATAAAATATATTTTTTCTGTGCTCCTTTGATATTTAAGGTATAATATATTTTATCTACTTAAAATGACTTTTTTATACTATATATTATTTATAATGTTTTTGATTGTGATATAATTATATAACTTGACAAACTTTTCCTAAAGGCAATTCAATTAAATTCTTAGCGCTAGGAACGCTAAATAAGAAAAGCTTTAATGTAGATGTATCTTAAATTAAGCTAAGGCTTTCGATATCTTGATTATGATATCATATTTATAGCAATGAGTAGTGGACAGGAGAGTGGTGGGTATAAATAGGATGTGTTCATCGAACAAACAATTCCAAGCGCAAAATAAAGTGCGCATGGTACATCACCAATTATTCGAATTTCCATAAATAAAAAGGAATCCTGCTTCCCCTTTCTAAAAAGTGGGTGATCTAATTCATTTGGGTACATTTACATAAATTTACATCATATTCATATTGACCATTCTCCTGTCCACTACTCATTTTGATATCATAACCAAGATATTGAAAGCGCTTAGCTCAATTTAAAATATGTCTGCACTGAAGCTTTTCTTATTTAGCGTTCCTAGCACTTAGAATTTAATTCATTGAAAGCAACTGATGAAATCAAGCATATTCTTTAATAAAAATGTTTGCTTAAATGATTGCTTCTTCATAAAATCGTACATATTTGAAGTACAAAACGATGAAATTATCACTCATCTTTACCTTATTCTCATTTATCATTAATACTCTTATTATATGCGTCCACAATTATTAACACAAACACGCTCACACACTTTTACGTAGAAATGTTGAAAATTATAAATTATTCGTTTAATCCTGAATTTGAAAACTAAGGAAACAATGTTATGATTTATCATTTTTTGATAAACATTAACTGTAAACCGAAATGCAACCTTTAACAGTCTACTTAGAAAAGCTGGTTCAAAATGAAACAAATAATTTGCTGTGCGCGTGTGCATAACGGCGGCGAATGGGAAAAGAAATGAATCACAAATTTGACAAAACATACAAAAAGGTATGGTATATAATAAATCTCTCAAACATAGAAGAAAGACTGCAGTTGCACTTTGAGATCCAAAGAGAGACCGTGTCTGAGATGTTGAGACACGCTATAAAAATCATTATTAATTTTCATTGTAGAATTCCCAATTACATTTCTTTGTATGAATATGCAATATCATATTAGATTCAAACCCTTTTTATGTAAATTCATTATAAATTATCATATCAGCTTTTTTTAATCACTTTTGTAAAAATGTATCTATTTTTCATTAACATAAAGTATCAGTTAAAATAAAAGTATAAATTTTGAGCTCACTACTGCTGCACATCTGTGTTTAATACCTATATGCCTTTTTTTTTCATATGTCTCTATATTTCCTTCAAGGTAGTAATGATTGCCATGTTTACGAAATTTTGGTGAGCAATTTGAATGCTTTGCATTGCTAACAATAACGATGAGAATCTTTTTCAGGATTATTCACCTGCTGATCTTTTATCATAGATTGCAGTCATCACTTATGCATAGAAAATCTAGGTTTTGCAAATTTTGGTGCAGTAGTAGAAAGGCGGACTTTGAAGTGTAAAGTTTAGAGTCACAATCAACAGTGTGTCAATTGACCATGTGTCCAATTGCTCAGATTTCTTATAAACTTCCAACAATAAAGTCATTCAAGTATTTACTTTATTTAACAAAAAAATCTGTAGTAAACATCTTTTGTCTTGTAAATATTCATGACAGCATTTATATATGTTTGTGAGTGTGTCTATGTGCGCACTACACATACATTAGTTGGATAAAATAATAAAAACTCTTGTTGCATTAGTTCATTTTTTAAGCATTGTTTATTGCAGAAATGAAAATAAATGCAGCCCTAATAATTTTTTATTTTCATTGTTAAAGTTCTCAAGATATAATAAGAAATGTGAGAAGTAATGCCACTCTTGTTTAAATTTACTTAGGATCAAGTTATTGGTATGCAATTAATTGGAATATCAGTTTTCAAAGTTGCTGAACTATTAATAATTCAAAATTATTAGTAAAATAGAAATAATGACTATATTGTGAAAGATAAAGGAATGCAAGCTGTTAAAACCAACAGTGATCTGATGCACATTAAAAAAGATTTCAATAAAGTACATAGCAGACCAGGTTACATTATACGTTAATGGTTACTATAACACTTTAGTATTAAACAAGTAGAACTGTTATGAATTAATACTATTACTTTCTCATGAGATGTAAAAGCAATAGCTATGGATGTAAGAACTGGACAATTGAAATTGGAGTATCTCATTTATTAAAGGATTTATTATATGTATTTTTATAACTACCAGGAAGGATTATAGTATATAAGTGCCAATGAAGTCTATTAACTATTTATTTTTTTGTATGGAGATATTCTCAGATGGAGGCTGTTGAATATTTCAGGGGCCATATTCAACCCATGGTGCATACATTTTTAAAGCTGATAATGCTTTAAAATTGAAATTAAAATTATTGGTTTGAAGAAACCCGAGAATATGCTACACATAGTTACCCAATCACTTGATTTAAATATCATTAAACCTATGTGATCTGGTATCAAACAAGTAAGTTATAGATGCAGAGATATATTTAAGCACCTATACATGTTTAAAATAATCTGTTTAAAAGAAAATTAGACAACTCACTATAAATAAAAAAATATTTCCATCTATCAACCTGGCTTTCCTTCCTTATAAGAATCTTATCAAGATGTTTCTTTTTACAACAGCACATGATTAGCTAGCTATTCTACTGCAGCTCCATCTAAAGGATTTTATTTACATTGTATTACAATAAATATAATTAATAAAATATATACATGTACATAAAAATGACAAAACTTATTACAATCCTTTCCTTTTTTAATATATATATATATTTACAAAACAATCTAAATATATATATATTGTAACGGGCACACACGCCATTACATTATTTATTTTAAAAATATTTTGACATTAAAAAGAAAAGTTCGC
This sequence comes from Epiperipatus broadwayi, assembly GCA_028023455.1. Lineage (NCBI taxonomy): Eukaryota > Metazoa > Onychophora > Udeonychophora > Euonychophora > Peripatidae > Epiperipatus > Epiperipatus broadwayi. The sequence continues at coordinate 1,527,072 of JAQFVV010000051.1, forward strand.
ATATAAAAAATTTTTTAAGAAATAAAAAACTGAAAGTTAAAAGTCATTTAAACTTTATATATATAAAATCGCACAGTTGAAAAATTATTAGAAGAAAACTTTATTAAAAAAAAGAAAAATTTTTAAAACTAAATATTAAGAAAAAAAAACTTGAAAGATTTAAAGATAAAAAGAATGTACAATAAATTAATTAATGCTATTGTAAAATGGAAATGATTATTTTAAATAGTTAAAAGTAAGCTAGCCCTGGGGCATTTCAAAATGTATAAGTAAAGGTCAGATAGGAGAGAAAAACAATAGAAACTAATAGCCAATAAAAGAAATCCCTCAGGAAATAGACCTCAATGAAAAGATCATCATCATCATCGTGATGTAATGTCCACTGGATCCGAAAGTCTTCAATAAAAGAAGAAAGAGCTGGGAGAGAAAAGGTAGAGATGTGTTAGTGTGGGGAGAGTTGAGGAGAAGGGATTGAAAAGATGCACTCTTCAATTCCTTCAATTTTTAAAAAGGAAAAGAAAGAGGAATGATCAATCGTTTTCCTATATTGAAGACCACAGGACATCAAGGGAATTAATGCTGGTTCCAAATTGCAAGCAACTGTTAAGCATGGATTTTTAAAACAAGAAGAACTCTAACTAATAAACTTTAATTCTAAAAAAGAAACTTTTCCAGTATGTTAAAACCGTAAGAACATTAGTTAATTCATCATCATCATCATCAACCATTATCAATCCACTGCAGGATGAAGGTCTCTCCAAGTTTAATCCATCTTCTCCGATCTTTAGCTTCTCTTCTCCACAACATCCCTGCACACTTTCTTATTTCATCCATCCATCTCACATGTGGTCTCTTTCTGGGTCTTTTACAATCTCTTGGAATCCAGTTTAAAATTTCAATTGTCCATCTATTATCATCTCTTCTAGCAATATGTCCAGCCCAACTCCATTTCAATCTTTTAATTTTTTCAATAAGGTCAGTAACACCTGTTTGTTGTCTTACCCATACATTGCATTTTCGATCTCTTCTTGTTACTTCCAACATACATCTCTCCATACTCCTTTGAGTGGTCTGAAGTCTCTGTATTGCTCTTCTATTAAGTGTCCAAGTCTCAGATCCATAAGTAAGAACAGGTAAAACACATTTGTTAAAAACCATCCTTTTCAAACACATAGGCATATTTCCTTTTAGTATCAAGTTATTTCTACCAAAAGCACTCCAACCAAGTTTAATTCTATGGTTAATTTCCTCCATTATGTTTCCATCTGTATTAATAATCTGACCAAGGTATTTGTAACTGTTAACTTCTTCTAATTCTTCATAATCAATCTTTATTTTCATATTTTGAGCAAATCGATTAAACATTACTTTAGTCTTTTTAACATTTATCTTTAGTCCTACTTTTCTACTTTCATCTGCTAACTCCTGCAACATTTCCTGCAGCTCTGAAGCATTATTTGCAAAAACAACTACATCATCTGCAAAATCTAAATGACTTAAATACTCTCCATTTACTTTCACTCCTTTAGTTTCCCATTTTAATCCACAAAATACTTCTTGCAGCACTGCTGTAAAGAGTTTTGGAGATATGGAGTCACCTTGTCTTACACCTTTCTCAATGTTGATTTTTCCAGTATCATTATGTAATCTAATTGTTGCAGTTGCATTTTTATAAATATTCTTTAAAATATGACAATATCCTGGATCTATACCTTGATGATCCAATGCTTTAATCACTGAAGAAATGTGTATAGAATCGAATGCCTTTTCATAATCTACAAATCCAAAACATAATGACAACTCATATTCGTTTGTCCTTTCTATGACTTCTCTCAATACTTGGATATGATCTATTGTACTAAAACCACTTTTAAATCCAGCTTGTTCTTTTGGTTTGTGGAAATCCAAAGTTCTCTGCAGATGAGTTGTAATTATCTTGGTAAAAATTTTATATAAAACTGATAAAAGGCTGATAGGTCTGTAATTTCTAATATCTTCTTTATCACCTTTTTTAAATATTAATATTATTACTGCATTCTTCCAATCTTCTGGTACATCTTTATCATTTAGACATTTGGTATATAACTTTGCTAAAATTGTTTATATTTCTTCACCTGCTTCTTTTAATATATCAATTATAATTCCATCATTTCCTGGAGCCTTTTCTTTCTTCATACACTTAATTGCATGTCTCACTTCTTCATTTAAAATTCTGGGCAATTCGGAAGATGTAATAGATATAGGAGGTACTTGTTCTTTATTACTATATAATTCTTGATAAAAATCTTCTACCAATTTCATGATGTCATCTCTCTTTTTAGTAATAATTCCATCTTTTTTCTTATTGCAGATATAAATTTCCTACCAATACCAAAATGTTGTTTAACATTTTTGAGACTTTTATTTTCTTCTACAGCTTTCCTTGCTATTTCACAGTTATACTTTCTTATATCATTTTCAACTCTTTTCCGTACCATTTTACAAAATTCAAGATATTCAATTCTTTTTAATACATCATTTTTGTATATCTTCATATTCCTTCTTTTCTTCATAAATTCTCTAGTCTCAGTAGAAATTTTATTAGTCAATTGCTGCTTTTTTCTACCAGCTATGTTTGTTGCAGTTTTTAAAAGTGTATCAGTTATTTTCATATTAATTTCATTCAAATCTGAATCATGTTCAAAATCTCCTAACACTTGAAACCTATTTGTAAGTTCTAATTTAAATTCATTAGAATGTTTCTGAAGATTAGGAATATCAACTGTAAATATTGTTTTTTTTTAATAATTTTTGTCTCTCTAGTTTTACATTAACGCTAACTTACACCTTACTAATCAATGATCATTTCCTGTGTTAAATTTATTAAGAACATTACAATCTTGAAATATGTATTTTCTGTTAGTCAAAATATAATCCAATTCTGCTGTACCTTCATTTGGATGCTTCCATGTCCATTTCCTTTTAATATTTTTCTCAAAAAATGAATTCATAATATAAAGTTTTTCTTTTTCTGCAAACTCCACAAGTCTATGTCCTCTCTCATTTCTATTACCATAACCAAAATTACCTACAGCAATTTCATCTTTCATTTGTCTACCAATTCTAGCATTAAAGTCTCCCATAACAATTTTAAAATGTTGTTTACTCTGATCAAAAGCCTTTTGTACATCCATATAAAAATCTTCTACTACTTCATCACTATGAGAACTTGTTGGGGCATAAACCTGAATTATCTGCATTTGATATCTGCTATTAAGTTGTATAACTAATCTTGCCACTCTGTCCGATACACCATCAATCTCCACAATATTGTTCTTCCACTTTTTATTTATAATGAATCCTACTCCACTTGTATTTCCAATATGTGTGCCTTTATAATAGAGTATATGTCCACTTTTTAAATCAATTGTTTCTTCTCCTTTTCTTCTAACTTCACAAAGTCCAATAATGTCCCATTTAATATAAGACAGTTCTTCTTCTAATTCTTGCAATCTTCCTTCACTTGAACACTAAATATAAACTTTCCCAGTATTTAAATTATTGCGATAGAAATTCCTATCTGACCAAACCTAATCAGTTATTAATAATTATTTTATTGAATGTATTATTATTTTTTGTAAAATCCTTTCCATTAATTTATTTTTTCTGTTCTTTTAAGTTTTTATTATGATTTTTTTTTTCTCTTTTAAAATAAATTATATAAATGTTAAATTTAAGTCGGGCATGAATGGCTGCATAGATTTGTAAAGTTATATTAATTAATTAAGGTAGGGTTAATCTTGGATTATTTGTTTTGTAGTTAAATTGGGTTAATCGATTGGATATATTGATGCAATTAGTAAATGTAGCATGAGCTTCACTACATGCAGGATCCTATTATATCCCACACTTGGGCAAAATAAGTCTCATATCTCACTGACCATCGGAAGCAGATGGTATTCCCTGCTCCTTGGATCACCCCTTTTTTAGGCTATTGAATGTGATAGTAAGATGGAACACACAGTCCCTTCGTATGAAGTTTTTTTTATTGTTCTTCTCACCAGACAGATGTAGTATTTCTGTACTGGATGAGAGTCAATGTCTTCTCTAACTATGCTGTTCAGATGTACATTCCTTACAGTATGGTATTTGTGCTGTCATATTCATGCTGCATTGAATACATTGATGTATCAGATGGATTGACGTTGGTTTGACTACGAACTTTTGGCCTAAGGTTAAATAAGGGATAGAATTTTTTTTTCCAAATGCAATCTATGTAGTCTATTCATACTTGACATTTTAATAAAATATTAAATTCATCTGTGTAAACTTCAAAAACAAAAGTTAAAAATGTAAATTAAATGTTAAAGTTAGACTAAAATAATAATTCTAAATTACATATATGTTTAATAAATGTTTGTGTGTGTTATTACTGGCAGTGGCTTTTTTTATTTTTTTTTTTAATATTGAAAATATTTTTAAATAAGAATTTATATTTTATAAATCTCTGCGTCTCACTGAGCTAGTGGCATGGGCTGATGGTCGGAATAAAAAATATGTAAAAATTGATCTTAACAGCATGTATCTGCCTACTCTATAAATTTTCCAGGTTCAAATGGTCTGGTGGTGCCCTGTATGGCAGATACGGTAAGACTGCTAGCTTCTAATACACCCTGACCATTATAATATTAAAATAGAAAAGAATTGTAGTAAGTTTCATTTTATGTACATGTATGTATTTTATTAATTATATTTATTGTAATGTAATTTAAAGATTGTCCATTAGATGGAGAACACCTTCAAACAGATACGCGTTAAAAATGCTTATGTGACAGCCAATCAGATGGAATAATGGCATCACATGGGTCTATAAATTCTAAAAAACAAGCCAGAACTATTAGAAAAAGATAGGACCCATCTTCAATTATATTTAAATAAGCCAGACTAAAGCATTTTGAACTAAGAGTGTGAAGCTTAAATACCTTCACATTTAATCCACTAAATATTATATATATAAATTAACAACGCAAAATCATCTGATTTACAATGAAGAAATATTTTAAATCTAATGAAATGATATTTAGTGGATTAAATGTGAAGGTATTTAAGCTTCACACTCTCAGTTCAAAATGCTTTAGTCTGGCTTATTTAAATATAATTGAGGCATAGATTAAGATGGGTCCCATCTTTTTCTAATAGTTCTGGCTTGTGTTTTAGAATTTAGAGTCCCATGTGATGCCATTATTCCATCTGATTGGCTGTCACGTAAGCATTTTTAAAGCGTATCTGTTTGAAGGTGTTTAGCTTTCACATTATTATATATTATCTGTTTACGCTTAAATTTAATATATTTACATTTATTAGATGGAGCTAAAAGCTGGTCATGTGATTTTGTAAAAAAAGAACTATCTTAATAAAGTTCTTATAAGGAATGAAAATCAGATTGATGGATTAAATACTTTTTTATATACACAGCGAGTTGTCTATTTCAATTTTCTTTTAAATTGATTCTTTTAAATTTTATATATAAAAGGCAACATTATGGACAAATTTTAACATTGTAATTGGATCATTTAAAGTTTGTTATATAACAGTTTTAAATAGGCTACTGCAGATCAAAAGCTTTTATCATCATTCCTTCTAAGAAAGAGTGAAGAAGACATCACTCATTAGAAGTATTATAAATCATGTATTAATGTTTTAAGTTTAAGCTAATTTATTTATGAAATTATGCAGATATGAACCCAGTTCAGTATCTGTCTGTCTGTCTGTCTGTCTGTCTGTCTGTCTGTCTATCTGTCTGTCTGTCTGTCTGTCTGTCTGTCTGTCTGTCTGTCTGTCTGTCTGTCTGTCTGTCTGTCTGTCTGTCTGTCTGTCTGTCTGTCTGTCTGTCTGTCTGTCTGTCTGTCTGTCTGTCTGTCTGTCTGTCTGTCTGTCTGTCTGTCTGTCTGTCTGTCTGTCTGTCTGTCTGTCTGTCTGTCTGTCTGTCTGTCTGTCTGTCTGTCTGTCTGTCTGTCTGTCTGTCTGTCTGTCTGTCTGTCTGTCTGTCTGTCTGTCTGTCTGTCTGTCTGTCTGTCTGTCTGTCTGTCTGTCTGTCTGTCTGTCTGTCTGTCTGTCTGTCTGTCTGTCTGTCTGTCTGTCTGTCTGTCTGTCTGTCTGTCTGTCTGTCTGTCTGTCTGTCTGTCTGTCTGTCTGTCTGTCTGTCTGTCTGTCTGTCTGTCTGTCTGTCTGTCTGTCTGTCTGTCTGTCTGTCTGTCTGTCTGTCTGTCTGTCTGTCTGTCTGTCTGTCTGTCTGTCTGTCTGTCTGTCTGTCTGTCTGTCTGTCTGTCTGTCTGTCTGTCTGTCTGTCTGTCTGTCTGTCTGTCTGTCTGTCTGTCTGTCTGTCTGTCTGTCTGTCTGTCTGTCTGTCTGTCTGTCTGTCTGTCTGTCTGTCTGTCTGTCTGTCTGTCTGTCTGTCTGTCTGTCTGTCTGTCTGTCTGTCTGTCTGTCTGTCTGTCTGTCTGTCTGTCTGTCTGTCTGTCTGTCTGTCTGTCTGTCTGTCTATCTATCTATCTATCTATCTATCTATCTATCTATCTATCTATCTATCTATCTATCTATCTATCTATCTATCTATCTATCTATCTATCTATCTATCTATCTATCTATCTATCTATCTATCTATCTATCTATCTATCTATCTATCTATCTATCTATCTATCTATCTATCTATCTATCTATCTATCTATCTATCTATCTATCTATCTATCTATCTATCTATCTATCTATCTATCTATCTATCTATCTATCTATCTATCTATCTATCTATCTATCTATCTATCTATCTATCTATCTATCTATCTATCTATCTATCTATCTATCTATCTATCTATCTATCTATCTATCTATCTATCTATCTATCTATCTATCTATCTATCTATCTATCTATCTATCTATCTATCTATCTATCTATCTATCTATCTATCTATCTATCTATCTATCTATCTATCTATCTATCTATCTATCTATCTATCTATCTATCTATCTATCTATCTATCTATCTATCTATCTATCTATCTGCCTGCCTGCCTGCCTGCCTGCCTGCCTGTCTGTCTGTCTGTCTGTCTGTCTGTCTGTCTATCAGTATCTTTGGGTATTTTAATAGCCATAATCATCAACATTCTCTGGCTAGGATTGGTATTAAATCACTATAACATCACAAGACCACCAATTCTTATGCTTGCACAGTCTGTTAACACAGTAAAAAAAATTTCCATACAATATTGCCAACTAATGCAAAACACAGTACATCAATGGATGCCATAAGTGTTCTTACATCAAAATTTCTAACCAAAGGATGTTGGTAACTATGGTTATTAAAAAAACAAAACAAAGACCTCAAAAATATATAGATCACAAACAGGATTCACATTTGCACAACTATACAAATGAATAAGTTTGGATTGAAAACATTATTGTATTTTCAGTTTGAGCTCATAACATTATAGTTAACCAAAAAGATAAAAAGTAATTGCTAAAGGGATGCATTATGTCCAAATATCTAGATGCAGTGCTCTCATATCCAAGGCACATAATGAAATTCATAAGGTAGAAATTAGTCTGGAGATAGTGAATGAGTAGACATTAGATAGGAATTTTGATGAACTAACCTTCAGCATCATTTATTACTATGGCTTGCACTAGATGGTAATATTGTATAGAGAAAGTTGTTACTGTGTTAACTGATTGTGTAAGCATAAAAAATGGTGGTAATATGACAAAAATATATAATATATATATATTACTTATAATGCTTCATCCATATACAATATATAATCAAATAAACAAATTTATCAGAAAGATTATATATATATACTGTATATATATACAAAAACTGTATTAAGAGTAATGATTTTAATTTAGTTCAAGTACCATGTTTATTTTGCATGACTAAATATTCAGTTTATTCATTATTATATGAAAAAATTATTATTAATGAGACCGTATCATCTCAATATATTTTTAAATTATAATGTATATGTGGAATTACCTTTTACTTGATATTTACATAATTTTAATATAAGTTTGAATAGAAACCTAGCTCACCAACCGCTTTTTCACTTATATATTCAAATAATTTGTTATTGGGACATCTTATATTAAATAAAATTTGTAACTAAGATTTTTTTTATTCTCAAACACAAGATTAATGCTTAGAATAATAGAAACGCTTAAAACATAACATGATCACCTTTTCTATGGAACACATTCAGATTTGTATAACTATATAAGTGAATTAGCTTAGATTGAAAACATTATTGTGTTTTTAGTTTGGGCTTATAGTTAACCAAAAAGATAAAAGGTGAGTTTTGGAAGAATGCATTAAATCCAAAGATTTAGATGCATTGTTCTCAGATCCAAGGCTTCTCATTGGGGAAAGTCGTGAAATAAAAACTAATCTGGGTTAATGGATAAGAAGGCATTGGATATGTTTATGATGCACAATCTTCTAGCATCCAGTGATTACTAGAGCTTGCACTATGTGGGACTATTGTGCAGAAAAAAATCGAATAGAGCACTTCTAATATGATAAAAAAGTATATAATTAAAAGACCTTTATCATAATTCTTTGTTTCTAATCTGCTTATAATTAGGAAAAACTAACCATTAATAACCATCATTAATTCTAAAAATTATTTTTTTAAAACAATTCATTTTCAAAAGTTTGTGTTGCAAAGACAATTTAAACCAACCTAAGGAACACCACTCTTCATTTCTTAAGCATATTTTTATTTTCTCTGATCACTCCATACTTATTTATTATGATTAATGCAATCATCAAATGAGTCATTGGACATCAAAATGAAAATGCTAGGTAGATGCCATGATTGGTTTCTGGTATCCTTTTAATTAATATTTACATTAATGGAAGTAGGTGAACAGAGAGATCATTCTATAATAATTTTTCATCTGTAGATGGAAAAATTATGTATATAATTTAAATTGCCAAATATTTATATGCAATGTTTTGAGATTAATTCATTATAACCATTTAATCACATTCATATCGGCTTTTTCAAACCAAATTGTGCAAACGCTTTTTGCGAGTGTTAAATAATAAATGAATACCCTCTGACCCATACAAGATATAGAATTTATGCAGCAATAAAAGGAATCCTCTTATTACTACGACTCAAATATTTATATATGAGCAAATCTGAAGTACTGGCACAGAAGGTGTGACTATAGAACAGTCACTTTGAATTACTATATATAACTTATGAATGAATGACGCCGATGAAATTTACTAGAATTTACTGAACGTCATTCCAACTGAAATTAATCATATATATAAATCAGCATTTATTTATTTATTTATTTTTATAGCGTCTGTATACAATTGTAATCACATTCATATCGGCTTTTTCAAACCAAATTGTGCCAACGCTTTTTGCGAGTGTTAAATAATAAATGAATACCCTCTGACCCATACAAGATACAGAGGGTATTCATTTATTATTTAACACTCGCAAAAAGCGTTTGCACAATTTGGTTTGAAAAAGCCGATATGAATGTGATTACAATTGTATACAGACGCTATAAAAAATAAATGCTGATTTATATAACCATTTAATTAACTGTAATTAAATAGCCCTCTAGTGTTAGCAAATGAAAATACATTTTTAAAATAAAAGAAAGGAAATTAAAGAGGTATCTTTTAACTGTGAAAATATTGTCATTTAGCTGACACTAGAGGGCTAAAATAGCTGCAATGAGTTAATCTTAAAACATTATATATATATGAAGGAAAGAGAGATTTTAAGGAAAGAGAGATTTGTCTTATGATATTTTCCTACTTAAAAATATCTAATATCACTTTAAACTAATAAGAAATAATATTCAAATAAATTAAAAAATATATATTTCAAGCAAATATGGTATTACAAGCACTTATATATACATATAAAATAAAAAAAAATAATCTTAAAAATTCTGTTTGGGAAAAGTCTTTTTCAACTTATTTTCATAAAGACCATTTTTATGATTTACTTTCTAACTACATTTGAAACCTACTTACTAGCCAATAATTGGATGCTTATATTGATTATAAATGGACAAGCTACTTAAAAAGTATATCTAATCCTGTTTGAAAATCCTATCTGAAAAAGTTTTCAACTTCATCTGGATTCAAACCCTTAAACATGTGTATAGCAAATGAAGGTACTAATCACTACAACATGAGGTACTAACTACTATAACATGAGTCTTTCCCGCACATTTATTTTTAACCCTTCCATATTTATATACATAAGCATAAAATAGTTTGTTAGTAAATATCCTATTTCAGGGTTAGAATCCTTCTTTAAATCTCTTGTTAATATTCTTTTATTGACTTTCTTCATTAGTTAAAAGTTTTATTCATTTGTTTGGCTGTGTGAGTATCTCCATTTCATATTGTATTTTTAGTTTCTTATTCATTGTTGTTTTATTTGAATAAGCTGTGTTTATATAATGGCTAGTTGTTGCATGCTCTTATAAATTAGCTTGTAATTTCAATAGTGACCAGGTGGCTGCAAGGTATTATTATTATTTAATCTTATCCTATTAATCATTTTTTCAATATTTTTGTTTTCATTATAAAATAATATATATATAATTTATCATAACTGAAATACAGGCTTATTATATACCTGTATCAATATATGTAACATGTAGGGTATATGAGAACAGACTTTCACATGACTCACCACTCTCTGACCCACCACCCTCCATTCTATCTCATAACACTGATACACTTGAACATGTATATGTCAACACATATATGTCAACATGTATGTGTTCAAGGGTATCAGTATTATGAGATAGAATGGAGAATGGTGGATCATGTGAAAGTCTGTGCTCATATACCCTATATATTACATAATTTATCATAATTATTTTAATCTATTAAATCCTATTTAAAATGTCATTCTTATTAATTTTCTTTACTGTTTTATTTTCAGTTCTTATAAATTTAATCTCTATTGGAACCGATCTTCTGCCAAGAAGCCCAGAAATGAAAGTCTATATTACCGTGAGTTGCTTTTACATCATTTATAAGAGACTAATATTTAAGTTCAATAAATAATAAAAATACTAGATAAATACTCAGACCACAGTCATAGAGATGGATATTATCAAAGTTACAAGATTTAAAAAGTTCATTATATCAAGAAATGTTTTTATCTTACAAGATTTTTATTTTATAAACTCAAAAAGCGAGCATTGGTGGTCGAGAGGTCAGTGACAGCTGCTTTACAAGCAGTGGTCCCGGGTTAGCGGGTTTGCTTTCCGGCTGATGCTATGACCCATGAGAAAAAAAAGCGAGTGATCCTAATTTTATGATCATGATATCAAAACTAATTAAAATGATGGTTTTTAATGAAAAACATTGAAATTAACTCATTTAATACTAAATACTTGAAGACTTTCGATTTTAAAATAAAAACAAAATAGATTTTATAGATTACAGAAGCATCAAAATATTCGCTTTATATTACTAGAAAATGTCAACAGCAAAACATTAGAATCCGTTGATAATTACAATTCTATCCTTTTATATTATTTCAGCTTCATTATCATCACCATTTTCAATATCGATCTATTGCCGTGTGGAAGTCTATCCAAGTTTAATCCATTTCTCTGATCTTAGCCTCTTTTCTGACATCGTATTTGCAAAAAAAAATTATTTCATTCATCCAGCTCATTTGTGATTTGTTTCCAAGTCTTTTACAATCTCTTGGAATTCAGTTTCAAACTTTATGTATCCATCTATTATGATCTTTTCTAACAATATATTCAGCCCAGCTTCATCTCAGTCTTATAATTCTTTCAATAATAATACTTATTTAAATTTCTCAATCCTGTATGTTGCTTTTGATCTCTTTTTGTTACTCCTAACATACATCTCACCATGTTTCCCTGAGTGGTCTGAAATCTTCTTATTACTCTTCTATTAAATATTCAGCTTAGTCTTAATTCAATTATTAAAGACTACAGCTACAACAAGCTCCCCCCTCCCCCATTTTTAAGTAGAATCTTTACTGACAATCTCTCTTTTCTGACAATAAACAGCTTATTTTACGCATCAGTGAATAATATTTTTGTAGTGTAATTTTCATTATATCTCTCTGGATAATCTCTAGTCTAATGAATAACTAATAAAAATTATTAATAATTTATGCATGTTTGCATATATGTAATGCTATCAAAAAATTCTGTCGTAAACTATATTAGATAGCGTTTTTACGACACTGGAGTTTAACGAATTTCACTTGATTTTTCGGAAAATATGAAACTCGTTTACAACTACATCTTAAATCTTTATTCCTGAAAATGAATAGTACTCTTTGCCTTCGATTGTGACAGATATCACTTCTTCTATAATAGAAGAAAAAACCATAGTATATTTACTAAAGTGTAAACTTTTTTTTTCATGTTAAACTGAACAGAAAGCTTTATTTACCAAATAAAAACGTGCACTCAATTCGTACTAACTTGGATATATAAAAAAAATATTTTGTTAACAAATAATTCTATTAATACGGAGAAAGCAATGAGGGTTGTTATTCCATAAACAAAAATTAAAGCAAAAAATAAAATTATTACCTAGTGAAGAATTACAGTTATTTATAACATTGATACAATTTGAATATTTGAAATCACAAAATAGCAAAACTCACTATTACAGTTAATGGACGCAATATGGTAATACTTGCTTCGTTTTATTGGATAGTACACAGGCAAAATTACTCAGAATAGTTTTGTATTAAAATGTTAGTAGTTGTAAAAGTTTTACTTATGATTATAAGTGAAATTATTATTTCTTGGAAAAACTCTATAGATAATATTTTGGGCACAAACAGAACAATCCTCACTCATTGAACATGACAATGTTTGGAGAAACAGATTATCAAAAATAATTATTGTCTCCAGGGAGAGAGAATAACTGGGGTCCTGATATGTTATATCTATAATTTACAAGAATAAGAATAATATTATTCTCCTCTTCTCTTTAGATGCTGCTAGTCTGATCAGAGACAGTTCTAGTATGGGAATAAAACCTGGCCCTTTAGATTCTTCAATATTAAATTTTAAGATAGAGGCAAAATGTATGTCATTGGTCAGGTCAGCAGGAGAATAACACTACTTTAAACATAATGATATATACTAACTTGTATTCAACCACTAGTATTTGAATGTAATTGGAAAATGTAAATAAAGTTTAAAGTTTTTTCTAAAGACGTTCAATATTTAGTGTTAGATTATGAAAATAGCCTACATATAAGTATAACTGAAATGCCATCCCCACAAAACCTTCAGGTTAACACACTGGCCAATATAATTATATACATTGATAAACTTTTGCTAAACAAATTGCAATTAAATTCTAAGCACTAGGGACACTAAAATAAGAAAAGCTTCAGTGTAGATGTATCTTCACTTGATCTAAGCACTTGTGATATCTTGGTTGTGATATCACATTCTTATCATAACCAAGATATCAAAAATTCTTAGTTCAAGTTAAGATAAGTTTACACTGAAGCTTTTCTTATTTTAGTATTCTTAGCACTTCAAATTTGAATACTGAATAATAGTATTTATATAGGGATCATTGCAGTTAGAATATGTTTTAATTGTTTGGACTTTAGTTAAAGAGGTTGTTACATTGTTGTTGTTTTTTGTTTTGTTTTTGTGTTTCAGTGGCAGAAATTATGTTTTCTGAACAATAAAGAAATGATGTGCAAATAAAGTTATGTCAAATATGTATTTCATCTATTTACAATAATTACAAAGGATTAGTGGTTGACAATAATAATCATTGGGTTGCATGAATGCTGTAATACCTTCTAATAAAATCAAACACTTCTAGCTATATTGGCTTACTTTATGAATAATCCAGTACTATTGACAGATAGCAACTTTTCATTCTGAGTTGATAGTGTACTAGAAAAAAGTATACAATATACATTACTGGCAAAGAAATTCTAGGCTTTAAATTACTGTCCTGAATGTGATTCAGTAAACTTGTCTTGCACTTGTCTTATTGTTAGACCCTCTTTTATAAAAACTTTCATTTTATAGCCAGCTTCTCTACATCAGTGTGAACAATTGGATTTACTGACCTAGTGATATGATTGACCTATTTGTACCAGTGGTGACACATTATTTTGTTTTATTGGGCAGCCATCTTTGGTTCTGAATCTGATGGAAAGAATTCTACAGTTTGAATTACAAGGCTATCATAAACTCTCTTGAGCTACATAGACCAAAGATTTGAATTCTTAACAGAAAAAATAAGAAACTGCCAACTTAATGAAAGAAGGCAATTTTGAATTAAAACTAAAAGTTATATACTTGAAGTCATTATAGACCCAGAATATATAAACATTAATGTATAAAATATGTAATAGAATGAATCATTTTTGCATACAAAATGTATCCTAGTAAAAAAGATAAATAACAACCAGCCTTTTCTCCAAGCTGTCTGAATGCCACTTCTAAATCAACAAACATGTTTATATAGAGATGTAGCATATTTATTAACCACAAAAATTTAAGATACTAGAATGTTTGGATCATGAGTTATGACATGAAAAATGTGTCAGTGTGTTATTTTTATACCTGAATCCACAATGAAACAATGTTCTAACATTAAATTTGTTTTTAAATTGGGCTGCTACTGAAATATTTGAAAGGATTCAAACTACATGAGACAATAAAATCATAAATTGCAAGAATGTTTTCAAGTGATTCCAAGATTTTGTAATGACAGGAAGAATAGTGATGATGATCTATGAAGATATGGAACATACTGTCACATTTTGTGTCATAACTTGTGATTCAGACATACTAGCACTTTAAAACTTTTGTGGTGAATATGGAAACTATGTCATTGCATAACACATATCTATTTAAAGCAGTGCTGCAGGTAACTTGGAGATAGAATCAGTCAACTTTTCACTGGCACACCTGTATATGTTATAAAAATATATACAAAATCAGAAGGTGATACTTAGTGGAGTAGTCAAAGAAGAGGCAGATGGATTATGCAGAAATGGAATAAAACTATGGTAGAAAAAAACAATGGTTGTAAAGAGATTTTTTTAATGTGTCAAAGCTTCAGCCGGAAAGCGAACCCCGGGACAACTGCTTGTAAGGCAGCTGTGCTAACCACTCGGCCACCAACTCTTGACAATGTAAAGAGCTTTAGTGTTTAGTTTGAATAAATTAAGCAACATATAGCTGTTGCTTTTTTGTGAAATTTTTTTACATTTCATTTAGTAAATATCTATATTATGTCAAGTATTGGAGGCCGAGTGGTTAGCACAGCCACCTTACAAGGAATTGTCCCGGGTTCGCTTCCCAGCTGATGCTTTGACGCATGAAAAAAAAATCTGTATTATAACTAATCTACAAATAGTTGATTTAATAACTAAACAATAATTACTGAATTTATTTTTAAGAGCAGTATTTTTTCAAATAATAACGAAACATTTATTAAAATGAGATTTTATTTTATTTTAAGGATCCTAAAGGATCTAAATTAATTTTGTGGACCAATCTGAAGCCATTCTGTAAAGGTAAGGTGTGATTTTTTTTTTAAACTTTTATTTCAAAAATTTATATTTCTCTTATTTTAGAATAATATTTGCAATAAATAAATAATTTTAGGGATAATAAATTTGGAATATCCTCTCTCTGATCAACCGTTGCTTGGTGAGTGGAAAGTCATAGTCGATGCGGAAGGAATCACTTACAAACATCCCTTTGAAGTCCAAAAATATGGTAAAAATTTTCTTCGTATTTTCTAGTAATTTGTTATCTCTCTTTTTTAAAAAAAAATATATGTATATAGAAATTATAAACTAATTAATATAATCTACTATTCAATAGAACTCAAATATTTTTATTATTTAAAAAAAAACCAAAAGTAAAATAATTTTATGTTTATCAGCTATTCAATAGAGTACAAAATTTAAAATTTGTTTTTTCACTCAATTTATATTTTCATCCCTGATTTATTTATTTTACCTCATGAACATATTGTGAATTAAGTTCTAAATAAATGTTTCCCTTTTTTTTTCTCATGTGTCATAGCATCAGCCGGGAAGCGAACCCGCTAACCTGGGACAACTGCTTATAAAGCAGCCGACGCTGACCTCTCGACCACCAATGCTTGATTAAATTTTTCCCTTTTGCCTGTTTTTGTGTAAAAATTTTAAAAACAATAGCAAAAAAAAAGAAGACTAATAATTAAAATTATATATAAAAAAGGAGAAAATGAAGATTGGGGCAACAATAGCAATTAGTTATATATTACTTTTAAATAAATAAATACTTATTTCTTTAGTAAAGGATATTATTATTGTCAAGCGTTGTTAGCCGAGAGGTCATCGCAACTGCCTTTCAAGCAAGTAGTTGGTTGCAGATAGTTGTGGGTTCGCGTCCCGTCCGATGCTATGACATATGAGAAAAAAAATATTATTATTGGAAAGATATTAATTATTCAAAGTGTAATCTTTCGTGATTTAGTTAGTGGTGTGGATTTAAGAGCACAAAGATAAATGGGTCGAACTTGAGCTCTGTCACTTCTGGTTGTTCGAGTGCCATGTGATCTCCCAATTGACAAACCTACTTTTATTTTGTTCAAACTATTTATATGCATAAAAGAAGCTAATAATAATACCCTATGAAGTCAAGTGTTGTTAGCTGAGAGGTCATTGCAGCCGCCTTGCAAGCAAGTAGTTGGTTGCAAACGGTTGTAGGTTCGCGTCCCGGCCGATGCTATGACATATGGAAAAAAAAATACACTATGAAGTATATATAATAATTGATTATATAACATAACCAATAGCCTGTTTAATCAAATATTACGCTGGTTTAGTTTAGGATGATGAATACCCATTTACCAATCAATAATTGTATAATTAGATAATTCGCTTATGAGATGGTTACTTGAGAGAACATTTTAAGCTGGCAAAATATTTAAAAAAGTCATTTTATTCATGCATATTTGGACCTCAAATCATAGACATTGGCATAATGCATTTAACTGGCATTATTTTATTTATAAGTTAAATTCCCTTTTCATTTGAATACAAAAGTGCACAAAATAGATTTTTAAACAAACCTACCTTGAAAATTCACTTCACTAATTTCAACTGAGCTGTTAATCATCAGGTTATGATGTTTCAGATGTCAAAATGCTACATCCAGACCATTTTAATCAAATTGGATTTGATTTTTTACTAGGGCAGCAAAATGTATAGATTTTTTTTTTTAATCAGATGAATCACATATAGAATTTACTAGAGGATTTCTAAATAATCCAAGACTAAAGAAATACCAGATGACTTTTAACAACATGAATAATCTAAATCTACACAATTGTTATTATTAGTTGATAAATATGAAGAATTACCATAAGCTCGGATTTCCTATAAATATATTAGGATTAAACAATGATTTTATAGTATATAATCTACAATTATCATGATATACTCCTTTTAAATATAGGATTTTTTTTAAAAAAAAAATCAATTATAATTTTAATTTGTTACTATATTAACATATTAAAATTTTTTTTGCGCATTTTTTCTTTTTAAAATATCTTTCTTTTCTTTCCCCTCCTTCTTTATTCTTCATCTTTTTTTCTTTGTCTTCTTCATTATCACCATTTTATTTTATTATTATTATTATTATTATTATTATTATTATTATTATTATTATTATTATTATTATTATTATTATTATTATTATTATTATTATTATTATTATTATTATTATTATTATTATTATTATTATTATTATTATTATTATTATTATTATTATTATTATTATTATTATTATTATTATTATTATTATTATTATTATTATTATTATTATTATTATTATTATTATTATTATTATTATTATTATTATTATTATTATTATTATTATTATTATTATTATTATTATTATTATTATTATTATTATTATTATTATTATTATTATTATTATTATTATTATTATTATTATTATTATTATTATTATTATTATTATTATTATTATTATTATTATTATTATTATTATTATTATTATTATTATTATTATTATTATTATTATTATTATTATTATTATTATTATTATTATTATTATTATTATTATTATTATTATTATTATTATTATTATTATTATTATTATTATTATTATTATTATTATTATTATTATTATTATTATTATTATTATTATTATTATTATTATTATTATTATTATTATTATTATTATTATTAGTTTTGCATATCTATCATTCTTTTTGTCTTTTCTTTTTATCATCGTCTTATTATCATCATCATATTATTGTTGTTGTTATTTTTATAAATTTTAATATCTATTAGTAATATATAGGGGTTTGAACTCAGACTTTCACATGACTTTCAAATATCCATGCTATCCCATACTGCTGTGTATGATCAAGTGTGTCAGAAGTATGAAATAGTGTAGATAGTTGAGGGTCATGTGAAAGTCTGAGTTCAAGCCCCCTATATATTACATATTGGAGTGCAAGTATGAAAAAGCCTCTGTATAAAAAAAATAATATATTAAAATATCTATTAGTCTTTCTTAAAGCTGTAAATGACAAATATACTATATGTTGTATCAAAACATACAAAATTTATAATTCAATAGATAGGGAAGATCGACTATGCAGGAAAAATTATAAAATTATAACTATAGATTTACTGCTTAGCACTGCTTTCAAACATCCTGGTCATATGAAATGATTAATATAATGCATTTAACAATTACAGTTTTAAAAAGGACTCAAGTCTATTGAAGCAGTAGAAATAAAAATGATAATAAAAGAGCATTGTCAAAAAAAAATGTAAAAGGAGTGTTTGTGATATATATATAAAGAGAACACTTTACAACATTAACATAAAAATTTATTCTTATAACATTATTATTTATATCAACGATTTCACTGCATCTATTTGTAGTTTTACCAAGATTTGAAGTGAAGATCATTCCACCTTCTTATATTTCCAACTGGAATGAATGTGAGACCGTCAACATATTAGCAAGGTCAGATGCACTAAATAAAATTAGTTTCATATGAATAAATTTATTTACTCTTTAAAAACTGTATATATTGCTAAATATATAATTTGTTCCATGTATATCATTTTATCCTTGATTTATATTTTAATATATATACCATAACATGCCTTACATTTAAAATTAAATTATCATTTCTAAATTAATAATAATTATTTTATGCATTTAGATGTTATTTCAAGCAGAGGAGTTAATATAGTTAATATTTTTACATAGCAGCTATACCAAACCAGAATGGTATAAAATATATGATCCAGTCATTTTTCCAGACTGTTTTACTCATTCTATGGCTTCAAATAGAAAACGTCTCTTCTGTGAATATTTTTCTTTGCATTGGGATGATTCCCAGGTGCTATCTGGCTAAGATTGACTAGAATATTCTCAAAAGAAGGGTTTTAAAGTGCTTCCAGTGCTTGATTTTATCTGGCTAGTACAAAGAGTAAGAAACTGGTTTAAATCAGACTATCAGAGCAAGTATATTTATAATGAATATATATAATTAACTCTAAATTTACTTAATACTACTATATGGTAATTAAAATGTTATATAGTGAGATATGGAGAAAGATAACTAAGCCAAATTAACAAATCAAAATAACAACACAAACATAAAACAAAAGTAAACAATAACATAATAGTTAAATAAAAGTGAAATAAATTAATTGTGGCTTCTTTTCTAAGGATTAGTCCATTTCTAAAATAAGGGTAAACAGCCCAATTGCTTTTAGTTATAAAGTTTCAAAAAAATAACTAGACATGGAGTTTGGTATTTTATATTTACCTAGATTTTTGTTTTTAGCACCCCCTCCTCATTGAAGATAATGAAGTTCATAAGCAAAGTTCCTATGTTCTTTTGCAGCTGATTGGTCCTCTAGTTTGGGTTGGCACATATCTTGGTCTTGTTCACAATAACATCTATATTTATGGGCATGGATCTCAACAATAGTAGGTAAAAGTCTTTACTACATGTCAGGCATCAGGTGTCAAACCTGAATAAATTTCCCTCTGTAGTTTAGCAGTGCATGATAAGGTTAAGATGTCCATGAATATTGCTATACATTCATGGTTGATGCATGGGAAATTTTGTTATAGCAAATTGGCAGCAGAATGCTTAATAGAGTACTTCTGACTCACCAGCAAATTAAATGACAGATTCTTAATAGAAAATTCAGCAAAACTCTGTAGACTTCTCATAGTAAAACTTGTCAGAAAAATCAAACAATAGGAAATTTGTAGGTTTTATACCTTTGTCCTTCATTGTGACTACCCATATTATTAATTAGTTTTCCAAATTCTTTTAATTTGTTAATCTTCTCTTCTAAATTTTTAATTACAATTTGATCAAACTTATTACCTAATTGTTAGAAATACTAATTAAAATCAAATTTCTTGCGATCAGATCATTTACACAAATTATGAGATCTTTAATTAAATCACTAATTACCTAGTTTCAATTTCTGATTATTCAGTGAACTCTTTCAAAAGTAACTTTATAGTTTCTATTACATAGTTAAATTTATAATTTGTTTTCTTTGATTTTTTTTATAGTCCACTGGAATTTTCTTTTAGTTAAAAGAGAGCAGATAAGTATACTTTTAAATATTAAATTTAAAAATTCCTACATTTTAATAGGCTTTACCCTGCCTTTTGATTACCTCCCTTCCTATTAAGGTATAAAACTGTGTCAATTTCTTTCCTTATGCATTGATCAATTTTAATTCTCTACTTGTTTTTTTTAAAACTGGAAAAATTAATATTTTCCTTAAAGATATGTATTATGATGAGCGAGAGTACACAGAGAGGTGTCCAACACAAGAACTTTACATGAAACACATGGATTGATTCTGTGATGATTATACCACATTTAATGTTTTGCTGAAGTCATGACGACAGCATGGCCAAATTTTGTGCCATATGGTTGAAAAACATGAGCTTGAAGTCTGCAACTGGCAGAACTATCTCTACTGTGCATTTGGCTTATGATATTCTTCTTTATCAACACACTGGAGATTTTGCTTCCAGCTAAGCTATTAATGATGCCAGGACTTTTCTCTACTGATGCATCATCATCATAAATGGACTTGAAGTGCAATCTTCAGATCAATGTCTCATGGCGAAACAGCTTAACCAAACACAAAATACAATCGGGAATTCCTACATGTACCTATCTATACACGCACACATATCTTGGTCTATAATTTTTTTTTCTTATCATCACTCTACATGTACTGAAATAAATGGCATAATTGAGATTATTTTCCATTAATGTCTAATAATTACTATTATTTTCTTTTTTTTATTTTTCACTTTGAATATGCTATATTTTAATATCTTTTTTACTTATTGACTTTGCTGTGTTTAAGTCACTGATAATAAGTTGCATTATTCGTAAACTCTTGAATGACATTAATCTGGTTTGTACTTATAATGCTTATTATTTAATTTATTTCTCTTTTAAAAGGTTTATTTGAATGCAAATATTTTTTTTTACTCCTTGTCATTTGAAAACATTTCTATTTTAAATCATTTTCATATTATGTAATCTGAAATCGTTTTTCTAAGTAAGACCTGGGAGTCCGTCTGATTGCTAATTTAGTTTTAATCTGGCTGTTCTTTTATATATATATTCTGGAATACCTTTATAATTACTAAATAATATTATTAATTCTAAGTTTATTTTAAAGTAATTTAAAACAAAATATTTTATTTATTAAACAATTACACGGGACTTGAATTCGAACTTTCAAGCACCCTACATCTATTCAATCTATCTTATACAATTGATACACATAACCAGTTGATGAGTGCTAAGTGCTGTGTCAGCACGAAATACGTATATTGGAAATCATTTATCTTTTACGCATGTTGGTTATGTGTATCAATTGTATAAGATAGTTTGGTGTCGATTTAGTATGCGCTCACGGCCGCCATTTTGAATTACAAGAACCACCCAAACCATGCTGAAACATCCAACCGATAAATGACATCGATCAAAATGGCCATTTTCGTAGAAAAAAAAAACCAAAAATCGGAATTTTCATATAAAAAAAAAAAAACAATCACGTGACCAAAATATTATAACACAAAAATCGCAATTTTCATAAAAAAAAACCAAAATCGGAATTTGTCATAAAAAAAAAAAAAGCCAATCACGTGACTAAAATATTATAACAAAAAATCGCAATTTTCATAAAAAAAAAAAAACCAAAAATCGGAATTTTCATATAAAAAAAAAAAACAATCACGTGACCAAAATATTATAACACAAAAATCGCAATTTTCATAAAATAATCACGTGATTAAAATATTAAAACACAAAATCGTATATGCCAAAAGATTATAACTTATGAAATCTGAATGCTAAAAATGGTAAAAAATAATGATGAAAAGATTTTAAGCAATAATTATGTTTTCATTCACTTACAGAAATGGAATCATGAGACCAAAAAGGCGGTAAAGATCTTGAATACACGTTTACTCCTAATCAAAATGATGACTTAAAATTGATAGATTTAAAATACGAATTATACTATATGCTAAAAGATTGTAACTTATAAAATCTGAATGCTAAAAATGGTAAAAAATAATGATGAAAAGATTTTAAGCAATAATTATGTTTTCATTCACTTACAGAAATGGAATCATGAGACCAAAAAGGCGGTAAAGATCTTGAATACACGTTTACTCCTAATCAAAATGATGACTTAAAATTGATAGATTTAAAATACGAATTATACTATATGCTAAAAGATTGTAACTTATAAAATCTGAATGCTAAAAATGGTAAAAAATAATGATGAAAAGATTTTAAGCAATAATTATGTTTTCATTCACTTACAGAAATGGAATCACGAGACCAAAAAGGCGGTAAAGATCTTGAATACACATTTACTCCTAATCAAAATGATGACTTAAAATTAATAGATTTAAAATACGAATTATACTATATGCTAAAAGATTGTAACTTATAAAATCTGAATGCTAAAAATGGTAAAAAATAATGATGAAAAGATTTTAAGCAATAATTATGTTTTCATTCACTTACAGATTTTTGCTTAGTAAAAATATTGAAAACCTTTAATTTAAAAATTCCTATCGAATTTTCAAATTACATGAAGCCAGACGTATATTGCTTCAGTATGTATAAACAATGGCAATTAAGAGATTATATTCATAAACAACCAGAGAGAATTTTACCTTTTTTTCTAAGAAACCAATTGTTACTTGACAGTAGTGAGCTAAACAAGTTATCTCTATTCACCTATAATAGCTCTTTTGTCTTGAGTTAAAACAGTGGTAAATTTTCTGCCAACATCAAAGATAAAGTTCATTGTAGTTATTTCTATGGATATAATCTCTTAATTTCTATTGTTTATATCATATTAAACCCATGAAAATGTTTAATTATACATACACAACTCTTTTGGAGAATGTATATGTATATTTGAGTTGTACTATCTATCACTAATCACATTTAAAATAAATGAATGGAGCAACAAATTTTTTTTCCCCATCTGTCATAGCATCGGCCGGGAGGCGAACCCGCAAAACCCGTCTGCAACCAACTGCATGCTTGCAAGGCAGCTGCGCTGACCTCTTGGCTAACAACGCTTGACAGAGCAACAATTTTCATTAGCATTAATAATAAATATTACAAATACCTGAAAGTATTCCTGTCTGAATGAAACCATAACATTTCCATTTTATAATTGTTTAAGATGGACACAGAAAACACAGAAATTATTTTAAAAAATTTTAAATCACTTATTTGGATATTTATTTAATCATGTACATATTTGTTTATACATATCTGTTTAGCTATGAGATTAAAAATAAACACCTTAATAATTTTTATTAGTAATTCATTAGACTAGAGATCATTTACTTAATGAATAATGTTTCTGTAGTGTAATTTCCACTACACCACTCTCACACAAAATAGAGCTGTTTTCCATCTGCTTTTGGAGGATGTAATTATAAACATATGACCAAAGACATATGAAAAAGATGTATGATCCCCAAGATGCATATTTGATGCTGAACCAGCACTCATCAGTTGGCCAAGATTACAATCTCTTACACATATCTTTATCATCGTTCAGTATATATGTAGATAGTCGATTACTACAGTTTAATTGATAAGTGTCAAACTCACTGCCTTCCTAATTTTGAAACAAACCACTTGATAAAAGTATATTAATAACTCTTATTAGTCATTCAATAGACTTGAAATTATCCACTTAATGAGTATTTCTACACTAATTTTTATTACATTACTCTACCTGGTGGAAGAATGATGTAGTGAAAATTACACTACTGAAATAGTATTCATTGAGTAAAAATAATCACATTTTGAATAAATAATGTCTTAAGTGAATTCTTTTTTATATTGGCATAAAACAATTACAGCTTATAAAGAATGATCATTTTCAAAAAAAGGCTGTTTTAAGCAAAGTACTTGCCAAGAAATGATGATTAGCAATAAAGATACTGATCCATTAAGTGATTTTCTTTTTATTATATGTACTAGGTGAAGTGTTGATAATGCAAAGCAGTTGAGGATATGAATCTTCCTGCCAATAAGCATTAAATCATGAACCAATCAAAAAATTATTAAAATGTCCTATAGCTTAAATCTTGACCAATTTTACATGAGAAAATCAGTGAATGTATTTAAAACTATTGTATCCACAGAAAAATAGTTCAAAGTACTGATAAATGTCAAGCATCGGTGGTCGAGAGATCATCATAGCTGCCTTACAAGTTGTCCTGGGTTAGCAGGTTTGCTTCCCGGTCGATGCTATAACACATGAAAAAAAAAGCACTGATAAAGATTGATATATATTTCTTAATTGTTTTTGAAGTTTAAGATTATATAAGACTTTTTTTTTGTTTTATTTATAAAATTCTTCAGATCTTATAATTAAAATAATTACCAGACAAAGAAGCACATGAATTTTTCTGCTTGCTTCCATCAGAAGTATTAGGAATGACAATTCATTCTATTAATGACTTTGTAATAAAATAAATAGGGTGATCTATTGTAATTATTTTAATGTTAGATATTATAGTCATTAATATAAATATTTTCTGTAGCCATTTTGTCATTATTTACACCCTGTTTAATTAAGAAGATTTTATATTAGATTAATTTGATTTAACATGTAATATTTCTAAGCTCATTCCATCATTTATATTTATTCATATATACCAGAGGTGGCCAAACTTTTAGATGTTGGGATGACTTTTTTGGTGAACGTGTATCTGAGGATGACTATATTTTTTTCAGGACTTTGAACCAGAAACCAGAAAATTTTGCGCCATCTATCAGCCATTTTGGGTCATATTTACACTATTTTATGCTTATTTTATCATAAATTCATAGCTTTATCGGTATTTAAATTTTAATTCCTAAAAATCTGCTATTGGCAGTATTTTTCACAAAAAATCAATTTCTGATTATGGTCTATTGTATGTGGGCTCACTCTCTTTTCCCTTATAAACTGCTGCAAAGCACTGACT
This sequence comes from Epiperipatus broadwayi, assembly GCA_028023455.1. Classification (NCBI taxonomy): domain Eukaryota; kingdom Metazoa; phylum Onychophora; class Udeonychophora; order Euonychophora; family Peripatidae; genus Epiperipatus; species Epiperipatus broadwayi. Next base: position 1,552,692 of record JAQFVV010000051.1, read on the forward strand.
GTCAACTTTGGCTATTGTTCTCCAGATATTTCTAACTGTCAAAGTCAGAAATCAAAACAAAATGTTTTATGATTTCATAATAAATTTTGAACATAAATAAATATATTTCTTGTAATTTTTTACATTCATAATTAAGTTTTTACATTAGTTTATTTAAATATAAATTTTGATTCGAAAATTTTTAAATTTTACAAGAAAAATAATCAAGAGAAAGTGAAAAGCACTTGACCGCTATTAAAGACAAGTGAATAATGTTAACCGCTATTTGCATATCAATGATATTTGATGATATTTAGCAACCCACAACTATTTTTTATAAATACTTATGGATTTTACGATTATTTTTTACACTATATTGACTAATAATGTGGCTAGATTTAGATTTTTATTTAAAATATTTAATTTTAGATGAAGAAAAGACAGCAGAAGTGACTAATCAGCTATCTTAATTTCTAAGACACAAGAAATCAATGATATTAAATATAATTCCTTTGTTTTATTGCAGGCTATTTTTCATATGTTTTTTTCAATTATTAACATTATTTTAATTTTTTTTATATTTAACCAATTTGAGTGTAGAATAATTCAATTTTTGGAAGCTAAATTAAAACAATTCTGATTATTGTACATTAATATATTTCAGAAAAGAAACTGACTAGATTCATATTTAACAAATCAAATCACTGAAATTTTTACTCAATCTGGCCAATAAGAAAATTCATCAATAAAAGGTTAAATTACCTCAACTTTCTCTAGTGTTGCTTTATAAAGTATTTATTAAATTATAATTATAAATACCTATAAATAATTATTTTCTAAAGCTGCTCCTGAATTTTAAAAAAGATTCAAGAAAAAAAAAAGAAAGAAAAGAAATTAAGCAGTTGACTGGTTGACTGCCGTTGACGTTATGGACACCCCTGATATATACATAGTTTGTTATATATAGGGTATATGAGCACAAACTTTCACACAACCCATCACTTTCCACACTATCTCATAACGCTGATACCCTTGAACACATATATGTCGAAAAGATAAATAATCACCAATATACGTATTTCATGCTAAACCAGCAATCATCAGTTGGTCCAGATTACCATCTCAACACATATATGCTATAAGTGCTCAGATTGGCTATCTTAATATATATCTGAGCACTTATAGCATATATGTGTGGAGATGGTAATCTGGACCAACTGATGATTGCTGTTTTAGCATGAAATACGTGTATTGGTGATTATTTATCTTTTCGACATATATGTGTTCAAGTGTATCAATGTTATGAGATAGTGTGGAGAATGGTGGGTTGTGTGAAAGTCTGTGCTCATATACCCTATATATTATATATATAGACACTGGTATATAATAAGCCTGTGTGTTTCAGTTATTACATAGTTTGTTTTAAAAAATAAAATAGCTGTATTTAGTTTTAAATTTTTAAAGCAATAATACATTATACTCATATTTGTATCTATGATTTACATATCTGCAACTCTATCTATGATTGAAAAAAAAAGTAAATAAAATATTTTTTTAAAAAATAAGAAATTAATAACCAAGATATTTTAATTTTCTACATTTGAATTTTGTTTTCGCACTATTTATATGCACACACTATTTATATGTACATACGCCTATATTACAATTATTCTTGTTTTTGTATTCACATAATCTGAAAAGAAAATGACTTGAATACGGAGAAACCAATATGTAAGTTTTTAACATATAAAATGTTATGCTACTATATTTCAAATATTAAGAAGTTTTATAAAATGTTTTAGTTTTGTTTTTTTCTGATAGTAGTTTTTATTTTTTTATTTCTAATTATGCATCATTTATTTTATAGGTCATATTATAAAACAATAGCTATAGCTTTATAATTATTCTAATGGTAAATTAAAATTATTTATATTTTTAATACGTTTTAGATATACCTATGGCAAGCCAGTTTCTGGTCATGTGACTGCATCATCATCTCTAATTGGAATAGGATATTATAAGCATTTTCAAGGAAAAACTTTAGTAAAATCTTTAAAGGTTAATTATATTTGATCTTTTTTTTTTTTTAACAATTTAGAAAAATAGCACTATCAGTAACAATGATTAACCAAAAGCATAAATGCAAATGATAGGTTTTATTCTCTTTCTATATTCATAAATATTTTAAACCATATATATATATGAAGATTTTGAAAATGTATCAAAATAATTTATAGCTTGTCAAAATAATGCATGCGACATTTCTTTTAATTTAAAAACAACATGCAGTAATAGAATTGTTTATTATATGAAATTTGAAGATGGGAAATAACAAAACTGACTTTGATTCATGGACCTTAAGTTCTAGAATCTACAAGTCTACCACAACAACAAACGAAGCAAAACATTTTAAATAATTAAATATCCTAATAAAAACGAAGTCATTAATTTATTATAATATCAAAAACATCTTCCTAGGCTTACTTTTATCTTTACTAGTCTGTGATGACATTTCTATAATTTCTGCTCTAACCAATTATTTAATGTTAAATAAGATAGTGAATATTAGATGGTAGTACGAACATATTTATGATGATATATGATGTAAAATGGCGTCTTTTTTTTTAGATAAAGTCAGAAATTTCTGTACCTAAAAGTCAATAGAATCAGAATCATGATATACTAGTTCTTTTTGTTTCTGTAAATCTGGTTATTTCTTGTTACGTTATTGCTCTTAATCCACTATTGCTAAATCATTCTGTTTTGGGGCCTTTCTTCTTTTCCTATTTTAATAAAAGCTTGTCTTTTTTTAGTTTCAGCATCCTTTGTTTACTGTTCTAATAAAGATCTATATACATTAAATATCATTATCTCTTTTATCATTCCCCATCTTTATATTTCTTTTCTCCACACAACTTATCTAGTTTTTCTATAACATTTTACATTGCAAAAATAATTTGCTCAATGCTTTCCATCTCATCTCCACATAAGTCACATCTACAATCAAGATTCTTCCATTTTTATATAAAATATCAATATTGCAATGTGATGTGATGCCATGCACTGTGGCTTCTCCTTTTTCAAGATTGAGAATGTCTCAGCCACTATGCCCAGAGAAATCTGTGAGCCACCTTATCTTCCCTTTCCATTCTCCACCCTAGGTTTTCCCCATATTCTTCTCTATCCCACCACATTCCATTTCCACAACATTATCTTTATCCATTCTATGGCCTTTATATATAAATCCGTCTTATTTTTTTCCAAACCCAGCATAAAAACCAAGAACCCACTCTCTGTATAATCATTTTGTTTATATTTATTCTCCCACAACATCATTATTTGCAGTCTTTCTGCTTGTAAGCATTTACACTCAATTAACAGATACCTAATATTTTTATCCCTAACTTGCAGACTAAATCATCCACATTTCTCCATTTATGGGTATATTCCCTTGTTGCTAATGATCCTGTTCAAGCCTCACACAGTAAACTACTTTTCTTGCTATTATCATAAATTAACTTGTATCCAATATTCTGTTTGCTTCTACATACTTAAACTCTTTTTACTTTCCACACTATATCAATTACATACTTATTTAAGGTTGTCTCTAATTCTTCTCTAGGGTTACACTATATTCCCTCATCATCTAATAATACTGTTTTTTCTCCCCTACATTCTTCTTTTAATGTATTTCCACAATTTTTTTACTCACATCTCTTCCACTTTTATTAATATCCTCCAACAATTTACTATTTAATTTCATTCTCTCTATATAATTATCTATTTTATCCAACTTCTTTTTTTTAAATATTTTTCCATTTAATATTAACATCTTTCCCCCTTTCTTTGTTTTTAATAAAACATTTATATTCTCTTCATGCTTTTCCCCTCACTTTTACACTTTTACTAATTCTCACTTTTCTATTACTTTTATTATTCTGAATATTCTCACTTAAAATCTTTTATTATTCTGAATATTCTCACTTAAAACCCCATTTGTCACTTTTTCTACTTTACCACACCAGTCCTTATACTCATACATAACCAATTCTTCCAAGTTTTTTTCAACTTTTATTTTATATTCTTCTAACTTTTTATTATTATTCATTCTCCATTTGCATCTTTCACTATTCTTTCTACCATTATTACCATTTTCCACCACATTACTAACCATTTCTATTATAAAGAAATTATGATCACTATTACACATTCTCTTTCCATTATCAAACACTTTTAATTTTCCATACTTTTTTTTATCCCCCCTTTCTCTCCTAATACATAAAATATTGTGTGAAATAAGTTAATTCTAGACCTTGATAAATGTCCAATCCTCAAATTCACTCTCTGACAAAAAAAATTCTTCAAAAGCTGTCTATTCTTGTTATCTACATCATCAATTTCTTTAATATGCTCATTCATATCCCCTATAACTGTATTCCTTCCCTCTTTTTTTGAAACTTTGCATATCCTTAACTATGCATTTATATATGCTACTTTTCCACTCCATTATAGTTTGACTATCTCCAGGCACTATATACACTATAGCCACCATCCATTCTTGTCTTCCTAACTATATTTCAAACTACAAATGTTCTTGACACTTATTAGTATTTAAATATTTTTTTGACATAACTCCTATACCACCACCCCTTTTTTCTTTTGTCTTTATTATTTATACCCTGCCATACCTAGTCTTCTAGTATAGATTCTTCTTCTTTTAGATGTGTTTCCACTACTGCTAATACATCAAGCTCTTCATTTTTAACTGCTTTGTTTAATTATAGCCACTTTTCTGGTCTCCTACCACCTTGCATATTCAAATATCCAATTTTAACAATCTCTTTTTTTCCTACACGCATATTATCGAGGTTATAGCCTCAGTAAATATTACTTACGCAATCAATGTGCGTTTAATAAATTTATAATTATAACTACTCTTTTATAAATTCTTTTGACTCTTTCTTCTTCATTACATTTATAAATAACTTGCTTACCATTAGTTTTACAAACTAATTCCCACTCAACATCTACTTTTATATCTAAATTAGCTACCCTGTTTATTTCTTACATTCCTTCCATTCTTCTTCTTTTTGATAGTATTGCAATTTAAAACCCCACCCCTTTATAAGTTTCCTGAACAATAAATATCTTTATAAATCAAACTCTCTAAAACTTCACTTCTTTGTTTTTATCAATGCAATCCATCTTTACTGTATAACTCATTCTTATTAATAAAAAAATCCCACACATTCACAAACATATCATTATTTCTCTCACAAAATTTTTTTCAATCTCTCATTTATAGAACATGCTCTATCTAACATATACCTATTGTCAAATCTTGGTAATAATCCAACTATTCCTACTCTTACCTCAATCTTACTCAAATTACTAATCAATTCTACATACTCATCCATTACTCTCTCCGATGGCTTTGACAAATTATTTGTCTCTACCACAACATACTCATCTCTACTCCCTTGTTTCTTTACCTTATCTGTAACATCCCTAATTCTAGCTTGAGGCAGATATATTCTTACATATCTGCTTCTATTTTCTTTTGCAATTATAACTCTCCATTCCTTAATTAGCAAATCTCCTATCAATACTGTCTCATAGTTCACTTTCCCTAATTCATCCATAACATTCTCTTCCACCTTCTGGACTTCATTATCTATTTCTTCCTTATCATTCCTATTCAATAATTCTTTTATCTGCTCACACTTCATCTCTAATGATTTTAATTTTGCTTTTATATCCTTTACCTCTTCTTCTATCTTACTTATTCTTTGGTTAACCATCTTGATTGCAGCCTGACAAATAGAAATTACTATTAAATTACTATTACTTGTAACAGAAAAATAATTTAATTATAGTCCCACATTTTGAGAGCTATATAAAACAAGCTAAAACATATATAAGCCAAAAGGTAATGATGATGACAATAATTATGCCATTCATTTAATACTTATTGCAGTTGAACTACAAATTTAAGAGATCACCTTTATAACTGACTGGTTTCATAAGTTAAAGATAATTCAAGTGTTGATGGCCTAGTGGTTAGCATAGCTGCCTTTCAAGCAGCTGGCCTGGGTTTGGGTTCAGTTCCTGGTCAACACATTTGACATATGAAAAAAAAGAGAGAATTCAGTATGGCATATTGGATTAAAAAAAGTTTTTAATACCATTGATATCAGTGAACTCAGCATTTTTGGTTCAAAACTCTTACTGAATGCTTGCAATGTATGAATTTATTTTATGATTATCAGAAAGTTGGCTATTTGGGTTATATTTTCTTAACATGGTTTTCTTATTTTATCATTTTGACTAACTTCTTTTATGTTATAATATTCAACAAAAATGAAGGATCTTGCATTCAAAGCTGCAGTAGTTTTGTCTTCATAGATATGGGTTGTTTAGTTGTATGATTACAATATTCAGCATAGGTACTTACAGAAGACCTTAATGTTTTGCTCTTATTAAAAACCTTTATGCAGAACCTATTGGTTTGTGATAATTCCTAAGAAATTTATTATTTAAGTTGGACAGAAAGTTGGTAATTCATTGAATTTACTTTGTTAAACTATGATGGAGATTTTTCATTAACATTTAATTCACATTCTGTGTCCAATTGAAAGTGGACGATTTTCTTTCTTCTTTGTATGTAGCAAAGTCTTATTGCAGCATAGCAGATGATACTTTGATTGAAATCTGATTGCACTGCCATCTAATGTTCATCACAGTTATTAATTGATGCCACTTTTTTTAGCTTTTCATTGCTGAGATTGCTAGCCCTGTCATTTTTAAAAGTTAAAATGTTTGTTTACTGTTCATTTTAGTCCAAATCACTGAAAGTAAATCCTCCCCCTCCCTCTAAAAACTTTCAGAACTTCTTTCACACTATATTTTCATTGCAGTTTTATATTTTTATCTCATTATTTATGAAAATGTCCTTACTAGATCTTTACCAGCTATATAGAGCTTTAACCTTCATAAGCATCATTTTCAAACATTATCAAACTACTGGAGAATAAAGGTTTCCCCATATATAATCCAATTTTTATGATCACTATCTTCTCTTCTCCACATCACCCTAGCACACTTTTATCTCATCCATCCATCTCATATGGGTCTCTTTTTAGGTTTTTTATAATCTCTTAGAATCTAATTTAAAATTTTTACTGTCCATATACTATCATCTCTTCTAGAAATATGTCCAGTGCAGTTACACTTCAGTCTTTTTTAACGATATCAGTTATATCTGTTTGTTCTTTCACCCATGTATTTCATTTTTGATTTTTCTTGTTACTCCTAACATACATTTTCACATACTTCATTGATTGGTCTGAAGTATATATATTGATTTTCTGTTAAGTGTTAAAGCCTCAGATATATAAGTAAGAACTGGTAAAAGTAATTTATTAGAAATCTTCCTTTTACTATTATTTCTGCCAGAAGCAAGTTTAATTCTATGATTAATTTGAACCATTATGTTTCAATCTGTATTAATAATTAAGATATTTGTAGTTGTTAACTTTTTCTAATTTACTATTTACCAATCTTTTTTTTTCTTTGGAGAAAATCTACTCAATATTACTTTAATCCTTTTTAGATTTTACTTTTAGTTCTATCCATATGATGATTCTTGCAATATTTCCTGAAGCTCTATAGCATTATTTGCAAAACAATTACATTATTTGCAAAATCTAGATGGCTCAAATAATCTCCATTTACTTTTTTTACTCCCTTAGCTTTCCATTTTCATTCACAAAATAATTTTTGCAAAACTACAATAAGAAGTTTTGGAGATATAGAATTATCTCATTGTATACCCTTCTTGATTTTAATCTTCTTAGTATCGTTATGTGATATAATTAATGCCGTTGCACTTTTGACAAATATTCTTCAGAATGTGGCACTATCCTGGACGTATACCTTGATGAACCAATCTTGTAATCACTATATAATGCTTATAGAATCAAATATCCTTTTATAAAACTACAAATCCAAAGTATAATTGCAACTTATATTCTTTGGTCCTTTCCATAATTTGGATTCAATACTTGAATATGGTCCACTTGCTAAAACCATTTTTAAATCGAGCTGGTTCTTTTGGTTAGTTAAAATCCAAAGTTTGCAAAGACAAATTGTAAATATCAAGGTAAAAGATTAATAAGTTCTTTCAATTATCTGGTACATTTTTATCATTTAGACATTTGGTATATAACTTAGTCAATATTTTTTTTATTTCCTCACATTCTTCTGTAATATACCGACTACAATTGTATCATTTTCTGAAGCTTTTTCTTTCTTTATACATTTCCTTACATGTCTCATTTCCTCATTTGAATAGATTTCCTTACATGTCTCACTTTTTCATTTGAATAGATTTCCTTACATGTCTCACTTCTTCATTTGAATAGATTTCTTTACATGTTTTACTTCTTCACTTGAATAGATTTCATTACATGTCTCACTTATTCATTTGAATAAATTTCCTTACATATCTCACATCTTCATTTGAATAGATTTCATTACATGTCTGACTTCTTCATTTGATTAGATTTCCTTACATGCCTCACTTTTTTATTTTAAATGCTGTGCAATTCAGAAGACCAGAAGATGTACTAACAATAGAAGATACTTTGTTTTCTTATTTTTTATTATTATATGATTTTTTATTGAAATTTTTCACAGATCGTTTTTTAGTAATAGTTCCAGAAAAATAACTTTCCTTTCAATAATGACCGTTGAGACTTTTATTCTGCTCTATAGCATTGCCTGTAAGTCACAACTATATTTTCATATAAAAATCTTGATATCACTAATTATTTAAAGACTATCACTTTTATGCCAATAAATTCAAATGCAGGAGATATAAGTAAGAAAAATATATATCTTTTTTTTTTTGGTTAGGATAAAGTCATCTTTCTATTAATTTTTGTTAGTTTTATCTGCAGTAATTTTAATAGTTTGAATCTGGTCTTTTATATTTATTCATTTTCTCATCTATAAAGAACTAATTTGATTATTATTCTCATTGAATTAAAGACATTTCTCCTCCATTACATTTTCTAATGCAGTAGGCATATTAGGACTTAGTGGACATTGTAATGACATAATTTATTGGCATTTCCATTTCACTGATTATGGAATAAATATCTATTTTCTTTTATCTGTAGAATTTCATCAAAATTCTTTTATTTTAGAAATGACATTTTACTTCTACAAATCATGTAGGAGATGTAATCTAAAAATAAGCTAAACTTATTTGAAAATAGTTTTATCAATCAAATTACTGCTCATTTTTATTATTTGTTACAGTTAATAATAACTACAATCATTATTGTTGTTATTATAATTGTTATTATTATTGTTAGGATTATTATTATTATTAAACAAAGCAAAACTCTCCATACAGTAGTGCCACCCTGTGCCAACCAGAGTAATCAATGGATGCCAGAAAGCTTGTGCATAAAATCCCCATCTAGTGCCTACTCATCCAGTATCCCCAGACTAGTTTCTGGCTTGTGGCCATCATCAGTGAGGAGCCTTGGATCTGAGAGCACTGCACCTAGATCTTAGGATCTAATGTAACCCTCCAGCAGCCACCTTTTAATTCTACTTTACTACAAAACTATGAGAATGAAATTGAAAACACAATAATATTTTCAATCTAAGCTCAATAGCTTATATAGTCATATGGGTCTGAACTCAATTCAGCACCCATACATTTTGGTGTCTTTGGCTCTTAAACAACCATAGCCACCACTATCCTATTAGGCAGGATTGGTGTTAAACCACTAAACATCACATGATCACCATCTCTATACTAGCACATAATTGTTGTAAACAAAGGCAAAACTCGCCATACAGTAGTGCCACCCTGTGCCAACCAGAGTAATCAGTGGATGCCAGAAGGCTTGTGCATAAAATCCCTATCTAATGCCTACTCATCCAATATCCCCAGACCAGTTTCTGGCTTGTGGCCTTTGTCAGTGAGGAGCCTTGGATCTGAGAGCACTGCATCTAGATCTTAGGATCTAATGCATCCCTCCAGCAGTCACCTTTTATCTCTACTTAACTACAAAACTATGAGAATAAAATTGAAAACACGATATTTTTAATCTAAGCTCAATAGCTTATATAGTCATATGGTCTGAACTCAGTTCAGCACCCATACATTTTGGTGTCTTTGGCTCTTTAACAATCAATCATAGCCACCACTATCCTATTAGGCAGGATTGGTGTTAAACCACTAAACATCACATAATCACCATCTCTTATACTAGCACATAATTGTTATTAAACAAGACAAAACTACTGTATGAAGAGTTTTGCCTTGTTTAATAACAATTATGCGCAAGTATAAAAGAAGGTGTTAGTGTGATTATTATTGTTATTAATATATTATAATTTTTAGACTCATTAGAGTATTGTACATTAATTTAAAAATAAATTTTATTATATTATTGTTATTGTTGATGTTATTATTATTGTGGTTGTTATTATTGATAATCTTATTTTCATTATTATTGTTATTAAATAAAAATTGTTATTACTATTAGTGTTGTTATTACTGTCATTATTGATAGTATTATTAATCCAATAAACAAGACATGATCACAAAAGCCACAAGCCAGAAACTAGTCTGAGAATATTGGATGAGTAGGCACTAGATGGGGATTTTATGCACAAGCCTTCTGGCATCCATTGATTACTCTGGCTTGCACTGAGTGAAAATCCATATAGAGAATTTTGCCTGTTTTGATAGTATTATTATTGATATTACTATTATCATTATTGTTTTTATTATTATCATTATTAATATTGTTATTATTATTGTTGCTGTTGTTTTTGATATTATTATCATTATGATATTGTTGTTATTATTACTGTTGTTGTTATTATTATTGTCATTATTTTTATTGATAGTGTTATTACTGATATTGTTATTATCATTGTTGTTTTTATTATTATCATTATTGATATTGTTATTAGTATTGTTGCTGTTATTATTGATATTGTTATTATCATTGTTCTTTTTATTATTGTCATTACTGATATTGTTATTATTGTTGTTATTATTACTGCTGTTGTTATCATTATTGGCATTATTATTATTGATATTGTTATTACTGATATTTTTACTATTATAGTTGTTATTATCATTGATTGATTTATTACCATTATCATTATTGATATTGTTATTATTTTCTTCTTATTATCATTAAGAAATAAAGCCCTCAAAATAGTGAGAACTATTTATAAACATGGTAATGCTTTTGAATATTTCACCAAATATAAACCTTTTCTATCTTTGATTCTTTATATTTTGAAATTCAGATCAGTTTTATGAAATCCCCATTCAAAAAGAGACATAATTAAAAGTATATTTAGTTTTCAAAAAATTGTATAAGTTTAGTCAGTTGGAAAATGATTGTAATACATCTGTTTTAGCAAGAGAAAGAGCTGGGGACATGACATTTTTATATAAAATCATTATCAAAAAAAATTTTTTTATAACATGATTTCAAAATTTTATTTCAATTCTTGTCAGTGTGAAATTCACACACGTAATTATTTCTGCATTGAAACTTGCAGATGTGATATTTTAAAAATTTTCCTCTTTTTTCGTCTACCCAATACTTATAATTTAGATTTTGTTGAAAACCATTTTCAACTTATTATTAATGAATATTCAAAGATTTTTATAATATTTGGTTAGTGATTCTCTTTATATATTCTCTTATCCTTTTGTTATAATATATATCTTCTTTATGTGTAATCTATAATTGGCCTTGAGTTGAATTATTCTTGTTGTTGTTATTATCATTGTTATCATTGATATTGTTATTATTGTTGTTATTATTATCATTGTTGTTTATATTATTAGCATTATTGATATTATTATTATTGTTGATATTGTTATTACTGATATTGTTATTATTATTGTGATATTGTTATTATTATTGATATTGTTATTATTATTATTATTATTGTTACTATTAGCATTGTTGTTTATATTATTATTATTATTGTCATTATTATTGTTGATATTGTTATGACTGATATTATTATTATTGTGATATTATTGTTGTTATTATTAGTATTATTATTATTGTTGTTATTGATATTGTTATTATTGTTGTTATTATTATTATTGTTATTGTCATTATTATTGATATTATTACGACTGATATTATTATTATTGTGATATTATTGTTGTTGTTATTATTAGTATTATTATTGTTGTTGTTATTGTTATTATTGTTGTTGTTATTATTATTATGGATACTGTTATTAATGATATTGTTAATAACATTGTCTTTATTAAAAGAATTGTTGTAATTTCAATCTGAAAAATAAAAACTACATTAAATAAATCAACGATTGATGTAAATTAAGCCTGATAAATGATGACAAAAATAAAATATTCAAGATTTCTATTGTTATGTATAGGCATCTAAATTATGTAAATCACCAACAAGCATTTGTGTTCACAATACTACAAAAAATAATTATTTATTAATTAAAATGTAAGTAGCGTCTACTATATATATATAAACAACACTATATATTTATCAGCGATGTGTGGTTAACATAATGGTCCTAAATTAATGTGCCATATTGTAGAGAAAAAAAATTACTTATATTTATCTCAGAGATATGTGCGTTATTCTTTGTGCCCTACATTGGAGGTGCCATGTTAATATATATATATATTATTGATATTATTATTATTACTATTATTATTATTGCTATTAAAAGAAAATTATTATTATTATTATAGTTGTTGTTACAATTTTTTAAATTATTAGAATACTATATATTAATTCAAAAAACTTTTTTTAATAATTTTTGAAATTAAAAATACTTGCTTATCTAGTTTCTAAAGTTATTGAATACATTGTTTAGATCGATGGACAGGTATCTTTTGATGTTTGTATTCATCAATTATTGAATGCTCCTGTTAGTGATCACTTCAGAGGAGTTTTGGTCATTAATGCTGAAGTCACCAGTGATGATAAACTTACAGTTCAGGCAGAAGATGACTCGTGTGCTGTTAATAAAAACGTTGTGGATATTGAATTTACAAAAGATACAAAAAAACATTTTAAACCAGGACTTCCTTACAAAGGAAAGGTAAAACTGTAGAGCGAAAATTTCTATTATATATTTCATATATCTATCTTATTTATTAATTTATATTATGCAGGTATTGGTTTACACTTAAAATACATTTGGTGTCTCAAATTCCGGCTTTAGCAATGAAACATGATACTTTAATACTTGAAAATTAGTTTGTTTGTTTTCTAAATTAAAAAACAAACTTTATTAACAACAAACTATCTACAAATACAGTAGAATAAATTTATGTTAAATAGGAAAAAGAATGATAATACTTAGGCCACAGTAGTACAGGTAACACAATGTTAATTAATTCTAAGAAGTGTGATCCAAGTTTGAAGAATGCTATGTTATAATATTACATAAACTAAAGAATCCAGATATTTGTCTCCCAAGAGTAAAATCTAATGATGAGTGTTAATGAAAATAATGGTTTAAACTATGAGAGAGCACAACTGTGGTAGATTGTTGATCGCCAAGTTTTGGTCATGATGTTCTTGGTAAAAGTTTGAGAGAGTAAAGGTATGAGTTCAACTATTCCTTGTTATTTTTTTAATACATTGTATTTTTATTGTCAAGTCACATCATCTGTATGTATTAATAATTACAGCTGCACTATAGAATTGAAAGTATTTTATATATTTTTTTAATAATTAGTTTTACATCATCAGACAACACACAATTAAACTCTATCTATTGTTTATTTAAAAATATTATTTTTCATATACATGCCTTAATTAATTATTATCACCATCACCATCCTCCTCCTCCTTCTGCTTCTTCTTCATATTATCATCATCATCATCACCATCATCATCATCATCATAACCATCATCATCATTATTGTTGTTATTATTATTATTATCATCATCTAATAATTTTTTCTTTTTGTTTTTATATAAAATATTATTTATGTTTTTGAAATTGTATTCATAAAGGATATTTAATAAACAGCTTACCATTTTCCATGACTAACATTAACAAAATATTAAATACATGCCAATCTAAGGCCATTCACAATACATAAAATTCAAACTTAAATAAGAATTTATAGATATATAGCATCAAAAACCATAGTAATGTACTCCCAATAGAACTAAACCTTGCACACACCACTGGAATCAGATGGAAAAACTGAAGCCTGGAAGGTAATTGAACATTTTTTATTTTAACCAGGGCTTAAATCTCTAAACTTTTTATTCAAAGAAAAGAATATGAACATATGATAGGTCTATAAATAGGAATTTTGATATTATTAGTAAGTTGTCACTTTGTTGAAGAGTATCATCGTCATCATCATCATCATCATCATCATCATTATTATTATTATTATTATTATTATTATTATTTGTTGTTGTTGTTGTTAAAAGTTTTGGCAGATATAGTACTTTTCCTTTTTAGATCATATATCTCTTTATTTGAATTTACAGTTCTAGTAAACTATTAACTGTGCAGCCTTTGGTGGAGCTGTTGCTAGTTAATGTGTGTTTACATTTCCTGAAGACCATAGATCATTTGGCTAGTGATTTATCAGTTATATAGTTCTGTTTTTCTTATAAGCTATAGAGGTCTTGTTTTCTTATATTAAAGATTCCATAAAATTGTAATCTTTTCTCTTTGCCTGCATGGAAATGATCTTAAGGGCCATATCATACATGAGTTCTTATGAGTGTTTAAGGAGCATAGGACATCCTTGCTTTGTCTCAATGTTCATTAACTTCCATATAAGATCATCGTTATTAAAATTTTTAATAAGGAAGGTGAGTAGGTAATCATTGGCAAATAGGTTGTGGAATTTGGGTCAAACTTATATATATATTTTTAAATAATATTTTTTGAATTTAATAAACTTAAAAATTATTAATAATTATATTTGTTTTTGGCTGATGTTTGTTTCTTTATCTTAATCCTCAATTGTTTGAACAATGTTTAAGATCTCTTTCTCTCCCTAAGTCTAGCTGGAGACATTTATTTCAGAACATTCATTATAACTTAACTCATTGATCACCATAAATAAAATTTATTAGGTTGATAAAACGAAGTAGATTATCCAGTACAGTATATATATATATATTGAAGCAGTTAATCTTAGCTTAAGATTGAGCTTTATGTTTCCACCTACTAACCCTTGTTTAAATCCCTATTTCCCATCACGCTCCTTTTGTCGTGTATATATATTTCATGTATATATTTGAAATGTGCACCTAAATTATAAAATTTAATGTTTCAATAACATGTTTTAAAATTATTATTAATTCTTTTTATAAATTATTAGTTCTTTTTTATTAAAGTATCAGAGGTGTGACTCAAATATATATATAGGAGCAAACTTACTAATAAAATATTGATTTTTAAATATTTTATCATGCATCATTTTTAGCTTTTTCTTTTTAAATTGCTTGTTTTTTTTTTTATTATTAAACTATTGTAAAATCCAATATGGAAGATGCTACAGTACTTGTCTAAAAATAATTAAAGGGGTTGGAAGCACTATTGTTTTAATCTGGGGTAGGTATTTTTTAATTAAAGTTTTACTTAAAATGGGATTAAGATTAGAGACACTTTTGTTAAAAACATGTTGTCAAATCTATTTCTAATCTGGAAATAGATTTGAATTTATTTTTGGACGTTATCTTACTGTTGCATCTTCAAAAACAACTGATAAAGAAAAAGTATAAAATGACTGAATTTTGAGTCACAGATAGATTAGCTACTATTGAGAGAAGTGATTGCTACTAGACTATGCTGTTTTGAAATCTCAAGATGATCTAGTAAAAGCTTTTCCTGACCCTTGTGGGTCATCTTCCATGGCCATAATATTCTGCTACCCTAAAGTGAAGTAAAGGCCCGATGGAGAACTTTAAAAATGCTAATAGAGAAGCTTGCTGTCACCAAGAAGAATTCATTTTGGATCCTCAATTTGCCATGCATGAGCCGTACTTTGAAAATAGACTTATTAAATTTGTGCAAGGTAACTTTTATGCTACTAATTGAAAATGAATCTAGCCTCACTAATCTCAAATCCTGCTATCAAGATTTCTAATGTATTGTTCAATTTTCTATCTTTTAAATTAATATGTAAATGTAATTTGCTCTTAAATGATTTTATAAATCTAATTTTCTCTCATATGCTCTAACTTTCTTTAACTTTGGTGTGGTCAATTCTTTATAGTTATTTATTACTTGATTTTATATATATACTTTTATTATTATTATTATGCCAGTCTCTAACAATCTGACGAGTTGAATTTTGTAAAATATTGTCTTTCTTTTAAGTAAACCTTCATGAATCAAGGTTATCTAATGGCCCCTTAAAATATAACTCATTATTAATTAATACGTTCGCCAGATTGTTTTTATGAATCAACATTTGAGGTTCATTTTTAGTATAAAATATATATTTGTTTAACTCTGGATTTTCTACCCAGGGTAAATCCAGAACTTAAGCTAATTAACGCTTTGAAATCTTTTAAAATTTTGTTTTTTATTAAATTCTGAAAGAGTGACCCATTAATTATTTTCTATATAACTGCTTTTTTATTTACTCTTAAAATATACTTATATATTCCAGTTGTTGTAAAATCAACGAAGGTGGGATTTATTTATTTTAAATAGCAGAAAAAGGGATGGGGGTAAATCTTCATGTTTCTTTTACTAAATAAAATCTGAATGTATTAGGGAAATTTTAATATTTTACTATTTTAGTTATTAAGTAAATCTTAATGTTTCTTTTACTAGATAAAATCTTAACATATATTTATTTAGGAAAATCTTTCTCTCTATATATAACTGCATAGTGTATTATTTGTCTAAATTATGGTATTCAAACAAGGGTCATTTATTTTTAAAGCAGTAAATTATATTTCATGTTGTTAGGGACATTCAGTCATACTGCATTACTGACATTTAGCCGCTCTTCGTGATTATATATATGGGCTTCTTAATCTGGGGGTTACGACAAGTTCGAACCCATAGATTTCTTCTCAAGTCTTGTCCTGAGGATAGTTGAAACTACCCAGGACCATTTATGTCATATAAAAGGGCCTCTGGCGGTGATCCCTAAGTCTGGCACACGCTATGCCCATCCACTTTTATTTCGTATAAAATGCCTCTGGCGGTGATTCCATAAGTTTGGCACATGCTATGCATATCACTTCTTCATATAAAAAGGCCCCTGGTGGTGACCCCCTAAGTCTGGCACACACCATGCCCATCCACTTTGTCTTTCATCCAGAAGCATGACTTTTCCTGTTATTTTTAGGCTATTATGTCAGCACCGCAAACTTCTTCGTATTATTATTATTTCTTTTGCTTCATGACCCAGTTTTAATGCTCTAGTATAAAAAATGTGCTCTGCTCAAAATATATATCAATGCCAAATATTAATAGCTTGATTAATTACTAATGTTATTTCAATCTTATCATACAATTCCACCATCGTAACTTATTTCTATATTTAAGAGTATGTATATGCCTTGGGAAAAATAAGGTGTTCGTCTTGCTATTGTTAAAGTAATTTTTCATTAAATATTTTGTCGTGGATTCAAATATAGTCAAATGTTTTCAAATGTATTTTATTTATTTTCACGACCATAATGGTGTGAAAATAATTTATTTATATCTGTAGTGAATCTCGGAATGCTCCCCTAAATCATATGTTAGTCACCATGTTTCAGAACCATAACACAAAGCGTTAATAGCAATTCTATGTAAATTCTTTCTAATAATCGATTGGCATCTTAATATTGGACCCACCAAAGATGTGTGTTTATTTGTAATATATTATTTAGCTAATAAAGAGCATATGAGAAATAATAGCGTGAATGACACCATGTAATTATCTACCGCTTGCTCATTCACGCACATGCTAATGTACTTAATTTATAAATGTATAATAATTTGTCAGTATATTAAAATATATTTTATTGTCTAACTTATTTGAGTAGTTCGAATTCCTTTTTTTCTCCACTTCCAAAAGTAAAGCCTGCTTATATATATTTTAGTTTAGTCATAGTTAATAATGTCTCATTGTTTTGCTCAGCTTTGCTAGTCGGTCAGATTTAAAATTAATTCTCTTGTGCCATCACTACTATGTTATTCATTAGGTGTTAGATCTGGGACTTAGAAAGTGGGTTCGAATTCAGGCCAGTCTCTGATCTAAATCTCAAGCTGGAATGGGTTTGAAGTATATTTTGTGAGTTCCAGCTCATGTTAGATGGATAAACATGTTTTGACCGGTACAATATATATATATTAATTACCACTAGGCAAGGTACATATTCATAATAATTGTTATCTAAAAAATTATTAAAATAAAAATTTTCATAAATAACGCAAGAAGTTTTAAACTTGATTAATAAATAATAAATCAATATGTTGTCCATGAATAACTGAATTAAAATATCTTATTTGAAAAAAAAAGAAAATAATCTATAAAAGTTGAAAGAGTAATTGGAAGGGCGAGAAAATTTAACTTATAAAAGTTAAAAGCTATAGCAGTTTAAAAATAAATCTTTTACATAAAATTAAAAATATCTCTTTTCATTTAATTTAAAGAAAAAAGGTCTCTTCCCATTATTTAAAAGAAATAATATATATATATATATCCATTAATAGCGAGATATAAGCATAAAGGAATAGTAAAATGTGTGCGTGTTAATATGAAATATGAAAGTTGAATATTAAAAAAGAATGAAAGCGTATAATTGGAATTTCCCTCAAAGATTGAATACAATCATAAGCTATATAAAAACAGAATTAGCAATGGCTACTAAGTAAAAATCCCTAAACAACTAGAATTAGCAATGGCTACTAATTAAAGAATCCATAAACCATTAATTAATTAAAATGTTATCCAAAAATTTAATCAAAAGCAGTGGATGAATTTTAACAATGGATCGCATAAATAGTTGGTTTTCATCATTCAATCAGTTTTTACAATGAGTCTTTAGTCAGTCATGTCACATATCCAAAGTCAGTGCTTTTTTATGTATCTAAAGACAATGCAGTGTTAGCAGCCGTCTGAAGTATACAGCCAGACTCCAGCCTCAGTCTGATGGAACATCAGCAACCTGCCCGATAAAAGTGATGCCTGCCTAATAATTTGAAACTGCCAGAGATATCTTACTGTCTTGAATAATAGTATCATAAAATAGCAATCATAGGAACCTCCACAAAAATCTTATATCCAACTGGTTGGAAAAACTCACATGAAGCAGCAAACAGCAAGAATTCAACATCCAGAATCCTATAGGTAATAAAAACATTTTCTTATTCCATTTCTGATATTAATATAGCCATTGCAATAATTTGAAGCCTCCAGAGTCAGTAAAGCAAATGAACTCTATAGCATGCATAAAATGAACTATTGATGTGCATGTTTTAAATGTCATATATTTATTTAATGCTTTATGATATCTTATATTAATTTCGTGTATTTATTTAATGCTTTATGATATCTTATATTTTATTGTATGAATTAAGAGTGTGTGTGTAGTCATTATATAAAAATACCATTGTTAGATTAATTAAGAAGTTATAAAAGTAGTTTAAAATAATAGTAATCATTTAGTTAAAATAAATTATCTTTAAAACTTAATGTTTGTTGGTCAATTCTTTTACTGCTAATTAAAGCAGTAATTATACTATCTTTTTGATTGAGCTTGTTGGGATTTCTTAGACACTGAATTAGTTTGCCATCATTCAAGGCATGTTAGTTCTTGTAACTAACTGGTGCTTGGAGTTTACTTTGAAACAAAAAGGTGCTTTGAATGATAGGTGTTGAATTCTGCAGCCAAGAAGATATCTGTGTCCTGGAAATATGGTTGTAGTTATATATATATATATATATATATATATATATATATATAAAATTAAGAGCGTGCTAATAGCTCTAAACAAGCTTTTTTTTTTTTATTTATGATAAATGCTACTACAAGAGAAGGCATTCAAATCATTTTTATTTTAAATGGTCCCCATCCCCAGACCGGTTTCGACCTATGGGTCTCTTCAGTGAGGAGTTGGGACATTAGATCTAAAAAACCAACTCAAGCAAAGCATTTATCTAAAAGATAATTGTTAGAAGAAGATCTGAAACTTTTAGACATCTACATGTCTTTAAAGTCAGCTCTCCAACTGAAAAAATCATATGGGACTGAACTTAATTCAGATACTCCATATATTAGTAGGCTTAGCTCTTTAATTTAGCTAAAGCCACAACAGCAAAATAATAATAGTAATAGTAACAAGTCAGATGTCACATGACTTATATATAGCTTGCACTTACAAATATGTAAAATTAAGAGCGTGCTAATAGCTCTAAACAAGCTTTTTTTTTTTTTTTTTTATTCATGATAAATGCTACTACAAGAGAAGGCATTCAAATCATTTTTATTTTAAATGGTCCCCATCCCCAGACCGGTTTCGACCTATGGGTCTCTTCAGTGAGGAGTTGGGACATTAGATCTAAAAAACCAACTCAAGCAAAGCATTTATCTAAAAGATAATTGTTAGAAGAAGATCTGAAACTTTTAGACATCTACATGTCTTTAAAGTCAGCTCTCCAACTGAAAAAATCATATGGGACTGAACTTAATTCAGATACTCCATATATTAGTAGGCTTAGCTCTTTAATTTAGCTAAAGCCACAACAGCAAAATAATAATAGTAATAGTAACAAGTCAGATGTCACATGACTTATATATAGCTTGCACTTACAAATATGTAAAATTAAGAGCGTGCTAATAGCTCTAAACAAGCTTTTTTTTTTTTTTATTCATGATAAATGCTACTACAAGAGAAGGCATTCAAATCATTTTTATTTTAAATGGTCCCCATCCCCAGACCGGTTTCGACCTATGGGTCTCTTCAGTGAGGAGTTGGGACATTAGATCTAAAAAACCAACTCAAGCAAAGCATTTATCTAAAAGATAATTGTTAGAAGAAGATCTGAAACTTTTAGACATCTACATGTCTTTAAAGTCAGCTCTCCAACTGAAAAAATCATATGGGACTGAACTTAATTCAGATACTCCATATATTAGTAGGCTTAGCTCTTTAATTTAGCTAAAGCCACAACAGCAAAATAATAATAGTAATAGTAACAAGTCAGATGTCACATGACTTATATATAGCTTGCACTTACAAATATGTAAAATTAAGAGCGTGCTAATAGCTCTAAACAAGCTTTTTTTTTTTTTATTTATGATAAATGCTACTACAAGAGAAGGCATTCAAATCATTTTTATTTTAAATGGTCCCCATCCCCAGACCGGTTTCGACCTATGGGTCTCTTCAGTGAGGAGTTGGGACATTAGATCTAAAAAACCAACTCAAGCAAAGCATTTATCTAAAAGATAATTGTTAGAAGAAGATCTGAAACTTTTAGACATCTACATGTCTTTAAAGTCAGCTCTCCAACTGAAAAAATCATATGGGACTGAACTTAATTCAGATACTCCATATATTAGTAGGCTTAGCTCTTTAATTTAGCTAAAGCCACAACAGCAAAATAATAATAGTAATAGTAACAAGTCAGATGTCACATGACTTATATATAGCTTGCACTTACAAATATGTAAAATTAAGAGCGTGCTAATAGCTCTAAACAAGCTTTTTTTTTTTTATTTATGATAAATGCTACTACAAGAGAAGGCATTCAAATCATTTTTATTTTAAATGGTCCCCATCCCCAGACCGGTTTCGACCTATGGGTCTCTTCAGTGAGGAGTTGGGACATTAGATCTAAAAAACCAACTCAAGCAAAGCATTTATCTAAAAGATAATTGTTAGAAGAAGATCTGAAACTTTTAGACATCTACATGTCTTTAAAGTCAGCTCTCCAACTGAAAAAATCATATGGGACTGAACTTAATTCAGATACTCCATATATTAGTAGGCTTAGCTCTTTAATTTAGCTAAAGCCACAACAGCAAAATAATAATAGTAATAGTAACAAGTCAGATGTCACATGACTTATATATAGCTTGCACTTACAAATATGTAAAATTAAGAGCGTGCTAATAGCTCTAAACAAGCTTTTTTTTTTTTTTATTTATGATAAATGCTACTACAAGAGAAGGCATTCAAATCATTTTTATTTTAAATGGTCCCCATCCCCAGACCGGTTTCGACCTATGGGTCTCTTCAGTGAGGAGTTGGGACATTAGATCTAAAAAACCAACTCAAGCAAAGCATTTATCTAAAAGATAATTGTTAGAAGAAGATCTGAAACTTTTAGACATCTACATGTCTTTAAAGTCAGCTCTCCAACTGAAAAAATCATATGGGACTGAACTTAATTCAGATACTCCATATATTAGTAGGCTTAGCTCTTTAATTTAGCTAAAGCCACAACAGCAAAATAATAATAGTAATAGTAACAAGTCAGATGTCACATGACTTATATATAGCTTGCACTTACAAATATGTAAAATTAAGAGCGTGCTAATAGCTCTAAACAAGCTTTTTTTTTTTTTATTTATGATAAATGCTACTACAAGAGAAGGCATTCAAATCATTTTTATTTTAAATGGTCCCCATCCCCAGACCGGTTTCGACCTATGGGTCTCTTCAGTGAGGAGTTGGGACATTAGATCTAAAAAACCAACTCAAGCAAAGCATTTATCTAAAAGATAATTGTTAGAAGAAGATCTGAAACTTTTAGACATCTACATGTCTTTAAAGTCAGCTCTCCAACTGAAAAAATCATATGGGACTGAACTTAATTCAGATACTCCATATATTAGTAGGCTTAGCTCTTTAATTTAGCTAAAGCCACAACAGCAAAATAATAATAGTAATAGTAACAAGTCAGATGTCACATGACTTATATATAGCTTGCACTTACAAATATGTAAAATTAAGAGCGTGCTAATAGCTCTAAACAAGCTTTTTTTTTTTTATTTATGATAAATGCTACTACAAGAGAAGGCATTCAAATCATTTTTATTTTAAATGGTCCCCATCCCCAGACCGGTTTCGACCTATGGGTCTCTTCAGTGAGGAGTTGGGACATTAGATCTAAAAAACCAACTCAAGCAAAGCATTTATCTAAAAGATAATTGTTAGAAGAAGATCTGAAACTTTTAGACATCTACATGTCTTTAAAGTCAGCTCTCCAACTGAAAAAATCATATGGGACTGAACTTAATTCAGATACTCCATATATTAGTAGGCTTAGCTCTTTAATTTAGCTAAAGCCACAACAGCAAAATAATAATAGTAATAGTAACAAGTCAGATGTCACATGACTTATATATAGCTTGCACTTACAAATATGTAAAATTAAGAGCGTGCTAATAGCTCTAAACAAGCTTTTTTTTTTTTATTTATGATAAATGCTACTACAAGAGAAGGCATTCAAATCATTTTTATTTTAAATGGTCCCCATCCCCAGACCGGTTTCGACCTATGGGTCTCTTCAGTGAGGAGTTGGGACATTAGATCTAAAAAACCAACTCAAGCAAAGCATTTATCTAAAAGATAATTGTTAGAAGAAGATCTGAAACTTTTAGACATCTACATGTCTTTAAAGTCAGCTCTCCAACTGAAAAAATCATATGGGACTGAACTTAATTCAGATACTCCATATATTAGTAGGCTTAGCTCTTTAATTTAGCTAAAGCCACAACAGCAAAATAATAATAGTAATAGTAACAAGTCAGATGTCACATGACTTATATATAGCTTGCACTTACAAATATGTAAAATTAAGAGCGTGCTAATAGCTCTAAACAAGCTTTTTTTTTTTTATTTATGATAAATGCTACTACAAGAGAAGGCATTCAAATCATTTTTATTTTAAATGGTCCCCATCCCCAGACCGGTTTCGACCTATGGGTCTCTTCAGTGAGGAGTTGGGACATTAGATCTAAAAAACCAACTCAAGCAAAGCATTTATCTAAAAGATAATTGTTAGAAGAAGATCTGAAACTTTTAGACATCTACATGTCTTTAAAGTCAGCTCTCCAACTGAAAAAATCATATGGGACTGAACTTAATTCAGATACTCCATATATTAGTAGGCTTAGCTCTTTAATTTAGCTAAAGCAAAAAAGAGCACACGTCTGAAGCTTTCAGATCTTCTTCTAACAATTATCTTTTAGATAAATGCTTTGCTTGAGTTGGTTTTTTAGATCTAATGTCCCAACTCCTCACTGAAGAGACCCATAGGTCGAAACCGGTCTGGGGATGGGGACCATTTAAAATAAAAATGATTTGAATGCCTTCTCTTGTAGTAGCATTTATCATAATAAAAAAAAAAAAAAAGCTTGTTTAGAGCTATTAGCACGCTCTTAATTTTACATATTTGTAAGTGCAAGCTATATATAAGTCATGTGACATCTGACTTGTTACTATTACTATTATTATTTTGCTGTTGTGGCTTTAGCTAAATTAAAGAGCTAAGCCTACTAATATATGGAGTATCTGAATTAAGTTCAGTCCCATATGATTTTTTCAGTTGGAGAGCTGACTTTAAAGACATGTAGATGTCTAAAAGTTTCAGATCTTCTTCTAACAATTATCTTTTAGATAAATGCTTTGCTTGAGTTGGTTTTTTAGATCTAATGTCCCAACTCCTCACTGAAGAGACCCATAGGTCGAAACCGGTCTGGGGATGGGGACCATTTAAAATAAAAATGATTTGAATGCCTTCTCTTGTAGTAGCATTTATCATAAATAAAAAAAAAAAAAAAGCTTGTTTAGAGCTATTAGCACGCTCTTAATTTTACATATTTGTAAGTGCAAGCTATATATAAGTCATGTGACATCTGACTTGTTACTATTACTATTATTATTTTGCTGTTGTGGCTTTAGCTAAATTAAAGAGCTAAGCCTACTAATATATGGAGTATCTGAATTAAGTTCAGTCCCATATGATTTTTTCAGTTGGAGAGCTGACTTTAAAGACATGTAGATGTCTAAAAGTTTCAGATCTTCTTCTAACAATTATCTTTTAGATAAATGCTTTGCTTGAGTTGGTTTTTTAGATCTAATGTCCCAACTCCTCACTGAAGAGACCCATAGGTCGAAACCGGTCTGGGGATGGGGACCATTTAAAATAAAAATGATTTGAATGCCTTCTCTTGTAGTAGCATTTATCATGAATAAAAAAAAAAAAAAAGCTTGTTTAGAGCTATTAGCACGCTCTTAATTTTACATATTTGTAAGTGCAAGCTATATATAAGTCATGTGACATCTGACTTGTTACTATTACTATATATATATATATATATATATATATATATAATATATATATTATATAGCTTCAGCTTGGACACAGGTACCTTCTGGGTATTATTCTTCTCTACCTAAAAGACTGGTGTGGAGCAATACTTAAATTGCATTGGTGTAGATCGAATTAATAAATAATTGTATCATTTTTTTTGCATAAAAGTAAGTCTTATAATTTTGCTTTCACAAGATAGATTTTATTAAAGAGTTAAATTTTCATGCTATAGATTTTGTTTCCTATTTGATCGACTACCCCACCCATATATATATATATGAAAAACAAAAAAACACAAGTTAAAAAACTTGCTAACGCTTGTATTTATAACAGATGGCGTTCTACCAAAAACACTGTCATAAATGTACCTTTGAGGTCTTTCTTGCAATGATGTATATTGCAGAGGCTTCTACTATGTGGTGATGCTGAACTGAGATCAGACCCATGTAGTTATCTGGCTTGCTATGCTGAGTTTGAAGACATTAACATGTCTAAAAGATTCACGCTTGCAAGCTGAATAGAAACTGTTTCATAAATGCTCAGAGTTTGTGTTTAGATCTAGTTTCTTATTCCTGTCTTTCATTGACAATAGCAAATAGCTTGAAATCATGATCTGAAAGTGGAATTAAAGTTAGAGATAGTGAATGCTCGCTCTGACGTTTATGTAAACAGAAAACTACGCTTGATGGTGTTTTTGGTAGAACACCATCTGTTATCATATATATATTAAATTAAATATTTTCATGGATTATTAATATAATAATGAATAGACACAAGAAGATTATGTAAACAGAGATAACTTAAGCCTTTGATGTTGCCAGGAAACTATCAATGATTACCAATTGATAATCTTACTGAGGCTAAACAAGTTTTCTCCATTAACCTATAATAAATCTTTTGTTGTGCATTATTGAAGTAAAAGGAGGTTCCTCTTCTAAACCCAAGATGTTAAATTTAAGGATTTAAATTCAGAAAGCTAATTTTTATAGCTGTGAGAATATGAAAGAACAATATCTTTTTTAAAATTCTGCAAGTAATATTTTAAACTTCTCCTGAGAGTTGTATATGTTTAATTAAATATTTTCTTGAATTGTTATTACAATAAAGAATAATGACCAACAAAAGAGCTATTATAGGTTAATAGAGAAAACTTGTTTAGCTTCTGGGGGTTGTCATTTAGTAATAATTGATAGTTTCCTGGAATCATCAAAAGATAAAGTTATTTCTGTTTGCATAGATATAATTTCCTTGTGTCTATTCTTTATTATAATAGAAATCCATGAAAATATTTAATGCAATATTTATAAATCTCTGGAGGAATTTAAGATATTATTTCCAGACCATCAAGAAAGATTTTTACACATATAAAAATAGCTTTCTGGATTTAAATGCTTTTAATATCTTGAGTTTTGAAAGAAAAGAGGGACATTCTTTTATTTCAATAATGCTCAATCAAAGAGTTGTTATAGGTCAATGGAGAAAACTTGTTTAGCCTCAGGAAAATTGTCAATTAATAGCAATTGATAGTTTTATGGCAATATCAAAAATATGGTTCCCTTGTATTATATATATATGGATTTCATCTTTATTGTTAAAAGGAGGTTGGATTGTCTAAGTGTTGACTGGTTTTTAATTATATATATATATGTGTGTGTGTGTAAAAATATTTTATTATATATGTGTAATCATCACTGAAAGGAGGCTGTATAGTGTTGAACATACCATTATTTCTCTTCTTAATATTTTCAGAAAAGTCCATGACAAGTTCATAATATTGGTTTATGCAATGACACATGCTCTTTTCTCAGTGTTTTTTTGTTATATTTGAGTGAGGAAGAAAAAAAAATCTTAATTTTTATTGGTTAATATTATTGCATCATAAGTACCATTAAAATATTGAATTTTTCTGTTTAGATGTTTCAGTATAAATATAGGCAGAATGAAGATTATTGAAAATAATATTAACAAATTCATTAAATAAATAAACCTGGATCTTTTCATGTTTAAAATAATACTATCTTGTTAATTATATTATAATTAGAATTCAAAATGTAAAATGGTTAAAATTTCACAAGCACATATCAATTCTAAGTTTAAGATAGATCATAGTTCAAGGTACTTTAAGATTAAAATGTTAATTGTACTAAAAATAGATCTTATTTTAAACATATTATGGTAGAAACTTTGACTCCCATTGTTTGGAAATAATGGCTACCTTCTTACTAAATTTTAAATGTTAAATTCCCAATTTCTATTTTTAAGTTTATCACATTATTGAGATTTAACATTTTTTTAAAAGATGCAATGTGGATGTGAGAAAGTCTATGAGTTCACTAAAAGATACCTGATTGGGTCTCTAATGATAATTGTACTATTAATGACTTATTAAATAGAAACCTGTTTTTCACTGCTTGGAAAACAACAAAGTGAATGTACAGCTGTACTAGCAATATAGGAATCTATAAATGAAAGTTCATTGGCTGACAAAAAACTTTAGAGTAATTGATGGACCAAAACTACAAAGAAAATGCAGATATTTGCAAGTTGTGATCATGGTTTATATTTATTTGATTCATTAAAATTAAAATATAGACTTAGAAAACTATGTCATAATCTTATTAAATTAGTGCTTGGCTATTTTTCATCTGATAAATGTAATACTTTAAACAGATGGGGTATTTGAAAAGCATTTTGAATACTAATATAAAAATTCCAGGAGACTCATTTGCATGATATATTCATCTAATCAACATATTCAGATTATGGTAGAGATATCCACCTTAGTGAAATCAACCATCTTGATATACCCTTAAAAATGGAAAGAATGCAAATTTGTATGGAATACCTGAAAAGTTTTTCAAATATGGAAGCAAAATTGCTGTTCTTAATCATATATTCATTGTTCAATGTGTAAAGCAAAAAAGATTTTAAAAATGTAGCGAATAAATATATTCATAAATATTAGATCTTTTGCAGATAATCTTTTCAGTATGATTATAAAAAGATAAACTTCTCAAAAGTGCTCAGTCACTTAATATTTCAAGTTCAGCCTGTAAAAGCTAATAATTAACATTTTGAAGATTAAAATTTTTTATAAGCTAGTAATAGAAAAATAAATTTCCAGGACTCTTAGGCTAGAAAGTAACCAATTTGTGGATATTAAAAATTTCATTAGCATTTTAGATATAAAAGGAAACTGAAATGTTGCAATACAATATTGATCCCAGGGGGCGTTGCTGCATTAAACAAAAATATGATGTAGTTGGAATTGTATGAAAGAGAGTGGCAGTTGCAGGTTTAACATATAATGATGCATTATGTGTAAGTTAAGAGGTTTTATATTACTTGGAAAAAGTACAAAGAGAAGTAGGAAAACATGCATTAGATGTAGATGTGTGGACAGCAAAGGAGGCAATTCAAGGAGAAATGGGATGGTCAAGTTTTCATATGAGAGATGCAAAAGTAAAATAAAAATATTTGGTAAATTGCAGTTTAAGGATAATAAGAGAATAGCCAAAATAGTATTTAATTGGGTTATGAGTAGAGGGCAGGCAACAAGATGGGTAAGAAGGGTGGTATGGTATGCACAAGATTTGGATAAAGAATTTATGTCAATATACTTATACAAAAAGTGGGATGATTGTGTTAGGAGAATTGTTGAGTGTAATAGTTGCAAGGAATGGGATAGGAAAATAGATGCATTAATAAAGAATAGGGAGTTGGAAAACTAGTATGGAGAGGGAAAAGAATTTAAATATATAAAAATAAACAGAATATTGGGTGCAAGGTAATTTATAATAATAGCAAGGAAATAGTTTACTGTTTTATGTTCAAACAGAATATTTAGCAACAAGGGAATATACATATAAATTGGAAAAATGTAGGTGATTTAGTTTGTAAGTTGTGTAAAGAAGGCATAGTAAATATTAGGTATCTGCTAATTGAATGTAAATGCCTGACAGTAGAAGGGTACAAATAATGAAATTGTCAGAGAATAGATATAAACAAAGTGATTATATAGGTGGGTTCTTGGTTTTTATGCTGGGTTTGGGGAAGGGGAAGGGAGATTTAGATATAAAGGCCATGGAGTTCACAAAGATTGTGATGTAGAAATGGGATGGAGCAGGATAGAGAAGGATATGAGAAAAACTTAGGGTATGAAATGGAAAGGGGAAGGCAAAGTGTTTAACAGGTTTCTGTGGGCATGATAGCTGAAAGATTCCTGATTCCAAAAAAGAAGGTGACAGTGCATCTCATCATCTGAAAGAATCAAGTCCTACTTTAGGCATGATCAATAAATGTTGGTTTATTTAAGAAATATGCTGTAAATATAGGTGGACCAACTATGCTTTTCAAACATTTATTGAGTGAAGATGCATGTGTAAAGAGTAGTTTTCTTTCACTGTATTACACACACACACACACACACACACATATATATATATATATATATATATAAATTCAAGACCTTAGAACCACATGGATTGAATTTAAACACTGGAACTATTACATCTCTGGGTTACCTGGTCTCCTAAATGATTTCTATATGTGAGTTTTTTATGTGAAAATTTTCTTATATGAGGTTTTTTATGTAAAGATTGGTTATATGGATGTTTAATATCTGTGTTTAATTGGTATATAGATAAATAATTAGTTATTATAAATTATTGTACTTTGCACTAACTATAATTTTTGATTAAAATGTATAAGTATTTTAGTTTTTAATGAATATTAATGTGAGCACAGCTATTTTTTGTATGTGAGCATAGTCTAATTTTTGTATGTATGCACATATGTATATTTTAATTTTTAATTTTGGATTTTTTATTTTTATATTTATTTTAATTTAAATAGAATTTAAGCTTAATTAGGAGGGAATGTAGTTTTTTTTTTTTTTTGTTTGAATTTTGTCATTGATTGGGTAGATATTCTGTGTTAGATTTTGTGACCAATCAGGGGGGTTTTGTTAAATTTTTAATCTTTTACCAAATCTGCAATTTTTGATTATCACCATTTTACTGTGTATTTTTTTCTTTCTGATGAAAACCAGTCCTCTGGTTGAAATATAATATTATTTATTGGATTTATAAGTCTTTTTTTGTTTATATATATATCATTAAAAACCAGTCAACAATTAGACAATCCCAATATCAATAACAATCAACAATTTCAAACTGTTGTCAAGGCAACCTCCTTTTAACAATAAAAGTGGAATCTCTCTATATATATGTAATAATTTTTTCACAACATTATATGTAATTTCCAGCATTGATTAATAAATCAAACATGTTAATAAATATTTCAGTAATTCTTTACTTATTACAATATTTAACAAATGCAAAATAACCATTTTTATTAGATATTCCAATTATATATCCAAAATTAACAGACCTATTAAGTTTGTAGTCAAGGGTGAGCTTTCTTATAATCCAGATGTAATAACAGCTTTATTTATATAAGCTTCATTATAACTTTTATGAGGGAATCCATTTCTTATTCATTTTCAGGCCCAAGCAAGTAAAGAATTTCTAGTCAAATATTTGTAATATAAATAATGCTGCATTTTTTCAACATATAGTATGAAATGTCTGCTCTTGATTTAAAATTTTCATTTGCATGAGCTTGAAAATGAGTAAGAAATATACTCTCCCATAAATTTAGAACAAGGTTACATATAAATCAGGCTGTATTTAAATCTGGATTGTAATAGATTTCACCCTTTTTTTGCAAACTTACTAGATATATTAATCCTTAAATACAGTTGAAACAGTTAATGCAAATGATCATTTTGCATTGACTGAGCATTCTAGTATGGAAACGATTGCTGAAACAATGTTCGATTTATTAGTCAAGAATAGAAATACACATATATAATCAAATGCTCTAATATGCTTGGAAGTTGGAAAGAAGCTTAAGTACCAAAAATGATATACTACTGGATTGTGATCAATGAAACTTGAGTTCCAGAATCTGTCCTTATATTACTGCACCAAACCATGGAGGTCATTTCATCATATTTATGCAACTACTCAAGTATATTTTGTATATAAAGAGTTGTTACTCTATCAAATTTATTGGATGTTATGTGAGACATGGATTTTCATCATTGTAACATAAAGACTCTGAAAAAATTTCATTTCAATAAGTTCCATAAGATTTTTAAGAATATGATCAGATGATTGAAATATCCCAGTATGCTCTTCTCTATGCCGAATGTGATGATATTAAATCTACTGTTTTAAAGATACATATTTAATGGATTGGGAATTTGAAGTGAATGAATCATAAACTTTCCAAATATATGTTTTTAGAAAGAATTTGATCTCAACTTTTGAGGTAAAGATAGATTCCTGTTGCATTATTAAGATTATATCAAAAACATAATAATACTTATTAAGTAGTTTCATCGAAAGATTACAGTTGAAGTTAGAAAGCAGTGGAATTGACAATTAGAAAAGGTGTGTTCAATCACTAAACATCCCATGTTCGTCATTTCCTATGCTTGATGAGCTTGGATTGAAAACATATTGGGTTTCCATTTTTATCTCATAGCTTTATCGTTAAACAAATAAGTAAAGGGTGGCTGCTGGAGGGTTGCAATAAATCCTATGATCTAAATGCAGTGCTGTTAGATTCCAAGCTTCTCACCAATGAAAGCCACAAGCTAGAAACTAGTCTGGTGATATTGGACGAGTAGACACTAGATAGGGATTTTATGCACAAATCTTCTTGCAGCCATTGATTTATCTGGCTTGCACTGGGTGGCACTACTGTATGGAGAGTTTTGCCTCTGTGGAAAAGTTGTGGATGACTTTTAGAAAAAAAATCATTTACTGCAAAAGAAGTTAAAAGATAGCATTGCAAAGTAACATACTAAACACATTTGACACGAGCGCATGATATATTACGATGTATCTGTTGTAACTGGTTCTCTTTTCAAACTGTCTGAAGTTGCCATCTTTGAATTAATGTTGTGTTACATAATGACATAGTTTAGGTATTCACCACAAAAATTTTAAGGTGCTTGTGGGCTTGAGTTATGACATGAAATGTGACAAGGTGTCTCATGACTAAATCCCTGTTGGGACAATATTCTAACATTGAATTTGGGTTTAAGTTGGGAAGAACTGCTACTGAAACATTTGAAATGATTCAAACTGTGTATAGCACTGAAGTTATAAGTCACAGAAATGTTTTCAAATGGTTGTCAAAATTTCATGATAGCAGAGAGAATATGAAGGTATAAAACACGCTATCACATTTCACATCATAACTCATGATGTAGACACACTAGCACTTTAAAACTTTGTGGTGAACAACTAAATTACATAACTGTATAACACGTGTTGATTCAGAGATGCGATGGCAAGCATCTTGGAGAGAGAATGAATAGTTATCTTTTTATTAGGACTTACTGCATGTATGTAGATTTTTCCATGCTTTACGAATTTGTTTATATATTAATTGCAAATGCACATCTTTAACTTTTTGTTTCTACTTTTTCATTTTTCAGACTTAGATTAGCCTTATTTATTTATGAGAAGATGCTAATAAATGAAATAAAACACACACACATGTATAGCATTATATGTATGACCTAAGTTTGTAGGTGTGAATTTAATTATTCCTCTTAAGATTTTTGTAAATACATGCCAAACAAAGTCTGAAAGGATCATGAAATAAAAAGACAAATAATAACAGATATTAAATTAAAATTTAGTGGTAATTAATTATTATGAAGGGATTAAAACTTTTTCCATAGATGATTACTGCCATTTGAAGTTTTTCAATTTACTTCAAAACAATTATTACTGAGAAAATATTGAAATCAATTATCATTTATTTCAATAGAAAAGGATTTATTTGTTTTAAACAGTGAGGATTTCCAATTCCTCTACAAGCTTTATGATAAATGCTTAGCCAGAGCCAGCACTTAAAATATCTCTGTCAGGAACCCCTCCCCAAACCCCTGACCATGGTTTCGTGCTTTGGCACTCCTCAGAGAGGTGTCAGGGTAGGTTCAGACACTAGATCTACCCTGACACCTCTCTGAGGAGTGCCAAAGCACGAAACCATGGTCAGGGGTTTGGGGAGGGGTTCCTGACAGAGATATTTTAAGTGCTGGCTCTGGCTAAGCATTTATCATAAAGTTTGTAGAGGAATTGGCAATCCTCACTGTTTATAACTTACAAGCTTAAGAGATAGGGTCATGTGATCTATGACTTTTATTTTGACGATTTATTTGTTTGTTTGTTTCATTGTATAAGTAAAATACTGTTTAAGCATTCAATATGGCTTAAAAAATTGATAATGGTTTTTTTATCATAATTGGATAAAGTAAGTGTTTTTTATTTTTCTTAATTGGAAATTAATTTTGAAAACTTCTATTCATTGTCAATTACTTTAACCATTGATCAAATTGCTCATGGCACAAATGTTGTTAGAAGAATTTGTGGTACTGATTTAGAGTGCATTCACCACTATTTTTGATTCTAAGGACCACCCAAAAACAACACTGACACATCCAAGCAATAAATGACATTGTGTCACTTGGATGTGCCAACAGTTATTTTGGGAGGTCCTTAGAATTCAAAATGGCCATGAGCACACTCTACATCAATACCAAAAGTTGTGCCTGTAAAAGCTTTAAAATTCAAAAAATTTTGATAAGAATTTATTTGTTATACCATTTGTGTGGAAGTTTGAGATGGTAACAATTTTATTACAATAATATAATCAACTAGTTCATCTAGTAGTTCATCTAGTCAAGCGTTGTTTGCCAAGAGGTCATCGCAGCCACCTTGCAAGCAAGTAGTTGGTTGCAGACAGTTGTGAGTTTGCATCCCAGCTGATGCTATAACATATGAAACTAGTTCATCTAGATAAAATGTTGAATGTTTTTAGAAAAAAAATTGAGCTTTATTTAAACTTTTAAAATACATATAACTGTTAGAAATAACCCATTAATTAAGATATAATACAACATTTTGAGTGGAATTCTTTTATTTTTAAGGTGTTACTGGTCTGGCAGTGATAAAACCAGCATGAGAATCAAACCTGGATATTTAGATTCAAAATATTGAATTTAAAGTAACCCTTTATTTAACTGGTTATTTTATTAAGTGCAACAATTATTATAAATTTTATATGCTTATCTATGAGGACTTATTTAGTATTCATTAACCCATGCCACCCCCAAGAAGAGACTAATACCACTTGAAATTTTGTTATATACTAACCTATATGTTATTACTAACAGTTAAATGTATATTTGAAACGTTTTAATATAATCTGAATTTTTCTAACAAATATTTAACAATTAAAAAACTAGGTGACATATATACATCTCATTAAAAGCCAGTCAACACTTAGACAATACTAATATCAATAACAACCAACAACTTCAAACTGTTGTTGCCTTGACAACAGTTTTAAATTGTTGATTGTTATTGAGATTGTCTATGTGTTGACTGGCTTTTAATGATTACTTATAAATCCATTTAGCCTTGAACATTATTAAACTTATATATATAGCTATCATCAGTCATGTGACTCAAGCATTACTTTAACCCTAGTTGACTTTTTTTTATATAAAATTTGCAATTTGTCATATCTTATTCAAGTTCTTTTACTTACGTTTGTTTTATATGACTTTTTTTAATCCTTTTTTTTTACTGTATACAAGAATTTTATTTTCCTTAACTATGAATAAAATTCTATTTTTCAGTTTAGTTTTAATTGTTTTAGTATTTTGTTATTATTATTCATAATTTTTATTAGTTTTATTATTTCAATTGTTTTCTGTATTAGATAATGGTGATCACTATGTAAACATTTAATTTTTAATAGATAATATCTAATGGAGAAGAGAAATGAACAATATATTTGCTTTAATTCATTCCAATATATTTGTTTCCCCCTAATTTTATTATTAGCTTTGTTTCCACAATATTTTCCTTTTTTTAAATTCAGTATTTGTATTGTTTTTCAGATAAATGTTTTTTATCCAAATGGTGCTTTGGCAAAAAATACTACTTTACTCGTAAAAGCAGATATTAATGGAGAAAATTATATAGCTAAGGAATATCATTCTGAAAATGGTCTTATTATTTTTGAATTGCCATCTTTTCCTACTTTGACTCAAACTATATGGTTAGAGGTAAAGCTGTTTTTAAACATTTCATTGACGAACTTTGTTATCTAGCATAAGTTATTGAACTTAAAATACTGTTTTCTTTTGAAATTAATTTCCTTTTAAATAAATTAGTTAAAAAATTACAAGAATAATGTGAAAGGCTGAAACCTTCGACAAATGTGCCTTAAAATGTTTATATGATAGCCAATCAGATGTAATAATGACTGCACAGGGAACTCCCAATTCAAAACACAAGGCAGAGATTTTACAAGAAAAATATGGATCCACCTTCTTCTCTATTTAAAATCTCTGCCTTATGTTTTGAATTGAGAATTCCCTGTGCAGTCATTATTACATCTGATTGGCCATCATATAAGCATTTTAAGGCACATCTATCAAAGGTTTCAGCCTTTTACATTATTATTATATCATCTGCTTATGCTTTAATAAATTAATATATTTAAAAAATTACAGTAAATAGCCATAGGGTGTCCCAGTGAAAATGAAAACTGGTGACTAGTTCTCTCTCCAAGCTGCCCGATTAACCAACTCTAAATAAGCAGATTTTTGCATAGTGACATAGTTCAGTTATTCACCACAAAAATTTTCATGCACTAGGGCTATTTACTGGATTATGAGTTGCAACATGAAATGTGACACTGCATTTCATATTATTGTAGAATGTCTTGAGTGCTTTCACTGTCATTACCTGCAAAAACATGTAGATTCCAGGTCAAACTAAAGTAAAAAATCGTCCTGTTAATTTTTGTATTTTGTGTTTCTTTCTGTTTGCTTTTGTCACTTCAAAGTAATTAAAATAATATAATTTCGTTTTTTATTTATTCAACTTTTTTTTTTTGAACATAGATTTATTCTCTTATTTTTTAATAGCAGACTTTTTCTCTAGACTTTGGCGAGTAATGAATATGGATTGCATTTAGAATATGCTTTACAGAAAAAACATATTCTACTCTTTTTAATCTTTCATTATTTCTAACTGCTAATGCAGTTAATACTCGAACAGAGACTTAAACGATTAAATAAATAAAAAGTTTTGAAAATTTTGAAATATTGAATAGAGGAACAAAATTCTATTAGAGATCTTAAAAGCTTTCATTTACTTTTCTCTTGCAATTATTAACATAATTATTTAAAAAATGCCATTTCTATATCACATATAATGATTCTTCTTCATTATAAGAAATTCCATTAAGAAAACTAACATATCACATTGCAATTCAAAGCCTAGGGTGATTTTAACCATTATTGATCCACTGCATATTGAAGTTTTCCCCAAGTTTAGTAGTTTCATCCATCCATATGGTCATCTTCTAGATCTTTTACAATCTCATGGAATTGAGTTTAAGACTTCAACTGTTCAACTTTTACCATGGCTTCTAGAAATATTTCCAGCCCAGCTTCCTTTCAATCACTTAATTCTTTCAGTAATGCCAGGATATCTGTTTGTTTTCTTGCCCATATATTTTGTTTTTGATCTCTTCTTGTTATTCTTAGAATACATCTCTTCATATTTTGTTAAGTGATCTGAAGTATCTATCACTCTTCTAATTAAGCATCCAAGTTTCAGATTCATAAATAAGAACTGGTAAAATGCATCTATTAAAAATCCTTGTTAAACTACAAAAATACTCTAGTAGTTGTTAATTTCTTCTGAGTCATGATTAACAAACTTTATTTTCTTCTGAGAAAACCTACTGAATGTTATTTTTACCTTCTCAGCATTTGTCTTTAGTCCTACTTCTTATATTCATCTGATCAATCTTGCAATTGCTTGCAAAGAAACAACCACATAAGTTGCAAAACCTATATGACCAATGATTTCATATACTTTTACTCCCTTAAATTTCCATTTTAATCCATATAATATAAAATTGTGTAGTAGAAGTATGAAAATCGCTTTGTCATATTACTTTCTCAGTCTAGATTCTATAAAAAATTATGGGGTCCATTTTTTAAATAAAGCATTAGCTCTCTCTCCAAGCTGTGTGCAATGTCATCCCTAAATCAGTGTATATATTATATAGTGCCATAGTTTAGATTAGAAGCCAGAAATTTTTTTTTCTGATGGGCTGGATAATAAATTTTATGTCTTTGCTGCCTGATACAATCACTAGAGGCGCTACAATCAAATTATTTGAATACTTTCATGGAATTATATGATAATTAAAATCTTTGTGCATAATTTTGATATTTTTTGTTGTTTGTATATGCATTTTTTTTCATAAAAATAATTTCCTTTTCGTTATCTTTTTTATAAAATGTTTTATTCATTCACCTTTAACCTATTTTTAATTTTTAAAAAATAAGTTATTTATCTTTTGAGGACAAACAGACATTTTTATATTTTTCTATACAAAATTGAAAAAGTTATCTCACTTGCACTGGTATATAGAATTTAGAAGTTTCTTAGCTTCACTTTCTGGTTGTGAATATTATATAATTGAAAACTTTTTATTTTATTTGTTGATTATCAAATTCAAAAATAATGTTTTACTATTTGTTGATTATAACAAGACATTTTCATTCTGAAGTGTGTAGTTTATCACAGGCCAAATAAAATTATCTCACAAGTCAGATGTGACATGTGGGCCATAGTTTGCTGACCCCTGATTTAAATTTTCACCACAAAATTTTAACATTCCAGCATGTCTAAATCAAGAGTTACAACATAAAAGGGGATAGTGTGTTTTATATCTTTATGGAATGCCTTCAACAATCTCCCTGTATCAAAAAATATTGCAAACCATTTGAAAATATTCTTGGTATCTAAAAATTAACTGTTATATAGAGTGTGAATTATTTAAAACATTTCATTCAGTTTTATTCAGTGTAAACAATAATCCCTCTGTGGATTCAAACTAATATAATTCTAGTAATTATAACGGTCCGATGGAATGGAGTCTTAATGAGTCTTACCGTATCTACACTACTACTTGAACCTAAAAAATTTATAGAGTAGGCAGATATGCGCTGACCGTCAGCCCAATGCCACTAGCTCGCAGAGATTTATAAGATATAAATTCTTATCCAATAATATTTCAATTAAAAACAAAAATAAAAGAAGCCACTGCCAGTAATTAACACACAAACATTTATTCACGCACATATAAATTTTTGAATCATTTTTAGAATCACTTTTACTTTAAAATTTAACTTACATTTTAACTTTGATTTTTAGAATTTAATTTACGTTTAAACTTTTATTTTCTAAGTTTGCACAGATGAATTTAATATTTTATTAAAGTGTCAAGTATAAATAGATTACATAGATTGCATTTGAAAAGAAAATATTCTATCCCTTATTTAACCTTAGGCCAAAAGTTCACAGTTAAACTAACATCAATCCACCTGATACATCAGTGTATTCAATGCAGCATGAATTATGACAGCACTAAGTCCACACTGTCAGGAATGCACATCTGAACAGCATGGTTAATAGAAGACATTGACTCTCGTCCAGACAGGAATACTACATCTGTCTGATGTAAAGAGCAATAAAAAAAACTCCATAGGAAGGGACTGCGTTTTCCATCTTACCATCCCATTCCATAGGCAAAAAGGGGGTGTATGGCATATGATATGATCCTGCATGTAGCAAACCTCGTACTACATCTACTAATTGCACCAATATATCCAATCCATTGACCCAATTTAACTACGAAACAAATAACCCAAGATTACACTCCCTTAAACTAACATATATAACTTTACAAATCTATGCAGCTATTCATGCCTGACTTAAATTTAACATTTATATAAGTTCGCACAGGTGAATTTTATAAAAAATTTGTTTTATAATATTGAGTATAGCTTGGTCACATAGATTCCACGGTTAAAAACATTTCAAAATAAACATAAATATAAAGTCATTGATGGAATTGCAGAGGGAAATTTACAAGAAACCCGATGACATTCATCATAAGATGCCACATTGACACCAATAACTTAAAAGACATCCGAATAAATACATTTTAGATACTCAACATAAGGTATCATTATTTGGTGAATGTCTATATATTCTAATCAAATATGAAAACAAAAACATAATTAAATGTTAACGAATATATGCAAGCGTCTATACCCAACTTAAATTTAACATTTATTACAAGTTGTTTAATTAAAAAAAAATCATATTTAAACTTAAAAGAACAAAAAAATTAAATGGAAATGATTTTAAAAAAAATACATCAAATAACATTATTAATATTAATTTATGTTGGTCAGATAGGATTCTATTTATATTAAATACTGAAAGATTTAGAATTTAGAGTTATTATTTTGAAAATGTTCACAAAGGTCTTATGGTTTTAAAAAGTTCATCTTTATCCGTTGCTTGCCATTTGGAATCCAGCGTTAATTCCCCCGATATCCTGTGGTCTGCAATATAAGAAAATGATTGGTCATTTCTCTTTCTTTCTTTTTTTTTTTTTCAAGCAAAACTGAAGGGATTGAAGAGTGTGTCTTTTTAATCCCTTCTCCTGCAACACATATAGCACACCTCTGCTGTCACATCTCTATCTTCTCTCCCAGCTCTTTTTTAACTCACTAAAATTTATTTCCAAACTTTTTCTTTTTTTATATATTAATTTTGCGGATTAACTCAACATTACATCTTGATGATGATGACCCTTTCATTGAGGTCCGTTTTCTGAGGGATTTCTTTTATTGGCCATTAGTTTCTATTGTTTTTCTCTCCTATCTGACCTTTACCTATACATTTCTGCAATGCCCAAGGGCTAGCTTACATTTAACTAATTAAAACAATCATTTCCATTTTACAATAGCATTAATTAATTTATTGTGCATTCTTAAAGATATATTTTTATCTTTAAATCTTTTAAGTTTTTGCTGAAAATTTAGTCTTAAAACTTTCTTTTTTTTTAATAAAGTTTTCTTTTAGTAATTTTTCATCTGTGCAATTTTATATGTTAGAGTTTAGATGATTTTTAACTTTCAATTTTTAATTCGTAAAAAAAAGAAGTTTTTATTTGCGAACTTTTATTTTTCATGTTTAATTTTTTTTAAAAAAAAAATGTAATGGCATATGTGCCCGTTACAATAGATACACATAATTAAAAGCTATTCATACATTTCAATATGAATACATATAAATTCAATTCCACTCTATGCACTTCCTCTTGACATTTTCTGGAAAGTATTAGTTCCTTGGTTAATCATACACTTAATACTTAATTAGAATGACTATTTACATAATTTTCTCACAAATGTCTTTACTTCTGTGGGCTCTTGAGGCGCATATAAATTATAATAAGAGTGGAGCAATCTGTTTGATCCCTAGTGAGCTTGAGTACCTTCAGAGGCCTTGATCCTGGGTCTTGAAACAAATCCCCACTGGTTTCTTTTGCTACTTCATATCAGTGTGCAACCCAGTTGTGCCAACACACGAGGGAGGGAGAAAAAAGTTTTGTAGGAGGATTTGCTATCGTAATATATATTTGAGCACTTGTAGCATATATGTGTAGAGATGGTAATCTGGACCAACTGATGATTGCTAGTTTAGCATGAAATATGTATATTGGTGATTATTTATCTTTTTGACATATGTGTGTTCAGGTGTATCAGTGTTATGAGATAATGTGGAGAGTGGTGGGTGGTGTGAAAGTCTGTGCTCATACCCTGTCTATTACTTAATTATCTGGGTGGAAGTTTTTTTTATTAGCTTAATTCAATTGTTAGTTAGTTATTGACAATTGAATTTCTATGAAATCAGATTTTACTTTTTAGTTTTTTTTCATTATTAATTGATGTTTTCATTTATTTCCGTTTATTATGCAACCAGTTAGTTTTACACAATAGTTTTAGCAGAAGTAAATTTTAGTATTAATTTAATATACATTTAAGTGGAGAATAGATAAACTATGTTGTTAAAACAGGCAAAACTCTCTATAGTCCTTAGTCATCTTTTTGCTGGAACAAACTTACACACACAACTTTTCTTAATAAAAGACTGCTAAGAATAACATTCTTAGAATTATTGCATGATGTAACCAAAATCAGCTTGTCACTTATTTTATGTGAATTATAAATATGATTTAAGTGATAATCAGATTGTCTAGAACAGCGGTCAGAAAGACTGTGTTATGGGCCAACTGTGGCTTTTTGATCCCCTTCTAGTGGCTCCTTTTATCAAGATAAACATTTCCTTTTGTTATTTGTACATAAATATTTTGATGACTCTAGGAGACGAAAAATCGATTATGTTGTTTCTTGAATTCATCCTTATTAAAGAGTAGTAATTATTGTATATGATGAGTATTTAAATATTACAAATATGTGAATAAATCAAACTGTCAAAGTAATTTTTTTGTTTTATTTTAAGACAATTTTTATTTTTATCACCAAACATCACATGATCACCATTTCTTATGTTTGCTCATAACTATTATTAAAACAGGCACTGAATAGGGAGGGGGGTAACAAAAATGACTTTTCATGTTAATGCAATTTCTAGTTTAACTATATAAATGTAAATAGTTATATATGTAATGAGCATTTAGGAATTATTCACTTTATAATAAACTTTAATAATTTTGCCACTACATAAGTTGCCTTAAAAAATATGTAGTGATTAACAACACATTTCAAGAACATTTTAAACAATTCTACTCAGTAGTACCACCTAATGAAAGCTTTTGTAGTTAACAAATGCTAGAATGTTGTGCATTATAAACCCTATTCAGTGTCTACCTATCCAATATCCCAAGACTTGTTTTTAAGTATATGGCTTTCATCAATGAGGAACCTTGGATTTTGGAATACAGTATTACACCTATATTTTTGCATGTAATACATTATTCCAGCACCCACCTTTTACTTTTTTAGTTAACTATAAAGCTATTAACCCTAACTGAAAACCCAATAATGTTTTCAATTCGTGCTAATTTACTTGCATAATCATACAGATTTGAATCTAGTTCAGTACCTATATATTTTGGTGTCTTTACATTTTAAAAACCATAGTCACCATTATCCTTTGGTTAGGAATGATATTAAACTATTAAAATATTACATGATCATCTTTTATCCAAATGCACTACTCCCAGATCTAAGACTCATCACTGATGAAAACCGTAAGCTAGAAACTAGTCTGGAGATATTGGATAGGGATTCTAATGCACAATATTCTAGCACAGGGGTCAGCAACATTTTATTAGTGTGGTGCCAAACCTATGTTACAATGTTATTCCATGTGCCGACATGATTTTACCAATCTTATTATATTATATTATCAAAATTGGTTCAGTTATAATAGGTTTCAAAGTTATATATATATATATATATATATATATATATATATATATATATAATATTATAGTATATAATATATACTACTATATAATATATACTTTTGAAGTCCATTATAACTGGATCTTATATTATTGGTCATTTAGTATTTTAAAATACTCAGAATCATGTGAAAAGTACCTTTTTTAAAATTTGTAATTTTTAACATGCTTATTACAAATTATATTGCAAATTATAAATTACAACTTTTTACCTATACAAAATATATAATTTAAATAATAAAAAAATAACATGAATTCTAATATGATTAACCATTTTTTGTTATTAAAATAAATTAATGTGAACCTTGCCCTTGTACCTCTTTGCTCAATTGTTCAATGTTGGATATGTAATTGGTCACTTTTAGCTTCATGCATGCTTCAGAATGTTCAAGTGTTAGGCAACTTCTTTGTGAACTCAAAATATTTTTCATATGTGAGAAAATTTGTTCACATAAATAAGTTGAACCAAATGCCAAAAGCAGAGCACAAGTAGTTTTTTTCAAATAATTAAATCTTTCC
This sequence comes from Epiperipatus broadwayi, assembly GCA_028023455.1. Classification (NCBI taxonomy): domain Eukaryota; kingdom Metazoa; phylum Onychophora; class Udeonychophora; order Euonychophora; family Peripatidae; genus Epiperipatus; species Epiperipatus broadwayi. The sequence goes on from JAQFVV010000051.1 coordinate 1,596,013, forward strand.
GGTAATGATATCCAACAATTGAGAATGACAGCCAACTTTTCTAGACAGTTCCCTTCAAGAGTTTTCTGCAATTCTACAAATTTAGTTTTCCACAATTCTGATGACATTAATTTTATTAATTCATTTCAAAACTATCAATATCCATCTACTCAAAAAGAGATAAATCAAAGGAGTGATAAGGAAAGAAAATATGGGCGCATGTATTTGGTAGTCTTCATATCATTTGGAAAATTCTTCTCTGAGAGGTTCAATGTATTTTTGAAGTTCATCTTTGTTAACGTTAAATTGATTTGCATAGGCCTTTACATTTGGAAATACTTGTAGGTGTTAGTAGTAATATCATGCCAAAATATATCTAATTTTGATGCAAATCCTTTCCAATATTCAAAAAGTTCTAGTACTGTTTGACCATTCCCTTGCAAATGTAAATTTAACTCATTCAGGTGTTGAATTATATCAGTCCGAAACATCAATTTGCACAACCAGTCTTCATCATTTATTTCTGGATAATGTTGTTCTTTTTCATCTAGAAACATTTTGATTTCTTTCAGACATGATACAAACCCGTTCAAAACATCTCCAATGAACATTTCTGTATAGAGGGAGATCTATATATGCACTATTAATTTCTTACAAAAGGGATTTAAATTGCCTATGTGTTAATGAAAAACAAGAATCTATGAAATTAATTATTTTAATGGTAGTGTCTATTACAGAATTCAAACATTGTGATGAGATTTTTGCAACTAAATTTTCATGGTATATAATGCAGTGAAAACTCAATATTCGATGTTTAATATGATTTTCAAGAAGTTTAACAAATCCCTTTTCCTTTCCAACCATTGCACAGCTGGCATCAGTAGTAACACTAAATATTTTAAGTTAATTTTCTGATTTTCAAAATAATTGAAAAATGCAAAGAAAATATCATCATATCCTTTTGTTGTAAAAGGAATCAAGAGACCCAATTCTTCATAAATGATTGTTGTCACAATATGATGCAACTATTGCTAGGCGTGTCACAATATGATGCAACTATTGCTAGGCGTGTCACAATATGATGCAACTACTGCTAGGCGTGTCACAATATGATGCAACTATTGCTAGGCGTGTCACAATATGATGCAACTATTGCTAGGCGTGTCACAATATGATGCAACTATTGCTAGGTGTGTCACAATATGATGCAACTATTGCTAGGCGTGTCACAATATGATGCAACTATTGCTAGGCATGTCACAATATGATGCAACTATTGCTAGGCGTGTCACAATATGATGCTAGGCGTGCCACATGATTTACATCAGTGCTTTCATCAACAACACTCAATGCAACAACTTGTAAACTGGTTTTCTGTTTTGTTGTTACATCTTCGGTCATGTCAGTTATTCTTCTTTGAATTAATCTTGAAGAAGCTGGTATTTCTCATATTCAAGACAGTATCATTTGTTTATTTGGTAGATCACTGAATAAGATTTCAGCACTTTTCAAAAACGTTTCTTTGATGAATTGTCCATCTGTGAAAAGTTTGCCTTTTGAAGCCACACAATAAGAAATTGTATAGCTACATTCTATGACTTTATTTTGGATTCCAATTATTTGACTAAAATAAGTAGTTTGTTTCTTAGAGGTAAAAACAGCTTTTTTATAGCCTCACTTTTCTCATCTGAGTTTTTAAACATGAATACATGTTTAGTTTGATAATGTCTTTGTATACTTGAGGTATAACACACAAAACATTCACAGCATAATATACACACAGCACAATCCTTTTGCTGTACAAATCCATATTCATTTGTCCAATAGTCTCGAAAAGAGCAAATATCACGTTTTTGTCTTTTGTGGGATATTTTAGAAATCTGTTAGTATGCGAAGAGAATCTTTTTTTTTGAAAGAAGTGCCATCAATGAGTGTTGATTATTTACTATCCAACTACCGAAAATAGCTTTCTAGAATTGATAACGTAATAAGTTTTTTATCTGGATTACATCTCATTTTTTAATATTATAGGAAGTAAAATGTGAATATGTAGAATTTATTTCATTTATTTAGATGAATTTGAAAAAAATTGGGGAAGTGTGGAGGTGTTTATTATATCTATAAATTTATTTCATTTGCAAACAAAAATATCTTTTAAATGAAGTTTAGTGTATTATTTTCTGATAAATAATGATTTAATTACAAATTCAATGTTGAATGTAAAAACAAAAAAAAAGATGCTGTAATTAAAAAATATATTTTTTTACTATTTCAATTTATTCTGAGTGCCATTGATAATTGTTGATGTACCAAGCATGGCACGGGTGCCACAGGTTGCCGACCCCTGTTCTAACATCACTGATTATTAGCATTTACTCCAGGTGATACTAGTGTGTGGAAAAATTTGCTACTGTTTTAACAGCTGCTTAAGCATAAGAAAAAATGATTATGTGATGTTTTAATGATTTACGAACATTTTAGTAGAGTATCATATCTCAAGTATTTCAGTAAACAAGCACAATCCAATATTATTTCATAATACAATACTTGGGTTCTTCTTCATGGCTGTCATTGATCCCTTAACAGCTATTTAGCTAAATAAATATTTAAACAGTGTTACTATGTGCAATGTTTTGCAATGGTAGAGGAAACAGACCCAGAGCAGGGGAGAGTCACTTAAATTGATTAGTTGTTTAAATGTGCTATTAGAGTGCTTGAGTATCACTTGATCTCCTGAGCAGCTAGCCATACTATTTTATTTATCAATTGCCATAATTCATTTTAGGAATAGCTCCTAACTCTTATTATAATAAAATTGTTTATGTAATAGTATACATGTAAAGTTGTTTAATTTATTCATATTTCAGGCAAAGCTATTAAAACTTAATAATGAAGATATGCAACATAAATTTTTATCAACATATAAATCTTTAACAAGTTGGTATTCGCCTAGCAAGTGTCATATATTAGCTGAAGTCAATGATGATCAAGTCAAGGTAAGCAAATATTTACTCTGCTAATGCATGTGTATTGTACCATATGGGTAGACCCCTCCAAAAAACTCAAACTAAAAACAGCACCATATACCATTGAATATTATATATATATGATCACTAGATGGAGCTTTACCAATAGCTCCTAACAAACTTTTGTTTACATAAACGCTGAGAGAGATAGAAATCTATCTCTCTCAGCGTTTATGTAAACAAAAGCTTGTTTGTTAGGAGCTATTGGTAAAGCTCCATCTAGTGATCATAAAATGCAAGCTAAGAGCAAGTTATGAAATTTATGACTTGTTTTGTTTATCATATATATATATTATAGCTGGTTACTTGATTCTGAAAATAGTAACCATCATCTTCACACATATATTCATAGATATACTCATACATTTATATAATTTATACATTTATAAATGTATACAATTTTTGTGCATACATTTGTTATGTATATATATATGATTAATGTTTTAAATTGTAATAATAAAAAGTCAGATGTCACATGACTTGTATATATATATTGTGTTTAGCAACAATAACAATTATTTGATAAAATCTTATAAGAGAATTGTGAGCAAGTGATACATAACAATAACAAAAGAAGATATAAAAGAAACTTAATGATGAAAAACAGTTTGTGAAGCAAAATAAAGGGGCCATCACCTATTTTCTTTTAAAATGTATTTGCTTAGTTATATATTTGTCTGCTGTAGAAGAAAGTTAAACTTTTAATAGACATTATTTTATCACAGGGGCAACAATGTATATATTTGTAAAACTGTGTATAAAGAAAATTTACTTTATGGAAGCTTAAAAGAATTTAATGTACATTTTCCAAGCAAACGAAAATGTAAATCTATGGTTTAGCAACGATGGAATCATTTTAGAATTTGTGTTCAAAATTAATTTTATTTCCTAAAATACTCAAAAAACATCTGTTTAGCTTCAAACAAATGTCTAATTTTAATAAGAAAATTAATTAATAGTTGTAAAATATATATGTAAAACAAGAGGATTGTCGTAAAGAAATATCAATCTTTTGATTCCATATAACATGATGATAATATCACAACATCATGCATTAGATTATTTCACACTAATCAACTCAATTTATCATGAACAGATCTTCAGTTTGTGTTCACTTTTTTTCATGTAAAGACTATCATGCAACATAAGAAATAAAACAATTATTTCTTTTAAGGAATTAAAACAACAAAGTTACACAGATATTGTAAATATATATGTATTTGACACACCATAGGAATGCACTGTGCATAGTAACTAATAAATGAATTATTATTCTCAGAAGCTCTTCATATAAAACCATACCATCTGCTAATAGGAAATCTTTCATCAACAGTTTACACTCTTGTGTTTTGCTAACATTGGATATTTTATTAAATGTGGAACATTTGAGAAATATATATGCCCATCATGGATTATTAAGTCCAATTTTAGAATTTAGTTATGTTTATTATAATTATTTAGACTAGGTATTTTGTTTTAGGGATGTTATGGTATAAATATAAATATAATTAAGGGGAAATAATTCCAAATTATAACCTCATCAATTTGGACAGATATAAATAACTTATTTAGTTTTTCATTCATTCCTTAGATTAATTAAATCATAATATATTAAATATTCATTGATATATTTTATTAAAGTATAATTCCATATATATATATATATATATCCTTGGTTACAAATATGTGTCTACTATTCTGCATCACCATAGGTTCAAACATTTGATGCTAATATACCATAAATAAATTTATTTAAATGTTATATTCTTTATATATTCCTAGCTTGTTTATTAATTGGAAATAAATTATTATTATAATGATGATTTTTATACACTATTGAAGTGGCGATTGATTACTCTATCAACCAATATATCTATTATAAACAATGTCCTAGAAATACATTTAGTATCCAAATCATTATTTCATACTTCTATAATTTAAGAGCTAATCAGTTATTCCTAAATAATTTTTCTAAAAGATTGTAGTGGTATTAGTGGGAAAATCCTGATAAAACACAAGATCTTATCATTCTACTTGGATCAATCTTATTTATAATAGGATTTAACTTAATTTCAATACTCTATCTCATGGAAAATCCATTCCATTAGCCCCATTTATACTGATACAATACATATATATTAAATCATAAAATGAGCATAGCTAAATGGTTATTATGTGTGAATCATCCCAGACAATGCTTAAAATCAATCAATAGAATAACAATGATCTGTTACCAAGGCAACACTATTATTTTAAGCAATGGCTGGGGTAATCACAGCCAGAAATCAGCTAATCACTTACAGGACATATGATTGGTCAATCAAACCTGAAGCCACTAGCTATTCAGGAAACCAGTTGAGATCACATCAAATATAGCAACTTAGTTTCATGTTCAAACTTCAATATCAAATTGAGAGTTGCAAGTTTATTTATATCAAAACTGAACTGCTATGTTTGATTATAATCTCAACTAGTCTTTTGAGCAGCTGATGACATCAAGTTTTTTTGACAGAAACATATTTCCTGCAAGAGGTTAATTGATTTTTCATCAAATGTTTCTATAAATAAGACTAGAAGTTTTTATAAATTTATATTGAGAGCATAAATGTCTTGATGGATTACATATTTATATAATATGTAATATTTATATACTTTTCATATATACACTCAAATAGTATTTAGAATAGACTCCAAACACTAAACTATTTTGAACAATATTAGTTTAACCATGTGTAAAATCAGATAGGTCAAAATACAAATGTGGAAAAATAAAAGGATGGCTAAAAAATATATTATTTTGAATTAACTCCTAAAGTGAAAATTATGATCTCAATTATTCTGTTTTTTAAATTATTCTAAAAAATATTTTCAATTAAAATAAAGATTTTTTATTTTGTTTCCACTACCTAAATGTTCTCTTATAAGTAAAATATAATTACTGGTTTTTAAATCTTTACCAATCATATTATTATTTAGTCTTCTACTTAGCTTTTCCCTGGATCTAAAGAGACTAAAGTCTCTCAAACCTGTTTACTATCCTGAAAGTTCAAAATCATTTTTTGTAATATTATTTTTAATTTTATTTATATCCCATATTTTAGTTTAATATTTCAAATTGCAAAGTGTTTAATTGTCAATAATATATACTCTTTTCATACAATTATATAATATTAATGAACTTGTAATGTACAAATTAATCTGAAATGGTGAATTAATTAAACTATAAGAACGTCTTAAATGCACTGAACCAACTTTCAGAAAATCGCTGTCAGAATCATAGAGCTGAATGAGAATTTGCAGTTCAAATATATGCCTTTATATTAACATTGTTCAATATGTAAATTAGGTGCAGTAAGTAAATAAAATAGATGTTCCATTTTTTTGTTAATGGGACACATGAATCTTTTTTAGTGATGGAATAAGGATCCCTTGCAATGCTCAAGCCTCTTTATATTTTCTTTTCCTATCATCTCATTTGGCACATATTGTTCTTACATTACTATGCATTATACCATTTCACCCTTCAGTGTAAGAACAATATGTGCCAAGAGGGATGATAGGAAAATATAAAGAGGCTTGGGTCATTGCAAGAGGTTGTCATTCCAGCAATAAAAAAGATTCTTGTATTTGATTATAAAAAAAAATGGAATATCTAATCATTTTATTTACTCACTGCAACTAATTTACATCTTGGACCATGCTAATATAAAGGAATATTTTAACAGCAAATTCTCATTTAGCTCTATGCTTCTGGCAGTGATCTGCTGAAAGCTGGCTCAGTGCATTTAAGGCATTCTTACACTTTTAATTAATTAATTTTTTCAGATTAACTTGCACATTACAAGGTCATTAGCATTACAAAGTATTACATGTGGCTACCAATCTTTATTACTTCCCTAATCGGATTCTGATTTTTTTAAAGAACTAGTAGAAAGCATTTCTCCCAACTACTGCACTTTCCATGATCTGTAGTGATTCCAATTAGTTTTTTTGCATATAATGTTACTCCTCACCCATTTTGTAATATTTTTTTGTATTATGTTTTAAACAAATTATTGACTTTTGTATTTAAAAAAGACTTATAGCTTTTAAGTTTATTATATGTGTTTTACCAGTTCTTACGTATGGATCTGAGATTTGGATACTTAATAGAACAAAACAGAGACTTCAGACAACTCAAAGAAGTATGGAAAGATTTATGTTAGGAGTAATAAGAAGAGATCAAAAATGTAATATATGGGTAAGAGAACAAACAGATATTACTGACATCATTGAGAGAATTAAAAGAATGGAATTGGGCTGGACATATTGCTAGAAGAGATGATAATAGATGAACAATTGAAATCTTAAATGGGATTTCAAGAGATTGTAAAAGACTCAGAAAGAGATCACATGTAAGATGGATGGATGAAATAAGAATGTGTGCAGGGGTGATGTGGAGAAAAGAGACTAGAGATCAGAGAAGATGGATTGAACTTTGAGAGACCTTCATCCTGCAGTAGATTGATAATGATTGACAATGATGATGATGATGTTGATTACTTAAAATGTATATTTGTGGTATTGATGTTAAGATGACTCAATTCTGAAATCTCTACTATAGGTCAAATAATTGATTTGTATTAATTTATATCTTCATCATGCTTTCCCCAAATTCAATTGATCTTATTCTTCCATGTTAATAATCTTTTCTGAAGAGTTTCCTAGAATTGAAAAGTACTGGCAAAAGTTGAGTCAGTGATATATTACCATATCCAATTGATATTTAAAAGAATCATTCTGTTTATTTAATTCCGCATTTGTGAATTAAAGCAAGAAGCAGCTAAAAAATGTGGTGCAGAACACTAAGAATTAAAATAACCAATGATACATCACATGACTAAAAAAATATCATATGACTTCGCTTACACATATTAGCACTTATTTTTTCTCCCTATTCTTTTACTATTTAATTTAAGTTTTAATAATCAATACTTATTAAATCATTATCCAGTGTAGTCCTATCCAAATACTCCCAGACTAATTTCTAATTATGGCTTTGAACAGTGCACTTTTTGGCCAAAGAATAAAGGTAACAAAGATTATAAAACAATTAAGGATCATAATGTAGAAATTAGTCTGGGGATCACTGGATATTGATTACTAAAATATACAATATATAGCAAAAGATTAGGGAGAACAAAAGAATTAACAGAATGAAAGATGAGAACATACACAACAAAAAGTGAAAGGCTTAGAGGAGATTATGGCTAAAGAATTGCATACGTTACATAAGTTGAGGAACTTCTCATCCAAGATTTCCAAGACAGAATCCAAAAGTCTTCTTCTAGAAAAATCTCTGATGGTAATATTACTTTCTGCTGGTTCTTTCATCAGGAAAATCTTCTTGAGTCTCTAATTATTCAGCTTCTTACTGTTGTGGACATTTGAACTGTTGAAATAATTTGCCAAAACTGCCACTTCCTGAGAGCTATATACTCTCATCTTGAGTTAACAAAATATGTGTTTATGCATTGTGAAAAATTTCTATTAAGAATAAATAACTTTTACCCAAATGGTGATAATGTGATGTTTAGTGGTTATCTACCGAAATACCAATTATCTTAGAAATTTATGTGGAAGTATTTACTATTATGTGAGATATTATACAGTATACCCAAACACACATACAAAACAGCTAAATATCATATGACATTCCTACATTAATTTGCATTAGACACAGAGAACTATTCAATTTCTATCTGAGCACATAAATATGCACCTACGGGTATTAGGTGATAGAGCAAATCCACTTTCATTACAAATTTCAAACCTCGTGACAACTAATTAGAAACTGTTATTCACTATTATGTGATGTTCATTAACTTATTCAAGGCATATGTATTTAGTAAAGAATTAAATAGAGGTATTACTGTATAATGCCAAAAATATGTAGTTCATGATACTCAACCTATCACAGATAAAATTCATTGCAGATATATAAATTATTTACAAAATCACATTATTTTGCAGTCTATAAGTCAGGCTTTAAATAAGTTAAGTTTTTGTATACTTATTTTTAAATTTTGACAGTAATTGTGATTATTTTTAATTGCAGGTTGGACACCTTCTGAACGTTATTGTTCATTCAAATTGTGGCTGCAATTTTACTTTATATTACGAGGTAATTTCTCGAGGAAATATTATTACTTCCGGAAAGCATTTATCGTCATCCCTTTACAAAAGATCTACCCTCGATGCCGTAACATTTTTGAATGAAGAAAGACTTAAAAAAATAAGCAATAACTACGATATTTGTCAAGTCCAGTTCTCTGTAGCAGTCATTTCAGAAATGATACCTCAAAGTCGACTTTTAGTTTACATTATTCGTTCCGATGGTGAAGGAGTTTCTGATAGTATCCAATTTTTTGTCGAGCCGTCTTTTAAATTTCCGGTAGGAGAATTATTTAATTATATGAAGAAAAAAAACCATTATCTACTCATATTTTTGATTTATTATTATTATTATTGTTTGTTTTTTTTATTGTTTTTTTTTTACAGATGTCTGTAAAATCTTCAACTATTAAAGCATATCCTGGTCAAAAGATTACCTTCAATGTTAATAGTAAAAGTGATTCTTGTGTTTGTATCTCAGCTGTTGATGAAAGTTTATATTTTCTTAATCCTGGATATCGAATTTCTTCCGAAAAGGTGAGGATTTCTAATATAATTATTCTCTATGTGTTTTTATAAGTCAATGCAAATGTAATTAAAGGTGCTTGTTCAGGTATGAATATATTAAACCACTAAACATCACATGATCATTTCTTATGCTTGCTCATAACTGACCTGCCTAATAGGATAGTGGTGGCTATGGTTATTAAAGAACCAAAGACACCAAAATGTATGGGTACTGAGCTGAGTTTGGACCTATATGACTATGTAAGCTAATGAGCTTAGATTGAAAATATTATTGTATCTTCAATTTCATTCTCATAGTTTTGTAGTTAAATGGAGATAAAAGATGGCTGCTGGAGGGTTGCATTAGATCCTAAGATCTAGGTGCAGAGCTCTCAGATCCATGGCTTCTCACTGATGAAAACCACAAGCTAGAAACTAGTTTGAGGATATAGGATGAGTAGGCACTAGATAGGGTTTTTATGCACAAGCCTTCTGGCATCCATTGATTACTCTAGCTTGCACTGAGTGGCACTACTGTTTTGCCTGTTTTAATAAGTATGTATATATTAATAAACAATGTGAATAGTATTAAACAAAATGAATAATTAAATGATTTATTGTTTTGGGAGTCCACAAACAGTTTGAGCATTGGAAGTGCCAGAACTCAAATTGATTCAAGAACCTTACACCCTGAACTCTAATACTCTATCACTGCACCAAACTAAGCAGGTAAACATATTAAACAGTGATCAGTTGAATGAAATTAATTATACTTATTCTGACATTTTGGTTCTAGAACTTTACTTACTCTCCCTCAAAAAACTGACTCTATAATTACCTATCTTGTATACATTTTAACCATATCATTTTCAAGCAGAATAATTTCCTCATCCAGTTATGGCCTCATTAAAACAGGCAAAACTCACTATATATATTGCCACACACAGCAAGCTAGAGTAATCAATGGATGCCAGAAGGCTTGTGCATAAAATCTCCATCTATTGCCTACTCGTCCAATATCCCCAGACTAGTTTCTGGCTTATGGCCTTCGTCAATGAGGGGATATTGGACGAGTAGGCAATAGATGGAGATTTTATGCACAAGCCTTCTAGAATCCATTGATTACTCTAGCTTGCTATGTGTGACAATATATATAGTGAGTTTTGCCTGTTTTAACAACAGTTATACACAAGCATAAGAGGTGGTGGTCATGTGATGTGCATGGCCTCATTCTGATAATTCTGACTAAAACTTTATACTGATCTATAATATTTTGTGAAAAGTATAAATTGTGTTTACAACCTGTAGCATCAGATCCAATTATGTAGGAAATTCAAGTTTAAAAGCCATCTTATAATATTAACATTTTGACGTAAATATAATTAGCATTTAAATAAAGAAACAGACTTTGACATATAAGGGTGAAGCATGTATTAGATGCTATAAGTTATAGTGGTTTATGCAGCACTTGAATTGTGATGTATTTTAAGACATCTTTATGCCCAACAATAAATATTAAAGATGGTTGATCTATATAAAGTTTGATCATAATTCTCAATTGTACTTATTTAATCTTTAGTGTTAACTGCTTGTTTCATTTCCTCCTTTTTACATTTCTTACACTGAAATTGATCCATGAATATTTTGTTTACTAAGGTTGTCTTTTTCTATTCATTGATTCATCTGCTTAGGCCTATTCTATCAGTATAAATTATATTCATAGTTTGCCTATTTCAGGTACTCTTATATATATATATATATATATTAAAATTACTCCAAATCCAAAATTCAACCAGACCAGCATAAAAATAATATTAAAAACTACCAAAGGTTTTACTGCTACAAGCAGACTTCTCAAGTGTAAAGAACTACTAAAACTACACACACAATATATATAATATTAAACATTACCCACAAATCCATTCACTTCCCATCCACCCTTATTATTAAAAGAACTCTTAAATAAATTAATTGCTTCAGAATAATAAATTTTCAATAATAAAGATTCTTTAATTCTTCTTTTGATTTCATTTCTCTCAAAGAAGTAAGAGTTCATTTAATGTTAAGGGTGGATCAGAAGTGAATGGATTTGTGGATAATGTTTAATATTATATATATTGTGTAGTTTTAGTAGTTCTTTACACTTGAAAAGTCTGCTTGTAGCAGTGAAACCTTTGGTAGTGTTTTAATATTATTTTTGCTTCTTTGAGAGAAATGAAATCAAAAGAAGAATTAAAGAATCTTTATTATTGAAAATTTATCATTCTGAAGCAATTAATTTATTTAAGAGTTCTTTTAATATTAAGGGTGGATCGGAAGTGAATGGATTTGTGGGTAATGTTTAATATTATATATAGTGTGTATTTTAGTAGTTCTTTACACTTGAGAAGTCTGCTTGTAGCAGTGAAACCTTTGGTAGTGTTTTAATATTATTTTTATGCTGGTCTGGTTGAATTTTGGATTTGGGGTAATTTTAATTATATATCAACTAGTTGAGCTTTATACTTGTAATGTTTATATATATATATATATATATATATATATATATAACAGATCAATGTATATATGTAAATAAAGGGGGTAAATTGCCCTACCTCAGTCTATAAAATTAAAATCATTCTAAATATTGAACAAAAGATCAGGAGTAGAATGAATCCACCTATTCTTGGAGCTTAGGTCTTTATAAACATATCTTTGATAACATTGTTGAATATTCAGAGTGAATTAATATATCATTCAGTAGAACTACTGCATTTAACGATTATCAATCTAACAACCAATTATACAAGGCTAGAGACAGAATCTCTCTTTTAATCATCTTATATAATTAATCATTAGCTTGATAACTGTTAAATACCATATTCAAGCTGCTGGTATATTAATTTCACTGAGAATGCTCAACAATGTTGACAAAGATATACTTATCAACATCACAACTCCAAGAATTGGTTGATTCATCTATTCTTTTTTTTTTTAATGTCATAGCATCAGCCGGGACGCGAACCTGCAACCCGGGCAACTGCCTGCAAGTGCAAGGCAGTCGCGCTGACCTCTCGACCACCAATGCAAGACGATTCATTCTATTCTTGATCTTCTGTTCAACATTTAAAATGCTTTTAATTTTATAGACTGAGGGAGGATGATTTATTACCTTTATTTATATATACATACATAATCATAAAATTAGCCTAGTTAATATATATAATTAAAATGAATAAATTACTCTTTTTTGGACTATAAATAAATAATATTGTATATTAACAAACCACCGAGAATAGAATGAATTCACCTATTTTTTAAGCTTCTGATGTTTATAAGCCAAATGGTCAAAATTCACAGTGGAATGGTTGTATCAGCTACGTGAAAATATGACATTAATAATTATTAAACTAATAATCAACAGTACAAGAATGGAGTTGTAATCTAATTTTTAATCCATTAAGTTACACTAATTTTGTTTTACATTTATTAATTTGTAATTATTAACAAAACACATGTTGGTAATATAAGTTTTGTATTTCGCAGAATATATGAAAGGATACAATTAATTTGTAGTGATACTATCCAATAAGCCATTATGAATTCACTGAACGCACAAATGATTTTATGTAACAATCCTGATGGCTGCATTAGATCACAGTGCATAATCGAACAGTTGCAAGTGTTAACCATTCAACTAATAGCAAATGTAAGCTGTAGATTTCATCGTATTGTATTCCATTTATATAATGTTATAAGCATTGTTATCATTTGTGAGAGATAGTGACCTGGGCCAACTGATGAGTGCTGGTTCAGCACGAAAGGCATCTTGGGAGTCATTTGTCTTTTATTATATCTTTATTTATATGAATTTAAAAAGAATGGGGAAGTATGGAAGTGTTTATTATATCTATAAAATTATTTAATTTTTCCATTTTTCCTTGAGGGTATTGCACTGCCATTATGCTTATATATGAGATGCACTGTTGTACAGCTTAACAATGTAATAGGAGTTATTACAGTTGATGAGTGGCACCATATATGAGAAACTGAGATTAATTGAGATTTATTGGTTGTGTTTTAGAGTTTATGTTTTGGCTAGTCCGAGTGAGTTATGAATTTGGGTTCTGAAGAAGATTGCTGGAGCAATCGAAACTGTCAATAGTGGGTTATAAAAAGCATTATAAAAAGTAATAAAGAACATAAATGATATTAATATTATATAAATTGAGATAAAGGATTAAAAGATAATAATAAATTATCACTAATAATTATCAACTGGAACAGAAAATGTTTTTATTAGATTGATTCGTTTGTACTTTTATTTGTCATTGTGCCAGTATATGTTTTTCTTAGAAAGTAGAATGGCTCAATTTAATCTTTTTATAATTATACAAAATAAAAGAACTTATTACTTTGCTTTTGTCCATTTTGTTTATGCTTAAATACCATAACTTTATCTGTAGCTATTATTTCATTGGCAGACAATTTCTTAATATGATCTACAAAGTTTATATCAAGGAATAATCAAGGTAGATAAAATATTCCGCACACTTTTTTTTTTTTTTTTTACATATTCTGGTTATTATACAACCCATTTCTTTTTACATGGTTATGCACATTACGCTGTAATATCTCTTACGTTTTGATTACTTTTATTGTCATTTTTAAGAATCATTCTTTCCTTTTTATATTTATCTTTGCATCAGTATATATAACTTCTGGTGTGAAGATAAATGGTAAAAAAGAACAAATGATCCTTGAAAATAACCACAAAAGTTGGTCAAATTATAGGACAGAGATTACAATGTAATGTGCGTGAGAATGTAAAAAGAAATGATTTATACAATAAACCAGAATTTGTAAAGAATGAAGTATGTGGGGAATTTTATCTACTGAAATTGGTAGATCATTCGGAAAAAAGAAATGAATACTTATTAATAAAATATTTATTAAAGAAGTGCAAATTTATTTGCCTTTTTGTCTTCTATCATGCAGTGCATAAATGTGTGATCAATATATGATCATCACTATTTGCTTTCAATGTATTTGGAAATATGAATTGAAAGTTAGGGGTTGATCTTCCATCATGAGTACTGTCTGATATGAGAGAGTAGGTTCTCCACAAGTGTCACTCATCATATTGTACCAGTTGAAAAACCCACCACCTAAACTGCAAGTCGGATCCAAACTCAGCTAAACCAAAACTGAATTCAAACCCAACTCACTAGCTCAGATTAGTATAAATCGACGGCACAGTGCTATGCGCCAAGAAACTAGCTCAACGGTTGGTGAGGATCAGAGACCCCTGAACTGACATTAATATCTGATAATAAACTAACTAAAATAATTTTAAATCGAATCATATGTATATGTTCGGGTTGCCAACACAGACGGCGAGTATTAACATTAAAATAATTATAAAAGCATTAAGAACTAAGAAACCAAATGTGTTAATAAAATGTTTAATAATAATTATAATTTTGTTCAACTTTTAGATTGTGATTATATAGATTACCTCTAGTCTTTAAACGGAATTTATATTTACAACAAGAATGGCAGTCCTTATTATATGCCAATACTATTACGCAATATTATATGATAAATATATGTCTATGCCCCGACAAGAAAATAAAGGTAGATAAAGGTATTTGGCTATGACTGAAATTATTATTCTGATTCTAAAGGAAAGAATGTGATATTTATTTTCACATTCGTAAATCAATTCACAAAGAGCAAGATATGTATTTAGGGCATAACTTTAATATTTAATAGAAAACTTACTTAATTATAAATAAATATGAATTTGTTTGACTTTAATAAAATCAATTCATCACGATTTAAGAGCATTAGAGCGGGCTTTACTGGAACTGAGAAATAAACGGTACTGACGACTTATGAGCTATAAAAATGAACACGATAAATATGATGGCTGGTCGGTGATTTAAGTATGAGGGGAAACCAGGCCGGGTCATAGCCACGAGCCTTTGCTGTTCCAATATAATAAAAAAAACGAGCAAGTGGAGGAAGTGCTTTCTT
Source organism: Epiperipatus broadwayi (assembly GCA_028023455.1). NCBI lineage: Eukaryota > Metazoa > Onychophora > Udeonychophora > Euonychophora > Peripatidae > Epiperipatus > Epiperipatus broadwayi. The sequence goes on from JAQFVV010000051.1 coordinate 1,611,696, forward strand.
CCTAGATAATTAAACTAATAGAAATATCACCGAGGACAAGCCTATGAAACAGGAGGTGGCTCGCGTCAGCAACGTTCGGAAAATGATGACTTGGTAATCATCGTATTTAAATAATAAAACCCCAATTTATATAAAGAGTGCTCTATGTGATGACCTGATCAAGTTAAATTAAAGTCAAACGTGCTTTAATCAAAAAGTATTTAATGCAATTAGAAATTATATTAATTATGCCCTAAATCCCATGCCCTTCCTGAATATTTCTAGAAAGTATAAAATTTGAATTAGAATATATTCATTTAACTCCTTTATCGACCTTTTTGCGAAACAATATATTAATGTGAATAAATAGATATTATAAACTCAGTAAAGTGGCCGGGAGCATAGGTTAGAAATTGAGCTAATAATTTGTTGTTATTAGCCATTAATAAAATAGCAAAAATTGTATAAATCCTTCAACTCGATAATTAATAGAACTGTATCAAATTAGTTCTAGTGGGTAAGAATTACTATAAAAATAAATATAATATTATTTAACACGGCAAATGCAACGAAGGAAATTATTATCGAGTTGAAGTTATTATTGGCATATAATAAAAAATAAATTATATTAATAATCATCTAGCAAATATATAATAGGGTTAAATAAATGAACTGCCATCGTAAGAAAGGAAAGTTAACAGATATTAAATTTAAAGACTAGAGATAGATAGAGAATTACTACATAATTTAAAATAACATTAATAAAAAGACAATTTTACAGTAGATAGCTTAAAGATGTTTTAACTTAAAGTTCAGAACTGGCCAGGTTCAAAAGGAAAGATATTACCATTTCTTCATGGTTGGCTTCTGAGTTTCCACAGGGCAGAGTCCAGTTGGATGAAACGTATGCGCGCATTTTGAAAATTATGTGAATAGCATTTTGATGGATTTCTCTAAGGTTTCGGCAGCTTACAATTGGTATATGAATTTTTATATTGCAGCCACATTGAAGATTTTCAGGGGACTTAAGGAACCGTAGTCAGACTCTTGAAGTTCAGCCTCCCCCACCATGGTAGAAACACTATTTTACTTCATAATTTAACTGGGCAGCTTCTTCTCTAATGAAATATATATGGCTTCCCTTAATGAGGAATAATAGCTGCTTGGAAACTTTTTCTGGGCTATTTATCTGTCCTCTGATGCCTTCAGGTTAGCGCTTCTTTCCTAATCAATCTTACAAAAATTTACTGGTTGTTTTTAGATACATTCCTTCGATAAGGCTTTCAAACTCATTAACTTGGAATTCATTTTCTAATTAGAAAAATGAATTTTTAAAATCAGAAAAATTACTTTAATTAGTGACGGTCCTTAAATTTTAAATACTTATCTTTTTTTAATTAATAAAAACTTTACCCATTGTTTTTGGAAAGGGACAATCTGAAAGCTTATCGAAAGAATGTAGCTTTTAATCACTAAAAATTTAACATATTATTTAAAAGTAAAATAAACATTCCTGACGCAATGAACCTTTCGAACAATTATATATATTTAAATATTTATAAATATATACGCACAATCCACGCAGTTGTAATATATATAAATTCATGAATAATTTTATCATGAATTTATTAATAGCATTGATTAATTTAAACTCAAACGAATTAATTTTAACTCACATTTATAATATTTTTTCTTTAAGGAAACTAGCGTGGACTGAACATACAAAGTCCCATTGCATCGGAAATTCAAGGTTAGTACAAGGGTTTGCAGTTGGCTTCATGTGAAAGATCATGAAGCTAGGATCAAACTTAGATCTGACTGCTTCAGTATCAAGATCTTCAGTAACTATCTCTAGGCTGTTTATTACTTGACTGTGTTCTCTTTGTTAATCGGAGTCATTCGATCATCGCCATTTTGTTGCATCATAACTGTTAGTGTTCCTTGACATAGTTGGGATTCAAGAGCCTCGAACCTTTAGCTGACTGATTCACTCAGTTGGTCAACCTGATCACATGTTTTATTAATATTCTCTATCATCCTTTCTAGATTTGTCTTGTTTGAAATGTTGAGCATAAACAAATATTGCAAACATTTTTACTAATTTATCATGCATAATTGATAAATTGCAAGAAAAGATGAAGGTTTATCTTTAGCACTTTTATTGCTGTTTGTAATTAAATCCATTTTAAATTCAAATTGATTTGCATAAATTAAATTTTTATATATATTTTTAGGTATAGTTTTTATTATATATTATTTTAACAATATCTTGCTTATGTTATTTTAGAAAATGAGGTTTTGTGCTTTGATGAAGTATAAATATTTGTTTTTGGGCCTAGATGCAATAAATAATTTGTTAAAGTCTAATGAGCCACTTCTGTAAATGTTATTAAGTAGTTTGCCTACAAATATCTCATATGAGTAAGAGAGTTTATCGTTTCTGATATTTTTCTGTAGCAAATCCTTTTTTTTCCTCACTCCATTCATGCCACCTAATGTAGAATTTAATAATCAATATATACTAGATGGTAATGCTTTATAAAACCCTATTCAGTGCTTTTCTAACTATATCCCCAGACTAGTTTCTTGCTTATGAATTTCTTCAGGAGAGGTTTTGGATCATAGTCTCTGAAAGCCATAAGCTAGAAACTAGTCTGGAGATACGGATATAACAATTGGATAAGGATTTATTAAGCTCTATCCTTTAGCTTCTATGAGTACTTAAGCTTACATTAGGTGATGTAATTGGAATCAGAGAAAGCGGCTTTGCTACTGAAGAGTTATATATATAAGCTGGGCTCATATGAATTTTTTTTTAAAATATTATTGATTACATACTATACTTTTTTTTTCAATATGTCTGAGATCTTATAATTAACATAAACCTTTACATCATTCATCATAATTTATAAATGATGATACATTGCAATATTTTATCTTTTTGTCATTTCTAATGAATGTCACTGTCCACATATTACCTTTCACAATATATGTTTTTATCATAATTATTTGTTTATGGAATTTTCTATATTATGTCTTGTTTGAAGTTTTTCTGTCTCTTCACACTTTTATTCTTATCTCTTTTTAAAAATTTCTTTCTCATCTGTTCCTAGTCACAATATGTTTTTGATAATCTTTACTTTTATATATATTTTTTCCATGTGTCATAGCATCAGCCGGGAAGCGAACCTGCTAACCCGGGACAACTGCTTGTAAAGCAGCTGTCACTGACCTCTCGACCACCAATACTATTTTTTCTTCCAATCGTAGATTATTTTTCCAATTATACACTTTTTATGCTATTATATTTATATAAAATAGAAAAATTCATATTTGAAATTTTACTACTTATTCATCAATGTCTTTATTTGGTACTTCACTGCCATTATAATCAATGATTTTATTATTCCAAATTCTTTGTGTTTTTTTTTAAGTTCTTATATATTATTTCATATTTTTATTTTATTACATCATTTACTATCATCTTATTTTAAATTCATATATAAGTATGTCCTTATGTTTTAGATTTCAAATCTTTTTTTTTATATGTCAAAGCTTGACCAGGAAGCGAACCCGGGAAAGCTGCTTAAAAGGCAGCTATGCTAACCGTTAGACCACTAATGCTTGACTAGTTTTTAAATCTTGTTTTCTGAATTTTGCATTTACCAAAATGTAAACCATTTAGTATTTTATTAATTTATTTTTGTTGCTGATAACGTCTCTACATGTAATCTTCTTAATAGTTGTATGCTCTACAAATTTGCTATTATTAAATGATGTCTAATACAAATTCATTCTCATCCCTTGTATTCCTTTTTCTAATTCAAAATAACCAATCGCTAGATTGTTCCTCTTCTTGTTTTCTCTTAGCATTCTAAAACCACACCTTTTCATTTATCATCTAATAAAATGTTTTATGTTTATTATCGTATGAATCCACAGTTGGAACACAGATCTGCATGATATGCATTGCAATTAGCTAAGTGGTAAGTTCACAGTAAATATTTTAATGAAATGTGGTTTTTTAATTCTTCAATTGCAGTTGAAAACTTCTTGCTCATTATGATATTTGTTTCATTCGTGAATCAGTTTTTCTGACTACCAAATTTCATGTGGCATTTTCCATTCACTTTGAAATCTACTTCATTTTATCTCATTTAAGATATAATAAAATAATAATAATCAAAAGAATTTATTGCCCAGGATTTTATAAGACTTTGAGGCCCAAAACTAAAAAGGCATATGACTTTAATGCTCAGGGGTTCATAAGAAGTTTGAGTGCCAGACCTGTGAACAATAAAATTGGATCATGGGACCTCCAAATTTCAAGTCAGAAACTCTACCAAGCAACAATTTCAGTTCTGACACATCGAGCACTCAGGTTTTTACATACTCCAAAGCGATAAAACAATTTGATTATTTATTTGCTCTGCGTGGAATAATGGAATGGAAGAGTATTGGATTCTGGAGTGTAAGACCCTTGGATCAATTACCATTCTGGAAACTTTTAGCATTCAAACTTGAACCACTAAACATCACATGATCACTGTTTCTTACGCTTGCTCATAACTGTTATTAAAACAGGCAAAACTCTCCATCCAGTAGTGCCACTCAGTGCAATACAGAGTGATCATGGATGCCAGAAGTCTTGTGCATAAAATCCCTATCTAGAGCCTACTCATCCAATATCCCCAGACTAGTTTCCAGCTTGTGGCTTTTGTCAGTGAGGAGGTTTTGATCTGAGAGCACTGCACCTAGATCTTTTATCTCTACTTAACTACAAAACTATGAGAATAAAATTGAAAACACAATCATATTTCAATCCAAGCTTATATAGCCATATAGGTCTGAACTCAGTTCAGTACCCATACATTTTGGTGTCTTTGGTTCTTTAATAATCATAGTCACCACTATCCTATTAGGCAGAATTGGTATTAAACCACTAAACATCACATAATCACTGTTTCTTATCCTTATTCATATCTGTTATTAAAACAGGCAAAAATCACAAGCTAGAAACTAATCTGGAGATATTGGAAGAATAGTCGCTAGATAGGGATTTTATGCCCAAGCTTTCTGGCATCCAATGATTACTCTGGCTTGCACTGAGTGGAACTACTGGATGGAGAATTTTGCCTGTTTTAATAGCATTCAAATTTCTTATGAACTCCTGAACAGGAAGTTCTTGAATTCATTATGAATTTCCAAGTGATACAACAATTTGATTATTTATTTGCTCTGCATGGATTAATGGAATGGAATAGTATCATATTCCGGAGTATGAGATCCTTGGATCAATTACAGTTCTGAAAACTTCTAACATTCAAACATCTTTTGAACTCCTGAACAGGAAGTGCTTGAATTCATTATGAATTTCCAAGCAGTAAAACAAATGACAGAGAGAGAGTCAGGCACTGGAATGCAGTGGAAGAATGAACAGATTTTAGAGCTAAATAGTAATAGATCATTATCCACCCCTTTCACGTTCAGGACTCAAAACTTCTTATGAATTTCTAAGCAAGCCCTCAGATCAATACTAGTTTTGGTAACATTCTAGCATTTCAAACTTCTTATGAACTCATAAGCAATACTCATTTAATTATTATTTTAATAGCTAATATACTAACATTTATTTGCATTTCCTTGATAAACAGAGGCAAAACTCTCCATACAGTAGCACCACTCAGTACAAGACAGAGTAATCAGTAGATGCAGGAAGGTTTGTGCATAAAATCCCTAGTGTCTACTCATCCAATATCTCCAGACTAGTTTCTAGCTTGTGGATTAATCAGTGAGGAGCTTTGGATGACATCACTGCATCTAGACCTTAGGATCTTATGCAACCCTCCAGCAGCCATCTTTTACTATTAGCTAACTATAAAGCTTTGAGTCTAAAATAAAAACACAATAATGTTTTCCAATTCAGTCTCATTAGCTTGTATAGTCATATAGATCTGAACTCAGTTCAGCAACCATACTTTTTGGTATCTTTTTTTATGCACAAATCTTATCCATTGATTACTCTGGCTTGCACTGAATAGTGCTACTGTATGATGGTCATGTGATGTTTAGTAGATTAATTTCCTTGATAACATTGCACATTTTCATCTTTAATACAGCCTTTTAACATTTCAGATTCAATTTTAAATTTTTCATTTCTGATATTCATTGGTTATCTTGGACATTTAAAAACATAAAGAGACTATACTCAATATGATCTATTTATAATTGAGACTTTTCTGATATGTAAGAGAATTTGTATAGTACTTTCTGAATTGTATAACCATGATGGATGTTCTAATTATCGCAAAATTGTTTCACCTTGGAATTTTTTATCAGTGCCATCATTTTTTGCTTTTATAAGTAATATTTGTGTCATAAGTTAGAAAATCACTTCAGTTGGGATCAATTACTCAAGGAAATGATAAATTTGTTACAATATAGATTGATCTCTTCTCAGAAACTTTGCACAATTGAATTCCTTTAGCCAAATGAATTAGGATAAACTCAATCTTAGGCTCAGAAACCATGTGAACATGACATTTGCCTGAAGGTTTGTGGTGATGATGGTATATTAGATGTGATAATATATTGGATTTTTTCCATCATCTATCAGTAAAATTTGAATGTATAGAAAATTTTAAACTTCATTTCAACTTTTCAAATATAAACAACTTGTTAATAATAACACACAAATAGACAACCCAGGTAAAAAATGACACAACTTTTCAAGTAAGTAGTATTCTCCACTCTTCAGATGTTGCTGACATGACCGGTAACAATATTAGCATAGGAGTTGAACTCACACCTTTAGATTCTCAACCATCTAATTTAAGGCAAATGCTCTAACCAATTTGGAAGGGATCATTTCTAAGGGTTTGCAATTAAAACCTACTATTTTCTCCATGCAAGATGAGAAGATTATTCAGAGAGCAAATGAGACTTTATTGGGAAATCTCTAATTAACCTTACTCTTAGGAAAAAAATAATAATAATAAACATTGAAGGACTCAGGAGGATTTGGGGGAAATAAAAAAATTGAGGGACTCAGGAGAAATTTGGGAGAAGAAAAAATTGAAAGACTCAGGAGGATTTGAAACAACTCTCATATATAAATATATGAAATTTCTACTATCTGTTGCTTTTGACAGGTGTTTTGCCTTAAATTAGACATTCCACAATTTAAAGATGCAAGTTCAACTCCTATGCTAATACTATCATAATATTATGAACCTGTGTTGTCTATTTGTGTGTTATTAGTTGTGGTATTTGAAAAGTTTAAATAAAGCTTAAAATTTTCTATACATTCAACATTTACTGATAGATGATGGAAATAATCCAACATATTATTACATGTGAATATGACATTTTTCTTATCTATGATATTGACTTCATCTGATGGTCTCAGTACCCTAATTTAGCCTTTTCTGAAATTTGCTTTATCCCGATATCCATTTACTGGCCAATAATGATTGCTAGATTAAGTTATGTGCGAAAATCTTAGCATGCTTTGCAAATTTTTGTTCATCCGTAAAACACTTCCAGTTCCATTCCAAGTTTAAATTATTCTTCTATGCGAAGAGTGTAAATAGTTGCAATAATTTCAAAGTAAACATCTTGACACGATCTGATTTCTGGTCAAAAAATCAAATTCAAAGCATATTTGCTGTGATTTTGAATTGTAATGAATTTCAAAATGCAATCTTGTTTTAAAAAGTAAAAAAGCACAAATAATTTATTATATCGCTTGTTTTATAATTTCAAATTAAAATGTACATATTAATTTTTCTTATTTCTTTATAGATTTTTTCTAAGATAGCTGAGTTTGATGTTAGCCTGGACGATTCCGATGAATATAATTGGTGGAATACAAATAATCGCAGAAAAAGAACGGCCCTCTGGTGGAATTCAATACAATCAAAAGATGCTTATTATGCGTTCTTGGTAATTTTTTACTTGATAATTATTTTAAAAAAATAAACAAATTTTAAAAAATGAAATATACATTTAAAATTTTGCTTTCGACGTTTAAAACATTAGACAGAATTAATGAAGAGAAAATATTCATTTAAAAAGAACAAATATTGTTTTCATGTATCAATTTTTTAATATAATTCTCTTTTTCTCATAAAGCAAGAGATATTTGAGAATCAAATACTGTAATATGTAAATCACAATAATTCTATTAAATATATAAAATAAAAAAATTCATTTTCATTAACCTTAGAATCATTTTCATTGACAAGATGTTTAAACTAATTCTTCTATCCAATTAATATATTATTTACTTATCCTTCTCTATGATTGAAAATTTCACCTAACTTTTATCATTCCTTGGGTAAGGCAATATTGTAAGTCACCATGATAAGTTTTATAAATTGTGAATTAAAAATAATATTTAAAAATATGAATTTAAAGTTTTTAGAAGATATGATGGGTTCAAATATTAAAATTTAAATTTTCAGAAATCATGATCAAAAAAATTATTGTATAGATTGTGTTAAAACAGGCAAAACTCACTATACGTATTACCACACACTGTAAGCTAGAGTAATCAATGGATGCCAGAAGACTTGTGCATAAAATCCCCATCTAGTGCCTACTTATCCAATATCCCCAGACTAGTTTCTGGCTTGTGGCTTTCGTCAGTGAAGAACCTTGGATCTGAGAGCACTGCACCTAGATCTTAGGATCTAATGCAACCCTCCAGCAGCCACCTTTTATCTCCACTTAACTACAAAACTATAAGTCTTAAACTGAAAACACCTTAATGTTTTCAATCCGAGGCCATTAGCTTATATAGTCATATAGATCTGAACTCAGTTCAATACCCATACATTTTGGTGTCTTTGGGTGAGTAGGCACTAGATGGGGATTTTTTGCACAAGCCTTCTGGCATCCATTGATTACTGCAGCTTGCTGTGCATGGCAATACGTATAGTGAGTTTTGCCTGTTTTAACAACAGTTATACACAAGCATAAGAGGTGGTGGTTATGTGATGTTTATTGGCTTAAAACCAATCCTGCCTAATAGATTGTGTGCCTTCAAGAAATGCATCCATTACTAGTATGTGTTGAAATGCCCAATTATTATTTTTTAAATCTTGTAAATTTGCATTATATTTGTATAATCAAATACATAATTTTTTATTTATTTTCAAATTATTAAACAAAATTTTATAAAGAATAAAAAGTTTTCTTTTTAAATAATGGAAACATGGATACTGCTAAAATATACAACCACAAACGTCTTTAACATAATTTAATCAGAATCTTCAATAGTATTAGCCTTACAAAATATTTATAATAGTCATAACAAACAATGTGGCTTTTTTGAAGACATGAATACTTTTTTACAATATTTGCAATTTTTTTTTAATAAATGACTTGTTTTAGAATTGTGGCAACACCACAGATACAAAATACCAGTTTAACCAAAATGATAGCTTAAATCACTAAACATCACATGATCATCATTCTTTATGCTTACACAAGCTGCTAATACAGAGGCAAAACTCCCTATATAATAGCATCACTCAGTGTAATCCATTGATTACTCTGGCTTGTACTGAGTGGCACTACTGTATGGGGAATTTTGCCTAACTTAAAATTAGGATTAACATTAGTCATACACAAACATAGATGTAATTATGATCTTAAACCTATGCACTTGATATGTGTAATACCATTTAAGAAAAGAGATAGTATTTCTTAGATCAATTGCAATATTGATCTCCACATAATTGAAATATATAGTAAACATTTTTTCTGGGGTGTGAGAGTAAATTTAAAACTAACTTCTAATTTCATTTTAATTAAAAATATTGTAATTAAAATAAATAAAAATGGAGTATTTATATTTATAGAAATGGAAGTTGTCCTTGACTTCTGATGAATAATCTACTATCTGTTTGGATTTTCAATTATTTAGTTATAGTCATAGATAGTAATAAATTTTGATTTTTTTATATTTTCAGGAGTCAGGAGTTTTGGTTCTTACAGATATGATGCTTCTAAATCATAAACAAGTTCCAAGTTCTTTGAAAGAGCCAGTTTTTAAAACCCCTATTCCAGGTAAGTTGGAGAAACAAAAAAAAAATGTCATACATTCATTGACAGACAAAATTTGTACATTTTATAGCAGTGAGCTTTATCTAATTTTCCTATTTGAATAACTTTTAAAATTATGAATTACTCAATTTTAGCATATACGTAACAAATTTTAATAAAATACTATAAAATAATTTTGTAACAACAACATATATATAAATAATAAATCCTTGCATACAGCTAGCTAAAAATTCAAGCATACATTATGCACAACCACTCTCCCAACACCAAGTTTTTCTATCTATGACCACTGTAAATAAATCTAAAGACTGGGCTGTTTGAAATTCAGACTTTAGATTTATTCACAGGAGGTATAGCTGGAAAAGCTTAATGATTGGAAGAGTGAAAGCCGTCGAATCATCACATGATCACTATTTCATATGTTTACACATGCTGTTAATAAGAGTACCAAACACTCCATACAGTCTAGGGATGTTTGATGAGTAGACATTAGATAAGAATTTTATGCACAAACTTTCCTGCATCCATTGATTATGAAGGCTTGCACTTGGTGGCACTACTGTATGGAAAGTTTGGTATTCTTATTTGGGAGAATGCTTATACACTATATAAATATATATGTTACTGGAACTGCCTCTACTGATGATGATATTTATGCCTCTACTGATGACTCGTATATACAATAAATATAACGCATTGATATCCACTTCTGGCATATAACTAAATCATTTTAAAGTCATCAGTTTAGCAAAGAT